>CM057848.1:39264038-39280333 GCA_030068395.1 Apalone spinifera
AGGGCTGACTGCCAGTGGCTTGCTGGCTCATGTTTTGGGGCCACTGGATCAGGGCCCTGGGGGCCACTGCTGGCTCTGGGCTGGCAGGCTAGGAGCTGACACAGGCACTGTGGCCAGGGTCTGCTCCTTTAATGGCTCTGGGGCTGGGGGAGAGGAGAGTAAGTTTTCCTGGTTGTGCCCAGAGTGGCCACCAGGGCTCCCTGGGAAGGGCTGGAGGCCCCCTATTTCAAATTAAGTGTCTACACAGCACTTAATTCAAAATAGCTATTTTGAATTTGGCGTTACTCCTCATAGAATGAAGTTTAGAAAATTTGAATTAAGGGCTCCGCTATTTCGAATTAAATTCTATGCCTTCACCCCTGCCAGGGCCACATTTAATAGCATGTATAGATGCTATTAAAGTTAATTCGAAATAACGGCTGTTATTTCGAATTAACTTTGCAGTGTAGACATACCCTTAGTCAATCCTGCTAAACTCTGATTCATGGTGATATTTTATGGCCCTCAATTTTATAGGTTAATTAAAACGGGGGAAGAATCAGCCTGGAAGTTTGATGTAGCTCCTAGGAACTGTGGATGAGTGTCTGGGCCTGCCAGGCCTCTAGGCATATGAAGTTAATATCTGCCCCAAACTCTTCCTTGTAGATTTTTGCAGCTGTTTCTCTTGGCTAATAACACAGTTTAAAACAAACACCAGTTGTCTGGTGCTGGAGGAGCAGGCAACATTAACGAAAAGACCTGGCAGAGATAAAGCCTGCCCAAAAATCTGGGGTACCTCACAGCAGCCAGTCCACTGCTGGAAAAGGGTAACTCAACGGGGCATGTGCTCAGCCCATGTATATACAGAATTTTGGATTTGGGTGATGAGATTTTAGTAAAATAATTCCATGATGTCTTCATTAATGTAGTAATGGAGAGGGGTAGAAGATTTGATAGCTGATGAGAGCAGGTTATGGGGCACACAGGAGGCTGTTAGAAGTGTTAGTCCTGAAGAGGCACAAGAGGGGATGTGTCAATAGGAGGCACAGGAAGAGTTTAGTAGTAGAATTTATCACTTTTTTAAATAGGGGACCTACTTGTGACTCTTTCCCCTTCCCCCAACCATCCACTGGCCTCCCTTGTCTCTGCTGGCTCAGGTGGAGCTGCGCTCCCTGCCCCTGCTGACCCGGGCTGCGCTCCAGTGCACTAGCCTTGCTGCTGCTGGGACTATGCTCCCCACTGCCAGTCCAACCCCTAAACCTGGCCAGATGGGGATCTCTGGTCCAGCAATATCCCAGACTATGGATGTTGCTGGACCAGAGAGTCCCAGATTTTAGAGGTTTAACCTGTATTTGATTATTTCTACATTATTCAAGACTAAGGCTAAGTCTATGGGTAACCTCCCTCGTCCTCTTTCCCTAAAGTACTGTCCCTACTAATCTTCATCACACCTTCTCCAGGTCTGCAGTAAAGGAGACCTTTACCCCAGCATTTCTCATCAATGTGATGCACTCTCCTGTTTGCTTCCTCCAGGACAATTCTGCCCATGCTTCTGGGGATCCCTAGAAAGCACAGGATATTTTTTTCTAGCAGTTAAGAAGATGAAACCTTACCTCCTCCATCATCTGATCCCTCCAGGCTCTGCTGCTTGAGGCGGTGACTGCAACAAAGCACAATAGGAAAACCAGTTCAAAGACAGAAGTATTTATTCTCATGTCCCCTCTCTGCCACTGGAGTCTCAGTCCCCATCAGATGCTAAGGCAGGAGTTCCCTAGTTTTCCCATGCTGCAGAAGACTTGGGAAGAGCAAGCATATTTTATCTATTTATCTCCTCTCTCAAAGCCTTCAGTGCTTGGCTCTCACAAAGCTTCATTCTGCAGCCACCTGGAAGGACTCTTCAGAACACAGAGTGTACCATGGATTCTGTGGACAGCAGGACCTGAGGATTCAGGGTCCTGGGCAGCTGGAAAAAAAGAGAAACTTTTCACCCAAATTCTTGTATTTTTCTATCCTCATGGAATGACAGAACAACTATGCATGCCGGCTCTAAGGAAACAAGAGTCAAATTACCAGCCCTCTCCCTCAGGACAATGGGCACATCAAGCACTTTCAGGCAAGGTTTTACATCCCTGATGGTGAGCATGGTGAAATCCAAAATCCAGTGCCGGCAGTCACATGCCCATACTACACTCTAACTGGGAATTAGAGGCCCATATCAGAAAAAAAAAAATCAAGTCTTTCATTAGCAAAAAAGGAGAACTTACTCTTCTACTTCTTCTGCAGTTTTCCGTCCTGATCTGTAAGACAAGAAAGCCCACGCTGAGAAAGGGCCAGAGGGTGAGGCAGACACATCTTTCAACACATTGCTTTGCAGAATAAGAACAGCCTCCACACATCCCTGGGAACATAATTCACTTCAAGCACAATACAACAAGCCTCGCCTTTGAAAGGTGCACACGGGTGGATGCTGGGAAACTACAGCAAATTTGGTCCAGAGAGGCAGGTTAGCAACACACCAGTAAGAGCACTCACTGCTCCTTGAGGTTCTCCTAAATTCTTTTGTTCCCATTGCTCATTGGTTGCAGGTAAAGCTTCTCATACTCAAAGGCCAACTCCTGAGGGATCGGGGAAAAAAAGTCATGCTAGTTCCGGGGCTACATTCCTGAGAGACCAATATGTTCCTCCTGGCCTCAGCCATAAACAAATATTGTCTAGTTGTTTTTCTAGGCCAGGGGGCCCACCCAATGCTGGGCAAGTTCAGGTCAGAAATGCTGTCGCTGCAGCAAATCAGGGCCGATCCAGCTGAGTTAACAGGAGTTCATAATAATAATGGGGAGGGGGGAGGTGTAGGCAAATGGCAACTCTCTCGCTCTCCACCCCAGCAAGCCCAGAAGTAATTCAGTTCCGATTAGGGATGCTTGTTCAATATTCAAAATGTAAAACATGGAGGTTGCTGAACCAGCACTTTGAGAAGTTAATTAAATGCCAGGTTTCTTTTTAGCAGATACTCCATCACTCGCTGATTGCTTTGGCCATTTTGCAGAATGAAGTTTTAACTCTGTGCGCTGGGAATAAATATTCTCCCCTCTTCCTGGTGTCTTCCTGGCGCTGTGACAAAGGATACATGGCGCTTTCTTCTCCAACACACCCTGTCCCAGGAAGCATCACAAAGCCATGGTCACTACTATTCCCTTGCGCTTCTCCCATCAAAGTAGCTCAATGAGATGGGAAAGGCTTCTCTCTTCATTCACCCAACTCTCCATTCACCCAACTTTAACAGGTCTCAAGCCTCCTCTAGCCTTTAGTGCCTAATCTGCCCCTGCGTGGGTGTGGAGCAGGGGACACAGATTTCCATCACTGAGAAGAGGAAGCCAAGAAAAGGTTGCTGTCTGGAAGAGACGGAGAGGAAGGACAGCTGCCCCCACAATCACTGCTGAAGCTTTCACTCTGAGACACATTCGAGAGAACTGAAGCTAAATTGCAGACAGGCCCCAAACCAAGTGGAAGCAATTTCACTGATGTGGCCAGAGTTGCAGTAATTTAGGCAAGACCAGAACTTGGCCTTTATTAACTGAAGGGCAGCCATTCAATGCAACAGAATTGCAGCATTTAGGAGAGAGCTCGCTTGGTGGGAAGGCAACTGTGTACAAAGACAGGGATGGAGATGGACAATGCACCAATATCTACAAACACCACACTGCTAACACAAGAAAAGCAAAGAATCAGCCAAGAGGGCCCATCAGCAGTTCAAACTAGAAGATCTACTTCAAATGGAAGAATCTGAGATGGTAGAGGTGAATTATGTACCATTTTATCTATCTCTAGCTATTCAGGACTGCTTCATTCCAGCCTATCCTTCATCCAGCCTATTCTCCAGGGCTCTGCCCATTCAAGATTTAAACATTCCAAGAAAGGGGCCTTTCTATCTCTTTTTGGGGGGGAGAGACAATACCATAGACTCAGACAGCAAGAATATTTTGTGGATATTCAATCTATATTTTCCTTAGCTTAATTACTCCTGGATACAGCCATTTGATGGCCTTAGGGTTTACACTCTTCAGATCCTTATACACAACTATTCTGACCCCTCAATCATCATTTAGCCATTCAGCACCTACCTAGTTCATTTAACCTCTTATCACATCACCAAGTCACCACAAATCCTTCCACCTTCCAGGAGCAGCAAACAGCAGTTTGTAGTGAGGCACTAGTAAGTATAGATACATAAAGCATCAGGTACCAATAAAAAGCATCCAAGATAACGGGTTGGTTTCCAAACACCCAAACAAGGGTTTAGGGCTACAAGAAAACTCCACGTGAGTGAAAATGTACATGACTGGACCAGCTCCTCGCATAGAAGAGTAGAGAAGGAACTCAGAATGGATCAAAGGGCTTTCTTTTTTTTTTTTTAAATACAAAACGTGTCCATCACAACTGTCTCTTGCTACAACTGACAAAAGAAAGAGACCAGGCACCATTATTTATTCTTTGTACTGTGGTAGCATCTGGAAGGCTTCATTCAAAAATTATGGCCCCATCCTTCTAGATGCTATACAAACATGCAATACAAAAGTCAGCCTCTGCCTCCAAACCATTGATAATCTACTGGGACAGGGGATGTCTCCGATTGTGTATGTACAGTACTCACACAATGGACCCTCTGGGTGATACACATACATAATAAAAACAACAAAGCTGGACCTAACCCCAATACATAACCCACATTTCCCACCTCAGGAAAAGCCTGAGAGACTACAGACAGCAAAAATCACAAACTCTGCTGAAGCAGTAGGACAAGCAGGTTGCCAATTCAAGGGTCTTTATTGGAGGTCAACCTACCTCCAGACCTGTTGGCACCAGATGCTTAGCAAACACAGGGAAACCATCCCTGTTTACCTTTTAGTTCTCTAGCTACCACTGGAAGCCCCATGTGCAATTTGCATTTGATCTTTCTGTTTTAGGTGCTGTGGAGTGCCCCATCCTGAAAACTGGCTCTGTCTCAATGCCAATTGCATCAGTCTGGGACAGACATTTCATCCTTCTTAAAAGGTAATGCTCTGGGTGCACAACATCCTCTTTATCAACCACAAGAACACAGTTTTCCATGGCTAAGGCAGAGTAGCAAGAAGCTTGGATTTAATCATGCTTGGAGAGGTTTCCTATAAATTTAATCTTACATTCCCAGCAGCTCCCCACACTGAATTCTGCTCTTACCAGTTCCTCCCCCTCCAGCAACAAAAGCATGGCACAAGGAGGGCATCAAACACATACAGAATGGGTAGCTGTAGATTCACCCATTCAGATAAACTCACTCAGAACAATGCAAGTGAGGCAATACTTAGACAGAACTATTTCTCATTCAGGTGTATTAAAATACCACAAATCACTAGCTCCTGTGAAACAGACCTCTGCTCAGCCAGCTATTTCTAGTTATCCAGCGAGGTAAATTTAGATGTTACTCAAAGCTGGGGCAACTGGACACCTGCATCTTCATTCTCTCCCCCTCTAACATTTTGTGATCAAACCAATCTCTTTCCAGGGACACCACAGGATGGGCTAACCTAGTAATTTGGCCAGCTCAGCTCAAACTCTTTCACATAGGAGCTGCCACTACTCCCACATTCACTCAGTATCCCTGCAATATTCTCTCCAGCTCTGACCAGTTGTCAATCCCTGCTTTTAAAGGAACTGATGGAAGAGAAAATGGCAGCAGGGCTGCATAACAGATCTCAGAACTGTAACACACTCCTGCATACATCTACCCTCTGTCCCATCCACCTGCAGTGAAAAGGGAGACAAATCTGCACCTGTTCAGTAAATGTCTTTTTGTCCCATTCTATACCACTGGTAAGAACCCCTTTGTCGCCAAAGAACTTAGATGAGGAGGTGACTCAGCCCCCACTGAAATGTGTCTGAGTTGCTACGGAGCTTCTTGCAAGCTTTGTCCTGAAGGGTGAAAGACAGTTCTAATGTAGACATCATCTCTGTTAAACTGTTTCTCTCTCATTTAATAGAATACTATGGAGATCTAAATGGAGATAAAGTGGCAGGGCTCAAAGAACAGCGAGGATGCTATCTTTATGCAGCATGACAATGTTCAGTGGTTAATTAGACACCGTTAACCTATTTTAGCAGGGGACATAACTGGGATGAATGGGGGGAAATGTCCTTGAAATCATGTAATGTCCATAGCTCATGGAGGACCCTCGTTAACTTCTGTTCTGCAGGACAGCATGCTCCTGAGCTACAGCTGAGTACCAGAGGTCAGCCTGCCACAGGAGCCATTGGAACACCTTTTATCCTGGGGAGGCAGGAGTGTTGCATAGCTAGGTAAGAATAAGGGAAACAATTATGATGACCTGTCAGGTATACTAAGGCATTGTTCAGGGAAAGAATGGATCTGAATCTGATGGCAAGGCCTGCTGGGGATGATTGGGGGCAGGTGGCCACACTGGATATTTGATGGGCAAGTGAAATTCAGTTTGTTGGAAGTTTCCACCAGCTTTACAGGAAAGAGTGGGCAGGCAGAACTCTTTGGGCCTGGGTGTGTTTGTTTGCTGTGATCATTTTGCAAGGCTTGGGCATGTGCAGTATTGAAACCCCAGATGCCTCAACGTTCAATAAATCTGTGCTCCCATCACTTAACAAGTGTGAAACCAGCTCTAGCATCAGGACGAGGAATGAGGAACTATGAACATTCCAATCTAAGAACAAAACTGCCCCTATGCTAATGCTGACCATCCACCCCGGATCTTCCAGGACAGTCCCAATTTTTCATCTCCTGACCCCATGAAGCACTGAAATGTCCTGGAAAGCCCTGAGGCTCCAAACACAACTAGAAGCAGTTGTGCACTGCTGTTTCCCCTCCCCATCCCTCAGCTTGGGGAATAGCAGGAGCAGGGATACTTCCTGGAAGCTTTCCCTGCTGCTCCAGAATCCAGACAATAGGAACAGTGGGAGGCAGTGCCTGTTGGTAGCATGAAAAAGCAAGTAATTTGTGAGGGAGGAAAGTACAGGAAACTGGTGCGCAGCTCAGCTAGGCTGGGGGTGTGTGCAGGAAACCAGCGTGAGGCTCAGCTGGGCTGGGAGGGGGGGCACAGGGAATTGGTGCATGGCTCAGCTGGGCTTGGGGCGGGGTATAGGGAACTGATGCGTGGCTCAGGTAACTGGCACGTGGCTCAGCTGGGATGCAGGGGGGGGGGGCGCAGGGAACTGGCACACATCTCCGCTGGGCTGCAGGGGGCACAGGGAATCGGTGTGCGACTCAGCTGGGTTTCATGGGAGGGAGGGAGGGCAATAGGAAGCAGCGCACGGCTCATCTGAGCTGTGGGGAAAAGGGGGGAGCCAGGAATCCCAATGTGGTGGGGGCAGCAGGGGGCCTGAAATGACCTCCCCCGATCTGGAAACATCTTTCATCCAGGACCAGTCAAGTCCTGAAGGTGCCAGATCAGGGAGGTCCAACCCCTACCTGAAGTCCCCCCGTCCGCTCCTGCATCCTCCTTCCTAGCCAGACACCCTAATTCCAGTACACTCCACACCCTCCCTCCTGGCTACACACTGCACCCTCCCTTGCTCCTGCTCACTTCCTCTTACCAGTCGCTCTATTCCCAGCCTGCATCTGCACCCTACCTCCCACCCAGACCTTGCAACCTCTCCCCGTTCTGCACCTCACCTCCCTCCCAGATCCTGCACCCCAACTCTATCCCACACACTGGCAGCCCTGTCCCACATACTGAGCCCCTCATTTTTGTCCCCATCCCAGAATCTAAGTGGGTCCATAAAATCCACCAGAAAAGTAAATCTGGCCTATGAGAAGCCCTGAACCTCAGTCCTCCCTGTCCCTTTCTCTTGCCTTGTATAGCTGGAGTGCCAGAGGAGTGAGGTGTCTCAGCTGGAGGCCACCTCAGTGAGGGTTGGGGATTTTGGGAGGAGTTCTTTTGTTTCTTGCTTGTGCTATCCCCAACTGATTTTTCTGTGGGTCAGTGACCCCCAAACCAAAAAAGATTCCCCACCCCTGCCATAAATATAGAAAACACTGAAACCTTTTGTGTTGGACATAAATTAATATTTTACTTTATTTAAAATGAAGTTTGATAAACTAACATGAGAACGTTTAAATGCTTAATCTGTTTAATAACTAAAATTAAACCATTCTCCCTAGCTGCAGTACTAGCAAAATGGCCCGGGTGTAATTATGTAATTAACAATGAGCTTCCATTAGTAACTGGTGGTCCATGGAAAGGTTTATAGTAAGCCAGGTTGTTCACAGGCCAAAAAGTTTGAGAACCACTGAAAGAGAAGCACCTCTGGCCTCTTCCTACCAAAGACTGCCACCGGCTCTCTGCTGCTCCACATGGGCCACAGAGACATCGAGTCTGTTACCACAGTGGTGAAATCACTGTGTCACGCTGGTGTAGATGATGGACAGACTTTGTGAGTCTTCCTCATCCAAGCAGTTGATGATTTAAATAGTGTGTTAAGAGGCCATGTGAAAACACTTGGCACGTCCACAGAGGGGCAGGATGTATCCTTTCTCTACAGAGAGGGTTGTCATGACTTGTGTGTCTGGGTAAACAAGCCCTTTGTGAGCTCTGTGAAGAGGTGAGATGTTTTGACTTCCAGCTTCAAGGGATTTGTTCTTCTGTCTTTAGGCTGCACATTGTCTAGACCTGAATGGAGTTAGCTGTGATAATGCATTTCTGAGTTATTCTGACATACAAAATGAAACCTGTACTAAAGGCCCCATGTCCAGTGAGAGAAAGTGCTGCTGTAAGAAGTCAATTCAAAGTCTCTCCAATTTTTTTCCAAAGATTACCTCTACTAGGCAAAAGGGCTTTTACTGACTGGTCCCTTATATTTTTCAAGGGTGACTGAATGTTAACTGGATCTTCTTCGGTAATGCCAACAGATTGCTTTGGGCCCAATCCTAGCTTAAAGTTTAAATTCGATCAAGTCTTCTGTAAGCAGATTGGGAAGTAGTCTCATTTGGCAATTATTATTAGGTATCATTTATATAATATCGGCATTGCCACCATGGTATTGACATTTATATTTCTCAATAGCTTTACATATAAAATAGCCCAGCCCCATTGACCTCCATTGGAAATGTACCTTTCAACTAAGGGTGGTGCAGGTTAGTGTCATGGTATTCTCCCCCCTGTAATTGTCATGGTTAGTTCAGTATTTCATTCTGGCTTGTGGAAATGGAGGACACTTCATAGTTTTTCTGTAATTTCAAAAAATGCAGTTGCAGTACATCTCATTAGGGATATAAATTCCCATTAATCAGTTAACTGGTTGATGATAGGTCACACTGGGGCTGCTGCCAGCTCCCAGCCCATTCCAGAGCAGCCCCTGTCCACAGCAGGCTGAACTTCCCACAGAGAGAGATTGCTCTGGACACTGGTGCAGTCCCTGCCTGCAAGACCCTTGGGTCCCCCACAGATAGAGACTGCTCCAGACGAGAGCAACCCCTGTCTGCGGTGGGCCCCCTGCGGGGCCGGAGCAGCCCCCTAGGTAGGGAGCTGCTCCAGCCCCCTCTGATTACCAGTTAATTAGAACCGGTAAGCATCATCCGTTAAGAGGACTAAGGAAGTTGTCCCATGAAATTGTGGGATAGCTCTGGATGACTCCCAGGCCCTGAGTCAAATGGGGCTGCATCTACACTGCAAAGTAATAGGTCTTGGATCCTGGATTTCATCTTGAATCAAGATTGAACCGCTAGCGCTGTAGTGTCATGGGATCCTAGATCGGGGGCCTGAGTCAATGCAATTGCAGTATAGTTGCATGGGAGGCTCCTAAGGTGCCCAAACCCATCCCTATTGGTAGAAGATGGCGGGAGAAGTTCTTAGAGGGGTCACATGACACCTTTTACTTGTGGTCATGTGTCCTTCTTGACCCTGGATATACTACCCCAGGGGTGGGACTTCCTGTGTCAAGTGGGTGAGGCCTAAGGGATTGGGGTGTGGCTAGTGGTGTCAGGGGACGTGACTAGCAGGATCAGGATGTGTGGCTAATGTGTCCTCATTTTTGGTTCAGAAAATATGGTCACTATACCTATGCCGCAACCTCTGTGGGACCCTAGCACATAGCTATGATGGTGGTTAAGAGTTACACTGAAAGGCTGATGTTGAGATGCCTTTTGTTGGAAAAAAAAAAATCAATTCTGCCTTCCTTCCTCCTGTCCTGAGATCACAGACCCTTCTGCTCATCCCCACAGGACAGTGCTTCTTGGGCAGAGAAACCAGAGCACCTTTGCAACATGGTATCTGGTGACCAACCCTCCATCTACTGGGACCCAGCAAACAAGCCTCCTCAGATGGCTCCCGCCCACAACACATCTATGTTGCATTCAGATTCTACTTGCCCATATTCTCTATAGCACTCCAAGAAGATGTGAACAAGCTAGTCAGCCCATGCTGGCAGGCTCTAGTCCACGGGCAAGATTCAAGCTGCACTGGAAGATACGCCTATTCCTGTGTAAAGTTTGCCCCCTGCTGGCTATAATTGGAATAACATTCCTTGTCAGGCTCAAGGTGAAACTCTACACAGAAAGCTCATGGGACAACAGAGCAGGAGAAGTATGTTGCTTCTTATTGAAGGGCAGGTAGTGACAGAGATCACGTACAAAATCAAATGCAGTATGACCTATCTGGAGAGGATATGTGCCGCTCTCTTACACTGAGGATCCTGTTTGTGCTCTTGCTCACTCTCATGGTTTGCTTACAAAAAGAGACATGGTTTAGGCAGTGGCTCCCAACCTTTTCAGATGGGGACCCATTTTGACAATTCAGGAAGACTTGGTGACCCAGGGCAATTCAAAAAAATGTGTGAATAGTTCCTTAAGAGCCACCTGGGGAGACACTTGGTAACCCTTTTGAAATGTAATGGCGACCCATATTTGGGTCCCGATCCATAGATTGGGAAACCCTGGCTTAGGGTAATGACAGCAGCATGTGGGGCTTCTAGATGTATGTGAGCAACTGCACCAAAACCCTACTTTGGCCTGAGGATGTAACTAAGGCAAGTGTCTGGGTGGGGCAGAGGTGCAGATTGCAGTGCTACCAGCAGTGACAACATTTGTGTCATCTCAGGCTGCATGTCATGCTCACCAAGCTCCCAATATGCACATCTGGCTGTAATGGCTGAATGAAAGCAAGGAGAGAGGGGCTTAGTAACAGGCATCCCACCATGAAGAGGTGTTAGATAAGATATTGATCTCCCTCACAATTCTGCAAGCAGCACAGCTCCAACAGGAAAGCTCTAGTCCTCACCCCAGCCAGTGCAGGTTCCTATAGTCTATTCTCCATGGTTCTGTAAAGTATAGTTTTAAAGAGGTTGCTACGCTTTTCCTTGGAGGACTTGCCCTGACATCCACACTTGATTTTTCTTTGCTCAGTTCCCGCCCTGGAGAAAAACAGTAACATCAAAATGGCACCTTATCAAATACACCTCTATGAACTAGGAATGTAAAGGGGTAACTGGCTAACCACTTACCTGGTAAGCATTACTTTACCAGCATGCTTATGGGGTAACCAGTTAACCAGTGCCCAGCCTGGATGAAGCAGCCCCCCATGCTCCAGTCCAGCCAAAGCAGCCTCCCGCCCATAGCACTGTGCAACAGGCTCTCCAAGCCCTGATGGGCCCACCACACCACAGACAGGGAGGTGTTCCAACCATCCAAGCCCATGACACAATGTCATTGGAGAGGACCAGACATCTTGCAGACACAGACAAAGAAGACTTCGCCAAGGCTCTCTGCTGGTGGTGTTGCAGTGCTCAAAACTGTCAGAGAGAGGGGAAGTGCTCCTTCCCCAAATGATCAAGAAAAGGTTTGGAGAGCAGGAGGCCACTACATAGTTTATTTTTTCCATCTGGCTTTCACCACTGGAGAGGTAAAAGGGCAGATCTGGACACATGTGTGTGTACACACATGCAGGGTAGGAGACTGGGGCATCTGCAAACTTGGGGGGAGGGTTCAGTCTGCATATTAACATATTTCTTGGCTTGTCTAAACCACTTCTCTTTTATAAATCACTTCTAATAAAAACTGCTTCAAGTTGCCCTCTTGCTAAAAAACAAAAGAAGAGAGGGAGATGTGATGTTCAAACATACATTTTGTTTAAAGAGAGAGTGGCTTCATCACAGGAAGAGAAGGGTTAAATGTGAAGAATCTAATCAAAGTGACCAGCATTCTTTCTCTCTGCATCCAAACAAAAATACTGAAATCATGTTTGTCCCAGCACAAACTGCTGGCTCAGAAGACATGGGCCCAGATCCAAAAAGCCGCCTGTAACTAAAAACTGTGATGAATTAAAATGAGAAATATTTCTCTCACCACTTGCTACTGCCCCACTGGGAGTCTCTGATGCTGCCTCTTTTTTTGGCTTTTTACTGGTGCTGAACGTAACCAGCAGCTACTAGAGCACTATCCTGGCAATGACATAGAGGGACAAGAGGAGAGGAACCAGTTAGCATTCCTGAAACATACAGCCTATTTTTTTTTAAATATATAAACAAAAAACCCCCAAAAAGCTCCCTTCACACACACCCTGGGCCTGCACACCTCGGCTCTACTGCCATCTTGATGTCCTTGACACGTGCTGATGGCATGGAGGCGGCTAGCACCAGAACAGCCCAAGAGAAAGAATGAGAGGCCAATGGAGATTTATGTGAGGAGAGTGAGATGGACAAGGTAAAATTGTCAGGAGGAGTTGTTAGAAAGTAAAATATATTGTGACAATTCCACTCCTGCCGTTCATCAATAAACTGACAGATCATTTAGTGTCAATTAGGAGTGATAGATGGACAAGTCCCCATGATCCTGGGCCAAAATTAATGGCTGGGAGGGAGAGAGTGATTGAAAACGACGGCTGACATTGAGAGGAAAGTCCTGAAGGTCTCCAAGGGGCCATTACTTGCCTCATTCCCTTGCAGATCAATGCAGGGACAAACCCAAAAACAGACACTTCAAGACAAAACTTAATCAGACTTCCTTTCCCTCTTTCTCCTTCTAAGTTCTGCTCCCTAGCCTGGCCACTTTGCTCCCCTCTGCACACTCTCCATCAGGCTGATGAGAAAAGCTACAGGTGGCAGAAACCTGCTACAGGTTTCCCCACAACCAAGGACCTTACTCAGCTCCTAACATGGCAGCACAAAACGGAAGTCCTTTCTTAGATTTATTTCAACACTGTATTGGGACTCCATGATGAAAGAAATGACACGTCCTCCTGCCTTGCCATGCCCAGATGCAGACTCTCATCAAAACTTTACTACTCCCACTTGCTAGACAGGGACAGCCAGAGATTCTACAAACCAGCTGCTCTCAAGGGCCATTTCATACAGATAAGAGAGCATATTTTAAGTCCTATCTTCTTGTAACAGATGGCTTTAACTTTACTTATCTCCAGAGCCTGCAATTCATTCAAGTATTTAATCCCGTAAATCACATTCCTCCAGCTCGAGTGCCCAATGCTAACACTGCCCACAGTCCAGAGCCCAAAACAACTTCTGTACTCAGGGCATGCCACCACCACCGTAATTCTTGAGGGTGCATCCCACCTTCCCCCAATCTCTAAGATGTCCACCAATACGTCTCTGCGATCACATGCTTTCCAAGGCATTATATTGCCACTCCTGGCCCAGGACATTTCAACATAGCCATGTTCCAGGGCATATCCTGACCACACCTATTCTCCAGAACACGCCATCATTTCTCCAAAGGCAGCAGCTTCCATTATTCCTGTGACCATCTGTTCCCAAAATGCCACCATCTTGGATCCTGCATGTCCACAACAGATTCATGTGTGCACATGGTAGGGTGACTTCCATATGAAAGCTGCTTGTAAAGGCACCTTGAAGTGGCTGTGTATGCTCAACAACAACATTAGACGCTGAGGAGAGGATCGTGGAAACTAAACCACAGGGGCTGATGAGAATGAAGGGAAGCAGACCCAAGTTTCACGCAATGTCCTTACAGGAAAGCAAGGACAAACAGACACTAACAGAGATAGAAATGAAAGAGGCTCTAAAGGAAATGTCACAGATGAGGAGAGCAGTTAATTTGATTGAAAGGGACCCTGGCAAGTACTTTTATTTAAAATACTTTCACTTATAAAATCCTTACAAATTCTCTTTGCCTGAAGCCTGGACTTTTCCCATTGGTAAACACTTTCCCCCCTCTTTTCTTCTCATGACGCATAAGCCTACATGGCAATAAACTATTTACTGTTTTTCAGAAGTGTCAGCAAGGATGCCATCAAGGGCATATTCAGCACAGCTTTTATAGCAGAGCTTGGGTTCCCTCTTCTGGTTGAAGAGCAGATTTTCAGCAAAACAAATATGATATTGCCATTCATTTGTATAGCAGTATCTCTAGGTACTTCTATAGTCCCCATCACCAGAGAGCTAGAGCTGGAATAAATAGCACTGGGGTTGACACAAAAAAAACCCACCCTGTTTCTTTCCTCTCTCTCATCAGATAAATTAAAAATAAATAATAGAACAAATTAAACTGGAGGGACACTCCATTGTAAGAAAAACAGATGATGCCAAGTAGTAGTGAGGAGCATTATAATGGTCACAACAGGGTCCCAGGCTCTGCTATTTAATCTCTTTCTCTCAACTTCCACTTCTATGAAATGGGTTACTTATAAGAATAGTTATTTCACAGCTACTGATAGTTCTAATTAACCTTTACATGCCTAATCCTTGGTAACCTTATTTATAAAATGTGCCACTTTGGTGGCCTCTAGAAATTTCAAGACAGATTTGTAGATGCTTTTGGAACCTTTATGATGAAAGCCCCTATTCGTGCAAAGTATTTTTTTAAACAAAATAGAGTATGGAGAGAACTGGAGGCTACATTCCCCATCCTTGCAACAATTTAGAGAGTAAAGATGTGGCAGGAGCCAAGAGTATGGTGGAACATATGTTAATGACATAGGTTACCCCGCTGAGACAAGATCAGGGAGGATTGTAAGGGATTCCAGAAGGGTCCAGCAAAATAGGAACAATGGAAAACAAAATAGAAGATGAAATTCTGCCATGACAACTGCCAGGTGGCACACTTTGGAAGGACACTTTCAAGTGACTTGCTCACACTGACAGGCTTTGGAAACTAGTAATGTAGCAAGAAAGAAGTCTAAGTGCCCCTGCAGATAAATCAACAAGGCTACCAGTGCAACAGCATCATAGAACAGGAACTAAGAGGTGAAGCTTAATAAGGGAACAGAATAACTCCAAGGCCATTACATAAATAGAACCATAGCCTAGCAGATCAGCAATACACCTGCACATGACAGAAAAATTATATTACAGTCCCATCTCCAACCTTCCCTTCTTAAATAAAAGTCATTGAGGATTTGTCTACATGCCGATTTTGCACTAAATTTAACTCCATCAGTTTAGAAACTGATATATTTGAAGGATGCAGTTCCCTGGCATGGGCACAGTTATACTGGTATAAGAGTGCTTATAGTAGTAGCAGCTATATCAATGTAAGCACATCAATAACTGCATAACTGTGAGAAGAATGGTGTACTAATTTAATTAGATGGCCTTTCAAACCAATATCATCAGTCAAATTGGTACAAAAGCTGTGCATAGATAAGCCTTGGGAAAACAGAGACAACCAAGCTGCAGCAACGTGTGTGACATCAGCCTATGACACAGACACTTCACAAGCAAAATCTAGTATGAGATATGCCACAGAAACAGCCCTAATAGCACTGGCATCTTGGAAGGAAGAAATGGAGACAGATGAAGAAATCAATATTTGAAAAAGCCACAGCTGGAGTCACAAAGAAAAGATAAAAAACAACAAGGGACTATCTAAACTATCTGTTCAATTAAACAAAAAATCAGAATAACCCCCCTAAAGCAGTTACCAGAAATGATCATAAACATTTTTTATGGCCATTTTTTTAATATTATAAAAAAAATATTTTTTTTTTATATTCTAATCAATTACAGGGGAGCTAACAGCCATGCTAGGCCTCTGGGCAAGATGGAAGGTGCCAGCTCTATGCTCCCAGAAGGAAGAAGAGGGGGTCTGAGGCAGCTAGGATTGCCAGGTGTCCAGTATTCACTCGGACAGTCTGGTATTTTTGGCTCCTGTCCGGTAAAAAAAAATTTTAAAAGACTACCGGACACCTAAAATGTCCGGTATTTTCTGAATTTTTCCCCGGCCAGAAGGCAAAAATGCTGGGCACCCGGCAACCCTCAGTGCCCGGCCTCCCCCCAACCTCCCTTCTGGCCCCCAACACCCCCAGCCCCCTGACCCCAGTCCTCATACTTACTTGGTTCCCCAAGGCTGC
>CM057848.1:39294969-39311984 GCA_030068395.1 Apalone spinifera
CCCATTTGATGAGTGCAACAATACTCAGAACTATCTATTCTAAATGCATGTTATGAAATTTTCAGGAATACCTTTTATTTATGGTAACTCCATACAGAAAAGTACTTGTTAAAATGCAGCTCCCTTCATGTAACTCAGAAGCTCAGTATGAAACCCAATCATGTCTGATTCACTTCAGAGGACAACATTCCCCAAGAAACTGGTGCAGTGAGAATGTAAGGGTGCAACCACATACCAGAAGCAAATGCACATATAGAAAGGGCACATGCACACTCCTAACTAGAATCCAGTTTGTCTACTGAATGGCCTCCTCTTGATGGGCACCAGCAGGACTCCGCGACCTTTAAAGGGGAGCCATCACATTATGGGAGCCTGCCAATCATACCACAGAGCAAATCAAAATCCACTATCCAGGTTTGACACCCTGTTCACTAATTGCTGATATTATGTTTTTCATTGATGGCTCAGCACCTTCCCAGCTCTTCTATTACCACTGGCTTCAATACAGCATCTTATGTTCCTATCATTTCAGTGGCAATATGCATAACTGTAACCTCAATGCAGGATGCATCAGCTACAAAGGAGGGAAATCTCTAGGAAACATAAAAGATAGTAGAAAGAGCCAAGGGAAAAAAAGGTGAATTCCTGAGCCATGGCTATATCATCTTTCACTCTCCTGTGTTAGAAGTCTCTTTTAAGGCAATCTCCACCTGAACTAACAGGTTAGCCTTGCCAGTGCCCCTAGGAGAAAACCCAGAAGCCTCTAGTCCCACATGATCTACCTTTTCTTCAGTGTCTTCATCCTAGACTATGACCAGCAAGGGGGAAAGAGAGAGAGGAAGAAATTATAAAAAAGAAAAAATCATGAAAAGCCTCTAACATGAGTCTCTGGATTTCAGTTTGGAACAAACAGAAGTAACTCCTAAAGAATGCTGTGCACCTGATTCTCCCCTGCCACACACATCATGTAATCACTGACATTCAGTCTATCCAGGTGTAAAACGTCCCCACTCACAATGGTGACATTTCACGTCTGCTTTGTATGGGTGTCAGAGAAACAGTCCAAGACAAAAGAGAGTTTGGCCATACACAACTGCAAAGGCAGCAGAAAGCGGTCACAGAGCAGATGCTTGTCTAGAGACTGCCTAAAAAGGAGGCCAAGTTACAAACAAGGTCACCAGAGAGTAAATAGTCATTTTTCCCTAACAAATTAAAGGGCCCAAAGCACTCAGAAGTGCACACAATTTAGTTAGATAGGCAGGAGGCTGCAACTATGTATCCTGGAGCCACTGCCTCCTCCAGATCCCCTACAGTAACTGTAATTATCCATGATGTATTATTCATACACATTTCACTCTTTCTGCACATGCACCTCATGCATATGAGATTGGATTCTATCAGCTAGCAATAGCCACTGAGCCATGTCTGTGCCATAGGTGACCTCTTGCACCTCCCTTCCCAGCCCCTTAGGGAATAAAATGCTGAGCAGGCCCAACCATCCCGGAGTTTCTTTGCCAGTATAGAACCCAAATGTTATAGGACTCTGTGGTAATGGGAAAAGGGGCCAGGTCATATATTACATGTGAACATCACATCTAAGTAGAGGTGTTAAAATACATGTATTCAAGTAAATGTGTAACTGCTGAACATTTTAGCAGTTACACGTTTGCATGCAGGGGGGAGGCAGTGTGCATGGGGAGATGGCTTTTTTACAGCTGGCTATATCAGAGGCAGCAGCACGGGGGTAGGGTGCAGGCAGCTCAGCAGCGTGTGTGTGTGTGGGAGGGGGGCCTGTATGTAACCATGAAGGTTAACCAATGAACCCAGGCTCACTGGTTAACCGTTTACACATTTACACTATCACATCCCTACTTCTAAGAACCACAGTTCCTGCAAAGCAAGTAACAGTTCTTCTCTGAGTGACTGTCCACATGGTTTGATATTCTGGCTGCTCTAAGGGGGCAGAGGTGTTATCAGGAGCCCTGTCTCAGCATAGGAGAGGCTTGTATGAGGCATACCTCTTAAACCTCCCTTACTAGTGATTCAAAAGAAGATGCTTTAGATTTCATAATTTTGAGTCTCTCAAGGATGTGACCTGTTCCCAGGCCCAGCAACCAGTCTGCATCACTGCTATGAGCACGTGACCAAAAAAGGCAACTAAATCAAGCAGCCTAAAGCTGGTACAAGTTTGCCAGGTCTCAGATGCCTGATAAGATTGCATGCTGTGTCTGTGTTTTTCCAGCTGTGAGGCTGCAAGTGAAAGTCAATACCACAAACAGAAGCTACATTTCCTATCATTACTGTTATTTTCGCTCCCCTATTGCGTGGGTTTGTCTTGTTTTATCTTTTAGAAAACAGGACTGGATTTTAACAAGAGTAATAACAGCTCCAGTCCATCTCAACTAACTTCTTCTCTTTCCCTCCCCCTCATAAAAACAGTTGTCATCATACTTAATACCATCTAAAAGAACATCAGATATGATAGCAGAGGTTCCCATCACAAACTGTCTCCAGCTAAATAGAAAGGGAACAAGAAGTGTTGTTAAAATAAAAGTCTTTATTTAATATTTTGAATTTCAAATGCTTTAACTGGTTTTCTTTCATTAACAATTTTTATAACCTTGTATTAAAGATACAGAAAAGATGTATTTGCCATAATTCTAAGTAGGCTGATGTTTCTGTATAACAAACTTTGTGTAAAACTGATTAGTGCTAGACAGTGAAAGGATCATGTTAACAGCTTTAATCCTTTGGGCTCGGATAGTCCATCAAAACTAAAACAATATCACAGTAAGTACTAGGAATGTCCATTATTAATAAGCATCTAATTAATGCTTATTAAATTAGATTAATTAGACACACAGGGCTGGATTAAGACCTTTAGAGGCCCTAAGCACTGAAAAGATTATGGTGCCCCCCTCATATGTAATTCAAAATAAAAACAATACTATACCATAAAATCTCTTTTTTTTTTTTGGTGCCCCTGCTTTGCTGGTGCCCTAAGCACGTGCTTAGTCTGCCTATTGGGTAATCCAGCCCTGGTGTCACATGAAGGATGGATATTAAAGCCCAGGGACTTAGGCTTCTGCCATAATGCTAGTATCCTAGTTAGGGGATGAGGGTACAGCCTAACAAACTTAAGGAAAAAAACATGATTATATATTTTCCAAATAAAAATGAATTCACTACTTCTTTTTTTAACTAATACCAGCACCATACAGAGAAAGGGCAAACAATGCAGGAATTCTATCTCAGTGCCATGGATGAAAAAAAGGATCAAAAGATGGTTGGGCCTTCTCAGACAATTATGCCCTGGGTGGAACAAGATAGCACAAAAGGCACAGGCCCAGTGGACACTGTTGGCTGCCCAAAAGATTCTGATTTTGTGAGCATGGGGTGCATGAGCAACAAAAGTCGAATCCATGTGGAAAAAATTACTCAAAGAAAGCATTCAGCACACTGTAAAAAACAGTTTGTGAAGACCTAATTGCAGATCCTCAGATTCCCCATGCCAGCATGTTCCAAACACTATGCACATCTCTTCTATAGTAAATCACCATAACCCATGTCAGACCCCCTCTAGTTCAGTTACACATCTTGGACTTGGCTAGGACTTCACTCAGTCAGGCATTCCACTACACAGCTGGAAAGTACAGAATGGCAGTAAGAATAAGACTTTGTCAGGAATAGCCCTGAACTGGAGAAGCGGGACTCCACAATACATCCGGAATCCTCTAAAATAGGTGATTTGGATTTAAGTGGCACCTTAGGCTGCAGACATTTGATCCTACATGATACCCACCTCTCCCGTAGAAGTAGTAGAGGAATTCTTCCTGCTCAGACGATTCTCCTCTGGAAAGGAATCCTGGCGAGCTCGTCGCCCCATCTTTGCCATCTGGAGGACGGGTAGAGAGCATGATTACTGACAGTAGCAACTTCAGGGCAGTACAAACATGGCCACAGAGAAGAAACAGAATCCATATTAACTTCCATAACGCAACACTAACTCTGCACTGTAAAACTCACAAACAAGCCAATATCGATACAGTGGACACCAGGCCCAGCATTCACCCAGTGCTCACTCAGCCACCTCTGGACCATCTCCCAAATGCACTCCCTGAGCTGCTCCACAAGGCAGTAAATACTCTTCTAGAATCCCATCGCCAGACCCAAGATTCATTTAAGAAAACTAAACGGCCAATTGCAAGTGCAGGGGCAAGTGCACATCTGCCGGGAACGCTGCGTAGCGGATTGCATTGCTCTCCCCCAGGCCTTTACGTGTCGTGGGCCGTCTTCGACTGTAAACTGTTACAGGCAGGGGCCGCCTCGCCTCATGCGAGCAGCGGCGCCCCGCTTGGGGGCACAGCCCCGAGGGGGAGGGAAAGGAGGGCACGGGCGGCGGGCACAGCCCCGCGGCGAGGGGGAAGAGCGGATCCGAGGGGCGAGGCGGCGGCCAGAGGGTGACGGAGGCCCGGCGAGTCCCCTCCCGTAGCCCGCCCTGGGCCCAGTAGCGGGAAGCAGCCCTGCACGCACCCCGGGAAGGGGGGAGATCCCCGAGTCCCCCGGGGCCGCCCGGCGCCACCGCGCGAGCTGAGCGCGCCCTACGGGCTGGCCCCGGCCCGCCCCCCGGGCACGGCCTTTTACCCCGGCTGCCCCCCGGCGCGGCTCCTCGCGCAGCCCCGGCTCGGCCTCCATGCCGTAGCCAGGCCTAGCTGGAGCAGAGCGAGCCGGGCCGGCCTCCAGCGTCCCTGGCAACCAAACCCCGCCCACCCTTAAAGGGCCGCCGCAGCGAGTGAGGGAGAAACTGGGGCGATGGGCTGAGGCCTCTGCTCCTCGGACACCTCCCTCGCGGGGGAGCCCCGACACCTTTCCCTGCCCGCCAGCCTCGCTCGGAACCTCGCTGCCCCCCCCCATTCTTCTTGCCTCTGTTACCCCCTGGCTTCCTGTGACCCCATCTCCTGCGGGGGAGGGAAGGGGAAGTCCCAAGGGCCTCTCTTGCGCCTGCTTAATCCCACGTATCTGCTCATTACCGCACAGAATCCATGGCACCCATCCCAGTCCCACCCCGGGGTGACACACAAGTCCTTTCTCCTGAGGCACTCCTTGCTCCCTTTCCCAAGGCTGGACCCATTGCTCCCAAAGGCCTGCTCCCACTTCCCAATATCTTCTCTCCCCCAATTCTCAAGGGTCTGATTTCCTGCTCCCCTGATTCCCAAGGAAACATTCCCACTAAATCCCAAAGCCCCAGTCTCCTCAATCCTCAAGGGTCCCACTCCCACCCAGAATTGTTCATCACTCACATTTAATTGGTTTAAATTAAAACATCTTCAGATACTTTAGATTTGTAAACATTTGAAAATTTGACTGTAGGAATTACTATTCTGGATCAGACCAGTGCTCCACCAAATCCAGTATCCCATGTGTGATAGTGATGAGTAGCAGATGCTTCAGACAGAGGTTTAATTTTGCTATTTAATATGGCAAAAGAGATATTATAAGTAGCTTCCCAGTAGACAGCAATATAGTATGCTTATGTTAAAGGCTATGCATCAAAATGGAGAGAACTTTACTTTCAAGAAGTGCTTGAAGAGAGAGGCCAGTATATGTGGAAGAAGTAATAAAGTCTGAATGTTTCACTCTCAGTTCTTTCTCTCTCTCTCACTCTCTTTTTATGCTCACACATCAGTCTCCATGGATATTTAAGGGTCTGTGTGAAGAGGGTTATCATTGGATACTGTCCTGTGTCTTCACAGTGGTCAAATAGTAAACAATTGTCATTTCAGATAATGATAAAGGGCACTAAAATGGATATCAATTACTTTAAAGCACTGTGCTGTTTTCTCTCCATCACCTTTCCTTTCATAAACTGCACATAGTTTGAGAGAAAATTTCTGATTAGTTGTCCATATTTAGCTAAGATTTCACTGTTCATCCAAGAAAGCAGGTTATCACAATTTTGGGACTATGGTCTTTTTCAAAGTTAAATGACAATTAACAATTGTTGCTAGTGTAATTTTTTAAAGGCATTTCTATATATTCTACTTGTTCAGTTTTGGTTTATTGTGCCAGAGTTTCTCTATATCATTCTTTTCTTTTTAGTGTGTCTGACTCTCATTTAATCTTATTTGTTTAGTTTCATCTCACTTTAATTAAAACTAGTATGTTGCGGTCCCACCCAACTAATACAGTCAAAACTAGTTTAAGTAAATTCCTATATGTTAAATAATATTGTTGGTAATATCCATCTGGACAGAGAATCAGATCTGATCATACAGAACAGCACTAGTCTAGACCTCCTTCTGTTGCTGTTGAAAATTCCCTGTGATTGGGCCTATGACTGTATTTTGATCCTGATCCTCCTTCAGACCTGATGGATCTGGAAATTAACTACATGTCAAATTCAAACCTGCTTCTTGTCCCAGCAGCGTACTTTGCTGTAATCTATATCTAATCTATATCTATATCTAGATAGATAGACTGACAGATATACACATGCACTTGCTTTAATTAAGTTGATTTTGGAAAATCCACATTCTACCAATGCTTTGGTACAAGACTACAAGAACAATATTTCCATCAAAAGCACTATGTCCCCGAAGACAGAGGGCCACATTTTTGAAAGGTCAGAGAAACTTCAAACACAACATTGAAATATAATGTACCCACAGAGTTGCTTGTTTTAATCTCCTTAAGGATATTCTTGATTTGGACTACATCAAGCTCTGACTTGGATTTATAGTCAGGGCTGCCAAGTGCTTCATATTTCTGGTGAAACTCACAGTTAGTAACCCTGCTACAGTCCAGCTGGATTCTGACACACCTGGTCTGTGAGTTGCCAGCAATTGTTTCTCCAGCCACCAGGAGGGCACTATGGTGCTTGTTGAACCAAGGAGCCTCCATGATAGTGATAGAGATGATAGTGGAGACACAAAGTGAGTGGCACCAGCATTCCCCATCTGTCCCAGGTATGTACTACCTTCAAGCGGAGCCAGCACTGATCCACACAGCACCCACTCCAGGCAACCTACCCAACTACCTCTGATTCTCCATTCAGTAGCCTCCTCTCCCTTCTGTGAAGATATGATTTGGGTGGGTTTTAAAATATCTCAGGAACCTGGGTGGAAGGGTGGTGGGGCACCTGTGGTGGATGCTTGAGGCAACTGTTTCTTCTAGAGATTATGGGGAGGATGGGCATCCAGACTTCTGTCACTGTTTGCTGCTGCCTTCCTCTGCTCCCTGGCTGGCAGGATAGATGAGCTAATAGTAGAGGAAGAGGATGTCATGGCAGGCACTGTATTCTTGAGTGTAACTCACTGCAGCAGGTTAAAAGAGGGATAGGGAGGAAAGAAAAATCACAATTTTCCTCCCGTGAGGCACCTCTCTAATGAGAACTCATTCCTGCAACAAATGTCACCAGACAAGTGGCTCCAAAGCTGGCAGCTAATCCTCTTGTGAAAAAGGATATTTTCTGCTTTCATGCTTTTCATTTGAGAAACAAAACAGTGATATACATGTATAAGAAATCATATATTCATAGACTACAAGGATAGAAATGGAATATTGTCATTAACTAATCTGACCTCTCCTATAATACATGTCATAGAACTCCCCCTAAATTAGTGCCGGTTTCAGACATCCAAAATGGCCAAAACAAATTGAAAAACAAAAATTTGTTTCAAGTTGACTCAAAACATTTCAGTTTATTTTTAAATGAAAATTTTGGAGTGTTTCTATTTTATGAAAAATTTTAAAATAATATTTCAGTTCAAATTGAACTAAAATGTGTTTTGGGATTTTTTTGGTTCCCAAATGCATTCCTTTCTTAGGTCCAACCATAATTCTTGGTAAGGTATTTGAATGGTTAAATACCCTCTCTGTTAAAAATCTGTGCCTAATTTCACATCAGAATTACTCTGCTTTCTAATAATTTATTACGTCGTGTTAATTTTTTATTTTTCTTATTTCTTAACCAAATTTTCAAATAGTACCAAGTCAAATGTCTTACAGAAGTCTAAGAATTATATCAACACTTTTACCTTTAATCAACCAAACTTGTAATCTCATCAAAAAAGATATCAACTGATTTTGATAAGAACTATTTTCCATAAACCCATGATGATTAGCATTAATAATATTATCTTCCTTTAATTCTTCATTAATCACTCTTGTATCAACTATTTCCTTATTTACTTGGAATCAATGTTGGGCTGACAGGTCTACATTTACCTGGGTCATCCCATTTACCCTTTTAAAATATTGGTACAATGTAGATTTCTCTAGAACTTTCTCAGTATACAAAGATTTATTGAAAACCAACATTAGCACTCCAGAGACCTACTGATTTAAAAATGCGTGACTTTCATAGTCACTGTTTAACATCCTCCTGAGCAATTGCCAAAAAGGAAAATATGTCATTATCACTGCATGATATGATAAAGTGTGTGGATGATACTAAGATGGGAAGGGTTCCAAGCACTTTGGAGAACAGGATTAGAGTTCAAAATGATTCTGAAAAACTGGAGATATGGTCCAAAATAAATATGATGAAATTCAATAAGGATAAGTTTAAAATACTACACTTAGGAAGGTCTAATTTTTTGCACACATGCAAAATAGGAAATGGCTGCCTAGGAAAGAGTACTGCTGGACAAGATCTATGGTTATAGATCTAAATATGGGTCAATAATGTTCACTTTTTGTGCAACTATATTATCATTCTGGGATGTATTAGAAGTGTTGTAAGCAAAACATAAGAAGTAATTATTCCACTTTGCTCAGCATTGACCAGGTCTCAACTAGAGAACTGTATCCTTTTGTGGGGATCCACGCCTCAGAAAAGATGCGGACAAATTAGAGAAAGTCCAGAGGAGATCAACACAAATTATTGAAAAACTAGAAAACATGACCCATGAGGAAAGTGAAAAAACTGGGTTTGCTTAGTCTGGAGAAGGCCAAGGGGAGACACAATAATACTCTTTGGCTATGTCTACACTGCAGGCTTCTTGCACAAGAACGTGTACACACTGCCATGTGCTTTTCGCAAGAGATGTGCTTTTGCGCAAGAGAACATCCACACTGCCATGGACGCTCTTGTGCAACAAAGCTCTGATGGTCATTCACAGAATGGCCATCAGAGCACCTGTGCTTTTTTTGAAAGGGGTTTCTTGTGCACGAAATCCGTTGTCCATCCACACGCCTTTTTACGCAAGAGCTCTTGTGCAAAAAGCCCTGTCTTCTGATGATCTGCTGTAGTGTTTCTTGCACAAAAACGTGCTTATAGTGTGGACGCTCCAAGAGTTTTTGCACAAAAATAGTTTTTCCAAAAAAAACCAAACCCTCTGTAGTGTAGACGTACTCTAGGTTGCCTCTCACTGGGTTAAACATACATCTGTCAGGGTAGGTCTAGACTGTAGGTCAGGGCTACTCAACTTTGGAAGCTCTGGGGGTCACAATGATACAACACATGCCGAGGGTCGCAACTTAAGTATGGTTGCATGTACAAGCAAATATATATATGCAAATAGCTTCTTTCACACTGATGGGCATGAATACAAAGATAAAGGCAACACTAAGCAATTTGCAAGCCCCATTTAACTCAGTTCTGCTGATATTAATAAAATGCAATATTTACCCGATTTCCACCCATATGACAGCACTTTTAATGAGCAATGACAGTCCAGGAATTTAACTACTAAAACGCATATCAACAGAAGACCATTATATTGACTCGCTATTATGGAGCATGTTCCCAGCAGAGGCCATGTTTAAAGGATCGCACTCGTGGGCTGCGTGTTAAGCTCTGAGTAAGCCCAAACTGCACCGTGGGCCGCAAACAAACAGGCCGCAGGCCGCATGTGGCCCACAGGCCAAGTGTTGAATAGCCCTGCTCTAGATAATACTTAGTCCTGCCTCAGTACATGGGACTGGACTAGATGATCTGTTGAGGTTCCTTCTAGTATTTATAAGATATACAGGGCTCGACAAACTGCAGTGAAATCCACTACTAGCCCCGCACTGAGCATATGCCAGACCCGCACTGCGCATGCGCGCACCACTGGTGAACGGAGCGACCGGCTGAAATCTAGTCGCCACAAGCAAGTAGATACACTGATTTGTTGAGCCTTGAATTGATATCAATATGAACACATCATCTGGCTTTTTTGCAAATACAGAAGAGAAATATTTATTTAATATTTCTGCTTCTTCTGCATTATTATTGATAGGTCTAACATTTCTGTGTAGTAATGGAGCAATGCCATTGTTAGTATTCCTTTTGTACCTACTCTCTCTTTCTATATAAGTTTTTCCTGCTGGGAGACAGAATGATGTCATCGTGCTTTCACACTCTTTGGCTGGCCGCAAAAGTGAAAGTGGCCAGACAAAGGGAGGTTGGCGAGCATAGCGAGTATAGGGCACAGCCCGCTAGTAGACTTTTAAAAACTCTTTATTGTCCTTGTGTTTGCTAGCCAGTGTTTTCGCCTTGTGTGCATTTGCTTCCTTATCAATTTTCTATAATTTCTAGCTTCTAATTTATATTAATCATTATCAAATTCTCCAACCCAGGCTGTTAATCAGTGTAGCCTTACTTCTTGACTGTGTGATTGGGACTTTTGGCGTATGCAGTAAAATATTCTTAAACAGTTCACAATTATCATTCATATTTTTTCTGTATAAACTTTTCCCATTGATTTGACTTTTTCAGTTTTGTGAAATTGGCCATTTTAAAGCATAAATACATCTATTACTAGTTTGTACTTTATTCTTGTTTGCACATAACAAAAGTGATGGGCTTCGTCTAGACTGGCATGATTTTGCGGAAAGACTTTTAACGGAAAAGTTTTTCCGTTAAAAGTATTTCCGCAAAAGAGCGTCTAGATTGGCACGGATGCTTTTGCGCAAAAGCACTTTTTGCGGAAAAGCGTCCGTGCCAGTCTAGACGCGCTTTTGCGCAAGAAAGCCCCGATCGCCGTTTTAGCCATCAGGGCTTTTTTGCGCAAAACAAATATCAGCTGTCTACACTGGCCCTTTTGCGCAAAAGTTTTGCGCAAAAGGGACTTTTGCCCGAACGGGAAGGGCAAAGTATTTCCGCAAAAAGCACTGATTTCATACAGTAGGAAGTCAGTGCTTTTGCGGAAATTCAAGCGGCCAGTGTAGACAGCTGGCCAGTTTTTGCGGAAAAGCAGATGATTTTCCGCAAAAACTGGCCAGTCTAGACACAGCCATGAAGTTATGATCACTTGTACCCACTAATATGTAGTTCTGTGATCAGTTCCTCTTTATCTGACAAGGTGAGGTCTAATATAGAATAATCCTCTATTGGAGACCATGTTTTCTTTAGTTAAGAATTTGTTATCTGTAATATTTAGAAATTTGGAGCATGTTTTAGTACTGGCAGGATAAGACCTCTAGCTGTCTAGCATATAACAGCAGCTTGAGTAACTTCAACCTAACACAGCTTTTCCCCCCCTACACATTATAGATAGATGCTTGAAGAGCTGGTCATCCTCATATCTAGTGTCATTTGGTGGTTTGTAGCCAACGCTAACGCAGAGGCGAAAGCAAGTGTAACAGCTGGGAACTATAGGGTGGGGACTCTGCTTTCTGGGAAAGGAGACTGAGGGGAAGAGGAGGTTGCCTGCCTGGGGAAGGGTTGTGACTTGTGCTGTTCCGGGGGTGGCCGAACCTTTAATTGTGCTCCTCTCCACGATGAGCAAGTATGGGTCATCTCTATACCAACTAATACCCTATTTTGGTTTTATCTGTTAGGACATTGGTACATAAGCATTCAATATCATTTGCTTCCAAGATGTCAATGACTCAGAAACAGGTTATCAATTTTTTACATTGAGTTTTTTACACACTTTCTCTTCTGCTTATTGATTTTAACATTCTGATCATGTGAATTTTCCCACCAGGTTTCACTAATAGTAAGTAGATAGAAATTTATGCTCATAAATGAGCAATTCCAATCCCTCTTCTTTAAAGAGGCTCCTAAAAATCAATTCTGTACTAACATACAGGAGGCATGCCCTTGTCAGCAAGCTTCTCATGCTTCCTGCAAATGATTCAAAATGTTGACTCCTTCTGACAGGAGAGCCAAGGCTATTTATTTTTCCAGAAATTCTGGAAAATGCGTATATGTCTAAGTTTTTCCATAGTCCTCAGCATACACTTTTTGTATCATGCAAACTATGGCCTTCAGTAGTACTTTCTGTTAAGTAATGCTGTTGGTTTTTAACAAGCACCAAGGCTCTGTGTACATCGCTTTTTAATAAAAATGTGTTTTAAATAGTGTGAGAGTCAAGGGCTAATTTACAAATTAAACCGCCTGCTTCTGGCAGTGGCAACTAAGTGTGTAATTGCAAGCATTAGAGAGAAGTCACCTCCCTCCAAAACATCAGGTTGTGTTTTGCAGCAGCAGCAGATACTCATGTTATAGTTTATTATGCTACAAAGCCTGTTCTGTCTTGACTAGCAAATTGAACTCTAGCTTGCCTTTCTGACTAAAGTAAATGCTTGAGTTGTCTGGTTCCAGCCTGTAGATCACAAGTCTCATTTTCCTACTTAAAACTAAGCTGTGTCTTGCAGCTGCAACTTAAGTTTGTAAAGCTGTAAAGATTGCTATACATGTGTTGTGGTCTTCCTCAGGGTCCAGCAGGCTTAGTGCAGTCAAACAGTCTCTCTGTCTTGAGACAGTTCTGCTGGGCAGTCCCAGGGGTCAGCCTGCCAAGTCACAGTTCACTGGCCTCTGCCCTCCACCCCCCATCTCTCAGGTAGCTGAGCAAGCAGGAAAGAGTAGAGGACATAGGCCTTCACTCTTGATAGGGTTCCATCCCAGAGCCCAAGAAAAAAGAGGTGAGGGGTAGCTCAGTCCCTTCTAGCTCCCACTGCAGAAGCTGAGAGGTGATCTACCTGTGTGGGGAGGAGGTATCTGCGCCCATTGGTAATAAAGGTCCAAGTTCAATAGGAATGCCACAAACCCACCATGAAGAGACTTCCTGAGACTGGCAGACTATTATAGGCAGTTCATTCTGAATTTAGCTTTTATAGTGGCCCTTGACAGACCTGGTGAAAGATGCAGCCCCCAAGAATGTCTAGTCTCAGGATTGTGCCATGGCCATTACAAAATTGAAAGATCAGCTGACTCGAGAGCTCATCCTGTTCCACCCTGATTTTTTTTAACCTTTAGTCCTGCAACAGATGCCATTGATGTTGGCCTGGGGTCATGTTGTCCCAAGAGGAGGAGGGAGAAGAACTCCCAGTCATTTACCTCAGCCAGAAATTGTTTCCCCATGAAGTTGTATGCTCAATAAGGAGGCTTTGGCAGTAAAATGGGTCATTGAAGGACTCTTCTGTTACTTAGCAGACAGCCATTCCCTCTCGTTATTGATCACATGTCCTTTCCATGGATGAACACCATGAAAGACCATAACCTGTGGACTGTGTGCTGGCTGTGTCCCTTTCATTATGCCATACAAATCTGAGGCAATATATCAAGCAGGCCATTACCACAAGACAGCAGGCTTAGTGTCATGGGATGGAAGAGACCTATCCAAATAGTGCGACTCAGGGACACCCAGTTGCACTGGGATATGTGTGATGGAGTTACAGACGCTACACTAAGGTTCAAGAAGTGGTAGAGCAATATTGGCAAGAAGCCCTGCCATTCAGTAGCTGCTGGGCATTCACCCTATGCAGGATCTGCTTACAAGGGCACTCTGGCTGCAAGAACGGAGATAAACTGTAGTTCTGATTTGGGAGAAACTGCATTACTAGGAGCCCTTTCCAAACTTTTCAGACCTTAGCAAGTTGATGTGATACATCTTAGTATCTTTCCTCTTGCTGGGCTGACAGAGCCCATAATTTATTTCTCTGATTCATTGGATCACTTCATGGGGCCTTGCCATCTGCCCAACAATTTGGATTTCAAGATAGGATGCACGAGTAATCTCCAGTCCGATGACTGAAGCTTCTGGAAGGGGCAGGTGATCAATCACGAGATGGAATGCTTGTCTGCTAAGTAATAGCAGAGTCCTTCAATGGTCCATTTTACTGCGTAAGCCTCCTTCACATACATATTGTAATAACAAAAAGTAGTCCTATGGCACCTCAGAGACTAACAAAAATATGTATATAGTATCATGAGCTTTCATGAGCAAAAGCATGCCATTTCCAGGAAGCCTCTTTGTGGTGGGTTTGTGGCATTCCTTTTGAGCTTGGACCTTTATTACCAATGGGTACAGATACCTCCTTCCCACTGACCCTAGATAGGTCACCTCTCAGTTTCTGAAATGGTAGCTAGAAGGGATTGAACCATCCCTCACCTCTTTCTTCTTGGGTCTTAGAGTGGGACCCTGCTCAAACTCATCTGAAAAAGTGGGTTTTGCCCACAAAAGCTCATGATACTATCTATATCTATATGTTAGTCTCTAAGGTGCCACGGGACTACTTATTTTTAAAGTTACAGACTAAAACGGCTTCCTCTCTGATACTGTAATGAGTTTGTAGCCTTAGAACTTTGTTCCTCCCATGAAGTAGATCTAGTATTGCTCTCAGCTGTCTCCCATACCCTGTCAATGCCTGAGGAACTTTATAGATGGTGCACAGAAGTGTCTGAAGTAATCAGTCCCAGTGGTAAGGTTCCAAGGCTATGAACTTCTTCAGCATACTCTTTCAGGTCTTATTAAATCTCACTACTAGCCTGCCAGATTGAAGATGGTACACCAACATTCTTAAAGCTTTTACCTTCAGCAAGCTACATAGTCCTCATAAGTTGAGACGTAAAGCTGGTGTCTCGATCTGTCAGTATTTCCTGAGGGATCCCTACCCAGAGAAACACTTTAATGATATCTAAGGCAATAGCCATTGACTCTGTGGAGTAGAATTGCCTTGGGGTACTGCATGGTATAATCTAGTATGACTACTATTTGCTGAGATCCAGTTGCAATCTTCTCCAAAGAGCCCACCTGATCCAGGCCAATCCTCTCAAATGAGGTCCCAGCCACAAGAAGGGGTATCAGCAGGGCCTGAGGTACCTTCCCTTGACTTGCCCAAGATGTCCTCCACAGGGCATGGCACATGCTAGGCACAGTATTTCCCTGCTGTATTTCTTTGGGGGACACAATTGATTTTAGCCTCTGCAGCCTGGTGGTCCTTCTTTGCTCTCTATATTTTATTTCCTTCTGGCTTGAAGTCTAGGCATTATATCAGGAATCAAGACTCCACCACCTCATCACTGAACTGAGTGAGCAGATCAGAGGCTCATCCCAATGTTGTTTCTCTGTTCTTTCACATTGTCTGAAAATATGTTGGTCATTGCTGATTCTCTTAATTTTTCCTGTTGTTTGTGCTCCCTGTGGAAAGTCCATCTCCCTACTAGAGACATTGTCCACAACGGCTGATATTTCTTCTTCTAGGTTTGCCTCCTGGCTACGTCTAGACTACAAAAAAAGTTAAAAAAAGATACACAAATTGTGAACTGCAATTTGCATATCTTTTCCCGTTTTTCTTTTGAAGAGGCTTTTCCGAAATGTGGTGCATCTACACAGTGCCAAATTTCGGAAAAACCTTCTCTTTTGAGCCATCCCTTCTTCTTCATGAAACAAGGTTTACAGGGATGGCAAAAGAATGCGTCCGCTTTTTCGGAATTTTTTCCAAAAAAGCGGATGCGGTCCTTAAACGCAGCATAGCTTTTCTGGGATACCTTCAGTACCTCAGAAAAGAGCTGCAATCTAGATTTAGCCCTTGCTGTTGTCTACTAAGGCTTGTGTGGCCACCATCTCTGGAATCACTGTTGGTCCCTCGCAGGATCTCCCCATTCTTTTAGCCTGGGTTCTCATATTTTTGTTAGTCTTGAGCCCCCCCTCAACAATGTCCTCTCAGGTACTGAGCCATATGTGGTTCTGCTCTGAATGTGAACCTGTCTTGTTGAAATTGCTGGGTGTGTGTCTCAGCAGCATCTAGGATGGCTGCCTTAAGTCAAGGATAGTCTTGTTCAGCAATCACATTGAGACCCAGTACCATGACGGACCCACTCCTGCCAAGTAGGGTGCTAGTAGAGTAGCTTGACTATTTGCAGACAGCAAGCCACCATGGCAACCCTTTCAGAAGTTACCAGGAATGCCTCTGAGTTGTCCTCCAGCCCCATTATTTTAGCTTCATTGGATGACTCAGGGTCGGGCTGGGGCAAGCTGCCCACTGCCATACTCCCCAGCATACTCTGGTGGTGAAACAGCATAGCCATCTGCTGCACCAGTATTTGCAAATTAGACCTCTTTGCTGGGCTGCTAATTCCTTGATAAGCTATTGATGCTTTTGTAAAACTTGCTGCCATTGCTGGACAGCCAGCAAGTGGAGCAATTAGATCTGCTGCTCCTATTGCTGTTGGTCCACAACACATTTAAACAACTTATCCATCTGTATTTAGCTCGGTCTCCTTTTCTAGGTTGCCTACATTCTCCATCACTTTGTATCTGGCTTTGCTTGGGGGCCAGCATGCCTAGTGGTCAGGCTGTAATTAAACAGTCTCTTTGTGTCTTGGAATTACTCTTTTGGAAGGCCAAGTCACAGTTTGTTACCTAGAGTCATCTGGGTTGTCTCAGGCAGCTGGGTGCAGAGAATAGAATAGGGGGACCTGGGTCCTCCCTCTCCATCAGGTCCCAGCCTAGGGCCTAAGGTGAGAGAGAGAGGTGAGGGGTGATTCAGTCCCTTCTGGCTGTCACTCCAAATCAGCCTCCCCCCAGTGGCTTTGTCAGTTCTACCTTACCCGTTTTTCCCTTCAGTTTGGGGCACGCCCCAGTCTTCTGCTTGCACAATCTCAGTAATTACAATCTCATCTGGGGATTTCCCATCTCTCTCTCTGGGTGCATCTACACAGCAGGGCAAAACTCAAATTAAGTTACGCAACTTCAGCTAAGTCAATAGCGTAGCTGAAGTCAAAATAGCTTAATTCGACTCTTAATGCTGTCTACACAGCAGGAAGTTGAAGGAAGAACACTCTCCCTTTGACTTCCCTT
>CM057848.1:39321993-39345003 GCA_030068395.1 Apalone spinifera
AAATATCTTTTTTGAGGTGAGGAGACCACATCTGTACACAGTATTCAAGATGTCAAACACAAACAGTGTCACCTCCTGGCTCTCTCAGCCTGTTCCTGAATTTAGCACTTGGATAAGAGCAGCTGGCTACTACTGACTCAGGGAAAGCTGAGTTTACACTGGTTGGAAAGGGAAGCACTTTGAAGAACATGCCTTATACATCATATCTTCTACTGTCAAAGGTATCTGATTTCAGATTGTCAAGTCATTCCTCAGCCCTGAGTCCAGGGAGTGAATCTCCATGAAGTTTTATACTTCTGCTCCAAAGTCTGAGTGCAAATCAAGAGAAAGGCCTTTGCCTTCATTGGAGTGAGTGTGGATTGAACCAATGGTGTGCTGAGCAGAATTTGGCCCTGGGAATTTATCTTCATTTGTGGATAGGTTTGTCTCCCCCAAGGCCTGGGTTCTACATTAGCTCTCTTTGGAGCCTGACACACTGTTCCTTTGGAAGCTGATGGTGCAGTGAAGAGAAGTGGCTGAGACCAGGGTCTTTTAGGATTAGCAGGGCCTCCTGTCTATCCCATGCTAGGCCTGTACAAGGAACATGGATTAGTTCTTAAGACCAACAAAAATATGACATCAAATGACAACAGAGCAGTGCTGAGAACTTCATTATGGCTGCCCATACAGTGCTGGGTCTGCACCACATGAGAAGCTGCATGCTCTGTGCAGTTAGCAGTAAATTGGCATAGGGGGGCAGAGAGGAGCAGAGACTGAAGGGGCCAGGGTGATGCTGGCTTTAAAGGTGCAGTCATGAGGGCTGCGCTCTACCTGGCTGAAAGTGAATCAGGAGCTCAGGGTAGGCTTGCCGGGAATCTGTTTTTGACCAGAACGCCCGGTTAGAAAGGAATCTAGCGCTCTGGACAGTACTGCTGACCGGAATGTAAAAAGTTAGGTTGATGAGACAGCAGGGCTAAAGCAGGCTTCCTGTCTGCTCTGGCTCCGCGCAGCTCTCCGAAGCAGTCAGCATATTTCTCTGGCCCCTTGGCAAAGTGATAATCAGGGAAACTCCACGCAATGCCCAGATACCCAGCACCAGCTCCATGATTCCCATTAGCCAGTAACAACAACACAGCAGAGAGACCCAACCATGCCTCCATCTAGAGGCTGGACATCCAGCTACTTCTGGGAGCAACGTGGAGCCAGGGCAGGCAGGGAGCCTGCCTTAGCCTTGCTGCATGGGGTAAGTGCTGCCTGGATGGAGCATGGGCCCTAAACCCCGTGCTCCAGTTGTAACTGACGCCTGCACACAAACTCCCAGAGCCCATGCTCCTGCCCCAACCAGCCCTAAGCCCCCTTCTGCACCACAAACCCCTCATCTCTGGCCCCACCCCAGAGCCCACACCCCTAGTCAGCTGTCATCTCCAACCCCCTCCCCAGCCCAATGAAAGTGAGGGTAGGGGTGAGCAAGCACCAGCAGGATGGTGGATGGAGAGAGTGGAGGGCGGAGCCCCAGAAATGGGGCAGGTCAGGATCTCAACAAGAGGTGGGGCAAGGGCATCCAGATTTGTGTGATTAGAAAGTTGGAAGCCCTGGCTCAGGGAGCTCCACTCTCAGGTAAGCCTGAGGCAGAGGAGGAATCAGGGCAGAAGAAAGGGGAGTAGGAGAACAGAAGCAGTGGTCTCCATTAGGTGAGTGGAGGTTCATTCTGTGGGACCTCTCTTCCACCTCAAACTGCATCCATTCTCCAGGCCCCTCCCCTTCCTTCCTGTTGGCTACCTGGGGTCTGAGCATTTTTCCCCAGCAGGCTGCCTCCTTCTGTTATTGCCAGTTCATTTGTCTAATCGCTCTGGGTCCTTTGGGATTATTTCTCCGTCCTTGCTGGTGTTTGTGGCTAGTATTGGATTTCAGTCCTTCGTCCAATCAATCAGTGAAGACTAGCCCTAATGCTAAGCCCTACAGTACCCACTAGACAACACCGCTTCCCAATCCTCCCTCCCGCCCCCCTTGCCTCATGCTGTGTTTTCTTTGGCCAATTTTCATTCCAGGAGACAATGACATCAAGTAGTTTTTTTCCAAAAGAGAACTTTGTGAAACTAAGATTCAGAGACAACTGGGCCAGGTCCTTTGCTCAGATCTAGTGGTGTAAATCCAGAGGTACTTGCTTGCCTTTAATGGAGCCTTGTCTACTCCAGATAAATGCTGTTCAACTTTCCTAGTGGCAACAACAGTGTGGCTATGTCTGCACTGGCGCGATCTTGCGTCAGAGCTATGCAAATGAGGCTAAGCGTGGAATATCGCTGAGCCTCATTTGCATATCTAATGAGCCGCCATTTTTGCGGAAGAGGCTCTTGCGCAAGAAGGAACTGTCTACACTGCCCCTTCTTGCTCAAGAAAAACCCTCTTGGGCAATGCAGTTACGCTGATTATTTTCAGGAATAATGGCATTGCGCAAGAGGGGTTTTCTTGCGCAAGAAGGGGCAGTCTAGACAGCTCCGTCTTGCGCAAGAGCCTCTTCCGCAAAAGTGGTGGCTTATTAGATATGCAAATGAGGCTCGACGATATTCCATGCTTAGCCTCATTTGTATAGCTCTGGCGCAAGATCGCGCCACTGTAGACACAGTCTGTGAGTGTTAGTGCAGATGAGGATTGTATGGTCAGTGGCATTTTAAACCTGTGATGATTAGATCTGCCTGGAGATGGGTTAGATGACATGGAATTAAAAATGCTGGTGATTGGTCTACCTGAGGCCCTCTAGTGCTGTGGCTGGTGATGCTGAAACAATGGTAGCATCAGCAGGAAAACTTTTCTGAAAAATTTCTGGCTAAAAGAAGGTTTGGGTGGAGAATTTACCCCTGTTCACTTCATCTGGGACAGGCAGGCTGCAGTGTAAAGGTGCCAGAATGGAAGGCTTTTTTCAGAATGTTCCTGGCCACTCCACTGTTGTTCACAGGGTTAGCTATACTGTTCTGCCTAGACCTGTGGCCCATTGGGGTTCTCTGAGTGGCCCACAAGACAATTTGTTTATCACTGCCCACACACAGGGTTGCCAAATTCTGCTAGTTTTTGTCCATGTAGGTTTTTTTCACCACCAGTATTATAAAAGTGACACGTATGTGCAGTGAGGTGTGTGCTGATTGCACACAACATTCTGAGAGCCCTGCCCTCCCGCTGGAGCCAATCAAAGTACTATTACAGTTCAAGAGTCACACCCCAGAAATTCTAGGTACTGAAGCGCAGTTTGCAAAACTACCCTATCAGAGAGACTGTCTTGGTTAGACAGTCTTGCAGCCCACTGAGATGAAGAAAGGTCACTCGTGAAGTCCATTCATTTGCCTAGGTTGCCCCTCACTGGCCTATGCCCTCCTACTCTGGCCCTCTGCTCTTAGCCTCCCTCTCTGTCTCCTAGATGAGTTGGGCATTTGCCCCAAGGGCATCACCTCCAATGTGTTCCGCTTCAACGTATCCTCAGCAGAGAAGAACAGCACCAATCTGTTTCGGGCTGAGTTCCGAGTGCTGCGAGTGCCCAACCCAAGCTCCAAACGCAGCGAGCAGCGTATCGAGCTCTTCCAGGTGAGTGGATCTCTCTCATCTCCAAATGCTGGGGGGGCTGGGTGAGAGGGAAGCTTGACTGCTCCTGTCAGAACAAAACAGAAGTGGGGTGGGCAAAGGTAGGAAAATGGTACAAATCTCAGTTTCCCTGGTACAAGCAGCTACCTGTGTCTGACCTTTATAAGTCTTTCTTTTCCCTTGGTCTTCACTGCCCCTTTTCCTGCTCACTCACTCACTCTCAGATACCAAGGATATCTTGGTATGCTGCCCTCTCCCACAGGTTTTTATCCTTGTTGGAGGAGTAGAAATGGGAAGAAAGAACAAACTCCCTTGTCTCTAACCTTCACCCCCTCCACCTGTTCCCGTGTGGGGCACGGCCTAGTCAGCACTTATCCGGGCAGAGGAATGCTCTGCCTTTGTCAGTGTGAATCACTGAAAGGGGAAACATTTGCATTGGCTGCCTGTTGCCCCTCACTTTCAGCAGCAAAATTGTGAGAATGAGTGAGCAAGTGTGAGGGGTGAGGCAGGCAGGGCCAACCAAAGACAGGACACAGCAGAGGAGAGGCACAGCTCACAAGGCAGATCCAATGACTACAATGGAAATTAAAGACTGTCAGCTTGGTGCCTTCTAGGGGCTCCCTTGCTGCAGGCTCTAGACTAGGACTGGCTGTAGTTTTGTGGGTCAGATATAAGATGTCCCCCAAGCCCTGCTTTTCCATATTGGAGTTTGATGAAAACTGAAGCCCAAGTATATTCAGGATGGGAACCAAAGGAAATGCTCCTTTGGAGGCCTTGCTATGTGTATAGTTCTGCTGCTGAAGGCTTAGGACCCAGGATGGTGAGATCACCCCTTTCCACCACCGTCTCAGTGCTGGTTCTGCCACCAAATTCTGGTCTGCCTTCTGGGGGCATGCACACAAATTCAGCTGCCCTTTTAATCTGCTACCATATTCCAGTGTTCTATGCCTCACTGGAGTTCTATCCGTATTTATTATACTTACAAGGCCTCTATCACCGCAGTATTCTGAGAATGCTTTTCTTCTCATTTCACAAATGGAACTGAGGCACGGAGGAACTAAAGGACATGCCCAAGGTCACACAGGATACTGGTGAGAGCAGAAATTGATCCTGGCTTCCCCAGAGCCCAGGGTAGCACCCTTCCACTGGGACACATCACAAGGTCTGGCCAGTCCTCTTAGAACAGGATGCTTTGTGAAGGTCCCATGCAACACTTCAGTTGGGGCCTGGACAGTAGGTATCACTCTCACTGGTGCCAAAGTGTTCCTGAAGGAAAGGCAGGGCCATTCCCTCTCTCCCTGGCACAGTCTTTCTGGATAAGTTCTAAGTTGACCTCCCTTAGAACTCTGTGGTGGGGGAACAGAGAATGTGCAGTGTCTCTGCTCCTTAGCCATGCTGCACTTTGCTGACTCCCTTTGTGTCTCCTCCCAAAACAGATCCTTCGGCCTGATGAACACATAGCAAAGCAGCGCTACCTCAGTGGCAGGAATGTGCAAACTAGGGGCTCTGCAGAGTGGTTGTCCTTCGATGTCACAGAGACAGTACGCGAGTGGCTCCTGCGCAGAGGTAGGGGTCTTGCTGTTCCAGGAGGGCCTGGGTGGAGGGTCTGGTTCCCTCAGATAATGTTCAGAGAAGAACCTCCTCTTCTTCTAGCAAAGGGTAATTCTCTCAGTCTAGTCTAAAGCAGTGAGGTTGCACCAAAAGCAGTTCTGCCCAGTTTGTGATGAGACTGCTCACAAGGAGCTGCCCTGGTGTGCTTCTCCTTGCTCCTTCAGCTGTTTATCCCTCCCTGCAGTTTCCTGTCTGTACAGGACATGAGAGCTATGTGAGGGTTCCCCCTTTTCAAAAGGTTGACCTCCCTTAGAACTGCAAACAATGTGGGACCAAGAATCCAGAGGTAAAGATGAGGGAATACCAGAGGCTTCACATATGGCTGCGGCTGAGAACACAGCAATAGTTTTGCCTTTTGCTGCATCATTCAGCAGAGCCAGCACACAGTGCCTCTCATAGCTGAACACAGGTACCGTGAGTCACAGATGAATTATCCTCACAGCTGGAACCTGGGTGTCACTGAAAGCTAGAATGCAGGCACTTGGCATGAAGCCAGTCTCAGGAAGAATAAGCCATGAGTTTGTTGGCTCCTATTTTAAAGCAGTCCAACTTCTGTCCTTAATGGCCTGAGTTCAATGCCTGAATCACTTAGCTTTGGGCAGTCATGCTGGCTGATACTGTGCAGTGAAAGGTGTCTCAATGTTGTGGATGGTGCTTAGAGATCAAGGTGACAGGCACCTTAGAAATACCATAGATAGCCATTTCCATTCACACAAAGACATAGAATAGGGGCTTCTGTAAGACCCTTGTGTCAGATTCCTGCTGCCATGAGAACCTCTCTTGTATGGCAGGTCTAAGGAAGTTCTTCATAATACAAAGAAACATGTAACCTAAAGAAAATCTGTGTGACTTAGATGAAAATTCAAGAGACACAGGAGGCTGCTGCTGCTGCCGCCATGCTGATCAGAGCCGGGCAAAAAACTCCCAGTAAAACACTTATTCATGTCTCATTCACTTGCCTTCGGGTCTCTTCCTCCAGCAGTAGATGAAGGCCTATTAATGGAGCTGTGATAGAAAACACTGTCTTAACACAGAACCTTCGGGCCAGCTTTGAACAAAAAGGATTCAGTTTCCAGTACCACCTACTGATGACAACAGATGCTGTTAGGTTCTGAATACTTTAGAACAGGGGTGGCTAACCTGCCGCTCGCGAGCCGCATTCGGCTCTTCAAAGGAAAAATTGCGGCTTCCGCACCCGCAACTCTTCTCCTGGTCTCCTGCTCTGACCCTTTTTCCTCGCTTGGGCAGGGCACTGCTTGGCGCAGTGAGATCTGATGCTGCAGCTGATGGTAGCCTTCTTGGGCCACACACAGCTCTGAAAGGGGCAGCTTTTCTTGGGTTTTTTTGCTCAGCTTCTTTCCCTTGGCTCTTTGTGCTGTATCCACCACTATTTTGATTCTTCATCTGTAACAGGTTGGCCACCCCTGCTTTAGAAACTTAGCCATAAATGCTCTTTTCCCTTCAGAAGAAGATTCCCTTTAAGAAGGGCATGACTATTGGTACAAGTGAAGCCTTCTCATTCCCTTTTTTTAAGCGGATAGCTGGTCCCTACCTCCCCTGAGCTGAGCTCAGAAACTAGGAGCTATGGGGTTTCGGGCCTCACTGGGACTCTCTTCATAAGTTGGAGGATAGTTCTTATCACTAGAATGAGTTTCTCATGGAGTCATCTCTTCCTCTGCAGAATCCAACCTGGGTCTGGAGATCAGCATCCATTGTCCATGTCACACTTTTCAGCCCAATGGGGACATCTTGGAGACCTATCACGAAGTGCTGGAGGTCAAGTTCAAAGGTGACAAGGGTTGGAGAAACTTCATGGGAGAGGGGAGCATGGAGCAGTTGCCAAGAAGAACTGAACCTCTGTCTTTATCTGAATGTTTGAATATTTATACCAATGGACCCCGTATAGATATGTGCTTGCATGTGTATTGTTTTAATGTATGAATACAGTGTTTAGATGTGGGTGTTTAAGGTAAGTGCATGAGTGTATGTGTGTGTGTGTGCAGAAAGGGGTAATTTTATGTTGTAACCTCTCTCTGGGAAGCTTGACTCTGGTGCATTCTCAGATATCTTGTGAGATTCTGTTTTTCGCTCTGGTTTTCAGATCGGGTGGCTGAAGCACCAGGAGTCGGACATCCTGCCTGAGGTGGCAGAGAGAGAGACAGTGGCTTGGCTGGGTTAAGAACTAGGAATCTCTTGGCTCTCAGCCCTGGGCTGTAGCCATTAGCCCCCACCATCTCCATTTCCGAGGCTATTTCTGAGGAGTGCCAGTGATCTGACATCATTAAACCATTCATCTTTCTGCCTGTCCTGGGACTGAAGCCAAGAGAGAGGGGGACTGATTAACAGCCCCACCAGCAGTTTGCAAACAGTAAAACAAGTGGTTTGCAAGCCTCTGTTTCAGGCCATTGGCAACCATATTCACCCTGGTCAATCAGGGGTCCAGTTTGGGAGCAGTCTGGGAAGAAGTCCAGGAGTCAATGTAACGGAAATTGATCCCTTTCTCTTTAGATTAGGAGTGGAAGCAAGCATTGCACAGTCCTGTGTAGGCTGCTGAAAGGTCTTCTGGGGTCTCTCTCCATACCTTCCTTGCTCCATACACTCCCTATTTCTGCTTTAAGGCAAACCTTTTCAGGAGGACTCCTTTTTCTGTTCTCAGGCATTGACAGTGAGGATGACTATGGGCGTGGGGACTTGGGCCGGCTGAAGAAGCAGAAGGACCTTCACAACCCTCATCTGATTTTGATGATGCTACCCCCACATCGGCTTGAGAGTCCAGCTCTGGGAGGCCAGAGGAAGAAACGAGCCCTGGATACTAATTACTGCTTCCGGTAAGCAAGGACCATGTCTACTCCTGATATTATTCTGCCCCATCCATCAAGCAACAACAGGATCACCTGTGCTGGGTTGGCTGCGGTTTCTTCTGCCAGATGGCATGGAAACATCTGGAAGCTTCCAGCCTGCTGGAAACTCCTGGGATGAGCAAGGTCCTCTGAGATATTTGTGAATCTGTGTACTTACCCAGGCCTCTTAAGGGCAGAACTGGCTGGAACAGCACAGGGTGCTGCTTCTTCTTCCCAGGACAAAGGCTCCAAGATGTCTGGGGTCCTAGGAGAACCTGACACAGTTCAGAAAAGCGGCCCCACTACTGCAGCTGAGCTCCTAACCATTGAGTGTGACCGATGCAAACTTCAACTCTCTCCTGCAAGATGCATGTGAGCGATCAGTCTGAGCTGGGACGTACTGTGTCACCCAACCAAGGCTGGGTTTTTTGATAGATATTTTGGAGGTTACTGAGCAGGGTGTTGCCTACTCTTGGGCATTATGGTTTGTTTCTTATGTTCCATTTCTGCTTTTAAAAGAAATTGGCATATGTATCCAGGCTTTTCCCCTTGCCTATATGCATTGGTGGGAGAGTTCCCTGTGGCAGGAGGTTAGCACCCCCATATTGGCAGACTTCCTCTTCTTTTTCTACTCCCAGCTCTGCTTGTTGTAGCCATGCAGCTCGGTCACACAAAACTGTGTTTCTCCCAGACAGACTTGCCACTAGCACAGGGCCCCAGCCGCACAGTCAGAGCAGGCATGGAGATAATAGCTCTCTCTGCTCAAAAGACTTATTTTTTCAGTGGGGTGTGAAGTCCTTGAGTCATGTGGGGTCTCTCCTATTTTCTTGGATTCACTCTGTGCCAACATTTTGTGTCAGGAACTTGGAGGAGAACTGCTGCGTGCGTCCTCTCTACATCGATTTCCGACAGGACCTGGGTTGGAAATGGGTCCATGAGCCTAAGGGCTACTTCGCCAACTTCTGCTCAGGCCCTTGCCCATACCTCCGCAGTGCAGACACCACCCACAGCACGGTAGGGCAGGCATTTGATACTGATGGGGCGTCTAATGGCTGTGACTTTTTTGGCAGTGGTGGGTGGGTTATAGATGGGTTGTAACACTAAATGTTTGTGTCAAGTTTCAACTCCAGTAATTACATTCTGTCTTCTTAAGCTCCTCCTGCAGTTTCCACTGGATATAGGGCTCTTTTGCACTTTGGTGTAGTCACCAAACACTGCTGGGCACGTGTAAACAGCTGCTGCCTAATACCCCAGTGATGCATGAAGTGAATGCTATGCATTCCCGGGATGGGTGAAGTGGCTTTGTGTGTAGATACTAGATGATGTATTCCACCTCCTGCACCACTACTGCATTGTGGAGAGGAGCCAACCCATTAAAAAAGGCTATGGCATGAAGCAGGGGGAAAGTGGCTACATGGGAATTTGCCTCTTGGCAGAAGCACCTTTCCTCACTGCAGGACACCTGTGTGACCCATTGGCCTCATGGAGAAAGGGTCTAGGGCTGTGAGTGAAACCCACTAAGCAGAAGGCTAATACATCTAGGGTCACCCTTCTGGGTAATCCACTCATGATCACCTTAGGACATGATCAGTTCTTGACTAGAACATCACCTTGGGACTAGGCAGAGTCCCAAAGATTAAATAGCTACAAGAAAAGGGAGACGTGTCAGAGGCTGTGTGCAAGAGGATGGTGAAGTTAGGGCCACTGAGCCTGCAAAAGGGAACAAAACAAACAAAAATACAGGGGTTGCTTCTGCTCAGGGCATGGAGATGGCAGCAGAACAGAGAAAAGGCAGAATTGCTCAGTAGCTGCTTTGCTTCAGGTTTCACTAAAAAGACCACTGGTAACTATCATTGCTTTGAGTATCCTGTTGGGTTGGCAGGGGAGGGATCTCAGGAAGCAGGTTACAGCTGTCTTGCTGACTTGAACACATGCACATCAGGAAGGCCTGACAGTGCTGTAGGGCTAACAGTAGTGGGAATACTGGAACTGGGGAAATGACTACAGAACAAATACTGGCAGCAGGGTAAAGGGCACAGCAGATGGAATCAATGGCTTCATGGGGATAAGACCAAGGTACCCAAAAAGGCCACTGTATGTGGAGGGTGGCCATGTTCTGTTAGGCAGCTTTATCAAAGTTAGCAGGGGTGAATCAGTGTAAATGCAAAGAGAATTTGGTCTGGTTCCTATTTTTGAAGGAAGATGGAAAAAAGCAGGAAATTAGTGACCAACAAAATTAATTACAATTAGGTCAATTAGAACAGTGAGAGTGGCTGCTGGTCAGCAGCTCCTAAGGGCAAATGAGAAACAAGACTGCTCACAAATAATCACTTTGAGCCAACTTCACTTGTCTCAGGGTATGCAGCATTTTGGGATATGGGGGGAGGAAGGTGTCCCAGAGGGAAGCTAAAAAATGTGGATTATATGGATCTATATAATAAAATAGGATTTTCCATAGTTCAACACCCCAAGGATTACTAGGACTAGGGGCCAAGCTTTTCATTTAAAATAGGGCCAACTCCAGTGTAGTCAATGGGACTGGACTGGGGCAGGTGAGAGGCAGATTTTCACCTTGTAAATCTAGGTAACCCACCACTGAAATGCAGCCACCTTTCAGAGAAACATGGCAAATGCTAAAAGACAGTTATGTGACTCCAGTATATAATCATCAGTAGTTCAGGGCCAGCTGGGAGGAGGAAGCCAGTGGGGTCTCACAGGACTCTGTTCTGGCTCTAATACTATATTGTAATGACATCGGATGGTTCTAAGCTGGGGAGGAATGGTGGATACTTGAGAAGGCTGGATTAAATCCAGTACTATCTGGAGAACTTGGCAGAAATCAACAAGACTGATTTTTTCAGCTGCTTTTTATGGAGCCCAGCACAACATGGCCCCAGGCTAGTTACACCCTGCTTTGTCCAAAGCATATGTTTTTACACCATCAGCCATGCCAATACGAAGCTGAGAAGATGGATTAGTTTTTACTCAGGCTCCATTTGTGCTCTATAGATTAGGTATGTTAAATATCGGTTACTTGAATAGTCGATTAACCTCATGAATTTTTATCAGTTACTCAACTATTCTATAGTCCCCGGGGATGGGGTCGACAGCCAGTGCGCACCAACCCATTCCCAAGGAGACCCCTGCAATTCCGCACTGCTGCCTCTGATACAGAGGCAGTAGCATGGGGAGTCAGGCGTGGGCTTGTCCACAAGGGGAACCTGTTTAAAAACCAACTCCCCTCACAGACCAGCTGCCTATCGCCCTATGCTGCTGCCTCTGATAAAGAGGCAACAGTGCAGGGTGGCAGCAGCCCTTGTCCAGGGCAGGGGGGAGGGGACTGAGTTTCCAGACCTGGCATGAGCCGGGATGCCTGCCTGGTTCCTAATACTCTTTAAATGCAGAGCCGCAGCGGGGGTAGGTTGCGGACCCAGCATGAGCCAGAACTGAGCTGGGCTGCTGGCCAGCCTGCTAAAAAATTTACTGGCAGGGGGGAGGGGCGAATGCATGTACTCTGTAGCATTAACCTGTAAGCTTTTGTTTATTAGTTAACTGACTACACTATTACATCTCTACTATAGGCCACTTGCTCCAGTTATCAGCTACAGAGTAAATAGATTTGCAAATAAATGAAGGCTCATTCAGGACTAGGCAGATTAGAAACTTTCAATGCAGGCACTATTTTGGGGCAAACCTATTGGAAAGTATCCCTGCCAGTCAGTCAAGTACTATTGTGTTGAGTGATATAAATGCCTAGAGACCAGCTCTGCTCATTCCACTGGACTAGAAAAGCATCATGGGACAGCCCCACTAGACTCATGTACTTCCAGCCAAGTTCCTACATGTGTGTTTGTTTGTTTCCACAGGTGCTGGGCCTGTACAACACGCTGAATCCTGAGGCATCTGCCTCCCCCTGCTGTGTCCCCCAAGACCTGGAGCCCCTCACCATCCTGTACTATGTGGGGAGAACCCCCAAAGTGGAGCAGCTTTCCAATATGGTGGTGAAATCCTGCAAGTGCAGCTGAAAGGCACCATTCCCCAATCAAAGCTGAGAGAGAAAAACTGTCACCACCTATTTGCCAGCTGCCAGAGTAACATGAAGGGAACAAGGAGGCCAGAGACTTGAGCACATTGAGACTTGGGCTCCTAACTATGCAGCTCAGGACATATCACCCACTTTGGGGATCCCTTTGGAAACATTTATTTTCTGTCTGGGTGGTTCAGTGACCTTCTCTCTGAGAGGCACTCTGATGACATGAAGACAACACTCTCCGGAATGGCTGGACATCTGGTGGGGAAGTGAGGGGGCATTGAATGGAGAAACTGCACTGTGTTTGGAGGCAGGGGATAGTTTAGAATGAGAAGCATGATGAACATGGAGGAAAGGGGAAGGGAGGTGGGATAGTCCTTCCTGTTCCAGCTATCTTGGGACCCTAGCCCAACCTCTGTCCTGAAGAAGTAGGATTTCCTTATGAAGGCACAAACAAGATTTATTTAAAAAAAATTAAATTCACCAAGAAGGGGAGCTGAGAGACATGCCTAGGCTCTTACTGCCTCAGAGCTGGGATGCAGGAGTCCCACAAATTATACCATGTCCATTCTTTAGCTCCCGAGTGCTGAGGTCTAAACCCAAATCACAAGCCCCACATTCAAGGTACTGAGGATGGGCTGATTTGAGAAGAGGAGGGGAAGGGAGGGTGCGCTGATTCCATTCACAGAAGGTTTGATGTTCTGCATTTCCTTGTTATGCGGGTCCTCTCCCTTCCCTGGAGGTCCTGCTAGATAGTTTTTGGGTTAGGGTGTGCACTGTTTCTCCTGTGAGTACCAGATTTGGAACCATCCAGTCTTGGGTTCTCTCTCTCCCTGTTCCCCTCCATGTTTGTTGTGGTGTGTGAGGTGCCTTAGGGAATTCTGCATCTCTCCTGCACAAGAACCTAGCCCAGGTCTCACCAGCCACGGTTTTAAAAAATTATTAATCTCAAAACCATTGTAAAAAATAAATATTTTGGTGGGAAATAGAATTTTTGACCAGGAGTGTTATTTGCTAAGAGGTTAGAGATTATCATTTCAGAATTCTGCTCTAGCTGCAACATAGCCTAGGGTGACTGCAAGAGCTGTCCCCCATCCAGAAACGCTGGGCCCATTGTCAGTGGGAAGATAAAGCACTACGGCTAGCTAGAGACTTACAAGATATGATCATACCAGAAAGCTCTTTTTCCTTGCCAGATACAACTGTCAGCCAGGTCAAGATCCATGCAGTCCATCCAAATGGTACTAGTTCTGTATGTGTCCATCTGGTCTAGGTTCTCGGATATGCAATCACTTCTGCCGGGAGCTATCAAACAGACACCCTCCCTTTCAATATAAAAACAAATGGATAGAGTTCAACACATAGGGCAGTGCAGTTATAGATAGCCTGCCACAGCACACACTATAGTCACCATGGCTTACTTTCACATATTAAGTTAGATATGCTTTTGATTGTAGTCTGCCAACTGAGAAAACAAGAAGTTAACAGTCTGACACAAATGGGCACTGAGAAAGTGCATTCTCTGCCTTCGTGGGCCCCATGATTTCAGGCAGACTGCTTGACTCAGAGGCTCACAACTGCCTTCAGTTCAGACATTTTCTCCACAGGCTCAAACTTGCTATTTAATTAACCACCTTCTTCATTGGCCAACATGTGGCAAAGGGAGGAGAACCATCCCCATAGTCTCTGCTGCTCCTCCTAATGGATCAGGGACAGGCCATACCCCTTTCCAAAGTAAATCTTCCCCTCTGGTGTGTCTTACTGTCCAGGTCAACTCTCCTGAGGCAAGTAGGGAATTGGAGGAATGGCAGGAACCCAGTCCTACTCCAGGTTCCAACCCAGAGAATACTAGCTATCTGCAATATCTCCTGAACCAGCTGTGTGATAATTATGATTTCCAGGGTCATTTCCCCAGAGCCTCCCCTAGCACCTTTTTTATTTTTATCACAGAACCTTCCTGCTGGTACCTGATAGCATTTGTAATACCTAGACCTCCAGCTGCACATTTCTACAGGCTCCTTGAGTGATCCGAACTGAAAGGAAGTCCTTTTAACCAGTACTAGCTAGTTTTTAATTGGCTCCAGCTAGTCCTGATTAGCCTGTTTTAATTGACTCCAACAAATTCTTGATTGGCTCCAGGCATCTTAATTGGGCTGTATGCCTTGATTGGTTGTAGCAACTTCCTTATTGACTTCAGGTGATTTGGTTGCACTGAAGTAGTTCCTACTAGCTTACCCACAGAAAAGAGACGTGTTTTACCTGGGGCTAATATACCTGCCTTCAACCACAATCCTGTAGGGTTTACCTCAACCAGCTCCTGCGAGAGGGTGCAACCCGCCCCTCATCCCTGGCCTCATCCGGATCTCTCCATCAGCCCCTTGACCTCGTGTGCCTTCCCAACTGCCTCCCTGGCTGAGGGAGGGGCCTATGACCGTGAGGCCTATTTCCACTCCTTTATCTGTTTATGCATCTGGGTAGAGTTCCACTGAGCAGAGTCCACTGGCTCTTGAGGCCTTTGAGGAGCAGTGGGCACTGTCCAGGATTCTCTGCTCAGTGTCCCCATCCAGCTCCCTCATTTTAGCCCTTTGACCTCCATACCTGTCCCACATGTAAATACTAAAGAAATTGTCCCACAGACACATTTAGACAGCTTCAGTTTGCCAAATCTAGCTACCCAGTTCTACTGTACAGTCTCACAGACATGCTCAAGGCAAGATATAGCACCCACTGCTCTCTTCACTAAGTCCCACAAAGAGGTCATGGTCAGGCCCGGCCCTAGGACAAGGTGAGCAAGGCAAATGCCTTGGGCCCCATGCATTCGGGGCCCCGCGCTGCTGAGTATTCACCATCTACCCATCCCAGCATCCTGCCTTGGGCCCGGCAAACCGTTTGGCCGGGCCTGGGTGTGGTATTCCAGATATAGAAACACTGTCTCCTGCATGTGGACATTTCTAGAAAGAGTGAGTTTCTTAAATAGACCACTCCAATAGAGTCATGCACGCACAGACCTCTGACTCAGAAAGCCAGTTACTTACTTATATTCTTAAGGCTATAGGACATACTAGCCCACCCCCAACAACTTAGTGCAAAATGATGCTCGGCTGGCAGTCCATATTCACCTGTGGCCAGGTTTCCACATGGGCCTCCTCTTGTGGTGTAGTGCTTGTGGTGTAGTCTGGTCCTCCTCTTTCAAAAAGCAGGCCACTGCTGCTCACCTTATTATGGCACTGCCTCAACACACAATTCCTAACATTTTTGTAAGCCAGGAAAGAAATCTAGATTTTTAGCTGGCAACTGGCTGGCTGCCCGCCCTTTTGGCCAGGATCCTGCAGCAAAGGAACACCAACTTTGATAAAAGGGCCCTTCCCATTCACTGCCTAACTTCTTTATCCCTTTCATTTTTCTTCAGGTCTCCTTGACCTGTAATCACTTGTGATGAAACTAGCAGCTCTGCCCTGCCTTGCAGCAACCATTTATTACTAGGTATAATTTAACCCTTTAGTGAAAAAGGAGCTCCTTGGGCTGGTGTCTTCTCCACTGAAAGATGTGTGAGGGAGTACACCGTGATTAAAGAACATGCTGACGGATATGCAGTAAATGTCTGGTTAGATAGATGGGGGAATCCAGATGCCAGCTGGCAAAGGAATCCTCTTTAATCTCTTAGCAGCAGCCCCCTGGAAGGTTTTAGTTTACAAGTTAGAGCTTACTCTCTGGTTATCATTCCTCTTTGACCCTGGGATTGGCCCCATTCAATGTAAAGGGATCCCTTTCTCTAAAAAACAGGGAGGCTACAAAGGGCAGAACTAGAGCACTTCTAATACTTGACATTTCCAGTACTTCAAAAACATTCACTAACTAATGCTGGCAAATGGAAAAACTTAAGGTCCAGAAAAGGGAAATGACTTGTCCAATGCCATAAAGCAGGGATGGGGAAACTTTTTTGGGTTGGGGGCCACTGACCCACAAAAAAAAATCATTTGAGGACCACACAAGTGAGAAGCAAAGAAAATAAACAAACCCCAAACCCTCACTGACATGGCCCCCTAATGAGGAGAAAAGCTCTCTCCACATTCCCCTCACACATGGGAGCCCAGGATAGTAGATTTTGTGTGCTCCAGCCCTGCAGGGGATGGTAGAGGGGCTGGAGAGCCACTGCAGGGCAGGAACCCTGAGCATTGGGAGGCAGATCCAGGCTAGCCGGGGCCCGCATCTGGCCCCGGGGCCTTAGGTTCTCCACCCTTGCCACAGAGGGTGCTAGTGGCAAAGAATTAAAACGTAGGAGTTTCTGACCCCAGTCTGGCCTGCAAACCACTAGACCCTCACCTTTCCACATTCTATCTGGGCAGATGCTTTCTGGAAGGGCAGGCTGAGTCAAGAGTTGTATAGTTGATTTAGGGATTAAATAATAGGCCTGGGAGTGTGACAAACTGGCTTGTATTCTGCTACTCATTTGCGGTGTGATCTTAAACAATTCTCCCCAGTCTGGGTCTGGCTTCCCTGTCTGTAAATATAGATTGAGGAGTGGTCTTACAGGGCCGTTTGGTTACAGATCATCAGTGAGACAAACCAACAACACTCTAGTTAATGGCAAGTTGAATAGATGCCTGAGCCCAGAACCAACAGCACGTTGTTTCAGAATATTGGGAGGGAGGGGATAGGAAAGGAGGACAAAGGCAGAAAGCTGTTCCTTGTGTGGTCTGCTACAATGGGGAAAGCAAGTGTGGACTGTAGGAAAGCAGACAGAAGCTGCCTGTACTGAATACACGCTTAATACCTTTCCTACCAGGAGCAAACCGAGATAGGATCAAATGATACCAACATAATCAGTTAGCTCAGTATTACAGATCCTGCTTTCAGAAGCGTACAAGACAGGAAGGAGAGAGTACCCTGCACTTCCATATGGGAGACCACTGTGTGATTATATGTGCAGCCCGTTGTTTCTCAGGTTGGGAGTGCTCTACAGTAGCATACAAGAGACCTATGTCTGTATATCATGCAACTCCTTATTGCACCAATGGAAAGCACTCAGCTACTATTGTAATGAGTACAAGAACCTTTACAGAATAAACTGTTCCAGATCCTTGCTCTCTCTGCTACTGACTGTGCTCTACATTGGCCCTAGCTAACAGGAAACCAGTGTACCATCCCTCCCCCATGTGTCTGAACTAGAGCGTGCTGCTTCCCCCATTCTGGTCTCCCGCCAAGAGACCTCAGTGGACAAAGGAAAAGAGATTACCTAAAAGGAAGAGGGAATAAAAGGCATAAATTCACAAACCTTTGTCTGTTTCACTGAAAACAGGATTAGCTTTGCTCCAACCCATTAAGTCTCAAACCTCTCTCACTTTTCTTTGTTGCATTTGACATCTTCCATGCTTCAAGTTTACAAATCCCTTTCTGTACTTTCTTATACTGCCACAAAACTGTCTTGTGTCCGCCTGAAGTAATCGTCCCATCAGAAGCAGAGAATACATGGGGGCTTCCAACCATCACTTGGATTGCAGACCAAAACAGCCATGGTTTCCCAGGGGATTTCTCTGTTGCCAATGGTTTGTTATGACAAGTTCTGATGGTGGAGCCAGATTCTCACTGCAGGACAGATTCCATAGCACTAAAAGAACTAGAGGCCATTCTGGAGGCAGTTTTGCCATACAGAAAAGGTTACTCGCCTATTAAAAGGATATCTCCAACAGGAAGCTCCTGGAATCTGCATAAATGGGCCCACCTCTCTCCATCACCTCTCCACAGGTAATGTTAGGCAGAAGGATGGCTCAGAGAAAAATTCAAGAGGTCATTGATACTAGTGCACAGGGAGACCAGGAGGTGACTTCCTCAATCCACTCACAATTCAGAACAACAGTAACTGAGAAGGCACCTAGCTGACAAGAGGTCTAGGAATCCATGTGAATGATCTTTACATAGCAGCACCAGACAAATTAGGAAGTGGACTCAGAAAAACTCGTACACCTGAACCTCTTTAATCCAGCAAGTCTGGGAAACATGATATGCCAGATTAAAGGGGTTTTTTTTGGACCCTGGGAGGGTGCTGGGGTAAACTCTGGTAGGAAGGGAGGGTGCGTAAGGGGGATGGGAGCACATGTGGCTCCATGCACTGCCTCCTGCTTCTGGGGGGAAGATAGTGCAGCTGCACACACAACTGCTTCCTCTGCCCACAGCCAGGGTCTCAACCACAGATGTTCCTGGGTAGGAGGTAACAAAATTAGGGAGCTTCAGGTGTATTAGAAATTTAATTTGGAGCCCTTAGAATGGGTTGCTCACAAGCTGACTAAAAGGAGTCACTAACGTGGTTAGTAAAGGAGCAGCTGGGCTTCCAGGTGGCTGCTTTGCAAATCTCTTCTATAGTTTCCATTCCACTTCCTCTCCAGAAAGCAACCTGAGCCCTTGCGCAATGGACTATTACAAAGGACCCCTTCTCAGAATGATGCTTTAAGATCAGGGGAGCAAATTATTGAAGAAGTCAATACTTCACAAGCTGCTTTGTATTTCTGTGCTGCTGCAGAACCCACAGAAGAATCAGCTAATGTAACAGATTTCTGTTTTTTCTAAGTAAAACATATGAAGTTTCAGGTCATGTTGCTCGAGTGTAGGATCCTTTCTTTGTCACATTTTGAGTTACTATGAAGGATAGGAGACAGGAGATACCTTTCGCTCAGTGTGAAAGCTGGGATTTGTCTTTGGAATGCAGCAGAGCACAGGAAGAAAGGCAGCACATTCAAAATGGCAACAAGTGGTTGTGATTTCTCTTACTCTTTTAGCTGACAGAACTGCAATGAAAATGCCACCTGTGTCCACAGATTTAAAAGGAGAATGGCACAGTATTTTGGACCACATTGGGCTCCTCCATGGAGGAGGGATTACATGGAATTTGGACTTCAGTTGCATGGGCTAGTTTTAGAACTCACCTTAGGCCTAGTCTACACTAAGCCCTCTCCCACCCCCTGGCTGATCTAAGATATGCAACTTCATTTATGCAAATAGTATAGCTGAATTCAACGTACTTACTGTGATAAGGTCAGTGCAGGCTGCTCTTCTGTCAGCCCTGCCTACTCTTTTCATCCTGGTGAAGGATCGAAGTCAACACGAGAGTTCTTGGAGGTCGATTTATCGTATCTGGACATGATAAATTGACCACCAGTGAATTGATCGCTGCAGCATCGATCGACTGTGCAGTGAAGATAAGCCCTTAGTAGGTGATGAAGTTGCACTGGGGAAGTGGCACTAGATCTGAGAGAACTAAAACATAGCAGCCAGGTCCTTTTTGGTACCAAGGTTTTTCATTAGGGTGTACACTGGAAAAAAGATTGGGTATTTAGCACCCAAAGAGGGAGCTAACTGTATTCTCAATTCATAAGGAAAAGACTTTCCAGACCAGGTTATATTTGCCATTGCTTGCTTGTATTAGAGACTTAAGAAGGGAATCAATGTCTGAGGCAGGGAGAACTTGGTACTTCAGTATTGGTCTCTCACAAGCTATATCCATAAGAAAAGTATGTTCTTCTTATAATTGAGAATCAATTCCTACTGATTATGAGATGAAGACTCCAGGTCTTTGCTAAGGACAGTTGAACATACAGGCTTTTCCATGGCTAACCTAGAATTATGAGACTCCACTTCAACTTGTCCTGTACTTTCCTCAGCACCTGGGGAATGAGGGGGAAAGGAGGGACGGTTCACATCACGCTGTGATTTCATGGAACAGAAACTATGTCTATCTTTAGTGCAAGGGGCCCCTATATCTGCTGCAGAACTGAGGCACTTTACAGCTGTAGCTTGTGGCAAACGTGTATTATTAGAATTTCCCACATCCTGCACATCTGGTGAAATACTTGTGGAATGAAGCTCCCTGTGATGTATGCTGGAACTGCTGAGCCAAACTGCTCTGATGCTGACTTTCCCAGATATGTGGATTGCTTTGAATGTCACAAGATTCTTTTCTGCCCACTTCAGGAGCTACAGTGCCCACCTCCCCAAGTGTGGTAAGATACCACCATAGCATTGCCTAAAAGGACTGATGCAAGTGTAACACAGAATAGCTTGTGATGCAGAAGTGGCAGGTGAACTGCTTTTATTTCGTCTGCTCCAATGAACATGCTTCTCGCTCTTTGAGTGCTTATGTGGTTCATATGAACTCTCTTGGCAAGGAAACTGGCATGTGCCATTGCAATGGTCCAGGCAGGATGTGAGTATGAAAATCTCTTGAGTAAAGTAGTAGGCAGGTCTCACCAGAGCAGAGATTTCCTGATGTTCCTCTGGAAGGGTTTTCTTTTGCAGAAAATGAAATTTGTGCTATTGTGAGAGCAGAAGAAAGTGAAGATTTGCTGTGAACCAAAGAGCTGCAGGACAGCATGGTACTTAGAGGATGTCCTGGTCATTAGTGAAACAATAGTCTAGAGCAGTGGTTCCCAATGTTTTTGATACTGGGGACCAGTAAACCCATTCACAAGCTTTTGGAGGACTGGTAACATTTATTTTCATATTTGCATATTTATTAAGCAAATGATGAATATGCAAATAAATTGTGTTGCTGGCCCTACCTGTCCGGCGGGTTGTTCCGCCCCCCATCCTGGCCCCAATCCCGGCTGCTTTATTGGCCAGCACTGACTCGCCTGGCTGCGTCCGGCGCCAGGGGTTCTACGTCAGTGTGCACGGTGCGCGGCCTTTTCCCTGAGTCCTAGCGCCTGTCAGATCTAGCCCTGCCGCCCGGGAGCATGCCCGGCAGAGATGCCACGGCGGTGGGCTCTCTCGCAGGAGGGCCGCGCCACTGCACTCAGCAGTGTGGAGTGCTGCTACACCGTCACACAAATTAATAGGATCGTGTGTGATAATTTTTCTAAGGACCGGTATTTTTTTTTAAGGACCGGTACTGGGCCACGGACCACACTTTGGGAAACGCTGGTCTAGAGCTTTTCATGAGACAAATAGTTGTGGGTTTTCCAAGTAATGAAACAGGCAGGTAAAGGGACAAGATCCTCTCATAATTCCTTGAGAACACTCTGGAACTATGATAAAGCCCATGAGTGAAAGAAGATAATATTTTCTGAACCACAACCAGAGTTCTGGAAGAGATTTGGCTTACCATAACAACTATCTAAATTGCCATTATTATTTGTATTGCTATAACACCCACAGACCACAATTAGAATCAGAGTCCCTTTGTGGTAAGTGTTGCGTAAACACATAAGACGACACAAACTGTGTCTTAAAGAGCTGGAAATGAGTGCAACACAAAGGCTGTATCTATACTGCCCCCGTTTTGCGCAAAAAATATGCAAATGAGGCAAAGCATGTAATATCGCCATGCCCCATTTGCATAATTAATGAGGCTCCATTTTTGCGCAAGAGGCTTTTGGACAAAAAGGAGCCCTCTACACGGCTCCTTTTTGGGCAAAAACCTCCTCTTGTGCAAGAGCTATTCTTTCGCATTTTTTTCAGGAAGAACAGCTCTTGCGCAAAAGCCTCTTGTGCAAAAATGGAGCCTCATTAATTATGCAAATGAGGCATGGCAATATTCCACGCTTCGCCTCATTTGCATATTTTTTGCGCAAAACAGGGGCAGTGTAGACATAGCCATAACATAAAAAAAGACTAGGGAGGACAAAGGAAATCTGAAGGTAGCATACTTCAGCAATAAGCACAACTTGATGAGTACACATCATTTGAAAGTAATTTTTATTTTTTTTTATTAGGGCTGATGATTAATAGGTTAACTCTCATGATTAACTAAAACAAAATGTAATAAAAAATTAAATCATGATTGATCAGTTTTAATCTCACTGCTAAATAATATACCAAATTGAAATGTATTAAATATTTTAATGTTTTTCTACATTTTCAAGTGCAACATAGAATACCAAGTGTACAGAGCTCACTTTATATTATTTTTATTACAAATATTTGAACTCAGTCGTACTTCTTGTTCAACCAATTGCTAAGAGAAACACATTTGTTTACATTTGCATGAGGTAATCCTACCTGTTCATTTACAGTGTAACCTGAAAGTGAGAACAGGGGTTTGCATAGCACTTTTGTAGCAGGCATTGCAAAGTTACCTGCCAGATATGTTAAACATTCATATATCCTTTGTGCTTTGGTCACCGAACTTCCAGAGGACATGCTTCCATGCTAATGATGCTCATAAAAAATAATGCATTAATTATATCTGTGACAACTCCTTGGGAGATATCTGTATGTTTTCTGCTCTGTTTTATCCACATTCTGCCACATATGTATCTCATATTACAGAAGTCTCAAATGATGACCCAGTCAAGTTGTTCATTTTAAGAACACTTGAACTGCAGATTTGAAAAAAAAAAAGTTAACAATGATTTCTAAAGATAGCTAGTAGCTACAACACTTGAACCTGTCTTCTAAAATCTGACGGACAAGGTGAGGAACATACTTTCGGAAGTCTTTAAAGAACATTTTGATGTGGAACTACAGAACATGTACCATCAAAAACAAACGAAAAAACAAACCCAAAGCTATCCTTCTGACTCAGATGATGAAAATGAACATGTTCTGGTGAACATGTGTCTGCACTGCTTTGGATCGTTGTCAAGCAGAACCTGTTAGCAGCATGTACATTTCCTCTGAAATGGTAGTTGAAACTAAGGGACATGTGAATCTTTAGCACATCTGGCATGTAAGTATTCTGCAATGCTGGCTACACCTATGTCATGCAAACACCTGTTCTGACTTTTAGGTGATACTGTAAAAAAGTGTCCCCGCAAATATAAACAAACTTGTTTGTCTGAGTGGACAAGAAGTAAGACTGAGTGGACTTGTAGGTTTTAAAGTTTTATATTGCTTTATTTTTTAATGCAGTTTTATAAACATAATTCTATATTTGTATGTTCAACTTTTATGATAAAGAGATTGCACCACAATACTTGTATTAGGTAAATTTAAAAAATACTACAGTAAACTTCTGATAATCCGGCACCTTTAGGACCCAGGGGGTGC
>CM057848.1:39350223-39383997 GCA_030068395.1 Apalone spinifera
GAAATGCACAAGAGCCCCTGTTGGGGACTCTTGTGCATTTCAAAGCAGGCACACCGCATGCAGCCCGGAGTCAGCGTGACTTCCCGTTGGCCCCAGGCTGTATGCAGTGTTCCACATTCCTCCTTTGAAATGTACAAGAGCCCCTGCTGGGGCTCTAGTATATTTCAAAGGAGGAATGCGGAAGTGCCTATTGACTAGTCCACTAGTCAATTAACCACATTTTAACATCCTTAGTCAGAACCCCCAGTTTGAAAAACTCTAGTCTTTCTCATGAAATCTGTATAGTGAAGAGTAGAAGCACACAAGAGCAGATTTCATGGTCCATGATGTGTTTTTCATGGCCATGAATTTGGTAGGGCCTTAGTGATAAAACAATGAATTTATCCTCAGAGCATCTCTGTGCAACAAGGAATTTGCATCTCTGTTTCACAGACAGGGCAATGAAGCACAGAGGCCCTGTAATTTGCCTAAGGTAACATAGTGAGTCTGTGGCACAGCTAGGAAACCAAATCTCTTGAATTCTAGTCTGAAACACAAGATCTTCCTTCTTCCTATAAGGGCTGATAATTCTAGAAACTCATCTCTCTTGGCTCCATGCAGATGGACTTGCCAATCCTACAGTGCTTCTCTTGGTTAAATAGAAATTATGGTAGTAAATGGCTAGAGAGAGAGAGAGAGTGTGAGTGTGTGTATGTGTGAGAGAGAGAGAGATTGAATCTGAATGGTAGTAAATGGCTAGACTATGTGCGTGTTGTTACATACAGATTGAGTCTGAATGGAAGTAAATATCTACTGTGTGGGGGTGGGTGGAATGACATTAGCAAATAGCAACAGATGACAAGTGGAGACAGACCTGTATCCTCCTCCACCTTTTCTGGGCACAAGTCCAGTTTGGCTTGTTGGATTATGTAGGCTCAAGAAAGCAACAGCCCCATGTCATGAAACCCTAATGCGGGGGGAGGGATGTAACACAAAAGGGCTGGCCACAGCAACAAGCATTTGAGTGAAATCTCCCTGCATAAAGAGGCTGGAAAGAAGTCTCATTAAGAAGGAAAGACAGACTTGATGAGGCTACTGTAATCACTGCTGTCTCCCCTTGATGTGGAAAAATAGAGCTTTACCTTCCCATCTAACACCACTACAAAGTCCATGTGCTCTGGATAACCCCAGATATTTTGTCTTGTTCACCTCCTCCCCATACTCTAATTTGTTTGTTGTAGTTGTTTCTCCCTGCTCTAGCTTTGTCCTTCCCCTCGTTTCATTTCCATGAATCTTGCTTACACTCTCTAGCTTACTCACCATCATTTTTTGGCCTACATTCTTTATTGCAGAATAAGAGTAAATCAATGCCACATAAAGCTATATCACTCAGTGCAGGGGCAGAGTAAATTCCTATTTGGTAGCAAGGCCCCAAAGGACCACATACAAGACAGAAGTAGTATGAGAAGATTACTCACTGTGTGCTGTAACTAAGGTTCTTTGAGAAGGCTGTCACTGTGTGCACTCCACTTTAGGTGAATCTCCACCCCTGCACTTGTAATTTGAGATTTTTAGTAACAGTGCCAGGTTGGGTTGCACAACCTCATTCAATTATGCATTCTGTTCTTGCATCACCTCATTCAATTATACAGCGCTATGTGATCAACAGCCCCTGGATTCCTTCCCGACTGCAGTATCTATATTGTGAAAAAACCCAAAGTAGAGGGAAAGAGGGAGGATAGTGAAACATCCATAGGGACAAACATCTCCAAGAACCTCAGTTACTGCACAGGGTGGATAATCTTTTCTTCTGCTTCGTTAAGAGGTGTCTGTTGGGGTGCAGCAGGTTAGCTGACTATAGAGCAATGCCCCTCTGTGGAAAGGAGGGACTTTGGAGTTGCAGGCATAGTGGTTGATAAAACTATAAGTCCAAGTAGAGTGTCTGATGTGGAATGTTGCTCTGTGGCATAGTGTTGTGTCAATGTATGGACTGTTGCCCAGATGGCTATTTTGCAGATAATAAGCACATTGTTGAGGAAGGCTATTGATGTAGACAGTATTCTGGTGGAGAGAGTGCAAATCCCTGATGGTGATAAAGACAGCAAAAGTTAATGCAGCCAGGGATCCATTTTGACAATCTTTGTTTAGGTATGGTGTCTCCCTTAGATTGTTCTGTGAGGGAAAAGAAATAACTCTGGGTGTCTTTTTAATCTAAAAAGCTAGCACCCCATGAGCATCTAGAGCATGAAGTGTTGCTTTTTATTTGTTCCTCTGAAGTTTTGGGGAAAACTATGGGAGATGAAGGAGATGATGCAAATGGAATGATGAAATTATTTTAGGTAGAAACTTGGAGTGTGGTTGTAGGGTAACTTTATTTTTGAAAAATATTGTGTATGGGGGATATGCCACGAGGGCCCCCAGTTCTCTACTTGTTGGGCAGATACGATAGTGACAAGGAAGGTCACCTTTACTAAAAGGTGCAGAAATGAGCATATTGCTAATGCTTCAAAAGGGGGACACATAAGACATTGCATCACCACACTGAGGTCCCTTGATGGAGTGGGGGAGCTTGTACTTCTGCTTAGAGATTATGAAGACTCTTGAGAGAACATTTAATGGTAGGGTAAATGAAGATTTGAGAACTCATCTACTTTGTGGCAGAAAGTTGTGACTGCACTATAATACTATTGGTAAAAAAGAGGTAATTGCCATTGTTTGCCTATTCTGGCATCACGTATGGAATTTCTTCCATCTGTGAAGATAGGTATACCAGGTAGTAGGCCTTCTGCTGTTTAAAATAATGTCCCCTATCTCCTCTGAACAGTCATTTCATTCTTGTAGCCATGCCTTGCCAAGTTTGGATGGTTGACCTGGCCCACATTCTGAGACACAAAATGAAGTAGAAGTATAAGAGTGTGTGGAGGGCACACAACCATCATTAGTAGGGACGGAAACCATGTTTGCATGGGCTATGTGAGGGCTATACAGATGACTTTGGAGTTGTTGGTCCTTATCTCGTGCATGATCTTGGCTAGAAGAGGGGTTGGAGGGAAAGCATACAGTAGGTATGCATTCTTTTTGAGGAGAAAAGCATCGCCAAGAGATTGTGGTCCCAGTCCTATTCTGGAACAGAAGTAAGGGCACTTGTCTGGTTTGTCACAAAGAGATCTAAAGCTAGGGAGCCCCCGCATCTGAATATGTTCTGCAGTACCCTGACATTCATTTCCTATGCATGGGCCTTTGAAAATAGTCTGTTCAGTGCATCTGCTGTGATGCTTTGGCATCCTTGTAGATAGATAGATTTACCTCCTGTCATAGTAAATATTTGTGAGACTGGACCCTGAAGAAGGATGAGAAGGGAGGCAGAGTGAGTAGAGGGAATGGAGGTAAATTGGATGGAGTACCCATTCTTGATAATTTCTATTATCCAGATGTTTGATGTTTCACCACACAGGGTGGAATGGAATCAGATGGTCTCCACAATTTCTTCCAGTAGTATTTATGGGGAATCTGTGAACCTGTAAACAGTTCCTGGAACTGTTTAAAGTCATCCCTGTTGTGGATGGTGTGGGCATGACAGCTTCATCCAAAGAGGAGGATGAAAAACTGGCAGTGTGACTTTTTGACGCTAAGTGTCCTCCAGTTCTTTGAGAGTGTCCTCCATAAGTACGGAGGGTGCAAGTACAGAGAGTGTTGGGGAATGCCTCAACCTGTTCTGTGTGGAACGGGAGGCTTAGGATACTGTTGGCACCATGCTGCCATGGGTCCCAGTAAAGTCATTCCCAGTGTGGTGGAAATGGTATACATGGCCGCATCCTTGGGAGTCTATACCATTCGTGAGTTTCAGGTCTGGAGTAGCATGCCTTGTGTCCTGCTGGACATAGCCTAGTAGCTGTGTGGATAGGCAAGAAGTGATGGGAGGAGTAGATTTCCCCTTCAACATCTGTGTGGTAAGTTAGCACAGTACTAAGCATACTGGAATAAAGTCAATGCCAAGGACACCAGAACATCTTTATGGCAGAAAAACTGTGGTAGTACTGAGAACATTAGCACTGAGGTTGGTTTTGATGGCAATATCAATGCCTTTGCTGCAGGTGTTGGTGCTGAGGGTTGTGCTCTATGTGCTGTAGAGGCAGAAGTTGGAGCCGTACTCTATAGCGCTGCTGAGATGCTTGGTGCCACATATTTGAGTGGCTCTGGCAATGTCAAGGCAGGGAAGGTAGGTTTCCCTTTTTTTGTCTTATTGTGAGCCAACCCACTTTGGATCTTTTGCTCATGCACTACCCATGTTACCAGATGGTCCTGCTACCTCCAAGGTAGATGGCCTCAGTGCAGTTGGTACCAACATGGTCTGACAGGTCAGGCAATGCCTTTTTTTGGAAAGTTCTTGAGGTAGTGATGTCACTTTTGGGGGTGGAGTGCTCCTGCCTCTGAGAGCATAGAGGGAAACTTATTCCCAATGCTGTCATAGGAGACTGTTGTCCAGAAAGGATTTGTTGTCCAGGATCAGGTGTCCAGTGCAGAGACTTCTCTATCATGATGAGTTTTAGCTGTACGTCTCACCTTCCTGGCTTGGGCTTCAAAATTGTGGCATGGGAGCACTTTTGTGGAATCCATGTCTTGCCAAGGCAGTGGACACACTGTGAATGCCTGTCTGAGATTGTGACTGACAACTGGCAATCAAAGCAATGTTTAAGCCACAGGGAACAGCCATGCTGCTTAGAAGAGGGTTTCTCTTAGGAGGGAGGGTTACAATGATATGCTAAGGGGCATATTAATAACTAAAAGTTAAACTCATAACAAGAATCAACATGAATCTTTTTTTTAAGAAAAGAAAAATAAATGGGGGAAGAGACAGGGTAGTTAACTGTGAACTAACTGGGTTATGAACTCAGACCCTAAAGTTAGAACTAAACTAAAGATTAAGCTCAGAGATGCAGCCAACTCCTGTCTCAAGGAGGCCAACAGAGAAGGAACAGGAGTGATTGGAGGGTGGGGAGTTGGACACAAAATGCTACACAACTGTCAGAAGCAGTGAGAGATGGGGGAAAGTGCACCCCCCATATACTGCTACTAAAAAATCACCAATTACAAGCGCAAGGGCAGAAGCAGAGGAATTAGGATGGTAATTAGGGATGGCAATGGGTAACCAATTAACCATGACCATGCATGCAGGGCTGCTCCAACCCCACCAGACCCACATGCGGTGCTACCAGCTCCTAGACAAAGTAGAGCTAGGAGTCGGCAGTCCCACACAGAGCTGGGAGACCACCGCTGATAAATCAGTTCACTGGCTAAACTTAACGTTTAACTGGTTAACTAAACAAACAGGATTTTACATCCCTATGTGGGAGCTCCCTAAAAATGGGTAGAACACTGGTGCCTGAACTGTGACCTCATCACCCATGTCAATGTTTCACCCAAGGCCCTACCTCCCTTCCCTCCAAGGCTCTGCCCCTCCACTGACCTTTCTCCAAGTCCCTGTCCTTGTGCTGCCTATTCCCTGAGGCCCCTCTCCTCCTCCTCATCTCTCCTAGGCCCTGATCCCACACCATCTCTTCCCACCTATGACATCATCCCCTGCTTGTTCCTCTCCAGTCCCCCCCCCCCCCAGCATTGACCTCCCACTTTTACAAATGACAGGCCCTAAACCCCTGACTTTTCCTGTTCTGATGCCCCTGCACACAGGTGCAGATTCACCTGTTAATCACATGGATATTCCTCCAAAAAAAACCAGAGGATCACATGGATTCTCCAAATCTTTGCAGGATTGATCCTGAATGGCATTTTCAAAAAGGTGAGATCCTGAGTGGAAAGCTGCCCTGCAGCTGGCTGAGTTCTGCCAATTCTCCGTATCGAAGTATCTACCATTCTTATTCTAAAGGCTCAAACAAGGCTCCCAGTTATAAGCTTTCTTCTAGGCTCCTACACTTCAGGCTAGGTTCTAAGTCAGCTTTAAACATCAGATCTTATTTAAAAGACCAACCCCTCCTCCCTCTTGTGTGTATCCAGCCCCAAGTCTCTTTTCAGCAGACCTGAAATGCTTTCCTGGCTTGGACTGGCCTCTCATTAGCATTCAACCAACAGATAACAGGAAACAGCTTCTTCCTCTCATAAAACATAGGCAGGAGAGGTGCAAAAGGCAGATCATCCTCACATGTTTAGGAAAAGGTGTATTTTTTGTTCATTAGAGATGAACACAGCCTCTCAGATCTAACTGAGAGGTGATGGCTGAGTTTGACAACACCTTGGACTCTGTTGGCATTAATGAGAATTCCTCATATGAATCTAATAGGTGGATAAACCCAGAAACAATTGTAATCATTCACTACTGTTAATTCTGTAGCTCCAAGTTAATTGCGAAACTATTGTAATGTACCCATTAAGGCCTCTGATGTCTGCTCACTAACAGTCAGAGTCACTCTGCCCTCCTTTGCCAAGTGAAATAGACCAAGACAAAAAGTGTTATACTACCTCCTCAGCCACTTATGATCCCTCTGTACTTGTATTAGGGGCTAAGACTCTGCACTGCTCTGGGCCAGTAATCCCACAACTACTGTAGTAGGATCAACAGTGACTCTGGCTTTCCATCTGTCATCTTTTCATGCCTTTGGGAGTCAGCTGCTGCTCTATGGCCCTGAGATTGTAGGAAGGGGACTGAGGGGCAGGAGGGGGCTATGGATAGCTGTAGAATGCTTCAAAGGACAATGGTTTTAGGAGGAGATTTCTTGGAACAAATGTGAAACCAAATACTTGCCATCACAGCAGTCCTCCATCTTCTCAAAAAGGGAAATGTAACAGTGGGATAAACCTCCCTTTACCACATCAAGCCCTGCTTCTTTCAAAATTCCTATGACACAGGGTAGATCACATTTCCTGTTAATCCCCTTTTGGCAGCACTCTAGGAAGGGCAGAAAGAGGTGCTCACAGAAAGTCAGAACCATTGGTGGCATAGGCTGTGCACAGGCATGGGAGGGGGGGGGGCAAGGGGTTCTGCTGAAGAAGTATAGGTCTCTGTGAAAGATGCTGGGGTTCTAACCACTGCTCCCTTTAAGCAACCCTGTGAGTTTCTTAGCTAGCTGGCCTATTCTGAAAGAATTTATGGGGATGTGTTTGCATTACTATATTCTTGTGCTACAGTTAGTGGTAAGGTGTCATCAGAAGCAGTTTGCTGGTCCCATGAGGTATTTCACACCCTAAGCAGCTGGGTCAATCTGAGGCAGAGGTCACGCGAGGTGCCCATTTGAAGTTACTTTTCAAAGTCAATACCACATGTGCAGTCATTCACAGAAACAAGAGAGAGCCAGAAGGATGGCAATAAAGAGTGGAATTAACAGGATTAGTGGTATTGAGAAGAGGAATCAGGGACACAGAGTGTGGAAACCTGAGTGAGTCCTGATCCCAGCTGCTATTGCTGAAGGATTTGCACAAATTCAGCTGGTCTCACTGCACTGACTGTAAGTGTAGCCAAGGATCCCCTGGGGGCTGTTATCAACATAAAAATAAATAGATTGATGTTCAACAACTCATAGCCTCCTCAGGCTGCAGAGAATCCGGAGAGAAGCTAAGGGATCATGGACAATGGCAGCAGCTAAGAATTCCACCTTACTCAGCAAATACCTGAGCGACTGAGACAGGCTGCACACACTAGCCTCACCGTTTAGGATGACTTCCATTTGACCCCCCCAAAGTAATTAGCTTTGTAGGTGTCCTTGCAACATCCCTTCAAGTAGGCATAAACTAAGCATTATGTTGAAATGAAGGGTAAATTACCCTTTCAGAATCTTCTGTATTGAGATTCTTGCTTCTGATTGAGTATCTGCAAAAGTCTCTCTCAGAAACAGAGAAGATGGCCAGGAACTACTAATCTAATCTTATAACAGTACCCATTGCCCTCTCTGCTTCTCCCTGGGATTTCTCTATTGTGTTGCCACTATCAGAATGGATGAATAATAAATAAAGAACTGTGTAATTTTGTAGTAATCTGGAGACCTTCCTTCATGCTGCAGTGCTACCTGCCTTCTTATCTGTGTCCAGATCCTAAAAATTCCAGCGGGGAAAAGAGACAGTTTTTACACCAGGGAAACTTCTTTTTCTGAAGATAGGTGCAGAACAATTTATAATTTCAAGTACTGTCTTTCTACAAAGGAGTGGAAAAGTAAAACATTATGATATGGCAAAGAGTATGCCCCATGTACCTGATATTGTTATTTTCATTAATGGAAACTTTTACTGAATGAGGCCCTCAAAGGTGACTGGCTCAAATAGAGTAACGAACTGACCAGCCTATAGCATTGTAGCTTCATCTTCTGGATGCAGCCATCTTGATCACTGTGCCACAAAGGCAATTCCTGGAACTCAACAGCACCACCATAAACCTCAGCACAGGCCATTCATTCAGCAAGCAACAACCAGGCAACCTCAGGAGGGGGGGATTGCTCCTCTTAATCCCCTGGCTGATTACTTTGCCAGCATACACTGTGTTGTTAAATTCTATTATGGAGAAAGTAGCAAATGAACAGTTCTCTCTGGGGATCCTCAGTCTAAGGCAGGGAGAATCTAAACCAGGGGTGGGCAATCGGGCCTCCACAGCTGGATCTGGCCCGCCAAGCAGGTTGATCTGGCCCACAGAGGCCCTGACGTTCTTCTGCCCCCAGGCCAATTAGGGCATGAGGGTGAGGGGAAGTGCACAAAGTTTCCTCCGCCCTGCCAAAGCTGCACGTTCCTGGCAGGGTGGGAGGAGACTTTGCGCGCTTCTCTGCCCCCAGGCCTATCAGGGAAGAAGGAGTGCCCAAAGCTTCCTCTGCCCTGCCCCCGCCTTGCAAGGAGTGTGTGGCACTTAGAAGTGCTATGTGCTCCTGGCAGGGTGGGAGGAGGCTTAGTGTGCTTCCCCGCCCCCAGATCCTGACTGGCCTGGGGGCGGGGAAGCACAGGAAGTCTCCTCCCACCGCCGGGGCATGGGTGCTTAGTGGGAAGGGGGAGCAAAGGGGCTCCCCACCCACAGACCAATCATGGTCTGTGGTGGGGAAGCCCAGAAACATCCTGGCCACGCCACTTCAAAAATAATTTCAAAAAATTATTGCCCACCCCGATCTAAACCTTGTTCATATAGCAGGACTTGAGTCTTCTCAAATGGAACTAGCAATGTAATAATGATTACATGTGGTCTGATTTTCAGAGGTGCTGGACACCTCTATTTCCATTTAAAGTCGGTGAGGGTTTGTGGATGTGCAACACTGTGAAAATCAGATAAACAGTATTTTGATGATTTTTTGGAAGTAATTCTAATTATAGCACTTCGTAGTACAGGAAACGCCTGCTGAAATAAAATACCCAGAGACCTTAACAGGAAACTGCCTGTTTGGAGAACAAACATTAAGCTCCATAGATTATTAGCAGCTTTAGAACCTTAGCATCTCATGTATTTAGATATTCCTCGATATCAATGTCCTTTTTCTCATCCCCAAAAGACATACTCAGTGATAATCATAACCCTGCATAGTCCATACAGAGCTGCTTGTCTGTCCATGGATCAGAATGTTTTTATGGGAGGTAGAGGAACTAGAGGTTAAAACGTCTAGTTTGCACTGATCTACCATCAAGAGCTCAGGAAAGGCTCTCAGTATCTATAACTAGTATTTTCTTATAGCTGCAAGTAAATTCTTATCTGAGCATATTGGCTGCTTTTATAGTGCCTGTGTTTCTCACTTCCACAGACCCTCAGACTCACCTTTTCTTGGGTTACCTGCCTCCCTCACTCTTCTTCTCTTTGCTGAGCCCCAAAGTCTACTCCCCGCAGCAAGGCTATCAGAGTTAAGAATGGGCTGTTACCTTAAATTGGCCCTGTCTGCTCTGCCTTTCTCTTTCTCTGCCCTACAACTGTGCCAGTAGATCCGGAACGGCTGGAAAAAGGTTTGGATCTGGCGAATATAAGCTGGGGACCAACTTCCAAAGGACCTGGAAAATGGAAAAGATGGCTTAACTTGGGGCTGTCCCTCCCGCCTTCTGCACAAAAGCTTCCCCACTACTTGACTCGCTTATCCCTTATGCTAAAACAACCACCAAAAGGCAGCAACAGCCCAGTGGATATGTCTGTGGGAGCAGGTACCCAAATAGCTTTTCCATTTGTCTATGACTGCAGATCCATCCAGCACCAATGACTTAAAACATACACAGATATATACACTGGCATGACAAGTGAATGTTGCTAGAGTCTGTGTTTTAAATATTGGGACCAATTATGTCAGTGTGAGGTTTTCCATTGACTTCAACAATGACATAATTTTACCCTCTGTATGGCTGTGTTTAGCTGGCCTTTCTTCAGAAAAGTATGCCTCTTTCACCTCAGTTTATAGATTAGAAAGGACAGGACTCATCCAATGAGCAGTCTCTACAGCCAAGCAGTAGAGAAGATGGGAGATAAAGCTCTAATCCCATCACAGATACTACCATATAATCAAATGGGCAAAAAGACCTCTCCATTGCTTCTATGATAGCCTTTCCCAACTGAAAAGACAGTCAAAGCCCTGCCCACCAGGCAGCAGGCCCAATCCAGGGTGCTCCATGAGTTTGCCCAACTAATACACTCCCAAACCCATTTGCACCAGGGGCTGTGGTCATGCTACTTCCCAATTCACAGCCCTGAAGGTTTCCAAGACAGAATTTAGTAAATTGAGTTTGAGTGGATCAAGCATAGAGTGAATGCTCCTTCTGACACTTCAGAATGCATGTGGAACTTTCAGGCTGAGGGGCAGGAGGGAGGATATTTTGCTTGAGTCCTCCTTTGCCTGTCCCTGTGGCTGTGCATGGATCTGCCTCATTTAATCTCTTGCCTTTCCAACTTAATTATCCATTCTACTTCTAGGATGAATCCCTCAGAGCAAATTCCCTTCACCTTTACCCAAACTCATGACATGTTGTATCTGACCTAGACTGCATGCTCCTCAGGGCAAGGCCCATGTCTCCAAACTCTCTAGTCAGTGCCAGGCAAATATGTAGCACTACTCATAAGTGAAATGATAATCAAACAAACCTGTTGATGAAAGAAACAAGGGCTACAGAACAAAAAAGGTATTGGGTTGCAGAGGGAAAGGAAGAAAAATGGCTTAGTTCCTTAGGCACTTAGAACAGGAAAGACTAATGTTGAACTGGGTAAAGTATTTTCCCCTCACATTTCCAAGAAATCAATCACTTTTCTCCAGCTATTCTGCTCACTGAAATAGCACACACTAGTCTTGGAGCTATTACACTTTTCTTCCGGGGCAAGGATAAGGCTTTAAGTGGCTTACCCAGCAAGTCATGCTTCCATTAGTCTTCATTCAAGCCCTGAGCTCTATTACTTGAGCTTATACAACAGCCCTTGGTCTAAAATCTTCATTTCAGATTCAGAGATGCAGGTTCAATGTGGGTCAGTTAGACACATCCTAAGGAGAGGACTCAAGATTTCTACCTCACATATTCATTCCACCTTGAACAGGCCAAGTACTGCTGATTACTTCTCTCCTTTAAAGGGAACCTCAGTTTCCAAGGGATCCATACTGTCTAGTTCACATTTCAAAAGCCCTGTAAATCCGTGGATATCTGTTTTATATCCACAGATGCGGATATCTGCAGCACATTTTTGCAGTTATGGATGCAGAAGCAGATAGAGTTTTTGTTACTAGAACCTTACAAATTTGAGGGTATCTGCTTTATATCTGTGGGTATCCACACCTTCAGATATTGATGCAGATATCCATGGCTCGTTTTTGCGGATGTGGATATAAATTTTGTATCCCCACAGGGTTTTACACATTTCCCCTACAGTTCTAGATTGTTGCTGTCTACTGTTTCTCTATTGACAATTCCTGGAAGATGCTCAGAGAAATAGGGAGGAATAGACAAGGGTTGTTGCCTGCAGTTACAGTAGTTACACACAAGTTCAAGAGAAGGAGCTACTTCCAACAGTGACCAGAGGGAGAGAATATATTGCAGGTAGAAGTGTTAGCTTCTTGCAAGGCTGAAGGCTGTAGAGTGGCAATGGTGGGAACAACTAAGAAAACAGTGCTCAACAGACTGGCATCTTCATGCAGGACCACATAAGTTAACTTGGTCAGATCACAGGCGCTGAGTTTTCTTTGTTCCCCAGAGAACCGCCTTCCCCCACATTTCACCCCAAGGCCCCCCACACACTCCACACTTCCTTGAAGTCCCACCTTCACCACCCCTTTTCCTCTCTTGCTCTAATCCCTCCCCCGAAACCTTGTCTGCCCACCACTCGCTGCTCTCTGCACTCCCTCAAATGCCTTCCCCAGCCAGGTGAAGAACTGATGATCATCAGCTGCACAGAGCGCTAAGGCTAGTGGGTGCTGAGCACCTACCACATTTTTTCTGTGCGTGCTCCAGGGCTGAAGTTAGTACTTGTGGGTCAGATCCTGACAGCTGGTCTTTTAATCAGTAACATTACATATATCATGGCCTCAATATTCTGCAGCAAACTGGGCTTGAATTGTGCATATTAGAAATTTTGTAGTAACTACATATACATTAAAGAGTGATGTTATGTTAATTATTTTGATATTAAATCCTATTTTATACTCTCCTCACTCACACCATCAGGTTTCAGTGAGATGTGGATTTTTCCTTTAGTTGTTGTAAAAACTGCTTGTAGGAAAGCTAGAGGTTTTGGCAGGTGGCAAAGCGTGGGAGGCAGTTTGGAATTGTACAAGAATTTCGTTAGCTGGATGTTTTTTCCTAAAAGATCAGCAACGAAATTGTTAATGTTAGTATTGGAAATGTCATCCCTAAGTTCCAGAGCTAAACATCCACTAGATATGAATAGGGCAATTCATGTCTTTCTGAACTACTGTTTCAGGCTGTGCAGACTCAGGCAGAAATCACTTGCATCAGAAACACTAAGGACATGTTCTCATGGTTTTCTCAGCCACTATAAGGGCTAAAAATACAATTATCTAAAAATTAAACCTAGATTCTGGAGCTCAATTCTGCTGCAAATTCCCTAGCTGAAACATCACAGAATACACATAGCTCTGGCCGTACCTTCACATATAGTTTTGATTCATCTAAACCAACAACTTATCTACTCTGCAGACACTTTTGAAGCAGTGGAAAAAATTTAGTTTCTTTTTCCCCCATACACGAGTCCAAGAGAAACCTCTTTGAATTAAGCAGTCATGAGCCAGGGAAATAAGAAAATTAGTGAAGACACCCATAAGACATACCTCGAGTAACCCTTTCTGGAGAGAGAGGCTTTATTGCAGACAGAAAAATAAAAATAAATAATGTCCTGGCCTTTTAAAGGCCAACAGAAAGAGCAGAGCATCCCACAACTAAAGTTAGAAGCAAAGAGGGCTCATTTCAGCCAAGCTTTCCCTTCAACCCTACTTCTAGGTATCCTTCATTTCTTTGCCAGATTCAACCCCAGCTCTGACTTGGTCTGTCCTTCTCACAGTGTCGCAGGAGGAATTAACTCTATTCTCAAATGGCTCCATGGCTGCTACTTGCAAACCTCTGCACTCAGGTAAGCAGCTATATCTTTTTCTCTAGCCAGAGGGTTGGCCTCTTCCCTGCCAATCCTAGAGATCAACATAGTCCATCATTCCATTACTTTACCTGTCTCTCCTGGTCTGTGGGACCTGCGCTCACCTTTAGATTCTGTACCTGGCTCACAGGACGCTGCACTGTTAAGGCTGTTCTTGAATCCATTTAGCTGTCCTTCTGTAGAGGTTACCCTGGCAGACAAAAGCACTGGATTAGAATGAGATCAGCATGGAAAGGCCAAGCCAGGGCAATGGTTTAATTGCCTTGGGAGAGACTAAGCCCCACTGGGGATCACAGATAGGAGCCACAAAACCTTACTGAACATGGAAATGAGGTGGACAATAAACAGCCTGCGGGCCATACATGGTTCATCACAGTTAGCCCGTGATGGGCTACCATATGCTTCTTTATCTGTGCATCTGCAGACATGGCCACTTGCAGCTTCCATTGGCTGTGGTTCGCTGATCCTGGCCAATGGAAACTGCAGAAAGTGGTGGCCCAGCTCATGCTGCTTCCTGTAGCTCCCAGTGGCTGAGAATGGTGAACTGGGGCCAATGGGAGCTATGAGCAGCTGTGCCCACAAATGTGCAGGTAAACAAAGCATCTGGTGGCCCACCAGTGATGAAGGTGGGCAAATAGCATCTGGCCCATGGGCTGTCTTTTGCCCACCCCTGACATGGAAAGAAATGGGCAGCAGGCAGCCCCAAAAAGGTAGAAAGAACACAAGTGAGCCCACAGGCACCTGGAAAAGCCATTCCTTCTATATGCCTCAAGCAGCTGTTTGTCCTAAGTACCTTTGTATCTGGCTCTGAGAGAAATAAATGGGAAGTGAAGGAAAAAGCACTTGGTTCCAACCTGCCAAGTCACAAAACACAGATAATAGTACCATGGGGTCCTCACTATTCAGTGCTCTGAAGCAGAAAGGGGTCATCTTTGTTAAGCCATTGGGAAGAAAACTACCACACAGAGACAGGGAGCTAGCAGAGGGGGCTGTGTTCAAATCTAAACTCAGGATCTCACATGCTTTACCCCAGCTAGAGAAGCTCACAGAGTCATTGAGCTGTACAGCCTCTCTCCGAGTTACGAATGAGTTACGGACCAAACACTTGGCCGTAACTCAATCTGTTCGTAACTCGGACCCCACTGAGTTACACACGACCGCGCTGTTCGTAAGCGTGGGTCGCGTTCGTAACTTGGGGACCGCCTTTACAACTGCTCCATGGGAGCTTTGGTTTTAAGTGCGAACGGTCGTAACTCGACCGTTCGCAACTCGGGGAGCAGCTGTAATCTGAAATCCACATACAAGAAGAATCCAACCCTCACTCATAAAGCAGATAACTGCAGATGGGCCTGCAGAGGTAGCACAAAATTTTGTGGACACAAAGAGAATACATCCTCCTTGGGTTTTGTGAGTTTGAATTGTGCTTCCTTTATCAGGGAGTATCACTTCCAGTGAGATAAGCACTTTCTCCTGCTTGAAAATGGATCAATTCACTGAGGACTCTAGGTCAAACTAGATGATCATAATGCTCCCTTCTGGCCTGAAAATCAGTTCATCAATTTCCTGCTCACTGCTCCTTCCTCTTTACCTGATCCTTCCTGACTCCCCCTCCTGACTCTCTGTTCTTATATCCTTTCTGACTACTTCATGGCCCTCCTGATTTTCTATTCTGATTACTCCAGACTCCCCTGCTCAGTACTCTTCTGCATGCCACAATTCTTCCTCCTCCTTCACTGACTCCTCTCTGTTGCACAAATCCAGAATAATTCCTAGCTCCTCAGTGATAAGAATAGTAGTCTCCAATCCCCATGTGATGTGCTGATGACTAACAGACTCACACACATGTGAGCAACTTCTGAAGTGCTGACTGATACCTTTTGCCTTCTGATTTCAAACAGCAAGTTGCCAGCAATCCAGGTGCTCCTGGCAGCTTTCTGGCCAGACAGGGACACCTATGTTGTTGTTTTTTCAGTTAAATGGGTTAAATAGAATAAACTGGGGTGCTGGGAAAAGGAGTCTGATATGATATTTGCATGGAACCACCTTTACCTTAGCTCAGTCATAATCTGAAATGCTATTGTAAAATGACACGCTGGATTCCATGTTTATTTTCATAGACAGTTCTGGATCCACCATGCTCATGGTTTCTTATTGCCAATGCTGCAAACTTCAGCCAGGACTTGAGTGTCCAGCTGGACTCTTTCTGCCTTTAACATGAAGATTCTGCACTTGGAATTTAACTGCTTATTCTGTTGATGCTGCATGAGGCAGAGTCGAATTCAGTTCTCTCATTGTAGCTTTGTGAAGTTTGAAGAACCAATAGATAAAAACATGTTGTGTCAGAAAGTCAGCAGGTGTAATACTAAGATACTTGGGGAACCAAGGGCAGTGGGATCATGTTTCTTCCGATAAGTGCATTTAAACAGAACTCTCTCTCTCTTGGCATCCAATACACGTGCCCACCATCTTCTCTTTCTACATACTCTCTCTCTCTGTAATCTCATTTTATCCTGAAGTTTCAAGTATCATCTCTATGCAGACAATTCCCAGATTGCCATTTTTGCCCAGTTCATACATCCCAAACTGAGCTGATTATCTTTCCTTCCAATTTCTCTCTTCTCCATCCTTATATCGCCTGACAACTTTATTGTTTTTTCCCATTTTCCAGGGCTCAGTGTCTGTCAACTTTGGTTCTTCTCTCCAGTAATCCATCTCTCACTAAGTTTTGTTATTTCTTCCATTAATGTCCCGAATACTGCTCTTTTCTCATTCTCACCTTTGCATAAATGTTCCTCAATGCCTTGGTTCTCTCTTTGCCTGATGGCTGCGTTAGAAAGGGAACTGACCTCCTTCACTTTGATGTAACACCACTTTCTTCTAAGCTATCCAGCACAGATTGCAGCTTTGGAGGGAGCTGCTCTTCTACAGGTTACAGGTTCAAATGTTAAGCCTCTTTATTGCTACAATTTGTTTCTGGCAGATCAATGGGGACAGAACTGATCCCAACAAATTCACATCATGCAAGAACTGAGGTTTGACCAGAGGACAGCACAGATGTGAAGATCCAGTGCCAGTAAGGTTTGATCCTCTGTTGTTCTTGGCCAGGGTGTCTCTGCATGTGTGTCTGTATGTATGATGTGAGTCTGGCCAGGGGCTAAGAGCTGCAGGCCTAGTGAGCCCAGCTGTGTCAGTATGTTAAATCAAGGGACTTCTCTCAGATGCTTTGCTACAGCTGCCAAAAAAATGTCTAAGGGTCAAGCTGCCTGATTAACCCAGGCACTCAGGAGCTAAAACAACAAGCATGCCTCTGTGCAGCAGTAGCAGAAAGTGAAAGGGGTCCCAATAACAGCTGCATACTTCCTCTGTTGCTGTCTGCCCTCTACTCAGTGGGCATTCTGCTTTTGCATGAGATACACCCAGCACACTTGAGACGCTTCATTCGGCCAAGGAATATATAAACTTGGGAAGGATTGGGTTCAAACCAGAACTGAAGTGATTTACAGAGCTTTCTATGCAGCCACCACCTCTGCTTTCTGCATATCTGCCAGAGTTGGCCAGCCCTTGCTCAGACAGCTGGCTATAGCCATATCAGATTGCAGTCAGGTCTCCACCCAATTCTGAGGTGGATTTGTAGAAGCCTGAAGAAAGACATCATCTCCTCCCTGTTCCTGTGTTATTTATGACAGTGCAGATCTGTTGGGCCCTTTCACAGATATTGCTGTTACCACACAAAGTAAATATATAGTGCAGAAGGATTCTTTCTTGGGAATGGGAATTTGACATACTAATCAACTTCATTCCTTCTGAGCCATACTGATTACAGGAAACTCAGTCAGAAGAGGTGACTGAATGGGAATATTGGGAAATGGCATTAACACAAAAGCTCAACAAAAGAGACTGTGCTACATGGATCAACATCATCAGGTTTCGTCAGTCAACAGCTGGCCAAAGACCTACCCACAGTTCTCTCCAGGCTCTCTGCATGCTGGCACCAAGAACTGTATGGTTTCTTTTCTCCATTTGGTGCTTCCTCTCCCTTGTCTGCAGTGTTGTCTTTTTTGAGTGATGGTTCTGCTCACAAGCTTTTAAAAATTCTGTTTTACCTGGGGCTGTCATAATTTCGGTTTTAAAAAACAGTTCTCTGAATAGCGATTGTTAAAAATAGCATTGTAGCATTTTATATTTATTGAATTTCAGTCATTCCAAACCAAACGTTCAGAGATTACAAGTGGAAAGATTTTTTTTCCTATCTACTAACCATGCCAATTCACTTCAGGCTCTGAAAGTCAAGCTGATTTCTGTCTGCTTTGCACATCATAATCTATAATGAAGGTTCTGCAGAACAAATGCTGCCCTCAGTGACATCTGCCTGACCCCACTGTTTCTAAATGCAGCTTCAGTGACAGTGTGATCTCATTGTCTCCAAATTCTGCTGTTGGTAACACCTGGGTGACCCCAGCAAAGGATATAATCTTGGCCTACAGAATCACCATTAGTGATGGTGTGTACAGGGTGGAAAGAACCCAGCTTGACTCCTGGAATTCAGGACAAGTTTGAGGTGCTGGCACTCAGAAAAGCTATCTATTTGTAACCTGAGCACATTTAATCTGGAAATTATTGAGAACACAAACATGGAACTCATGAGACCATTTCATGGAGTCACATTTCTAACAGAGCTGTACTTTAAACAGTTCCTTTCAGTACCATAGTCTTTTTCCATATAGTAATGTAGAGCTCAGTTTTCTGCTCCATTACCTTTGTAAAGCGTCTGCCTTAAATACAATCCACAAGGACAATCTTCCTCTTTCCCAAATTGGGAGACTGAGAAAACAAAAGGGAAAGGAATGGAAAAGACAAGACTTGCTTGTCTGGTTATTCCATTACATTTTCCTTTTGGGTCCTGAGTTAATAGAAGTGTTAGTAATGTTCATCTTTAGAATCACTATCTTGTTTGTTGCTGAGGTTTCTCTCTCTTATGCTTCTCCTACTCTTCTGGACACCATATGTGCTGGCTGAGTGAAATGATAATGCTGCAAGGAAGAGATGGTTCAGGAAGACAAAACTGTCTACACACCCTGGAGGAAATTCAAAAACATCTTTGAAAACAAAATGTGATTATATTAAGCTAAAAACAGTAGATACAGAGATTAAAATGGTTTTAGAGAAATTAGAAAAATGAATCAGAATCATTGGATTTGAGTGATCAAAACAGACTTTGCCTCAGTGAATGAAAATCAGCATAGTCCAGTAAAAGAAATAGGCCAGGTTGAGATCTCTTGGGGAAAAGGCAGCCTGGAAAGTAGCCAAGAAAAAGCTAGGGGTGATTGTGCACAGCAAATTAGGGATGAGCTGAAAATCCCATATGGCAGCGCATTCAAAAAGCAAATTATATACTGTTTTTTATGTAAAGAGGCACATTATCATGTCAAGTCTAGGGATGGGACAGTTCTACAGGATTACCTCCCTAAACTGGGACACTCGGGTCGGCAATGGACCACGGATATTCCAGCACCTGAGCTGGCAGCCCTGTGGTGCGGGAAGGGAGGGGAGGGAGGGGCGTCGTGGTGGCTGGAAGCACCATGGCATGGAACGGCGGGCCATGCAGCCAGGAGCCCTGTAGTGCAAACGGTAGCCCCATGGGGCTGGCGGCAGAGGGGCCAGCAGCAGCCAGGGAGCTCAGGCCCTGAGGAGCCCTGGCTGGACCAGCAGCAGCAGGATGGGCAGGGGCCAGGGAGTTCTGATCCCAGGGAGCACCGGGCAAGCTGGCAGCAGTGGGGCCAGGGCCTGAACCTGGCACCAACAGGGCTGGCACCTGGGCCAGAAAGAGCTGGCAGTAGGGAGAGGCGGTGAGCTGGGAGGCAGGTGGCAGTGGGCCTCTCTTGGTTTGGCAAATTCCCTCATTCAGGACTGGTTAGGTCCTGAGGATGCTAGATCAGGGAGGTCCAACCTGTATTTTTGGATAGAAACACTTTTGGAATATTACAATTCCACCTCAATATAAGCATAATACTGACAAACAGGAGAGGGTCTAATAAGTAAAATGAGACAACTGAGGACTAGGTGGGTGGGATTACTATATGAGGAAAGTTTAAAGAATCATCAGTTAGTATAATTATAACTAAGAACCTCAAAGATGTGGAGGGAGAGGATTTAAATGATGTCAAATACTGTATTTAGGAGTGAGTGGGTTGTTCAGGAAAGAGTAAAATTGAGCTGCAGGATGAAATAAACTAAAGGAGAAATTCGGGTGTGCATCAGCAGAAATTTCCTAGCAATAAGATTGATTAAATTCTGGTGTAGTCTCCCAGGGGAAGTGACAGAATTCCTGCCTCTGGGAGTTATTTAAAATCAGTCAATCTCTGTACAGAGTAGCTGGAGAATGGAAAGAAGGGATTGAAGCATGGAAGACATATTTTTCACCTCTATTCTTTGTGATTCTTTGAGAAAGAATTTCCTCTATTCATCCTGCTCTGCATATAGTATCTCCATTCCTTTTTCTGATTTGGATGGATATATAATAGGTAGGTACGAGAAACAGTGATTTGAAAATGATCAGCTTCCAGTATGTTAGAAGAATACTCACTTCTTTCCATGTAAGTAAAAAAAATATTATTGTGAGATCACATGAATGGCAAGGATGAGTTTGGAGCTTCATCCTGGAGTCCAAAAGGCACCTCAGAAAGTATTTCCAGAGCAGATTCTTGCAGCCTTCAATACTTTGATTATGTTTCTGAAATTTTGCAGGATTCTTTTGCTTTTTCCCCCTTCTATGCATTTTTGGTGCTGAGCTTTTTCCGGTTTTCCCACACTCCTGCCTGTCACAGAGCAGAAACCACAAAAATGCAGCGAAGTAAAGTCTGTCCAAGAAGCTGCAATTCCATCTCACAAGGATAAACATTCTTCCTGCCAACAAGTGAGCACAGCGCACCGGCATCTTCAAATATACCTCCCTGCTGCCCAGCAAAGGAACCCACTAACACAACCTGTCACCTGTACTAACATGAGCCACCAAAACACAATAAGAATTGGATGGTGAATTCACCAGCATGAACCTGCCAGACCTCATGCACACAGTCGCCCTCAATGAGTCAACCAACCCCGCTGATGTCTTGTTTTCTTTTTAAATAGTTGGGGGATGAATTTAGTGTACCATCTAAAGACAGGCATTGTGCAGGCAGGAAATATATCAGCTTTTACACCATATCTCTGCCATGTACCTCCAAAACATCTTGCTACTCCAGTCCTGCTCGCTCAACTCCCCAACCATAGCATTGGCAATGCATCTCTATCCTGCACATCAGCATTTCTGCAGAGAGGTTAGAAAATGATTATTTTTTATTAAAGTGTCTTTCTTAAATAGAGAAGGGGATGTGAGGAGTCAGAGAATCTGGCAGGACTCAAACATCTCCAGGAGGCTGCAGAACTGAGGGAAGGGGGCTAGGAATTTGAACTCCTGAATCAGTGGATTGAGATTAAAACTAGTCCAATAATGGGTAAGAAAAGGGACTGGAGAGACATCAGTATGAGGAGACATTGTAAAGATGAAGACTTTTCAGTTTGCAAAAGAGAAAAGTGAAAGGGAGCATGATACAGAGAGATATAACAGTGAATGCTACAGATAAAGTTAATCCTGCTTACCGTCTCATAACACAGAAACAAGGGGATGTTCAAGGAAATTAAAAGGCAACAAATTTGAAATTGCTAAAAGAATTTTTTTTGTTTTTACATAGCATATAACTGACCTGTGGAACTCTCTGCCACAGGATACCTCTGAGGTCAAAAGCTTAGTAGGGTTCTGTTGCGGGGTATGCCCCTGGCGTGGGGAGCGCTCTCGCCCCTTAAGGTCCCCTTGCCCACTCTATCAGGGTAAATACAGCCTTAACAGTTCCAACATAAAGTCCATGCCCCTCTGTCAGGGGAAATACGGCATTAACAGTTCCCCATAAAGTTCATGCCTCTCTATCAGGGTGAATATGGCATTAGAGGCCTAGCCGCCCAGAGAAGCCTCTCCTGGCCCAGGGCTTGATTATCCAGGGAAGGGGAAATGGGTGGTAGGGGGACCCGGGCCCTCCCTCTCCACCGGGTCCCAGCCCAGGGCCCTTTAGGCAGGGACTATGGCTCCTGCCTGCTCGGCAGGAAATCCGGCCGATACATGCCGAGTCACACTTTTAGTCCTTTGCCCTGGGCTGCTTCCTACCACGCCCTGGTTCCCCTGGGGCCCATTCACCTCCAAGTCAGCACTTGCCGGGGTTGCGGGTGCGCTCCTGCCCCCCTGGGGTTGGCAGCTGCTGGCTCTGTCTCCGGGTCAGGCACAGGCGGCAACTCCGGTCTCAGCTGCTGCAGAAACACCGGCCCAGCCTGGTCTACTCCCTCATCCTGCGGTCCTGCAGGGCTCCCTCTGCTTTTATACCCAGGCTCTGTTTGGCGCATGCCCATCAGGGCTGGAGGGGCGGGGCTTTCTCTGCCAGCTGGGCCTGGGCTACCCTCTGTCCTTCAGTGCGGGGACTGTCCACCCCATCACAGGTTCAAATAGCACTGGACATTTATATGGAAAAGAGAACATCCATGGTTACATTAGACAGGACATAAAATGTATATGGGATACAAACCCTATGTTTCAGCGCAAACCAACCACTAGATGATAGGGTTAAGAAGAAACTTCTCCTATAGGCTGATGAGTCCATTATGGATAGTTTTGTGGGATGATGTTGTATACTATCTAAAGATAGGCATAGTGCAGGCAGAAAATGTACCAGCTTCTCCAGCACAGCTATGCTCATGCATCTCCAATACATCTTGCTTCTCAGGTCTTGCTCCCCTAGGAAACACCTGCCACTCACCATTGTCAGAGACAAGATAGTGGCCTTGGTAACTCACTTCTCTGATCCTTTTAGGAAACTCCTATGTATCCATATTTGTATGAAGCTATGGCCCTGCTTACAGGCTGAGGTAATGCTCCATTTTAGGGTACAACTACTCTAGTTTATCAAGGCCAATCTCTTCCAAGGTCTCATTTCAGAAAGACAGGCCTCAAAGGAGCTATATGAACATTGCTGTCAATGTTTTCCTCAAAGATTTCACTGGCACAGGAAAAAACGTACTTGGAAATCCTCTGGGATGCCACTTTTCTGACCACTGCCTGCTTGTGGTTGGCTGGAGGCTTGGGGACCAGGTGAGAGGAAGTACTCTGGGATGGCATCACTTTGTGCAAACTGGCTGCCTTCTGGATGTTGGAAGTGGTGCTTGATGTCTTGCGGGCACCAGACTCAGTTGGCATGGATATATTGGTGGAGCTGGGTGGTGGGTGATTGGCAAACAGAGCCTGGTAGAAAACAAGATACAAAGATTGGTTATATTCCTTTTGCAACTACACTGGGAGAACCCATGTGGTGAGGGGCCTGGTGGGGGAGGAGAGCATCCCAGCCACGACTGGTCTCAGAGATCGATGAAAACTGAGGGTGACTGAAGGAGTTTTTATAGTAGAATGATATAGCCTTCGGATTAGTTCGAAAATGCCATCTTACTCTGCTACTGTGGCACAAGGCAGAACATGCTACACTGTCTTCCAGATCCAACCTTCTCCTACACATTGAACTAACAGGAGGCCCTAGACAACACTTACAGAAGCAAGAGACACTATGAAGGCAACTGATAAAGATTCAAGCTCTAGGGAAGTTTGGGGAGATGGGAAAGTTCCCAATAATGAAGGAAGAGATATGCCTTAAGGTTTTGGAGACAAAGCAAAATAGCCTGTACACTGCCAAGCACTGGAGAACAAGAACACAGGTGACAGAGCTGGGGAATGGCTGAAATTAAAAACAGCACTCAGGTCTCTTCAGGAAGTTACAGCCTGCCTGGAACACTGTCTTTTCTTTCCTCAAAGCTGCTTAGTTAGATCCCCAATCGAGGGCAGTGAACTGTAGCCATGTGGCTTAGGGGTGAAAAGTTAGTTATGAAAGATGAGGGGAATGGGTGAGCACTACTAGCCAATCTCCTGGGAAAGGCTGGGACTTCAGTGTACTTTGTTGCATTCATCCTGAGTTTCTTTCTCTGGTAAGGAACGCTCAGAGGCACAGTGAGTGAAAGCCACAGTCTGAGGGTTGGCCAAGTCCCAGCATAAAGACCCATCTCCCCCACAATTCTCTAGTAAATGGCAGGGTATTTATGCGGGAGGGAGTTTCTGACAGCAGAGCTGGGGTGACAAAGGAAAATGCAAGAGCCAAATCGAGCCTTTTCTACTACAATTCACTGACAAGATCTACTGAACTCTTCATTTCCCGTTAGCCTCTCCTTGTGCTCTCCTCCCCAGAACAACTCCTCACTGCATCCCATTTTATGCCATGTAGAAGAATTTTTTTTAAGTTAGTGCTTTTCCCTTATTATTAAAATCTTGAGACACTTGGAATTTGCAAACTTCTTGCTCTGTGCAGTTTATGTTAGCTCCCCAACATGCTCAGGCAAGAAGGTCTGTCACCCAGGAGGAAGAACAAATAAATTCTTTTAACACAGACTGATCATCAGAGGTAGGGCCGACTGAGGCCTGCCTAAGGGAAGGGCTGTTTTGCTTAGGGACAACAGACTTCTGAAAGGCCTGTCTCCAATCTGTGCTGAGATCCTGGCTGCCTTCCACTCCAGTCAGGGTGGAGAGACTGGGGGCTAATACTGACCATGGCTTTCTGGATCCAGCTACAAAGCACACTGTCCTGCTGTAAGCCCTATAGAGACAGCGGGAAACCAGGAGAAGCTACTGTGCAAACAAAGGGCAGCAGGGAGGCCAGACAGAGAAAGGGATTGGAAGAGATTTCAGCACATACACACATGGAGAAGAGCCATCTTCATTCAGGATCCACAGAGTCCAGCTCTAGTGAGGACAGATGCATTCACACTGTATGGTACTGTATAGTATTTGCTTTGCACACTTTCAATTGCAAATGTGTTCAGTGATGGACTGGTAAGTTTGTAACTCTGATGTCCATAAATCTGAAGTACTAATGTACATAAACTAAAGATCTGATTACATAGGTAGCAAGTAAAAATTTGATTTACATTGGAAAACTACAATTAACACATTTGTAGAAAAACAATCTAAGGGAGAAAAGAAATAGATGAAGGAGATGGAGGGAGGGAGCTAATTAGTCTTTAATACAACACGATAACAAAAAACATCAATGAAAGTTAGCCTCCTCTGAAAGAGGACTTGCATCCCAAATCAAGAGAAGATTGGGAGGGGGCAGTTCTAGTGTGGCCACACCTGGTTTGAATGCCCCACATTCCCAGTAAGACACCGACAAATTGGAGGATATCTTAAAAAAAAAAAGGTAAAAGAAATGAGTTATGGGGAAAGTTAAATTTCCTTCACTTAGGAAAGCACTGACTAACTTGGGAATATGCAACTTTCTGAAGTGTATAAGGGGAAAGAGGAATTATTTAGTACCTGAAGATGAACTGGACATAGTATTTATATCAGAAAACTATTTAAACTGCTGATTGAAACTGTAACCATGAGTGACCCCAATACTCATTATCATTTGTGTAATGTTTTCTCTTACCTTTTCTGACATAAGGCTCTTTGGTGGGGATCATTTCAATATGCAATATTTGGGATAAAGTTCTAGATTAGCCCACACACATACAATAGATTCAGGCTGAACAGAAAGAACAAACCTAAATAGGGGAGGAGAAGCTTCCATGACAGTAACATCTCCCCAACAGAGGGAATAATTAGAAAGTAACCACTGACTGTTTATTAAATTGCCTAGGCAAGAATAACTATGGACCAACATCCAGGTCAGATTATGTCACTCATTGCGCCCTTCAGTCCATACAAAATGCTGCTGCTAATAAACCTTCTTCCTTTTCTGTTGGTTTGATCATTTAACTCAGGGGCAGGCAATAAAAAAAATGGCAGCCTGCAGGGTTAGTCCCTGGAGGGCCATCCTCGCTATGTTTACCTGCACCTCCGCAGGTATCAGAAGGTCACAGCTCTGGTTGACTGCAAATCGCCATTCACAGCCAATGCAAGCAGAGGGAAGTGTTGCAGACCAGCATACCACTTTCCGCTGCATGCATTGGCCACAAATGGGAATTTGCAGCCAACGAGAGCTGTGATCCTCTGATACCTGCAGAGGCGCACAAGTAAACATGGAGGTGGGGGCCTGCCAGGGACCAATGCTGCGGACTGGATCTGGTCCACATGCCAGAATTTGCCCACCCCTGATTTAACTCCGGCTCCCTGAGCCACTTCAGTATCAGATGTACATTTCTTGTCATTACATTAAAAGCTCTACATAACTCTTCCCCTCCCTTCTTATCCTTCCTTGTCAAGCTTCATGTTGCCTCTTTGTCCCCCCCCCCCTTCTCTCTGCCAGTGCTCCCTATCTCTTTCACCTGTCCATCAGATTCTCACACAATCACCTTTGTACCTTCTCCCACACAGCCCACTATGGATAATACAGGGTCTCTGATTAAAGAGAACCTATCTTTTTCCAAATTTAAATAGTTCTTTAAGATCGACTTTTTCCATGTTGCCTACAGTAGATCAATTTAACTTGCACATAAATTGCCTATATTGTAATTCCTCTTCTCCCAATTTCTGAATACTTGTCCTTAGATCATGTGCTCCTCAAACTATGTACAACACAGATCATGCCCTTCCTTTGAACACATATATATGGCTTCAGACATGACACCCAAGTCATGCACGCAGTTCACTTCCAGCACAACAGGCTGGAAGCAGCACAGAGAGCAGCCCTTCTTTGCATCATGCACAATGGTGCTGCTGTTACTCACTCACAGGCTGCCTGCGGACAAACAGACACATCCAAACCACACGTTGTTTAGAGAAGGGGAAAGTAGAAACTGCTTACAGTACAGTGAGGCACCTTTCAAGGACATGACATATCAGGAAGGTGACCACAGAAGCTCTGGCATGGGCAATAGGCTGCTGAGAAATGGCTGGGTTGCTTTACCAAGACAATTCCCAAGTCATGACTAGAACTGCAACATCATATGGAAATGCACTCATTGTGGCCTGGAGATACACAGAATGTAGATAGCATTATGCCCCTTCAAATCATGTCTTCTCAACTTGGCTGCATTTGACCTGCTGCTAACAGTATCAAGTTCTCGGCACTACTCTAACACTTCTCACCCACAGATTTCAGAGCAAATCACACAAGTGGGTCAATATTAGATTGGAAATTGAGGCATAAAGACATAGGCACCAACTTCTATTTTTCCCCAGAAATGTTCTATCACTGCTCTCCTCTGAGGCCTGCCACTACTCTGCTCCTGCCCCCATCCTCACTCCATCTCTTCCGGCCCCTGTTCCACCCCTTCCCCAAGGTTCCCGCCTGCCAGACTTGCTGCTCTCCTCCCTTCCCCAAACACCTCCTGAGCTGCCAAGCAGCTTGGTGGTGCCACCTATTAGCTGTGGTTAGTAGGTGCTGAGCACCCACTATTTTTTTCCTTGTATCCACAGAGTCAGCACCTATGCACAAATCAACACAGTAACTTACTTAAGATCCCCCAGTAACCTGACAGAACCAGGAATAAACACATGGTGTCCTGAGCCTCAGTTCAATGTCCTAGCCACAGGACCACAGAATTAAGGGAGCAAGAACTGGACAGTCTGGAAAATGAAGAAATTTGCTCTAGCACAACCTCTCAATGTGGATTAAGATTCTGAGGGAAGAATTCAGGACCCATTAGAAGAGGTGAACCCCAAGCCAAGGAACCTGGAGGCTGGTGTGCTGCACTTCTCTCAACCAAGGGTCTGAAGCAAAGATCTGTACCATTTTCCCCAGGGCTGTGCTGAGGAAGTCTCCAAATTCTCTTACCAGGCTTCTCGCCCTTCCCCACATTACACACAGTGCTGGAAGCACTCTCAGAAGCAGGAGTAATTCCTAGATGAATTTTTCTGACTTCGTGCAATGAATTTTACTGGTTCAGAGTAACAAAAGTTCTTTGTGTCCAGGCTTCCCTCCCAGCACTGCAAGTGTGCAGTATATAAGGAGCCCTCAGCAAGGTGAGGAAGCTGTCAAAGACCCATTGATGTTACCCACTGACCTCTCCCAACCCCAGGCACCCTGCCTGCAAGAACAAATGGTTTCTGTGGGCCCTATCTTCAGGATGCCAATAAATATTTCTCATTCCCAACCTCCACGCCTGGCTGCTTGAGAAAAGGAATGGGGGAAAACTCATCAGCATGAGAGGCTAGCTAAGAAAAGGGCTTTTTGTGGGTGAAGATCTAAGGTATAAGGAGGGAGGTCATGGAGAAAGTGGGAGGAACAGAGGAAAGAAGGAGACAGAGAAGGATGGAAGGGATGTTAAGATCCCTGATTGTGCAGTACAGAGTGGATTAGTCACCTGCTCCAGACGCCTCCCCTTATATCCATCTGTGATGCTGATTATATACTTTCCTGATGTGCCTTTGCCATACAAGTCATTGGTGTCATTGACATAAGGATGTTTCATCATTGCAAAGAGTTGAGGCCCAGGCATTGGAAAGTAGAAAAAGGGATGGATAGCAAGCACATGTGTGGGTGGTTGCCTCTGGGCAGTGAGTGGAGAAGCACAGATAGATAATGGTGAGTGGGAGGGGAAGGCAGAAGGCCAGAGTGAAAATGAGCAGGATAGTGATCACGTAAACATGAGTGGAAGGGAGAGAAGGACGGGGGCTTGAGCCAAGTGAGTGGGGGAAAGAAGGGAAAGTGTAAGGGTAGGTGGGGAGAAGCCTAGCAGGGACAGGGCAGGAAACAGTGACCAAGAGAGGAAGGAGGTAGAACAGCAGGTGTTGGTGAGTCTGTCAGGGAAGGGGAGAGGGGCAGGGGCACTCAGGCTACTAGGCAGGAGAGGTCAGTGCAACTGTGTCTTGGGTGGGAGAGCTGTCCGGCAAAGGCCAGTGGGTGGACATGTATTCAAGAGAATCTGTATTAAGATCTAGCTTCCACTACAAGAAAGTCTGAGAGTGTGTCTACACAGCAATTAAAAACCCATGACTGGCCCGTGCCAACTGACTCAGGCTTGTGGGGCTGCTTAAGTGCGTTGTAGATGTTTGAGTTTAAGCTGAATCCTGGGCTCTAGAACCTGTGAGGTGGAAGGGTCCCAGAGCTCAGGCTCCAGCATGAACCTCTATGCAGCAATGAAATAGTCCCTTAGCACAGGAGTGTGAGCCCTACTCTGCTGGCATGGGCCAGGTGTGGGTGTCTAACTTCAGTGTAGACATATCCTGAGTGTTCAGTAAATCCCTTTCTTCTTTAATGGAAATTTCAGAGCTGCCTGAGCCTGTGGCATGGCAATAGACTTGATACTGCAGCTCTGAACTATTCAGCTCAGAGGGAGAGCGGGGGTGAGAGGAGAGTGAAGGCTTAACAAAGAATCACTTTAACAGAAACTCCTGAGTAATGGCTCTGCCCTAGGCCAAAAACAACATCAGCTCAATGTCGGCAATTAGAAGAGGGCTCAGTCAGGCCCCCATGGTCAGCTTCAGCCTCCTTGCAGGCACAGTTCAGCTCAGCTTGCAGTGCTACCCTAAGCTCAGCAGCAGCCATGGCTGCCCACCCAGAGCCCCTTGGACAGAGATGAAAGCAGAGTGTTCTGCTCCTGCTCAGAGAAGTAGCAAGCAGGGTGGGGGTGGGGTAGGAAAGAGTTTGGGGAAGAAAAGCACACAGTACAGATGGGATTGGGGGAAGCAGATCTAGAAGCTGCTTCCTCCTCTGATTTCTCTCCCAGAATGGTGGAAATTGGGCCATGAACTGTTTGTTAGGGACTCTGCAGTATCTAGTAACTCTTGCCAATATTGGGTAGGGGGATCTGCATGTTTAGTTCTTGCTTGTGTTTGAGGCCATCCCTGCCAGACTGCCCAGCAAATATCAATAGCCACCACCTAATCTCAGTCAAACAATCTGTGCTGAGTAGAGGCCCAAGCACCTGAAGAATCCCACTGCTATTCCAGCCATTCAGGCACCAATGAAAATGAAGGAAACACTGCCCTACAGGATAAATGGGATAAATAGTGCTTTATAAACCCCTGCAGGATCTCCATCTGAGGTGTAGAGATACTGCTCCAGACAGCTGCTGAAAGACTGGCATTATTACTTGAGAATCATACAGGACACAAGGATCTTGATCCCATTTTCCTCCTGCCTTGAAAGTACTGTCTCCTCTGTCACTTACGATGGTGTTAAGGGACTGACTCTGTGCCAAATGTCTGAGTGCCTAGCAAGCAAAGGAAACATTAGATGCACTGAGTGACAATGTTCCCTCCAGACTTTTCCATGTGCAGAATAAATTTTATGTGCACATAAGCATGCATGAATGTGCACCACCAGCTGAAACAAAACCTAGCTGTGGGCACTCTGCTAATCAGCTGGGCAACAGGTGAATCTCTTATGAATGTCTGCACAAGTGCACAGCTTACAAGGAATGCTACTGACTGATAATGAGAAGCAGACACTGGGAGGTGTGAGAGAAGCTTAGACCCTGGCTTGAGCTTTGTATCTGTGTTTACCGTGAACCAAAGGCTTTTAAAATATTCCTGAGAGATTAACCTTATTCTCTCACAGGAAGGGTGGGGACTTCCCAAGGTAAGTTTTGGTATTCATTGCAATGAAGTTCTTTTCCTATCAGTCTACACTGATTGGTGCATAGGTACTGCAGTGTGCAGGCTACTCCTCAGGAAAGAGATTTGGTAGCCAAACCAGAGGCAATTGATACCAGCTTCAGAGGGCACAGACACATACCAACACAGCTGAGATTCTGGAGAATGGAGACACACAAATGTAGTAATGCCATCTGTATAGGTACAACCACATGTGCCCTTGGTGGAATCAGAGACATGCCACCACAACACAAAGAATTCCAGCGAGGCTAAGCTCTGACTCAGGTATTAGGTACGATAGTGAGCGGCAGCACTCAGACAGACAACTAGAGAGGGATCCTGACCCAGCAGGGAGCCCGTGAGGGACAGCAGTATTAAGTTATATTCAGTGATTCTGATAGCAAGTTCAATCCCATTCCTCCCAAAACCGACTAGTGGTGCTTTCTTCCCACAAAATTTGTGCCATGTCCTGGATATAAAACTGCCCCATGCCAGTCCACAGACATAGAAACTAGCAGTGGTCACTCTCAGGTAGAGAAGTATCAGTTACCTGGTGCCGGGCTCTGCTCTGCTCCAAGAGCTGTCGGGACTGAAGCTTCTGCTGCTGGAGTTGTTGCACGGCAAAATGGAGCTGATAGCTGCCAGCAGTAGGCTGATACTTGGGATGTGCCAGCTGGCTTCCTGTCACCTTGCTGTAGACACTGTTGTCTAATTCTCCTTCCCAGGCAAAACTGTTATTCTTTAGAGCCCTGAGAAGAAAACAGCCATCACACATGTTATCTATCTCCTTGATCCTGCATGCACGGCCAGAGGAGCTGCTGCCCACTGGGCATCACTACTCCCCAGACCATTACTAGTACCTTCACAGGCATGTGATTAGCAACAAGGGATATAACAGAATAACCATTTAAATGGTTAACCAATATGCCTGGGCTTATCTGTTATTGTTAACGGTTACATACAGGCCCCCACCTGAAATCCTGGGAAGCCAGTTGACACCCCACGGTGGGACATTGCATCAGAGCCCAGGGCAGCAGCTGGCTCCCTGGGAGTGGGGCTGGCAGCTGGGAGCCAGAGTGTGCCCAATACTGCTGCCTCTGTATCAGAGGCAGCAGCACGGTGCAGCAGCTGGCTCCCTGGGAGCAGGGCGGCAGGTGTGCACTTAGGCTGCTGCCCCACGCTGCTGGCTCTGTAGTATAAAGCTTATTTTGCAGAGCCCACAGTGCTCTCCGGGAGTGGGGTCATCCAGCTTTGCTTCCAGGGACCCAGCTCCACTGCAGGCTCTGTGGTATAAGTTTTATACTGAGTTTTTCAGTGGTTACACAGTTACCTAAATAAATGCCTTTTAACATCCCTATTAGCAACAAGTGGGTGGGACTGGCAAGTAGAACACATGATGCACATGTCACTTGTAAGCTGATAAGAAGGGCCTGCCTCCAACAGGTAGAGTGTCTAGAAGTCTCAACTGGAGCTATGTTACTATTGCTACCAAGTCTTAGGTAAACAACTGCAGAGAAACAAGAAGAGAAAACCCAAGGGTTTTAACATTAGAACACGATCATGGCTGCTTAGCTAGCACCAAGGGGAAAGTCAGCCTTGCAGCTTCCAGAGTCAGGGATCCACAGAGTTAAGTGGCTGAGCTAAGGGAACTACATTCTTCACCACTAGGCCTACGGCAGAGTGACAGGATCACAATGTGTCCTAGAGAGCCTGGGATATATGAAGATATACCTATCTCATACAACTGGAAGGGACCTTGAGAGGTCATCAAGTCCAGTTCCCTGCCCTCATGGCAGGACCAAGTACCATCCCTGATAGATTTGCCCTAGATCCCTAAATGGCCCCCTCAAGGATTGAACCAAGGGACATTGGTTGTTAGCATCTCCATCCTGCTTCCCATGGGGCACCTATAACCCTCTGACCTATTTCAGGCACTTTTCAGGCCCTTGTATCATGCCCAACACCTGAGGCTACTGTTCATCATTATATAACAAACCAAGTAGAAGTGTGTACAAATGACTTTGGCCCTCACATCATTGGGTCTTAAATTGTCACCTCTGCCTCTTTTCCAACTGCTTTGAAGGCAGTGTGGCCTAATGAATACACTTGTGACTCAGAAGATTAGGCAGGGATCTAATCCTGACTCCACCATTGAATCAGTGGGAGATCTTGGGCAAGTCACTTCTCCCATCTGTTTCCCCTTCTGTCCTTTGTCTTTCTTTTCTAACCAGGCTGCAACCTTTTTGGGAGCAGGGACTGTTCCTCACTATGTGCACCTAACACAACAGGCCCTGATCCCATAATAATAAAATATTTAACTCTTAAATGTCCTTTTTGTCTTTGGCATTTCATGGTTCTTCAGTTTCCCCCTCTTACAGTACCTGGTTTATTACTCTCCAGTTCCCTTCCTTCCTTCCATCCTCTCTTATACTCCCTTTCCTGCTGTTTCTGTTGCAGCTCCTGGGCCACTTCTCTCCTTTTCATTTATATCCAAACAAAATGAGGGTGAGCCAAACTCTGGGATGTCTAGTGCTTAGGAGTGCATTTTTCACTTTTCCCCAGGTGAATAGTGCAGTCTTAACTCTTCAACACTGCTGTATCCTGTTCTGCAGCTCTGCCTGCAATTGCTCAGCTCTGTGCATCACACATATACCACAGGCTGAAAAGAGGAAGTGTTGCAAGCCACTCAATACTGCCCCCTACTGGGCACAAAATGTTCTAGAAATGTAATAACAAAAGACATGGATTGTAAGGCATATTTAGAACCTGTAAATGAAATGATCTTCATCTGCTGCCTCATCAGTCCCTTCTGCTCCCAACATTGGTTATTATCAGGTTGCTGTCATCTCGCCCTTTCCTCATATCCTTGGGGGTAACAATGGCCCACCCACTGCATGGATCCTGATTCTATCCCCACTTCCAGGTGGTAAAACCCCTGAACTCTTCTGACAGCATGTGAAGCAGCAGCAGCTGTGCTCCTCCCAGTGAAATTTGGAGTCATGCTCACAGTTGAGAAACACAAAGATTTTGCTGGGACTGGAACACACTCTGGAGACGGATGAAATCACAGAGAGAATCACTGAAACAAAATACAAAACAGCACTGCCCACTGGCCCCAGCAGATACAAAAGTCACTCAAAAGCAAAGCTGGAATTAGTCTGGCACTCAGCAGGCAGCTTGAGGAGCACCCTCTCACCAATGGCAATGAAGGATCTTGAGCTGTGGTCCCTCAATTACAAACTACTTACACTACATTCTACTTACCCTATTTGCCTGTGGTGTGTAATTTTGCTCACACCTTCAATTTCTCATCCTTATTGTCACTGTAAAAGGTAGCTGACTGATAATTTTTATGGTCACATCTCTGCTCTAACCACACACTATCCCTGGAGCTTCCCATTAACAATCTATCAAGCACAACGGAAAACAAGCAATGCTTACTCCATTTAGAGACTGGCCCTTCCTCTGATCATCAATATGATAGGGGTATGAACTGTCTGACTAACATTAAGCATCTTACTTCTTAGTACATTTAACTGGTTACCCTTCTTAACAGTGCTCAATAAAGAGTAAGAGTCCTGCTGATCATGACTGCTTTCGGTAAACTCTTTGGCTACGTCTACACAGGCACCCTTTTCCGGAAAAGGGATGCAAA
>CM057848.1:39384097-39403271 GCA_030068395.1 Apalone spinifera
AGGAAAGGGCTGGGATGCCAGAAGCAGGCTGTGGCCAAGAGACTTACTTGTCAGCTGCCAAACTAGCCTCTCTGCCTGCAGAGCTTAAAATGTTTCCCAGCCTGCCTGATTGCCTGGCCATGTGCTTCATGAATAACTGAGCCCAGGAGAGAGGGCATGATTCTTCTTAGCTGTCTATTATTCTAACAAGCAGCTCCCATTGGCTGGTTTCTGCAGAAACCAGCCAATGGGAATGTGCTGGGGGGCGGGGCAGCTCCTAAAACTGCCCCCTCCCCTCCAGTTTTGAAACAGAACCGGAGCCCTGCAGTTGCGTTTCTGCACAGTGCGCGGGGCTGCGGGGCAAGCCAGGGAGCCTGCCTGGGGCTTCTAGCTGCCTCCACGTGCCAGACCTGGTAGCTTGTTGGGCTGTATTTTGCCCAGGCCTGCTCTAGGCTGACCTCTTTCCCTTATTTAACTGGAGTGTAATCTATAGGCTACAGTGAGATTTATAAGGTGCACTTTAGCCCAGTTCAGCTTGTATGGTCCTGGCTAGGAAAACATGGAAACCATGTTGCTACTATATTCGGAGAGCCAGGACTGTAATCAGTTCTGGCTACTTAGTTTTCCTGTAGCATGCACACATTTTATATACAACTCCATTGCGGTTCCACTGTACATAATGCTCCTCTACAAACAACAAATTCCAGCATCTCCCATTTAGAGAGACCACATCAATACAAATTGCTTTCTGCCTATGATTCACTTTGATAGTTTGTAAAACTATGATGGGATGGGAATATTTTTTACATTAGGCTTCATGGCTTTGTTTCCTTCTAAATGGAAATGAACAAAGTTCCATTTCATCTAACTTCAACAGGTAGCAGTTTGGCCCTCCTTGTAGAGGCTATGGAGTTCCCAGTGCAGGACTTAGGCTAATACACAGACAGGGGTTCCTGCTTCTGAGCTCTGCATCAGTTCATTCAGTATGTTATAAAATCAGCTATGACCCATACATAGTGAGGTCTGCCCATGTAGATGTGATGAGAATTGGGGTGAGAATCCATAAATCATGGAAGCTATTTCTGGATACTCTAAATACCCTGCCTCCTTTCCTTGTCTGCTGTGTTCTCAGGGCAGCTTAGTACTTTAGCTCCCTACTCTCAAACTCTGTCTGCCTGTGGTTTATTAATGAAGGTCTCCCTTGGGTTATACCTGCAGCCAACACACATGCATTTTGCAGGAGGCTTGGGACAGTAATTGACACCTGCACTACTACTAATTTAGGGAACACTTTCACTTAAATGAGCCTTATTCCTTCTTCTCCTGAGCCACACAGGGTTGAGTTCTCCTTTTTTCCAGTCTCTGATTGTCACTCAAATGCTGAGGCCTGCTGTTTTCCTAGATACTCACCTGTACATGCTCCCTCTCTCACATGTGCATACACATACCTACACACACAAAGGGTGTGTAGGTTCCCATATTGCGTTGCCTAGTGCAGTAGTCTGGGAAGACAGAGGCAAAAAAAGCACTGAGTACTTCAGCTTTTCTCACATCATCTGTCACTAGATTACTTCCCTCATCCAGTAAGGGCCCCATACCCTCTCTGATCATCCTCTTATTGCTAACAAGCCTGTAGAAACCTTTCTTGTTACCCTTCACATCCCTTGCTAGCTGCAGTTCCAATTGTGCTTTCGTCTTCCTGATTACTCCCCTGGACTCCTTTCCCCTTCATGTTAGCATCCCCAGGGATCCTGGGATAAAAGGGAGGGGGGATTTGATAGCAGCCTTCAACTTCCTGAAGAGAAGTTCCAAACAGGATGGAGAGAGGCTGTTCTCAGTAGTGACAGATGGCAGAACAAGGAGCAATGGTCTCAAGTTACAGTGGGGGAGATTTAGGTTAGATATTAGGAAAAACTATTTCACTAGGAAGGTGGTGAAGCACTGGAATGGGTTACCTAGTGTGATGGTGGAATCTCCATCCTAAAGGTTTTTAAGTCTTGGCTTGTCAAAGCCCTGGCTGGGATGATTTATTTGGGGTTGGTCCTGCTTTGGGCAGGGGGCTTGGATTCTATGACCTCCTAAGGTCTCTTCCAGCCCTATGATTCTATGAAACAGATAAAATTGTGTTTCAGTTTATTAATGAGGCTGGTCTATTAATTAGGCTGGTTGTGAGCAATCTTTTCCCAGTTCACTTGGAATTATTTATGGATTGCTTAGTAGAGGCCTAGCTAGTATTCAAGCTTTCAGTATGTGCTATAAATCTCATCCTGAATGCTATGGTCCATCCTTCACAAGCTAGAACTTCTGTCCTTCCAGTAGCACTTAGGACAAGGTGGAAAGAGAATCATTGCATTCCTTTCTTTGACCTGTATTTTTCCATGTACCTTGACCATAATTCCACCACCTCCTCAGTAGAGGGTATATAAATATCCTTGCATTTGAAGAAAATTCTAACAGAACTCTGTATTATTGTGGCTCAAATTCAACCCAACAGTGATTGCACAAATTCCTAAACTTCTGCTTCTAAATGTCCTTTCAGCTCAGAGATCTCTTTCCTGATACACAATCTTGTGGATGGAGACCATGCCCCCAGCTCCACCCACATGCTGGCCACTGGTTCAGTACTCACTTCAGAAACCAATACCACTTCCTGCAGCATCTTGGTGTTCCTTGAGAGTTGCCTCTGCACTTATATGTATCATTTATAAAAGTGCCAGAGAAATTCAGTATCCTAAGACTCAGTGAAAGTCAATGGACTTTAGGTTCCTATGTGCACTTAAGTCACTTTTGAAAACGGGACTTGGACATTTTTTTAAATGTTACCCCCAGTCTAACCTGTGAGGGCTGATAAGATCACAGCAAGAGGTGGGATGGAAGATCACAGCCAAAAGGTGAGATGGCTGCATGGCTACAAAATTAAAAAAGAATTTATCCTCCCTTTAATTGAGGAAGTAAGCTGACAATGTAAGTATATCATACCCTGTTCTGTAATGCCTGGAGTTAAGGAGGAACTACTAGGATCACTGTGCCAAGCAGTAACAAGGGAGTCCAGTGCCTATTTAGAAACCAGTGCTCCCACTTTGCTATGGAATGGAAGATAATCTTGGGCAATAGCTCTTTAATCCTGGGACATTAGGTGCTCTGACAAAGCCAAGAAGCTTTCAGAGCAAAACCCTTGTGGGCACTAGCTGGCACAAAATAGTTAACATTCTAATGAATGAATCTGTCTGGTGTGGCAGCTCCCAACATTCTGGTGACTTGTGCTGAAGTATTCAGAAAACACAGAACATTTTCTTTAGCACAGTCTGTACTTCCTCCATCTTTTACAGGCTCTCGTCTTGTGCTGGCTATGAAGTGACGATAAATATGGGGGACACGGGCCAGGACACTGTGGTCCTGGCTAGGATGAAGGACAATGCCACTTGCCTTATGGCCCTCATTTCTCTCTCTCTCTTTTTAAAATGGAGTAATGAGCCTCTGTAGCTGGCTTGTTCCTGGGCCCTGATGTTATCAAGGATGTCTAAGAATCAGGGCCTTTGATCCAGGGTGGCTAGCAATGGCCTGCATTGTAGCATGGCTCCTGTATCATGGGAGCCCACAACATTCAGATGTGAATGTGCTGGGAACAGAGGCAAGCAGAGAGATAACACTCCAAATGCCAGAGGAGAACAAAGAGCATTTAACATTCCTGCTTGAGTTGCTGTCAGTATATTGGGGATTCTCTGTAAGGAAGGGAGCTTTACCAGAACCCACTCTCTACAGTGTAGGTACATGAAGACAGATAAGGGGCAGGCTACAGCTGGCCTACATAAAACTAGGATGCCCTCACCTGGCCTGCAATCTGCTTTCAAATATTACAGAGAGAAGCCAAGGGAAAGCTTTTAAAGTAGACTGTCCAGGCTGGCTTAGCAAGGCTGGTGAGTGGAACTGCAGCCTGGGTTCAAATCCAGTTCACAGTGACAAATACAATCTCCAGTAATAATTGAAGGTGTTGCAGGGCTGTAGGAGAGTTCTTGTCCCTCTGCATCAGCCAGCCTCTCCTAGACTCTACCTACTTCTTGTGATGAAGTGCAGCTGTGGGCAACTTTGAAACAGTTCAGTTCTCCAGCCTCTTTGCTCTTCAGCATCCTACCTGCCCCTTCTCAGAAGTTACAGCTATAGAAACAGGTGAAAGAAAAAGCCATTCACCAAGTCCCATGAGAGAATAAGAAAGGTACAAGGGAAACATGAAGGACAGACTCAGAGTCGACAGGAGTGTTTGAAGGGAGGCAGAGGAAAAATCATAAAAGAGTGGTTTTGTAGATCAGCTCCTGTTGCCAAGTCCTTGAATATTTCATTGTCCAAATAAACCATTTAAGACAGGCACAAATCACAGTCAAGGCATAATGGGACAGCTCAGTATGCAACAACCACAAACAATTGTCAGGAGCCACTTTTGTTTATTTCCCCCTTTCTGCTGGGAGCCCTGATGTCATCACTAATTTAGAACCATAAAAATTATGGAGGTTATCCAGCCCTTCTCTGCCCAGTGCAAGATCTGGACATCTGCCAGTGCTTTGCACTGTCTAGTAGTCAGTGTCCACAATAATGGAATGTAGGAGAAAACTCCACAGGTTGATACTCTTCAACATCATACGCTAGATTATCAGAGTAAACCTTCATTTACCTTTTTCAGTTTCATCACATCACCCATTGCTATATACTTTCACCTGCTTAGGGCTTAACCCTTCACTTACTTGTCTTTACATCCCCTCAGTTACAATGCAACTAAAGCAGACATATTTACTGCCTTTAATCTTTCCCTATAACTCAGTCCCTCCAGTCCATTAATTCATTGCTCTCCTTTTGAACTCCTTCCAGTTTGTCAATGTTTTTGATAATGAGGTGCCCAGAACTGAACACAATATTCCCGATGTGAATGTGCTAGAGCTGTAGAGAGAAACAACATTCCTCTCTTACTCCTTAACTTGATAATTTTGCAAATGCTGCCTAAATATCACACTGGTCTTTTAAAAAACCCATATCCCATTGCAAACTCACATTTAATTTGCTGTCCACTTCCGTCCCTTAGTCTTTGTTAGATACTTCTGTTTCCCTCTCCCCTCCCCCACTCTGGAATAAAACCAGTTTTCTTGGAGCAAAGGCAATGTGACGTCTACACCCTACTGCTGCAGATCAGGAATGAAGAGTATTGGAAGAACTGGACATGGAGGCCCAGGAAAGGACTAGCTAGGACTGAAGTGCCACAGGACAGTTGTGTGATAGCTCAGCACTGAAACAACAGAAGATACTGCAAAGCAGAATGGAGGGGCACTGGCACAATTGTGCAGGAGAAGCTTGAAGATAATTTGCTTAAACAATTCCTGGATTTAGCTGGCATTATTGGCCTCTTACTTTCAGAAGCATTAAATCTGCTGGTCTTGTGCAATGAAATGAAATGTTTAGTTTTCAGTGGAGCCAGTTTTTGTTGGGCCCTTAGCAGCATCCTTGGCTCCATGCCAAGCACACTGTGTTGCCAGCCTCTCTGATCTGGGGAATATTTGGCAGGTAAGCGGCTTTGGATTTTTTCTCCTTACACAGGGCAGCTTTGAAAATTCACTAGAACAGAGACTAAATCAAGAACAAAGTAACAGCCAGCTGGCTGGAAAGTTCAATGCCTCCATCCCATTGCTGTTCATCAGGTCGCTGGAGATTCAGTGAAGGAAGCCAAGCATAGCTCCTCCATGTGATCCAGATTAACAAGATCACACAGTACACGGCAGCTTTACTCTCAGTGCAAGTGGAAGGGAAAGAGGTGGTCCTAGCCTCCTGTTGCCTGCATGTGCTCCCACACCTGCCCCTAGAACATTTTAAAAGCACGGCACAGATGTGATGGGATTAGCAGTGATGGAAAGGGAATGTGCTACTATTCCACCCCTTCATGAAAGAGTGCTACAAGGACAGGGCTTACTCAAATCTGACATGCAGTTGCGTGAATTGGCCTCTCACACCAATTTGAAAGTATTAAACAGATGTGAAGCTCATGTAGAACAGCTGGGCAATTTATTGAGAGAGAGTGACAACACTGCACTGGCCACTGGCTGGTTTTGTCTTCACTAGGAAATGTGATCACACCGAGGTCAAACTTAGCCAATATACGGTAGCAATGTAACAAACTCAGCCACACTTCCTGATCAATACAAAGTCTCTTTTCCACACATGGGTGTGAAGGGAAAGCACCTTTTGCATAGTTCAATGCACAGGGATTCTAAGAGCCATAGGGCATTAGTAGAATTACTCCAGTGTAACTGTTCAAGAGTAACCTATAGTGTAAGTGCACAGCAGTGGCTTAAAATGTGAATTGCACAGACTGCCTTCCTTCAAAACCCCCACTGTAGACAAGCCCATAAAAGACAGGGCTGGAAAAGCTTAGCTGGGTCCCACCTTTTCCCCCTGCCCGAGGGAAAGTTTCCCATTGTACATGTACAAGTGATTTGATTGGCTAATTTTACATATTAAGAAGATGGAGAGTAGCACTAGCAGGCGGTAAGGACAACACTAAGGAAGACATCTCTATTTATCTAGGACATGCTTGTGACTGTGGCTCAGTAATTAAGCCCGAGCTAACACCTGCATGGAGAGATGCTCTCTCTACCTCTCTCTAGCAACAGAAGGGTTAAGGCACATCTACAAAGCAAGCCTTGAGCCCTGTAGTGCCTCCTTTGAAAAGCCGCTCACGGGGTTTATAGGGAGAGAGTGAGAGTGCAGCTGCCATCGCAGCCAACATTTGGTTCCCATTACAGTGAATAAATCTCCCCCTCCCCTTTCTTTTTTTCCTTTTTATATTAAAAGCCTATCAAACACATTTTTCTTTTTAATATTTTCCATTAAATGTCCTCCTGTATTGGCTTTCCCAGAACACCATACTCCTTGCTGTTTGTGCACTAACATTTGCAAGATTTCACTGAATAAAGAAATTGGGAATGGAGGCAATGACTGATGCCCCAGGCCCACTCCCAGGAGGCAAGTGACAAGTAACTGTTGGGCTAAACTGGTGCACCACAAAGCATTCCCACCCAAAACCCCAGACCAGATTGCACCAGATAGCATGAGTGCCTAAAGTATTGGGGATGGAGGAAAGACAAAAGAGCCTACCCCACCTATCCTTGCTCCACAGGTCAGGGGAAAACCACAACTAAACAAAGTAGAATGATTCCACAGAGCTAGTGCCACTGCCCCCACTAACCTTCCTACAAGGGGAAGGACAAACTGTCACTGTACTGCTTCAAGAAGTACTTAATGTGTGTGCTGTCCAGGCATCATTCTGCAGCAGCTCAGTACTGCCCCGGACCTGGATTGGTGGCTTCATATCACACTGTGGCCCTTGGTTTTTGTCAGAATTATAAATACTTATCATTCACTTAAGGGAAAAATACCCAGAAAAGATGGCAATTCTCTAAAAATCCCATGCATACAAAAAAGTCTGGAAATGCCCAGTGAAGCTCACGCCCCTACCTCATTCTGCCCTATTCTATCCTATTCATATCACATCTTGTGTGTGAGACTGATAGACTCAGGCTAAGTCAGGCCCTAGTAGGAGGGAGAGGGCTGCCCAGAGCAGGCCCTGTGTCTAGTGGGCCCAGGCCTGATGCAGGCAGGAGCTGCTCCAGGTGACTGGAGCAGCCCCTGCCTGCAACAGGCCTGGGGCCAGCAATGGACAGGGCTGGAGCAGCCCCTCCCTGTGACAGGGGGGTTGCTCCAGCCTGGCCTCCAGGGCAGCTGCTCCAGCCACTTTACTGTGCTGCAACTGTCTGGCTTAGGGATGTGAAAAAATATCCCCAGTGCAGCAAGTTACAGTGCAAATGGATTCCCAGCACTGGGAGCTGATATACCTACTCCCCCCTCATGGAAGTGGTTTACATAAAGTGCTGGGAGAGTTGCTGTGGACACACTTTCACTTTAGATTGCTGCTGCAGCTGCGCTTTAATTTTAGAAGTGTAGACAATGCCTCTGATGAAAGTTCTTTAGAGAAAGACTTGATCAAGTTAGCAGCTTGGAAGGTTTGCCAATGGAAGTGAGGATCACTGGAGAGCATAGCTTTGGGTTTCATGCAAATATGTCTGTGACATCTCATCAATTCTCTACCCCCTGTGCCCACAGCATACTAAGTAACTAATTTATAATCCAGCTCTTAAGGCTATGTCTACACATACCACCACCATAAGGCTTTTGAGCCCAAGCTGTAACATCAAAGTACCATCTGTGCTACTATTTAAGAGTTTTAGAACAAGTCCCACAAGTTCAAGTCTAGTGACCTGGCATGGTAGATTCACTGTTATGAACTCTAAAACTATAGACATACCCTAAAAGGCTCACAGTATTAGCTAGTGAAGATATAGTCTCCTGCTGAGCCTCATGGAATGACAACACTTTTACATGTGAAAGCCTGTATGCACCGAGGGAATTGTCTTGAAAATGATCCACTTCTGGTGCAGAGATGGAAAAGTCTATCTTTTTGGTGACTGCAGAGGGCCTTTGTGATGTGGCATTCCATATGCTTTATGAAAATATATCAATATAACAGATATGTTTTATGCAAGATGTCTCACATGCAATAGCTTTGGAAAGGTTATGATTTACTGAATATGATTATCCCATTTGTATGCGGGTATCGTTTTTATATTTGAAGCTACAAATATTAACCTGCGTATTTGTATTTCATATCTGCTCTTTTGGGACACTCCTACTGCTTACACTTCAGGAGCTACAATAGAAAAACCAGACAGGGCTAATGGTAGGGATGTGAAATGTTAACCATGCTTATCGGTTCTGATTAACCAGTGGGGTCCGGAGCAGCAACTCACCTGCTATGGGCAGGGGGGTGGTCCATGCCCCAGGGAGAGGGGCAGAAGTGCCCAGAGCAGGCCCGGTGTCTAGTGGGCCCGGGCCTGTCGCAGGCAAGAGCTGCTCCAGATGACTGGAGCAGCCCCTGCCTGCAACAGGCCCGGGGCCAGCAATGGACAGGGCTGGAGCAGCCCCTGACTGTGGCAGGGGTGTTGCTCCAGCCCCCTGTGCACCCCCCTTTTAACTGGTCAATTGGTTAAACAAAATGTTTAACTTCCAAAACAACGAATAGTCCTTAGAGACTAACCACAATATATAGCTTCAGAGGGGTAGCCAAGTTAGTCTGTAACTAAAAAAAACTTAAAAAAAACCAACAAATAGTCTAGCAGCACCTTAAAGACTAATAAAATATGGACGATGGAATTAGATGACCTGGACACTTGATGCTAATCTGCATGCTAGTCTGGTGAACTGTTCCATGGGGAGGTGAAGAAATGAGCAAAGGATTTCATTTTATGGAAATTCTATACAAGGCAGGGGAGGAAGATAACAATTGTCTTCAGCTTCTTTTATCTCTGACTCCTCACCCCTAAGAGATACTAGAAAACACCTGGGAACAAAAAGGATAATAATGGGGAAAGTGGGGAGGGGAAGAATGCTGGACCAAAGCTAAAAAGTTACCTGGCTTATGAAGTACTCTACCTGAAACAATAACTAGGGGGAGAAATTATTATTTGTAACCAACTTTTTTGTTAAATTAACTTAGACTGTATGTTTTGTATTATTTTCTTAGTAATCTGCTTTGTTCTATTTGCTACCTCTTAGACCACTTAAAATACACCTTTCATAGTTAATAAACTTATTGCTGACTTATAATATAACACAGTTTATGTAATTTCTAACGTTTGGGTACTGCAATAAGTCCCATGAGCTAAGTCTTCCCAGAGCTGATCTCCATGTCTGAGTCCTCTGCAGCTGAGGCTGGCCCTGACTGTGTGCTTTGCTGGAGGAGGCTTTGGTGCCTGGGTCAGCAGAACAGGGTTAAAGGGGGACTCAAGCTGGCAGAGTGGGTTGACTCAGTGGTATCTCAGCATCACAACTGGCATCCCAGGGGTTGCAAGCCATCGCAGTCTTAAAGAAGGTAGGAGTAGTTAACTACTGTGTTTTAAATAAAGGTGTTTATCACTGTAAAATGATATTACATATGCAATAAGAGAAAGATTCTCTATAAATACAGTTTAACTTAGGCATCAAGAACCATAATATCTAACTGATACAATATAAAATAAGACAACCCAAAAATGGTCAGTCTAATCTGATGAGAATGGGGGTTTATGGCCAACGCCTGGTCTACACTAGAAAATTAGGTTAGAATAACTACATTGCTCAAGGGTGGAAAAAATCCATCAGCATTTTCTCAAAAAACATAACACTTTCTTAAATAGCTTTTCCTTTGAATAACTTTAAAAACAAGTAGTCCTGTTTGCACCTTAGAGACTAACAAATATATTACATAATTATCGTGAGCTTTCATGGGCTTCCTCAGATGAGCTTGAGTGGAGAAAAAAGGGGACCCTCAGAATATACAACAGAAAAAGAAGGGAGAGTGGGGGAAAATACCTGTTAACTGTATGCCGGTGCTAATAAGGCTAACTGAGGGGCCTGGAAGTATCCCATACTAGGGATGTTAAATGGCGTTTAATCAGCTAATTGACTAGTCCAGCAGTGGCCAACCCGCGGTTTGCATGAGACTGTCGGCCCCCCCCCCCCGAGGTGCGGCTCTCGAAGCCACCCCCCCCACAGCGTGGCTCATAAAGCCACCCCTGCGCCCCTGAAAACAGCCCTCTCCTCCCAGCTCCCAGTGCTCACCGGGGCAGGGGAGCTGTCTGGCGCAGCCATTAAAGATGGAGTATAAAGTTGGTGTTGGCCGGCGAGAGCCTGATGTGGCCAAAAAGCCTCTAAATGCATTTTCTTAAAGGGGCAGACCAAACACTGGCGGCTCCTTTTTTTTTCTTTGCTTGACAGCTTTGCTCTTTGGATCCACTTATATCTTGGCTCTTTGCCTGGAATGGGTTGGCCACCCCAGACAAGTCGATTATTTGATTGGGGGAAGGAGGGGAGGGAATTGCAGAGCTGCAGTGGGGTTAACTCCCGATTGCAGGAGCTAACCCTGCTGCAGCTCTGCCTTTTAAATGTAAGCGCTGTCAGGCTCTTAATACATTTAAAAGGCTAAAGTGCAGAGGGGGAGTACTAGGCACAAGCCAGTAATCGATTGATTCCCGGCTCACGCCCAGTCCCCCACTACACCTCTGCCTCCCCTGCCCCCTGTGGAGATGGTGCTGGGGGGAAACCAGCTTTTAAGCCAGCTTCCACCCTCCCCTTGCTGCCTCTATCAGACTAGTGACTAGTCGAGCCACTAGTTGACTATCCGATAAGCATATGCTTCTTAGATAGTCGACTAGTCGCTTACATCCCTATTCCATACTTAGCTTTTGATGTCAATGGGGAGATGAATTAAGGAAAGCTGATTTTATAATAGGCTAGCCAGTTCAAGTCTTTGTTCAAGACCAGGGAAACAGTGTCAAATTTGCATATGAAGGTCAATTCCGCACTCTCTCTCTCTGTAGTTGGCTTGTGAAATTCCTTTGTAGAATGGCTACTTTTAAATCCATTAATGAGTGCCCAAGCAGGTTAAAATGTTCCCCTCTGCAGTTGTCTATGTGTTACCATTTCTAATATCTGATTTGTGTTCATTAATCCTTTGTTATAGAGACTGTCCAGTTTGGCCAATATACAAAGGACACTGCTGGCACATACCACATTCGAGCAGGGGTGGGCAATAATTTTTTATGGGGGCCATGCCAAAATTTTGGAAAGTGGTAGAGGGCCACACTCTTCCATGATATTAATGGAGGAGGTGCAGGATCTGGGGTGGAGGTTAGGTGCAGAAGGGAGGTTGGGGTAAAGGACTGGGGTGCAGGAGGGCCTGTGAGGTCTGGTAGAGTGTTTGGTTGAAGGACCCAGTTGTGACCTGGGGCATGGGATTGGGGTTAGGATTGTGACATAAGGCAGGGGACTGTGGTTTAGGAGGGGGTGCAGGGATTTGGGTAGTGACCTAGGGCAAGGGTCTGGGAGTAGGACAGACAGTTTAGCTTATGTGGGGTAAGGGGGTAGTAGTGGGGGGCAGAGGGCTGGGTGCCAGAGGTAGGTTCTGGGGAGACATACCTGTGAGACTCCTGGCCAGCAGCCCAGCATGTCTCCCAGGCAGGAGCCTGCCCCACACCTGCACAGGCTGCAGAGCCTGAGGAGAGGCGGGAGGGGTGCTTTGCATGCTGCCTGTTCTTGAAACAGGCAGCTCCCATTGGCCAGAAACCAGCCAATGGAATTGTGCTGGAGGCAGGAGCAACCATGAAACACCAATCTCTCCTCCCCCCTACTCACAGTTTGTTAAACACAAATGGCCTGGCAGCTGTTTTTTTGAGCGGCATGCAGGCACGGGGCAAGCAGGGATGTCAGCCTGAGGTTCCCTGATGTATCTGCAAGCCAGATCCAGGGGCCTGTGAAAGGTGTTTTGCCCACGCCTGCATTAGAAGATGTGCAGTTGTATGACTCTCTAATGTTGTGGCTTATGTGGTTAGGTCAGGGGTGGGCAATAATTTTGGAAGGGGGGCCACTTCACACATTTTGGAATAGGTCATGGGCTGACCTGGAAGGGGTGGGGTTGAGAACTAACCTGCTGGGTATGGTGACCTTATTTTCTGAACAAGCTGCTGCTAGTAAGAACAGTTTAATTTAAATTATGAAACAGTTAAAATGCTTAATCTTTCCCATGTTAGTTTATCAAACTTAATTTTAAATAAAGTAAAATATTAAGTCCAACACAAAAGGTTTCAATGTTTTCTTTATTTATGTCAGGGTTTTGGGGAACCCTTTTTGGGTCTGGACTCACTGACCCACAAAAGAATCAGTTGGAGGCCACACAAGTGAGAAGAAAAAAAACTCCTCCAAAACCCCCCAACGCTCACTGATGTGGCTCCAACTGAGACACCGCGCTCCTCTGGTGCCCCAGCCTCACAGGGTAAGTGGAAAGGAAGGGGGAAACTGAGATTCAGGGCTTCCCACAGACCAGATTTACTTTTCTGGGGTTCTAGGGTTAGTGGATTTTATGCAACTCCTTAGGCTCTGGGGTAGGGACAAAAATGAGGGGTACAGTGCACGAGACAGAGCTGCCAGCAAGTAGGATAGGGATGGGGTACAGGATCTGGGAAGGAGCTGGGGTGCAGAAGCACGCTGGGAGTAGGGTGTCTGGCCACCTGGAGGGAGCAGGAACAAGGGAGGGTGTCAGAGCAAGCTGAGTGCGCCGGGTCTTGGGGGGGAGGGAAGTAACGGGATTGGGGTGGGGGAGGTCTGGGCATGAGGGGGAACCTTACCTTGCTTCATGCCCCCTTGTATCAACAGCTGCAGCCATGCAGTCTCGGCCGCCCTGGAGCGAGGCCCCGCTGCTGCAGCCACACAGTCCTGGAGGCTCGAGACAACGCTGCCATGGCCATGCAATTCAGGGGTTGACCCCGAGGCACCGCGACCACAAGCCACCCCAGAGACTGTAGGCACTGCTGCCATGGTCACATGGCCTGGGGCCAGCCCCAGAGTCCGGAGGTGTGTCAAGCCATCCCAGAGGTGTCCCGGCCACAGGCTGCCCTGGAGGTGCCACTACTGTACCCACATGCCTGGCCCCGGGGGTACCGTGGCCATGCATCCCCAGACTGCCCCAGAAGCTGGAGGTGCACAGCCTGGGGCTGACCCCAGAGGCACCACTACTGCATCCACGCAGCCCAGGGCCGGCCCTGGAAGTGCCCATGTGGCTTGGGGCTGGCTACGGAGGTACCGCTACTGCGACCAAGAGGCCCGGGGTTGGCTCCAGAGGAGCACTACCATGGCCCAGGGCCAGCCTTGAAGACGCTGCTACTGTGGCCAGGAGGCCCGAGGCCGGCCCAGAGGTGCGCTACCACGTCCTGGGACCAGCCTCAGAGCTGCACGTGGCCTGGGGCTGGCCCCAGAGGCACCCTACCATGTCCCGGGGCCAGCCGTGAAGGCGCCCTACCACTGCCTGGAACTGGCCCCAGAGGTGCTGTGGCAGCAGTGCCTCCAGCTTCCTGGGCTGGCTTCAGACCGTGTGGCTGTAGTAGCGGCGCCTCCAGGGCTGGTGCTGTTGAGGAGCCTCAGCCCTAAAGCTGCCTCCTCTCCAGAGGCTGCGTGGGAGGAGGAGAGGCGGGGCTGAGCTCTTTCCTTAGCAGTACATGCCACTTAGGGAGCGAGGCAAGGACGTGCCTCACGGGCTGGATCAAAGCCCAAGGCAGGCCACATCCGGCCTGCTGAGAGGCTTTTGCCCACCCCTGGGTTAGGTCCTGTGATGGTGTCACTTGTATAGATGTGTGGACAGAGTTGACAATGGGGTTTATTGCAGGAGTAGGTTCCTGGGTAAGTGTATCTAGGGTGTGACGTGTGGCTGCTGGGATGAATTTACTTCAGGTTAGGGCAGGGCTACTCAAAGTTGGAAGCCCTGGGGGCCACAATGATACTCACAGCACATGCCGAGGGCCACAACTTAAGTGTGGTTGCATGTACATGCAAATATATATTCAAATATATTCAAATAGCTTTTTCACACTGACGGGCATGAATACAAAGATTAAGGCAGGACTACACAACACGCAGGCCCCATTTAAGTCAGTTCTGCTGATATTAATACAATTCAATATTTGCTCAATTTCCACCCATATAACAGCACTTTTAATGAGCAATGACAGTCCAGGAATTTAACTACTATAACACATATCAACAAAAGACCATTATATTGACTCACCGTTGTGGTGCGTGTTCCCAGTGGAGGCCATATTCAAAGGATCCCATCCATGGGCTGCGTATTAAACCCCATATAAACCCAAACCGCACAGCGGGCCACAAAAAAACAGGCTGCAGGCCCATGCTGAGTAGCCCTGGGTTAGGGGGTTGTCTGTAGGTGAGTATTGGCCTGTCTCCCAAGGACTGTGAGAATGAGGGATCATTTTCTAGGATAGGTGGTAGATTGTCAGTGTTAGTCTCCAAGGTGCCATAGGACTATTCATTGTTTTTACAGTTACAGAGTAAGATGACTATCCCTTGAATAACTTAAAAAACAACAAATGGTCTGGTAGCACTTTTTAGACTAACAAAACATGTAGATGGTCTCATGAGCTTCTGTGTGCACAGCCGACTTCTTCAGATGACCAGAGTTTTGAGTTTAGGATGTGCAGAGACCTTGAATAACTGATAGACATTCAACTCCTAAACTCCATTTTACTGAAGTGTTGGGAGAATTCTCCTCTTTTAAATATATTTAAATATTATATAATGTCACCAACATGATGACCTTGCAAGCTGCATAGGAATAAACCTAACTTCTCCCCAAATTACATCTTTGTTTCCTTAAGTAGATTCTTCTCTCTTGGTCCCCAGACTGGATTTTGATAGGGTGACAAAGGTGCGGAAACATGAGTGTAATTATTTAGAAACCCATTCCAACCTGCTAAAAAAAAGTTACTAATCTTTCTGTGACAGTTGTTCTTCAAGATGTGCTGTACATGTCCATCCCAATGTAGGTGTAGGTGTGTTCCAGGCACAGTTGCTGGAATTTTCTCCCTTAATGTTATCCATCAGACTAACTCCATCACCCTCTGGTGCCATATGCTCAAAGTGCCTGCCAATCCAATGCTCCTTCAGTTTCTTCTGATCAACCGAATCAAGTAAGAAAGGATGGGACAGACATGTACAACACATCTCGCAGAACAAATGTTATAGAAATGGTAGTAACATTCTTTGTGTGCTAGTACATGTCCATTCCAATGCAGATGACCAAGAGTTGGGCTCAGAGTTCAAGTACAAACTACTATAACATTGTGTGGTGGAAGCTGACACCATCTCTGACCTCTTGGACAAGGGCATAGTGTGCTGGGAATGTGTACAGTGAAGACCAGATTCCTGCCTTGCAGATGTCTTGAACAGGAACTTGGTCTATGAAAGCAGCTGAAGAAGCCTGATATCTTGTTGAATGAGCATTAGGGATACCTGGAGGATCGACTCCTGGAAGCTTGTAACATGCCCAAATACATGAGATAATCTGAGACCAAATATTCTGGACAGAGATGGGGAGTCCCTTCATTCTCTCTGGATTGATATAGACATCTGAGTTGATCTGCCAAATAATTTTGGTCCCTTGAATATAAAACAAACACCAGGGCCCATGTAACATCCAAAGTCTATGTTCACATGTGGATTATGCTTGGCTGCAGTGGAACTCAAACTACTTTCAGGAGGAACTTTGGATGTGGAAGCATCTGAATCTTATCTTTGAAGATCATACTTGGGGGTTCCAATGTGAGGGCTTGAATCTCCGAAACCCTTCTGGCAAAAGTGATGGGCACTACAATGAGGTTGCTAGTGTCTCAAAGGGTAGTCCCTATAAATTTTGAAAGGACACGGTTTAGGCCCCATGGAGGAATTGGCTCCTTTACCTGGAAGATACATTTTTTCCAGGCCTTTGGGAAAACAGATTGCCATTTTGTGTGAAAAAAAACCTGATCTCTTGTCAACTTTAGGATGGAAGGCTGAAATGGCAGCCAGATAGACCTTGACTGAAAAAAAGGCCAAATCTTGCTTCTTCAAGAGCAGAAGGAATTCCAAAATAAGATGCTATGAAGACTGCAGATAAAATATTACATTAAGAAAACCAGGTGGAAAATCATTTCCACTCTACCAGATAAGTTGCCCTGGTGGAGGGTTTTCTACTGCCTAGTAGGATTCTCCAACCGCCTCTGAGCAAGCTTGCTCTTCAGGATTTAGCCATGGAGGTTCTAGATGAAGAGAGCTCAGATTCAGGTGGAAGAGCTGACTGTGATCTTAAGAGATCAGGTCTGAATGTAATGGAAGCTGGATTGCAGTTTCTGTTGAAAGGCTTGACTGGGTGATGAATGAGTTCTGTCTTGGCCACTTTGGGGTTAGGAGGATGGCCCATGCTTGGTCCTGCTTGATCTCCATCAGAACCTGGTGTATCAATGAAATGGTGGGAAAGGTCCAATACGGTTGAGCTGTCTATACTAATAGGAAGGTGTCTGTAGGATAGACTGGGCTGTAGCCTTACAAAAAGCAGAACTAATAGCATTTTCTGCTGATGTGGGTAGCAAAGGCTATGTCTACACTGCAAGGTTTTTGTTCAAGAAGCTTTTTGCGGAAGAGTTCTTATGCGCAAGAGAGTGTCCACACTGCATGGACTCTCTTGCGCAAGAAAGCTCTGATGGCCATTCACAGAATGGCCATCAGAGCACCTGTGCTTTTTTGGATAGGCTCTATTTGCGCAAGAAACCCCTGTGGAGCATCCACACATGCATTTTTGCCAACAGCTGTAGGGCAAAAAGGAGTTATTCCTCGTAAAAGGAGGTTTACCTACGCCGGAAAAAGCCCTCTGTTCTGTCATTTTACTTCCGATTTACTTGTGCAAAAGCACATTTGAGGTATGGTTGCTCCGCAGGTTTTTGCGCAAAAACCTTGTAGTATAGATGTAGCCAAAGAGGTCTATAAGGGAAGTCCCTCTTCATTGGGGGATTTCCTTTCAGATGTCTGATTGAGAGAACCACTTGTCAGTAGAGAAGGACCTGCCGAGGTGATCAATAAGTTGGTTCTGTATAGCTGGTGGATAAGATACTTTTAGATAGACTGAAAGTCTATCTAAAACTCCCACAGCCAGATTGTATCCTACTATGGTGAAAGAATGCACTCCACCCTGCCTGTTGATGTGGTACATGGCAATTGAACTATCCATAAAAATTGAAATCACCTTGTCTGTCATCTAGTACAGGTTAGGTGGACTGCCCCACACTTGACAGGTTACATGGATTGCCCTGAGTTCTCTGATATTGATACGAGGAGAGAGTTCTTCCTGGGTCCACATGGTGTCTCAGGACTCAAGGCATCAATGGTCTCCCCCAATCAGTGTCACAGGCTTTAGAATCAAGGCACAAAGATAGCTGGGACCTCAAAGGCGGCACAGACTGGGTGTTAGTTCAACCACAAAGTCAGAGAATCAAGGACCTGAAGTGTGATGGTGAGTACTACATCCAGGTGATGTCGTGAAAATGAATATACTGTAGCCAGCCAGACCTGGAAAGATCCGAGACGTGCATCTCATGTTGCAGCATGTATGTGTATGATGCCATGCCGCCCAGGAGGCTCAAGCATATCTGAACTATGGTGTCCATATGTGTTTCAAAGGAACATATCAGGGTTGAAACTAAGTAAAAATAATGGCCTTTACCCATATAAAGTTGAGAACTGCCCCTGCGAACTCTCTCCTTTGTATAAGAATAAGGGTATTGTTTATTAGTAGGCCTAAGGCCCAGAAGATCATCTGGATGAGATGGATATCAGATTCCACCTGAACTCTGGACTGATCTTTGATTAGTCAGTCATTGAGCTATGGGAATACATGAACTCCCTTTTTTTCTGAAGAAAGCCTCTATTACGGACATATATTTGGTGAAGATCTGTAGGGCTCCCCACAGGCAAAACAGGAGATCCAATAAATGGTGATATGTCTCAGTTCACAACAAATTTTAGGAACCTTCTGTGGTACTCAAAGAAAAACTGATATGTGGAAGTATGTGCTCTTTAGAGCATGGGTGGCATACCAATCACATGAAGAAACAATGAAAGACAAGGACACTATACACAACTTCAAACTCTTGAGATAGTGGTTGAGATGACACAGGTCTAGAATCAATGTGAGATCACTAATAGTTTTTGGAATTAGGAAGTAACGAGAATAAAACCCCTTTCCTCTTAGATGACGCAGAACCTCTTCCACAGCACCCACTTGAAGAAAGGACTGGATTTTTTTTCCTAATAGCTGCTCATGAGAAGGGACCCTATAAGAAGCATGGAGAGGGATGGTGGGAAGTTGGAGTGGATACAAAAATGGGAAATATAATCTAATTCTATTGTGCTTAGAACCCAAAGGTCCAAGACAAGGTGAGTCCAGGCATTCAGGAAGCAGAAGTCAGATGGAAAACAAAGGGATAATTTGACCCAGAACTGAAGGGACTGAGAGGTCATCCTCGAGCATCTCATCAAAACAAGGGGTTCAAGCTGCCTGATTATTTATAGGCAGATTGCATTCTCTGAGGAAGAAGGTCTATGCCCGAACCCTTGGTTCTTCTTCCTCTGCTGGTTCTGCCTAGCAGACTGTGTGAAATAGCATCCAGTATGTTGAGGCCTGTAGTGTTTTCCGAACACTTATAGGCTACGTCTACACAGGCACCCTTTTCCGGAAAAGGGATGCAAA
>CM057848.1:39403371-39414333 GCA_030068395.1 Apalone spinifera
TTTGCATCCCTTTTCCGGAAAAGGGTGCCTGTGTAGACGTAGCCCTGGTGTATAAAAATCCAGAGATTTTAGAGTCATCTTAGAGTCCTTAAATCCACAGAGTCTTTCCTCTGAAAAAAAGAGTAAGGGATTTTCAAATGGGTGATCCTAGAGGGTCTATTGTACTATTAAGGAAATCCTGAACAGTGTAATAATGAGCAACTATGCATGGTAATAGCCATGGCCATCAATCTGGCCACAGAACTGGTAGCATCCAAGGCTGCCTGCAGGAAAGGTCAGATTACTGTCTTCTCTTCCTCAAGTAGCAAAGAAAACTCCTGTCTGGCCTTTTGAGGGAGCATGTCCATATATTTTGCACTGCCTCCCATATAGTGAAGGCTCACACTGGAGAAGCTTTTATGCATTTTTTAGGGTGTGCCACATGTCTTATAATCTATGCACTGTGCAGTTATGACTTATGTCAAAGGGATGTTCCAGAGAAGGTAGTCAAAGCTTCAGACAGCAACATTATTCAAAGTTAACTGGATCAAATACTGGTCTTAGTAAATACCAGTGCCGTTAACTCTACATTTTGGTTGTGGAACTGAGACCAAAATTTTCTCCACTCTGTTTTATTTCATGACATCAGTGAGGATTTTCTAAAGTAGTCTGATCTTGCCAATTCACAACCATTATAGGAAAAGGTCAGGAAAGGGAATCACAGAGAGGGGGACAGTTAGGGAGAAAGGGAGCACGTGGCTCAGTGTGAAGAGTACAGATGCAAGATAACTATGACTTATCTGAGAGCTTTGGGCTACAACACTGGCCGTTTAGAAGCTGGAAAATCCCTCTGGGTCTATATGAGCATTACATTATAACGCAAACTTCATCCCACGTAGGCATGAATACTCTCCCTGACTAGTTGCCAACTTTCCCAGAGCTAGTGGAAAATACTTTGTCTGGAGGAAGTCATTTCAACAGCTTCCCTCCTGCTGGTCACACTGACAATTAGCTTTATCCTCAGCAGGGCACCCCCTTTTGACCAGTGTCTCACCCATCCTCACTCCACTCTCTCTCCATGCTCTGTTTTGGACCTACCTTGCTCCCCAGATATCAGCATTCTCTTCAGGACGCTGCTCTATGTCAGTGCCCACCACACTGGTTTCCTCACCTCTGCTCTGGAGATGTCAGCAATCTGATGCCTGCCACTATGGCCAGCTGTAGCCTCAGTCTAGCCCCTCACCTCGGGGGAAAGCCATAGTCTCTAAAGGCCACTCCTCAGTGTGGCTAGATGCAGTGCAAGAGGGAAGGGGGATGCACAAGTCCGCCCACTACTTTCGGTCCGAGCCCAGGGACCCTCTGGTGGCAGCCTATTCCTGCCCTCCTTTTCTCCTCCTCTACTTGGCTCCTGTTCCCTGGGCATTTCCCCTGTGATCTCTGCATCTCCCTGTCTCTTGCATCAAGACCTGCAGCCTGGCAGGTGTTAGTCTGGTGCCTCACTCTCTCTAGCTCCCCTGAGCCTGCCCAGCACTGCTTTCTCTAAGGCACTTTCCTAGGAACCAGTCCTACACCCATCCCTGATCAGGACACCAGCTGCCCTCTGCTCTGCTCAGCATCTCCTTATATACAAGGGTGCCCCAGCAAGCTGCTCTCTCACTAGCTCCCCTCTAAGCCCCTCTTTGATTGGATAGGGGTCTGTGCAGGCTCCCTCCCTTCTTTAACCCATTTCTGGCCGGAGTAGGGCAGTCACCACACTACACCCCTCCATTCTCAGGAGCATATGAGGCTGGTTGTTGACTTGTCTGGACTGAACCACCGGGAATTGTGAGGAGGGAGTGGAAAGGTGGTTTTATTTATTTTAAAGCCCCACCTGAACAGAGAATGATCTCCAAAAGCAGCAGAGTAAAGATTTTTACACTTTCCATCTCCTTAGGGATCATAACTACAGAGGCCCAGCCTTTTGCCAGAGGAGACTTCCCTGGTTACTGATGCTTTAAATCTGCCTCCTCCTACTGTAGTTCCATCTGCCTCTTCCCTTTGCAATACCCAACATGGCATATGACATTTCCAGTGAGCCAAAGCTCCTGTGGAAAACTAGAAGGCAATGAGGAGGACTAGCTGGAGACTGAGATATGTGGGTGGCATCTATTGTCTCACTGAAGACACTTAATTTGCTGGGTGAAGGGAAGGAAAAGCATTTGTATTCTATTTAACTGAGTGCCCTTTTGGTTAAACCAGATAATGAGGAGTCAGTACTCCTGGTTTCTATACCTTGCTCTGACAGACTCAGCATCTGGCCTGGAGCAAGTCATTGTACTTTCTGACATCTCTACAGTAGGGATAATAATACTGATCCCTCCACATTTCACTCACATGGGGTTGTGAGGCTTAGTAGCTGCAAGTCCCTTTCTTACTCAGATGGCAATAGAAGTATAAATTATTAAAAGTATTACACTGATTTTGGGGAGGCAGCAGAAAAAAGGGGTAAAACTGAGCCGGAAGCATTAAAATACCAAAGAAAATTAATTTGTCTATTACTTTTATAGGGTTAGCCATATGCAAAGTGCTTCACAGACAACAGTGGCATACGAGGCCCTGAGCCAAAGGGTGCAAATTTAATAGCAAACACTAGTTCCAGCACCAAAACCTTATAGTTAATTGTTTTCTCCTATTCCCCTTCCCTCCAAGCACATGCACTGAAGTATGTGACACAGGAAGACTGGGGGCTGAAGCACTGTACAAGGCTAAGGCAACATATCTGGCAGCTGCTAAAACAAAACTTCAAAAGACTCAACTCCCTTTGAAAATCCATCAGGTAGGAGCCACTCCCTCCCTTCAGCTTCCCTAGCAGTTGGCACACTTAACTATTTCAGCATGTTTGGCAGTGCTACTGCCAGTTCCAAAGCAGGTGGTAGAATGGAAAATTGTGAGAGAGCTTGAAATCATTCTATCATCTCCCTCTTCCTCATTACTCCTGGTGGGCAACAATGTGCATGTTGACCAAGCAGCCCTAGTGATGGATCAAAGTAGTGCATACTTATTGCAGGTCCTTGGTTCATGTTTCTGCAAGACTGATATACCAAAGTCCAGCACTGTCACAATGAGCTGCATGGTGGCCAATGTCCTCCAGCAAATTGGGCCTGACATCAAAGTTGGCTTGTCACTGCAAAGTGAGGCGGAGGAGTGAATTCTCAGCTTGTACCCTGAGTAATATTTAGAACTAGCATGAGTTTTCCCAGGAGTATCTTAATTAAATGTCACCTCTCTTAGGCCCTACCTAAGATGACAGAGGTGCACAAAATCACTTGGAACATCTTGAACTGCTGGTCACTTGGAACATCTTGAACTTCTAGTTGCTTATACAATACCACTGCCTCCAAAAGACAGCCACAAGCTAGGAGGTGGGGAATGCAAGTATTGGGTTTTATTCATAACATCTAGAGGTAAAGTTTCAGTTTCAGTCCTGCTGAACTGGAATCACATTATTTACAATAGTATCTCCTCAATGTGGGCAGGAGGGCAAGTGTTGCTGTTGTCATAGTTCAGCCAGTCATCCCAGCTCCATGCCACGGTGTCCATGTTTTCTTCTAGAATGTGATGATTAAGGACCGTGGAATAGATGGGAGTTAATGCTGTTGTACTGGAGGTGTATTTGATTGTTTCTGGACTGAATGAGAACAATTACTTCTCTAAGAATGTTGCACTTTACTGTTAACACAAGCCTGATATACACCTAAAAAATATAAGTAAGGCAACCTAATCCCTGCTGTAGACACCATTAGGTTAATGGAATAAGTCTACTGTCAACTTAGCAGCCACTGCCTCTACAGAGAAGGAAACTTGTTCCATTGTTGTAACAAGTGTTAACACTATTGTACTCCAGTCACATTAGAATGCTGTAGCTGTGTCACTGTATCATCTGTAGTGTAGACATACCCTTAATTGCTTAACTACAATTCTTGAACTTCCGAAAACATGTAGCAGCACCTGCCAGTTTGGGGCAAAAAGATTATTAATTCAATTTCTGTGAATCTCATGTGATAGTGGAAATTATAACACCACGTATTTTTACCTCAACTTACTTTCATGAACCCATAGTAGTATGAGACTAATATCACAGAGCTATCTGCAATTAATATGGGGTTCTGGAGATCAATATTTTCCCTTCCCCATTACAGGGACTATTGCTGCTTCCACACAACATGTGAGTCACCCTAGTCTCTTAGTAGACAACACAAGCCATATGGCATACAGCCTGTCACTCGGCCTGACCGGACGCCTAGCTTTGCCCACTGCCTAAATATCCTGACCCCTTCCACTTTATTCAAACTGGCTATCTATTCATAGTTTCAGGACAGCATCAGAAACTACCAGGGCAAAACTGAAAACCATATTTAACATCAACATTACTAACCATAACAACTCTTAACACTCCCTAAAAAACTTGGCTGGCTGACGAGGGTGCCAGCCTCCCCATCTCTCCCATATTACACAGCATGCTTAGGCTTCATAAGCTTGGGCCAATAGCTTTTTGAAGAGGGTCTCTAGGCGAAGCTGTCACCACATGTTGGGAAAGCTGAACTACTCCCTGGCTTTTTTTAAAGTTTTTTTTCACCTCTTTTAAAAAGAGGTTTTTGTTAAATGTTGGAGTCTTGCATGGCTCACAAACAGCTGCTGATTGATACCTGCAGCCCAGAGAAGCCCTGGAGAATAACAGCCTGTCATGGTGCCAACAACATACCACTCACAAACTCCAACGTCAGCTGCAAAACTCCCCTGGATATAAAACACTTGGGAAGGTTAAGCAGCAAAGCCTGATTCTCCTGTGAGGGTCCTCTACAGCCCTCCACCAAGGAGAGAGAGTGGGAGGGGGGTGACCAAAGCTTTCAGGGACAGGAAATGGGCTTCTTTCTACAATTCATCCTTTTGGCAGGGGATTCTTGTTTATATCACAGGATAAAAACCAAACTGCAAATGCTGTGCTCATCCTGAGAAAAGCTAAGCCAAAGCATGACCCTGGGCTGGATGGAAAATGTGAGCATGCACTGGCTTAGCAGTCAGGCTGTGGTGGAAACTTCACTCTCCAAGAGGAGGTAGCCCAGAGGAAAGGCCTGATGGGAAGGAAGGATTTCCCTCAGTCAGGGGAGGAGGCGGCCCTTTTTGATATCTCTTGATCAGTCCTCCTTGCTTGGTTACTGAAGTCTTATATAGTTGAGATCTTTCCTCCGATGTCGGCCAGACTTCAGGACTTCTCTGTCCACCTTAAATGGCAGCTGACTTCAAGGACTGTTGTGTGGGGTCTGTCCAACGTGAGGGCTGTCTTAAATTGTGCCACCCTACACAGAACCTCTGGATTCTCCGCATTCTCCTGAAAAATGTATTTGTTCGGAGACCAAAGTTAATCCTTGTCTCAATCCATCTTCAACTAGGTTTCCATCTATAAAACACTGGAGGCCTTGAGCATAGCTGCTTACACGTCGGTCTTCTGCAGTAACTGAATCCTCTTGTCTTGCATTTCAAACACACTCAGCACTAAGCCATCTGTTCCTTTACTTAGGGGACTCCCTCATTTTTCTTGAAACAGTGCAGATCTGGAAATCTCCAAAATGTTAAAGCTGAATTCTGTCTCAGGACAGTCATGGAAAGTCTCAGGCCAGTGGAGGGAAAGTAGCTGACCTGCCTCATCCTTCCAAGCCTAGATTATAGAGAGGTGTCTCCATTTCCACAAAAAGGTGGGAAATTGCAGAAAACACAGCTCTAATATTTCAGTGCCTCTTTTTGACCTGTCTGAATGGCACAGTTCAGAGATGAGCCCCTGACATTTTTAGTTCCTGAACTGGGTGGTTCTGCCCTGAAAGTAATGCCATAAAGGGCTCTCCCACATGGAACTTCCTTGTACCCTTCTCACTTTCATATGTCAAATGATCTTAGAATTAATTCAAATAGCAGTGTGATTTTCATTCACACCTTACTACTTGCAAGTCTGAGCAACAGACATGACTCCAGGTCGCTGTGTGGGGAAGAGCCAGGAATGGATAAAAATACTGCTGGAAAAAAAAAACACAAAGAAAGGGGGAGAAGCCAGACATTCGTGGGATTCCCTGACAGTTTCATGCAGAAGGAAGGGCTGGGCTGGAAAAAACAGGCCCCAGGTTCCTGCCAAGCTGTCTGAGGCCCGTCCTTTCCAAATTGCTCAAAGAAACAGCCAAGGCTCCCTCGTAACCCTTTCAGCACTCACCCAGGACAGACGGTTGCTCTGGACATTAAACCTCTCACTGCTAAATCTAGGGCCCTCTGCTTCCTCAGGAGCATTAAACAGAACAGCTGGACTCCCTAACAATAGTGAAACTCAGATGGGATTTCAGGACATTAACCCTATAAGCACCATATTGTACTGAATTAAAGGTTTAATCACATGGAAGGAAGAAGAGAGGCCTAGGTGCCACTTTATAATGGGCAATTTCTGCAACCCCAGAGGGCATCTGAATGACACCCAGGGTCAAGAAAGAGAAAGAGGCTACTGTCAGACAATAGCACCATTAAAATACCCCATCTCAAGTTAAAAATTACAGAGCAAAAATAATAACAAAAGCTGTCAGGTTAGACATTTAGCCAGAGAAACACAGGGGGTAGCCAAGAGACAGACAGAAGGTGATTAGAGGAGTAAGAGAAAAAGGACGTAATTATTTCCAAATGAAAAGTCCATACATATTGTGAGTTTTACATTAATAGCAACCACCAAAAGTAAAGATCTGAATATCATTGAGGGCAGCCCAGTGTTTAGCAATGGTTAAAAAACCCAACAAGATGTTAGGATGCATAAATAATAGGATGGAAAATAATGCTGAAAAATATAATAATGTCATTATATAATTCAATGGTATGCCCTCACTTGGAGTACTGTCATCTGTTCTAGTCACTGCTATAGAGAAAGAATCAGACAACAATTAGAGGCCTATAAAGCCTATAAATACTGAAATGACTGAGACTGTTCAGTTTAGGAGGACACAAAAGAGGACATGATAGAGACATTACAATGAAAGATAGAGAAAACATAAATTAAGCACTCCTATTTATTCTCTTGTATAATACAAGAGGCAACGGGACATTCAATGAAGTTGAAAGGCAACAGATTTAAAATTTATAAAAGAAAACCTTCACATAATGTATAATTAACCTGTGGAACTTACAGTTACCGTACATAATTAAAGTCAAGATCCTACCAGGTTTCAAAGGATCAGACACTTATGAGTAACAAGTATGTCCACAGTTGGAACAGAAGATATTGGGAGAGCTACAACCCATTATGCTTCCAAATATAAGACAACTATTAGCTGATAAGAATTAGGAGGGAGCTTGCCCAAAGGGTAGGTTATTCCATTATTGCCCATTACAAGGTTCTTGTATTTTCCTCTGAAACATCAATACCAGGTGTTCCAGACACAGTGAAAGAGAAGGTTGGGTTGTTTGATCCAAGATGGCAGTTCCAATGTTTAGAATGAATGCAGAATAGTTTGTGAAGTGAGCTAGCCCAATCTCTTAATATGTACAAAGGGACTGTGAGCAGATGGCAAATTTTAATCTCCCACTTCCATTACCATTCTGGTAGCTTTCATCATGATAGAGCTTACTGACATGGAAGGATAAGCCCTGGGGACATGGGAATTAGAACGTCGCTACTGAAGGCAACAAAAGGTGATGGCCACGTACTAAAAAAGACTCCACCAAGTTACCTCAAACAAGACTGCAAAAGGGGACCATAACAGCTCAGGGCCAAGCACAGAAAGCAGGGTAAATGAAAAACAACTCTTCATTCAAACCAGAGCTAGTCAGAGAAAGAGGCCACCAAGTTCCCAGTTCTACAAAGCCCTCTGAAAGCTGGCCACTTGAGTCCTAGGTCCCTGACTTGTGCTTAGGCTTGTGTAAGCCGGCCGCTTGAGTCCTGGGTCCCTGACCTGTGCTCAGGCCTGTTTAAGCCAGCTGCTTGAGTCCTGGGTCCCTAACCTGTGCTCAGACTTGTGTAAGATGGCCGCATGAATTCTGGGTCCCTGACCTGTTCTCAGGCCTGTGTAAACCAGCTGCTTGAGTCCTGGGTCCCTGACCTGTGCTCAGGCCTTAGATCTGTTCAAACCACGGGCCCTGAGAGTAAAACCGGCAGCAATACAAACACCATCCCGCAATCAATAAGACCCCAGGCCTGGATTCAGGGCGGGGAAGCCAAACAAACATAGTCCCAAAGTTAATGCGGCCCAGGCCCTGGTTCAGGATGGGGCAGCCAAACAAACACTGTCCCAAAGTTAACATGGCCCAGGCCCTGGTTCAGGGGCAGGGCAGGCAAACAAATACAGTTCCCCAGGCATCAGTGGGGAGGGGGAGACTACCATCTGGTATGTAGGGTGGCAGGGGGGCCGCAGGCTCTCCCTACTCCACCACATCATGGCCCAAGACCCTAGCAGTGGCCTTGGCTGCCACTCAGGTCAGCGGGGATTCAGTCCACAACACACTGACACACTTTAAAGTGTTATTAGATCAGCCTGACAGTCATAGTCTTCCCCTGGGCCATTTCCTAACTCCACCTTGGCATCTACCTGGCTCCACACTGGCTGCTGGTTCTCAGGGTTGTGGTAGTCTGCACCCTGGGGCAAGGTAAAGAAGGTCTCCTCTTCAGAGCAAGGGCCCAGCCTCTGCCAGGTCCTCAGGGCCCTCCTGTCTTGGAAGCTTAGGGCAGGCCTCTGCTTCCTCCAGTGGCTGGGCCCCTACTGAGCTCCTGGGCTGGGCTTTTATCCTACCTGCCCCGACCCTTGGCTTCCAGGGAGTTAACAGGGCAGGATACAGCTCAGCCCACCTGGGCTCAGAGAGGGGTTCTTCTTCTTCAGAGTCAGTGAGCAGCCACCCCTGCTCAGTACACCCTCCCAGAAGTAGCTGAGCACAAAGGCCTTACTCACGCAGCTGACTTGTGCCCCCATTCTGCCCTGCTGTGAGGCCCCAACTTTCACTTCTAGCTAACAGCCCCAACACTGACTTCTACATGCTCATTGCAGTCAGCCCAAATCCCCTTCGCCTCTGGAAAGGGTCCTGTGATTAATCTCAAATATTACCTAGGAAAAGTAACAACAGAGAAGCAGCCAGCCAAATCTGACTCAAAAAACTCTGGGGCTGGAGGGCCAAGCCTCAGACAGTTTGGGCAAGTCACAAGCTTTCTGCCTTTCCTCTCCCAGAGGCTCCAGACAGACAGAGCCAAGATTTAGGCAGTGGAAAGCAGGGTTCCTTCAAGGTGGTGCCAACCCATGTTGCTGAGGCTCAGAGTGGGTTGGTGAATAATAGGACCTACCATCACAAGCTTCTCTAGTGTGATTTATCCAGTATTCAATTATACAAGGCTGGTCGGTCATGCATCTCCAAGCTTGATTGACCTGATTCACTCCCATAGTTAAGTTGCCATCAAGTGTGCATGGGAGCAGGACAAGATATGGATGAGTGGTTGCCTGTGATGGTAAGAAGAGGCAGGTGTATGCATAAATGGTACAGGAATGAGTAGCTGCACATACCAACTTAACTCATCCTGCTTTTAGAGCAGGGGTGGGGAATCTCAGGCTTGGAGGCCGGATGTGGCCCCCAACTTGCCTGGATTCGGCTCCCAAGATTTAGAGCTCCCCTCCGTGCATTGGGGAGTTCACGTCCACTGAAGGACTGGAGCACACAAAATCTACTAGCCTGCGCCCCCCACTAGGTTCTGGTGTGTGAGGGGAATGTGGGGAGCGTCTTTCTCCTTCTCAGTCAGGGGCCATGTCAGACAGGGTTTGTTCTTTTTGGCTTCTCATTTGTGTGCAGTCCCAGACTGATTTTTTCGTGGATCAATGGCCTGACCCAAAAAAGGTTCCCTACCCCTGCTCGAGAGTTTAGATGCCCAGACAGTATTCCTTCCAAGCCAGTGTAGTGAGAATAGAAGATAAAAGTTCAGTTGAAAAACCCACAGTCCTTAGACATACACTGCTCTTCCAATGCCAAAGCCCAGGGTTGAGGTGCCAAGGTACTGACAAGGGGAAGCTAATACAAACTCAGTAACAAACACTAGCTGCAGTCCACTTCTAGTCTCTCCCAGTCAATAAAGTTAATTGATCCAAGCTGTTTAAAACAAAATGAGATCGGATGCAAGCGGTGGACTAGATGACCTCTTGAGGGCCCTTCTATCCCTACATCCTATGATTCCCAATGTACCTGTCCTAATATAAGACATTTTTCTGTCTGACAGGGACTCTTCTATTAGATACTTTTCCTAACACAGTGTTGGTCATGCAGGCAGCAAGACAAAGGCATCGACAAAGGACACTAAGTTGGCACTCCAAATGACCACATAGATGGTAATCACAGAGAGTAACTTCAAGATAACCTGGGACATATTTACCTTGGGCTAAAGATTCTTCCTTTCCCACCCTAGGCATGAGAGTAGCACAGCCTGCTACTGGCAGGCAGAAGAGGGAAGCACATGTAGGCTGGCATGGAGAGATCAGGGTATAAAGAAAGGGAATTGTGTGGGGACTATGAAACAGACAGAATGTGCTGTGCCATGCAGAGAGACAGATGCTACTGCTACCCTTGCCCTCAGAAAGGAAGGAGGGAAACCAAGAAGGTGGAATACATAGATAGATCAGGGGAACTTTAATAGACGGGTGGCTAAGATGGTGCAATGCTGGAGTCAGTGGGTCTGGGTTGCTCTTGTTCTGGCGCTTCTGTGCTGCCTCATCAGGGAGGTATGAAGGTCAGTGCCGAATTTGCTAAGACGGCAAATTGTGTCTGGACTGCTGAGGAACTATTGTGTAGCACTTGGAGCTGCTGCTTGTGCCCTACATTTCCACTGGGGGGAATAAGTGCAGTTCAGATTCCTCAGCCTACACTGTAGCCTGCATCTAGTTGCTGTGAAAAAAGACTGGGTATGTCTATACTTGATTCCTCCTTTGAGGGAGGAATGCAAATGTAGACATC
>CM057848.1:39431260-39453717 GCA_030068395.1 Apalone spinifera
TCCGGCATATCTGATAATCCGGCACCCCCCGGGTCCTAAAGGTGCCGGATTATCAGAAGTTTACTGTAGCGACAAAAGTACTATTGTAGACATAATCTTAATTTGCTAAGGACAAGGGGACTCCAACCTGCACAGTAAGAGACAGACAGGCAGTATGGAAAGGAGATGCATAGGCTTGTGTTTTATCATTAATACCTAGTGGAAGGTCCTTATTCTGAGGTTCCTGTGGCAGACTATTCTTACAAGATCATTCTGGGGCACTACAAGCTACATCTCCAAAGGTTTAACAAACTTATCTGGTTTCTGCTAAAATCCACTTTCTGTCCAAATGAAAAATGTAGAGCAAGAAAAACACCACATCCTCCTGGGGATCTGTCAGGCACGTTTGCAGGAGGCCTGACTCTTGGATATTGGGCACTGGCTGGCTGTACAGCAGAGAAGACAGCTCATTCTAGCTTTCACCTGGGTGGTCTGATGTTATTCCTTTGATTAAACTCCCTGGCTGGAATACCTGGAGCTGTTCCCAAAGATAGCTAGGTCCTGAAACCTCACACTCTCCTTCATGAAGAGGGGCAGCACTTCCATCAGGTTTTCCCTCTTACTCCTACTCCTCCCTGCAAAGCTGGGCCAATTCAACACATTCTTCAGTTCACTAACATTAATAACCACTAAATGCTACAGCATGGTTGATATCAACAGCAGATCCATCCATCCCAGTGATATGAGACCTCACACAGATCCAGTGCTTCAGGAGAGATCTTCTTTCTACCTTATAGCATATTTCAGAGAAAAAGATGCACATCCACAGAAAGAGGCATCTACATCAGTGCCTGTGCACATTGGCAAAAAAAAAAAAAAGGTAAGTTACCAACCTTTTCTAACTGTTGTTCTTGAGATGTATTGCTCATATCCATTCCAATAGATGTGTGCACACACCACATGCATAACTGTTAAAGAATTTTTCCTTTAGCAGTACCCACTGGATTGGGTGTGGAGCCTTCATAGCATGGTATATAGGACCCCTGCCCTCTCAGTTCCTTTTTGCCCAAATATTCCAACGTAGGAAGAGTGGGTGGGATTTGGAATGGAAATGAGCAACACATCTCTAAGAACAACAGTTCTTTAAGAAAGGTAGGTAAAGGGAAGTTACTCACCTTGTGCAGTAAGTACAGTTCTTCAAGATGCGTGTCCCCATGGGTGCTCCACTGTTGGTGTTGGGCTTGTCTCACACCGCAAATTGGAGACTTTTTCTAGTAATGACTAATTGGGTTGGGCATGTGTGAGAGCAGCGCATGTCATTTGTGCGCGTGGCCCCGACTCCCTTCAGTTTCTTCATGAACATCCTCTTATATGAGTGTCAAACCAAAGAAGAGGGGAGGAGGGTGGGTAGTGGAGCACCCACAGGGACACAAACCTCGAAGAACCATTGTTACTGCACAAGGTGAGTAACTTCCCTTTCTTCTTTGAGTGATGTTGTCACATTATTGAATTTTAAGGGGAGTAGCCAGATCACTGCTGCACCCATGGGGGAGTTTGCCCCAAAGTCTTTACAAAGTGAGCCACATGAGGTGTCAAATGAAAGCTTATGTTCTACTGATTCTATGTATGCTATTAATGTACTTTTATGATATCTGTATGTGGAGTTATAAATATGGACTCTGTGCTTGTACTGTGAATGTTCTCTGCCTGAGACAGAGCAGTGGGCCTGGACTGCCTGCTGTAAGGAAGGAATGTCCAATGAATGACTATGCTAACTACCAGGACAATGGCTCTCAAGGTGGCCAATTCACACCTGAAGAATGCAACTGGAAACCTGCAAACCAATTAGTATCTAATAGCTGCTGGCATGGAACACAGGGATTGCTCACTTGACCATGTGACCCGCTCCAGCTTGGAAGGTACCAGGAATGGATATAATTTGTCTTCAATTCTGCTACTGATCCCAGATGCATCCTTGCGAGGGACAGAGAGCCGGGAAGGGAGGAGTCAGAGAGTAAGAGGGCGCCAGTTTCTGCAGCGCTGATGGAGATGGCACAGACTCTGGACTTGGTGTATGTGGCACCAGTTTTATTGATTTTGACCTAGCTTTGGTGGGCACTGAGGTCTTGGACCGTAGTGGCGGTGCCAAAGTCTTATTCTGTTCCTTGGCACTGGGTCGCTTCGGTGTGGTGGTAGTCGGTGCTGCAGTTTGATCAGACCGTGATTTCGGGTTTGTCACAGACACGGCACATGGGTGTGTGGTGCCTGAGGTGCCAGGTTTGTTTCCTGTACTAACCCTTGTTGGTAAGGTCTGGGCTGGAGAGGCCCTTCTTTTAGTCAAGGGCTTATGTGATGGAAAGCTCAAGGTTTTCTTCTGCTTTGTGGCAGAATCAGACTGATTGGTGTCATTAGTGTTCATCTGTGGCTTGAGTGTCTTATCAAATAATAACATACGTAGCCTGAGCTCCCTGTCCTTACGAGATCTGGCTGTAAGGCTAAGGCAACAGATGCACTTCTGGGAAACGCGTTTCTCCCAGACAACAAATATAAGACCCATGACCATCTGAAGCAAAGACAGGATCATAGCACTTTTCACATTTTTTAAATCAGGGGAGCCGGGATTTTACTGTTCTTTTCCTTTCTTTTCTGTTCTTTTCTTTTGCGTGTCAGTAGCTATGTGCCTGGTGGGTCTTATTCTCCGAGTTTTTCAAGGATAGTCAGTGTGTCCTACTTGTCTTCACTGTTCTTTTGGTTTTCTCTCTTCTTTTCTCTCTTCTTGTCCTTTTTTTTTTTTTTTTAAACTAAGTAGATAAGCCTCTGGGAGCTGGGATAATGGGTATGTGGAAGTATGTGTCCTTCAAGTCAAGGGCAGCATACCAGTTCCCCAGATCCAGGAAGGGTATGATAGTGGCTAGAGAGATCATCTGAATCTTGAGCTTTTTGATGAAGGCATTGAGGTTCCGCAGGTCTAGATGGTGTCACATTTTGCTGCTCTATCTTAAAGTCCCTTAACAAAGATGCACCCTGTAGGATCTTCCAAAAGATGCTTGGCTGGGGGCCAACCTCTAGCTATCATCTTCTTATGCGGTAATGGGAAGCAGACATAGTGCTGAGTCCTTGAATCTGCCTGCAGTGGGGAGCAGTGCCAGTGGGCCCTTAAGATGTCTTTATGCAGCGCCAAAGGCTCCTGCACTGAGGCTGGTGCTCTGCTCTCCATCAGAGACAGTGCTGACTCCAGTGGTGGTTCAGAGCAAAGAATTGCCACCATAATTAAGAGCTTCAGGCAATGGTCCTGCTCTTTCTTAGTCTGAGGCCCAAAGCTCTTGCAAATAGGGCACTTAGCAGTTTGATGGCCCTCTCCAAGATACTTATGGCACAAAGAGTGCGGATAGCCCTTGGATATACGCTTCCCACAGGTCTCACAAGATTTGAACCCATGAGATCACAGCATGCCTTGGTCAGGGGAAATGTAAACTGGAGGGGTGGGGAACCCACTGAGCCAACTATACAACTATCTGTGTAAACTAACTGTGAACGACTAACTAATGATGGATACCATGAACGTACTTGCAAAGCAAGAGCATGATGACGCTCTAACAACTCTCACCGGTGGTAAGAAGGAACTGAAAGGTTGGGGTGAGGGGCAGCAGTGTCCTATATAACAAGCCATGAAGGTGCCACCCAGAGGCCTCTGCAGCCAAACTAATGGGTACCTCTAAAGGAAATTTTCTCCAACACAGCATGTGCACACACCTATTGGAATGCACATGAGCAAACATTTGAAGAAGAAACAGAGGTATAACATGCTCCCTGCAGAAAGTTCTGCAAAGCATGGAAACAAGCACTACCTTGTGTGCTAGATACATTTTATGAGTGGATTTCAGAAATAATGCACTGTAAAGAACACTGTCGTAACTAAGTCAGCAAAGCCTGTATTACTGCTGTGATATCCTCATCCAACAGAGAAGGCCACAGCCTCCTACTAAGCATGGATGGAAAAAAGCTGTTTGACCACTGCTCCTTGGTGTGGCCCTCCAAAAGCAGAAGAGTATCCAGTAAGATCCTTAGTTTGTTAACCAAGTTACCAAAAAGAGGGATGTATATTGATTTGGCCATTTCTTCAGGCTGCAACCCTCAACATTGTTTCTATTTCATATGGCATGAGCCTCAAACAGCTATTTCATCCATACCCCAAATAGGGATGTTAAATTCAGATTAATTAACTAATTGAATAGTCAATAAGATTTCCATCAACTATTTGATTAGTCTATAAGGGTGCCTCTGCCTTTGAACCCCAGTAGGGCTCTTGCTACAGTTCAAAAACAGAAGACTGCTGCAGGTAGTGCGGGGCCAGTGGGGACTCCCTGCGGTGCCTGAACTTTTGAAATGTATAAGAGTCCCAATGGGGTTCCTGTACATTTCAAAAGCAGAAGCTCTGCAGGAAGCGCCTCCACCTCCCCAGCTGTGCCTCTACCTCCCCGTCCCCCACGGAGACGGTGCTTGTGGGGAACTGGCTTTCAAGCTGGCTCCTGCTCTCCCCCTTGCTGCCGGGGGGGAAGCAACTAGTCGCATCACTAGTCGACTATCCGATACGCTGATGCTTATTGGATAGTCGACTAGCCACTTACATCCCTAACCTCAATCTCAGCCAAGCAAACTGAGCAACCAAAGTTTCAGGACCCAGAGAAACAAATGCCTAGAGCTGTGTGTCAGCTTACTGACAGCACTGTAGCCCAAACCACTTCACATATTCATCAAGATATAATTACAATCTTGTGCTTCACCAGCAGTACCAAAATGGGCCTAAGCATTGCAGTCAGTCTGACACTAAAGAGAGTCAGAGAAATACAAGGACTCCAAATATTGCTTGTACAACTTCACCACAACCATCTCAATAACTTTACACATAAAATGAAGATTACCCTGTTCAGAATGCAAAAAACTGGGAAAAGACAAAAGGTCACAAAGGTGGGGGAAGCAGCAGCGCATGCTCATTCCTCATGCAATTAAAGATCACATTAGGAGAAAAGCATAAGAATTGCCAGATCAGTTCAAAACAGCAGCCCAACAAATCCAGTATTCTTTCTGACCAACATTTCAAAGCTTCAGGGGGTAGCTGAGTTAGTCTGTTACAGAAAAAAACATCAAGTAAATGGTCTGGTAGCACTTTATAGACTAACAAAACATGTAGATGGTCTCATGAGCTTTCGTGGGCACAGCCCACTTCTTCAGATGATCGAAGCCATCTGAAGAAGTGGGCTGTGCCCACGAAAGCTCATGATACCATCTACATGTTTTGTTAGTCTATAAAGTGCTACCAGACCATTTGCTTAACATTTCAGAGGAAAGTGCAAGAAACCCTAAAGTGGACAATCATGGAAAAGTCTGCTTTCTAATCTCTATCCATGGTTGGATTATGCCCCATGTCTGAGGGTCTATTTGTTATATTATTTTTGTTTTCCTTTCTAATGTAACTGTGCCTCTTCTTACCATATATGCATACATCTGATAGGGTTTTAATCCTGTTAAACCAGAGGTGGGCAATAATTTTTAAAGGGAGGCTACTTCAAAATTTTCTGAAGTCATCCCAGGTGACCCTGAAGGGGGCAGGGCCTTGGGTGGAAGGGGTGGGACCAAGAGACTTCTCGTGCTCCCCTGTCCACAGAGCCTGAATGCCAGGGGATGGGGAGGGGAGCACGCAAAGTCTTTGCCCCTCACCCCCGCCCTGCCAGGGGCTCATGGCAGCTAGAGAGAACCACCAGCTGTTTTAAAACAGCTGGTGGTTCCCTCTGGTCCCGCGCACCCCTGGCAGGGGGAGGAGACTTCGTATGCTCCCTTCACCCCCAAGCCAATCAGGGCATGGGGATGAGGTGAGTGCTCAAAGTCTCTCACCCCCTGCCTCCACCCTGCCAGGGGCACATGGCATCAGAGGGAACTGCCAGCTATTTAAAAACAGCTAGCGGTTCTCTCTGGTGCCACACAGCCCTCTCCTTGGTAGGGAGAAGAGACTTCACCTGCTACCCCAACCACAGGTCTTGATTGGCCCGGGGAGCAGCAGCGTGGCCATGGGCCGGATCAACCGACTTGGCAGGCCAGATCCAGTCCATGGAGGGTCTGTTGTCCACCCATGTGTTAAACTCTTAGCCTTAATAATATCTTGTGGCAGTGCATGCCAGAGGTTAAACATGTTCAGTGTAATTAAGTATTTTCTTTTATCAGTTTTAAATTGGTTGCCTTTCAATGTATTTAAATGTTCCCTTGTTCTATCATGAGCAAGTGTAAATAAAATGTACATGATTTATCTTCTCTATGTCATTCACTGATCTATATATCTCCATCACGTCCCCTCTAACACATGACCTCCCTAAACTAAAAAGTCAATCTCTCGAATCTCTCTTTATGTAGAAGTATTTCCCTGCCTATCATTTCAACCCATCTCTGAAATTCTTATATTTTTGCTCTATCCTGTTTCAGATAGGGTGACCAGAATTGAACACAGTATTCCAGTTGAGAGCATACCATTGTTTTTTGTATAATAACATATTATTTTTATCCCATTCTTTATATATATATCCAAATATCTTGTTTGCTCTGTAGACTTCTTGGCTTAGCAGATGTTTCCATTGAGCAGTCCAGAATGAAACTCAAGTCTTTCTCCTGAGTGATTACAGTTAATTTAGATCCCTCTAATATGAGTAGTTAAAATTATTCTTTACAATACACATTTATTTGCTTGTCTGTTGTGCTACCCAGTCACCCAGCATCAAGTATCTCACAATTTTTTCTAGTCTTCACTAATGTAAGCACCATCTGTAACTTTTGCCATTTCAGCCCCCATTCCTTTTTCCAAACTATTAATATTTTTAAACATTACTTCCAGTGTTTTACTCTGATTAGTCTTTTGCCATGTTAAAAACTGGTCAGTTATTCCTACCCTCAGTTTCCAGTTCATGATAGAACATTATGACCGAGCCTCTTGTAAGAGACTTTGTTAAAGTCTTTTTGACTGTCTAACTAATATAAAAAGGTTACTCAGCTTTCGTAACTATTGTTCTTAGAGATGTGTTGCTGATGTCCAAATCATTGTAGGTGTGTGGACACTCGTGTGTGGTTATGAGATACTTTTTGCCTTAGCAGTTTCCTTAGGGCCAGCTGTGGCGCCCTCTTGAGAGATATGTTCGTGCTGCAGTATATTAGGCTTCACCAGCTCTACACCCTCTCAATTCTTTCTTGCAGGCAACTCTGACAGATGGGCAGGGGGCAGATAATGAAATGGACACAACCAACAAATCTCAAAGAACAGAGGGTGCCACAGACAGCCCTGCATTACTGCTATGGGAGAAGGTTCCAACAACAACACATGTGGGCATACACACACCTACAATGTATTGGACATGAGCAACACATCTCGAAGAATAACAGTTACAAAAGGTGGACTTTATTTGGACTTTCAAAAAGACTTTAACAAAGTCCCTTACAAGAGTCAACTCGTGGACTGAGAGGTAATATCATAGAGTGGAAACTGACAGACAGAAAACAAAGATAGGAATAGTTGATCGATCAGTTTTAACGTGGTAAAAGACTAATGGGAGTAAAATACTGGAAGGGGCATTTAAAAATATTAATGAACGGGGGAAAGAAGGAGGGAGGTGAATGGCACACACAAAAGGTGGGTAACCATTTTTTTCTTCTTTGAATACTTGCTTGTATTGATTCCACTTTAGGTGACTCACAAACAGAATCCTCAGAGTTGGGCTCAGAGTTCACAGTTTTGCAAGTTGGAGGACTACTCTGCTGAAATTAGCATAATCTTGAGCTTGCTGGGTCAGTGAATAGTGAGGAGTGAATGTGTGGATGGGCAACCAGGTTGCGGCCCAACAAATTTCTTTGATCAGCAAGTGAGCAAGGAAGGCTACTGAAAATGCCTGTGCCCTAGTTAAGTGAGCTGTCACAATCACTGTCTGGGGAACATCCGCCAGCTCATAACGGTAGTGAATATAGGTTGTGATCCATAATGTTCTTCTCTGGGCAGAAACCGGGCAACCCTTCATTTTGTCCATGAAACCAATGAACTACTCTTGATTTAGGGAACAGCTAAATTCTATCTATGTAAAAGGCCAGCACCCATCTGCCGTCCAGAGTATGCAATCTGCATTCCTCATCTGTCACAGGAAGCTTTGGACAAAGGACTGGTAAGCATGCTTGACCAGTATGGAAATGGCAGACCACAGTGGGCAGAAAGGCCAGGTGTGGATGCAGCTGGACCTTGTCCTTGTAAAAGATCACGTAAGGCAGTTCTGATGTGAGTGCCCTGATCTCAGACACCTGATGGTATGAAAAAATAGTGACTAACAAGAAGTCCACCCAGGAAAGAAACAGGAAGCCAAGTTGAAGAGGTACCTATAAGACTTGGACAGCACAAGATTCAAGTCCCAAGATGAAACCGGCTCCTGGATATGAGGGTAAAGGCAATCCAGGGCTTTCAGGAATCATGTTGTCATGTGAAGAAAAACCTGCCTTGCAACAAAGGGTGGATCACCAAAATGGCTTTCATGTGCACCTTGACCAAAAAAGCAACAGAACCTGGAGCTTAAGGTGCAGCAAATGATCCACGATGTCCAGCAGCAGGGTCTCTTTCATGCACATATGATGATATGAGACCCAACACGTGAAGCACTTCCACTGTACCACATAGGTAGCCCTGGTGGAGGGTTTCCTGCTGCCCAGCAGGACCTACTGGACATCAATGGAAAACCAATATTCATCCTTGCTTAGTCATGCAGCAGATAGGCTGTCAAGTGCAATGCTGCCAGATTCAGGTGCAGCAGACTGCCATAGTTCTGGGACAGCAGATCTAGCCAAAAGGGCAGCTACATAGCAATAGCTGCCAAAAGACTGAGCAGTATACCAAACTAGTTTTGATGAGGCCATGCTGGGGCTACAAGGATGACAGTTGCTTTGTTTGGCAGGACCTTGTGAATCAACAGCACTGTCTGAAAGGTGTACATCAGAGCTCCCAAAAATGGAATCAGGAAAATGTCCGACAGGGAATCCTTGTTCCTGCCCCACAGAGAACACATCAAGCAAGAGACCATCTGGCACTTTCTGTCCTGACAGGATGCAAAACGGGTCTACCTGGGGAGTCCTCCACCTTTGGAAGATTAGGCAGTAAGAAGAAGTTACTCACTTTCATGCAGTAACGATGGTTCTTCAAGATGTGTCCCCGTGGGTTCTCCACTGTAGGTGTCGGGCTCATCCCGGCACCGCAGATCGGAGACTTTCAATAGCTGTAATCAGATGGGCTGTGCATGCGTAGTTAGTGTCTTGCGCCATTCACGCCCTTTGATTGTCGCACGCGGCCCGGCTCCCGCCAGTTCCTCTCACCGCTCGGTTATCTGCAACGAGAAAGAATAAGGCTCCAGAGCGGGGAGGAGGGTGGAACGTGAAGCACCCACAGGGACATATCTTGAAGAACCATCGTTACTGCATGAAGGTGAGTAACTTCTTCTTTGAGTGGTTCCCGTGGGTGCTCCAGTGTAGATGACTGCACAGCAGTACTCTGGATGCACTCCAGAATTAATGGTTATTAGTGACTGAAAGTACTGCTGAAGCCACCATGGAGTCAGGGGGCCAACGCTGCACTATTGCATAATGGTTCATAAACATGGTATTGGAAGACCATGTGGCTGCTCAGCAGATGTCAGGTAGGGAGACCCTCCCCCCGACAAAGACAGCTGACGTGGCTACAGCCCTGGTAGAATGTGCTCGTGGCACCTCCTGAAGGGATTTGTTGCAAATAGAGTACAAGGTAGTGATACATGACACAATGAGCTTTGAAACACGCTGCAAGGACAAAGGGGTGCCCTTAAATCGGTTCGCTATGGAAACTAGTAATCGATCTGTTTTACGCCAGTCTCACGTCCTGTCAATGTAGAAAGCGACAGACATCAAGAGTGTAGAGTAACGGTTCTCGGGGGGAGGCATGTGGTTTCGGTTAAAAGGAGCGAAGAACAATTGGTTTGTTAATATGAAAACGTGAACAGACTTTAGGAATGAGAGCAGGGTGGTCAAGCAAGACAAGTGAATCTCTGTTGAAAACTATGAAGGGTGGCGTTGACATCAGTGCTGCCAATTCGCTAACCCTGCACACTGATGTAATAGCCAAGAGAAAAACGACCTTCATAGTAAGCATGGAAAGCGCGGTTGTGGCCATTGGCTTGAAAGATGAGTACACATCAGGGTGTCCAGTACCAGATCTAAATTCCAAGAGGGAGGTTGGGGACTATGTGGGGGCTTGAGGATCATGAGGCTCTTTAACAGCCTTTTTGTCAATGGATGAGTGAACACTGAACTCCTATGGATGGTACCGTGGAAGGCACTGATTGCTGATAAATGTACTTGGAGAGTGGAGACAGAAAGACCAGTTTGTTCAAGAGAAAGGATATAGTCTAGGAGCTGATGCATCAGTACTGTATGGGGCTCGATGTGGTTATCCCCACACCAAGTCATGAATCTATTCCACTTAGCCAGGTAAGTTTTTCTCGTCGAGTCCCTTCTGTTATGTAACAGTACGTCCTTTACCCGACTCGAACAGAGATGTTCCTTCGTTCTGAACCAGCTAGAAGCCATGCTGTTAAAGGCAGGATCTCTGGCCTGGGTTGCAGCAGAGATCCGTGGTTCCGGGAGAGGAGATCTGGAAGGAGAGGCAGTGGTTGTAGGGTCATCCGGTCGAGGAACGGGTACCATGGTTGTTTCATCCAAGCTGGGGCTATGAGAATTACTCGGGCTCAGTCTGCATTGATTTTCTCCAATACTCTCAGTATGAGTACCGTAGTTAGAAAGGCATAGAGCAGATGTGCGCCCCACGGGACTAGTAATGCATCCCCAAGAGATCTGTTGCCAATGCCTGCTCTCAAACAGTACTGGTGACATTTCCTGTTGTTGTAGGTAGCAAAGAGATCTACCTGAGGATACCCTCAGGTACGGAAGATGTCCTGGAGACCATTCGTGGTCGTGCGGCAGTGCCTGCTGAGAGTGTCCACCATCACATTGCTTGTGCTAGGTAAGTATGAAGCTACTAGCATGATGAGATTTCAGACACATCAATACCACAGAACTGCTTGTGTGCAGAGTGACCAGGAATGTGCCCCTCCCTGCCAATTGATACAATACATGATCGCTATATTGTTCATCAGAACCCTGACAGTTGCACCCACAATGTGGGCACAGAAATACTTGCAAGCCAGAAACACTGCTTGAGCTCTAGGAAGTTTATGTGAAAGGTGAACTCTGTCGCAGACCATCTTCCTTGTGTCAACGTGCCATTCATGTGGGCGCCCCACCCAATAAGGGAGGCATTCGTAGTTAGCTGCATCAAAGGTTGTTGACGTCGGAAAGGTACACGGGTGAGCAAATTTTGGGATTTGGTTCACCAGGCTAGTGATCTGCGGACTATGGTAGTAGGGGTCACCCGTGTGTGCGTGCTGTGCTTGGTGGGAATATATATGGTTGCCAGCCAGTGTTGCAGGCAACGGAAATGAAGTCTCGCGTGGTGGATCACGAAAGTGGTGGAGGCCATATGCCCCATTAGACAGAGACACGTAAGTACTGGTACCATAGGAGCTATTATAACGATGGTAACCAGGTCTTGAATGGCCTGAAAATGCTTGCGTGGTAAGTATGCGTGGGCTGTAGTGGAGTCTAGCCAAGCTCCTATAAAATTTATGACCTGTGTAGGCTCCGTTGTCAACTTTTGCTCGTTGACGATGAGACTGAGCGATTGGAAGATGAGTCTTGTTAACCTCATCATGTGTAGTGTTTCTTCCCTTGATCTTCCTCTTATAAGACACTAGTTGTATGGAAAAATGATCACTCATCTGCGCTGCAGTTAGGCTGCTACAACTGCCAGAACTTTGGAAAAAGCTCTGGGAGCGGCTGCAAGACCAAATGGCAGTACACTATATTGGAAATGATTGTCGCCCATGGTAAAACGTAGGAATCGCCTGTGGGCTGGATGTATGGCAATATGAAAATACTCGTCCTGCAAATCGAGGGCTGCGAACCAATTGTCCTTGTCTAATGCCGGTATTATAGAAGAGAGGGTCACCATTTTGAACCTTTGCTTCCTGAGATATCTGTTCAATTTTCTGAGGCCCAGGATGGGCCTCCATCCGCCAGATTTTTTCTTTGTGAGGAAATAACGCCAATAAAACCCTGTTCCTCTGAATTGAGTTGGGACTGTCTCTGTAGCTCCTATGGACAGGAGACGATAGACCTCTTGACTCAAAGGTCTTCATGAAATGGATCCCTGAAGAGGGACGGGGGGGTTGATGGGTGGTAAGGATATGAAGGGGATAGTGAGCCCCGCTTCTATCAATTGCAATACCTAGCAGTCTGATGTAACCTCCGCCCATTGAGCTTGATAGGAGCATAGTCAGTGGTGAAAAAGGTAGGTGACCTGATGAACCAGGACTGGCTGCGCGCCCTCGACCAAGCAGTCAAATCTGCTGCTTAGTGGCTGCTGGGTTCGTCGTACGAGGAGGCTGGGGGCATCTGCGTTGTGGATGTTGCCTCGCACAGAGCTGATCCAAAGGCCGATGCTATTGTCTTTGGAAAGAGAAATCATATATTCTCTGATACGGCAAGTATCATTTGCACCAGAAAGCCGGTGTGTACATTCCCAAAGTATGGAGTGTTGTCCGGGAATCCTTCCCAGAATGGAAGACCTCATTCATCTTTTCGGAAAACAGCTTTTTCCTGTCTAATAGGAAGTCCTCCACCTTGCTCTGAAGCTCTTTGGGGACTGAGGCGGAGGCAAGCCAGAATGACCTTCTCATCGCAATTGCTGTTGCGGTTGTGCGGGCTGCTGTGTCCGTGACATCGAGCGCAATCTGAAGGCTTGCTCAAGCCACTGCGAAACCCTCTTGTACCTCTGCTTTTAAAAAAGGCCACTTAGAGTCAGGGAGATACTGGAGAAGCTCTGCTATCTTTGCATAATTATCAAAATTGTGATTTGATAATAGAGCGGCATAATTGGTGATTTGTAAAAGGAGGGTTGCTGACAATAGACCTTCCTGCCAAATATGTCTAACATCTTTAAGTCAGGCGCCAGGTTCCTGTAGTGCGGTGCTTTCGCCCATTGTTGTGCCGCGTCAACTACCAGCGAATTGGGCTGAGGGTGACCGAACAAAAACTCCAGCCCTTTGAAGGAGACAAAATATTTTTTGTCTGCTCGCTTGCAAATAGATGGAACAGAAGTTGGAGTTTGTCAGATGACTTCAGAAGCCTCCATAATGGCCTCATCATTGGGGAGGGTGATCCTTGATCTCTGTTGAGGATGGAGGTTCTTTAACAAACGGTATTGTTTGGCCTGAACCTCGGCCAATTGGACCTCCTGGAATTGTGCCACACATTTAAAGAGCTCCTGGAATTGCTTGAAGTCATCAGGCGGAGATATATCGACTAGAAACATTGCCTCATCAGGAGACGAGGATGAGCAGTCTGTTGTTGGTGGCTCTGGTTGTTGTTCGTCCACCTCCGACAGTTGCCCTTCCTCTGGTTCTGAATGCAGGGTCACTGCTACAGGGCTCTGCAGGGGAAAGGTTGGTTGGCGCTCCTGGTTCTGACGAGTCTCTGGTGGTGGGGTGAAATGTGACGGGGACCGATCGGAACATGGAGAATGACAATATGAGCAGTGTCAGCAGTAGTGAGCCGAGGAGTGCACCGATCTGCAACGGTGGCCATAATATGGGTGCGAGCAGTACAGCGAGGAGTGCCTAGATGACCTAGCACTGTCATATTGCCTGCTGTAAGAGGTGTGGGGCGACTGAATCGGCAAATAGGAGTAACGTGGCGACCGAGGGTGGTTGAGAGGAACTAGTGGGAGCTACGCCATGCGCGACAATCAAAGGGCGGGAATGGCGCAAGACGCTAACCGCCTATGCGCAGCCCAACTGATTACAGCTGTTGAAAGTCTCTGATCTGCGGCTCCGGGATGAGCCCAACACCTAGACTTGAGCACCCACGGGAAAGAAGAACCCAGGGTTACTCAATATGCAGCCTGTGGGCTGCACGCAGCCCGCGGCATCTTGAGCTGCTTTCTGGGCCACCTGCCTGCCTCATTGCTGGAGCTCCAGCGGCAATGTCGAGCAGCTTTGAGCCAGGCAGTGCTCGCAGGAGCTACTGGCTGGCGAGGAGGGAGGGGTGGCACAGCAGCAGTGCCTCCCTGCGAGCAGAGTCTACCGGCTGATGGCAGAGAAAGGAGCAGCAAAAGGCATGACAGAGCATGCCTGCCATGTCTGCCACAGCGGCAGCACCTCCCCATGAGTGGCAGCTAGAGCAGGGAGGCTAGGGGTGCCTGGCTCTGGGAGAGGGGAGGGGAGGGGCATTGGGTTGGAGTGAGAGGGCTAGAGGGTGCCTGGATCTGGGGGAGGGCATGGGCGCTGGGTTAGAGCAGGGAATTGGGTGTTAAAACGTCTCACTTCTTTCCTTTCCTGTAGGTGGGTAGAGGGTCTGTTGGTTAGATTTGGGGGTTCTGGTCTCTGCTCTGTGAGGACTGTGGCAGCTGGTGCATGGTGGGGCGGGCAGGGGAAAGGAAGGGATTCTGGGAAGCAGGATTCCTGAGTTCCTTTTCTAGCCATGCCACTTCTCCGCTCAGTGTCTTTAACTTCACATTGATTGTACTTATATTTCAGTAAATATTGTATTGGCAGTTTTTGATTGATTTGTTAAAATTGTGAAGCCAAAACAAAAAAGTAGTCAATATAATGATCTTCTCTTGATATATGTTTTAGTAGTTAAATTGCTGAATTGTCATTGATCATTAAAAGTGCTATCATATGGGTGGAAATCGGGTAAATATTGCATTTTATATTAATATCAGCAGATCTGACTTAAATGGGGCCTGCGTGTTGTGTATCTTTGTATGCATGCCCATCAGTGTGAAATAAGCTATTTGCATAGATGTGCAGCCGTGCTTAAATTGCAGCCCTTGGCATGTGCTGTGGGTATCATCGTGATCCCCAGGGCTTCCAAAGTTGAGTAGCCCTGAAGTAATCATTTGTGGTAAGACGAGAAGGTCCTGCCAGGATGTTCTTAGTTCCAGGCGGGTGGGGCAGCTGTGAGGTAAATGACATGCCACAAACAAAAGTCTCAAAAACTGTGCACTTTCTGGCAAAGGGTCAAGACCTGGCACCACCCTTCCTGTTGGTGTAATACATCATGGTGGTATTATCCACCTGCACCATCTTGCCCTTCAGGTGGGGCAAGAAAAACTGGCAGGCCAGACGAAACATTCTGAGCTCACTGACATTTGTATGAAGGGCTGGGTAATTTTGTAGCCAGCAATCCTGAATCTTCCCAGCCCACGACCAGGGTGAGAAACGGGGATGGGATCAAAAAAGAAACTAGTAGAGGCACAAACTCGTGTCCCACTATCATTTCAAAGACAGGAGGATGTGGCATGGCACTGTGATCACTTGGTCTAAGAAGTGCCTGCTAGGAATGTAAACCAAAGTCAGCCACCTTTGCAGAGGCCTTAGATGAAGCTGGGCATGTCTGACCACATATGTGCACATGGTCATGTAGCCCATCAGATGCAGACATGTACAGGCTGTAGCGAGCAGGTGGCTCTTTATGTGAAAGATGAAGTCCACCTTGGCCTGAAACCACACTTCTTGAAGGAAAGTTGTGGCCCACGTGGAGTCAAGATCTTCTCTGATAAACTCTGTGTGTTAACACCAGTCCAACATGGACTTTTCTCTATTTATTAATAGGCCCAGGTCACTGCAGGTATAATGCACCAGATTGAAGCCCCTTTGCAGCTCTTCCAGCAGAAGGGTGGAGTCAGCTGAAGCTAGTGTCCTTTCATCTTGCAGAGGTCTTATGAGGCTGCCAAAGCCTTGGCGGAGGCCAGAAAGGCTTTCAAGCAGACTGCAGTGTATGTCTCCCCAATGAGCAAAAGTATGCCTTGGTAACCTTCACCCCATGCAATCTGGCATCCGTCTGCTCAGAGAAAAGACCCGTCAAAAGGGAGGTCTTGAATTGCAGACTGCATGTCCTATGGGAGGCCCACCATCTAAAGCCAGGAGCTACAACTCATCACCACAGCTGATGGGAATACCCTGCTGCATTCCAGGCCATTTGCAGGGAGCACATGAGCGCTGTGGTGCTCTCCTCCAGCAAGGTGCTGAATTCCTAAGCCAACCTGGAACCTATGGAGAGCATCCTTCAAGTTAAAATTGTACCTCTCCATGAGGACCTGGTAGTTTGCCACCCAGAATTGAAGGACGACAGCCAAATAAATCTCTTTCTCTCTCTAAGAGATCCACTCTTTTGGATTCTTTATTCTTGGGAGTAGATGAGGAATGGATTTGTTTGTCTTTTTTGTTGGCCATAGAGATGTAAATCCCAGAGAAGCATGGGTATACAGATACTTGAACCCTTTGGTCTAGGGCAAAATACTTTTTCTCAGCCCTCTTGGAGGAGTGGACAAGGAGGTTTGTCATAGGGCCTTGGATCTTAACACCCCTTCATGGACTGTCCAAGCCACACAGGCAGGGCTGGAAGCCCATGTCTGTCTGCTGAGAGGCACATTGGCCTGTTACAGTCTGTGCGGAGCTTGAACCCTGGGGGCAAAGTCCTACTGGGGGCTCTAACTACTAACTACCTACAACTATAACTAACTATTAAGAGTAGTTAAAACCATTTACAAAGCCCTAAGGCTGAATGGGTCTTAACAAGGTGAGAAAACTGCTAACCATTTGCCAAGGAAGGGAGAGAGGTGCTCTGACTAATCACCACGTGCAGTAAGGAGAAGTTGAGAAGGTGTAAAACCGGCAGATGCCTAATATACTATGGTATGAGCATGGCATTCCAGAGGCTACCACAGGCGGCCCTATGGATACCGCTAAGGCAAAATTCTCCGACAACTGCATATGTGGATACATACACACCTACAATGGAATTAACATAAGCAATCACTTGAAGAAGAAGAATCAGTTCTATATTATTTACTATTTTGCTAATCATGGTCTCTAGTGGTGTAGTGGGGCTGCCTCTAAGGCAGGTTTGCTTCCTGTCTTCCCCAGCCCTATGCTATCCTCTGAGATAGTAATCGACTTTAATAAAAGAGTGCAAATTTTTGTTAGCAGTAGGGATGTTAAAATGCATTTATTTTGGTAAACGTGTAAAAGAGAGGTTACTTATCTTGTGCAGTGACTGATGTTCTTCGCGATGGGTGTCCCCGTGGGCGCTCTACTGTAGGTATCCTGGTGCTCCTACACTTATAATCGGAACTTTTTAGCAGCAATATTCCCCAAGGTGCTGGCATGCACTCATGACGTAGTAAGCGTGCCAATGGTTATGCGCTGTCAACCGTCCCTTCAGTTCCTTCTCTACAGAGGAGAGAGGTTGAAGCTACGAAGCAGAGGGGAACACCCACAGGGACTCCCATCTCAAAGAACACCAATTACTGCACAAGATGAGTAACTTCTCTTTTTTTCTTCAAGGAGTGTCCATGTGGGCACTCCACTGTAGGAGTAGTACCCTTAGCCTCTTATACCCAACCTCCTACCCCAAAGGTGAGTCCCCCTGCACCCAAACTCCTTCCCAAAGCTTGCACACCAAAAGCCTTTCTGGACCTCAATCCCCCAACCTAGGCTAAGCGTCGAGCCCCTCCCACACTCCAAATCCCTTGGGCCAAAACCAGAACCTGCATCCCGATCCTTACCCCAGCCTGGTGACAGTGAATGATGGTGGGGGAAGAAGAGGGATGGAGTGAGAAGAGCGAGGCCTTGGAGAAGCGGTGGAACGGGGGCAGGGCCTCAAAGAAGGGGCATGAAGAAAGCAGGGTGAGGGTATTTGGGTTTGAGGTAGATCTTACATTGCACTTAAATTGAAAAAGTGATCTTGTGCTTAAAAAGGTTGGAGACCGCTGATCTAGTGCATAATGTTTTGTAAAAGAATACATGGAGGCTCATGTCGCCACCCTGCAAATGTCTCTGATGGACACATTGTGCAAAAAGGTCATTGATGTGGCCATCGCTCTTGTGGAATGTGCCCGCAAGGGTGCTGGTAATGTAAGTTTGTTAATGTTATAGCATCCTGAATGCAGTTCACAATCCATTCAGAAAGTCTCTGTTTGGATACTGCTTGTCTTTTAGAGCGGCCTGTTATTGACGCAAAAAGCCTGTGTGATTGACTAAATTGTCTTGTTCTGTCCAGGTAAAAGGCAATTGCATGCCTGACATCCAAGGAGTTGTTGCCGCACTGGCATCCAGATGAGGCTTCTGGTGGAAGACTGATAAGTATATAGGCTCATTGATGTGGAAATGTGAGACTACTTTTGGAAGGAATTTTGGATGTGGTCCTAGTATCACTGTCTTTATGGAATGTCAAACGGTGGGTTGGCTATGAGGACAACTAACTTACCGACCCTTCTGGCTGTTGTAATTGCTATAAAGAATGCCATCTTCATGGAAAGGTGTGTAAGGGTATGTCTACACTAGCCACCCTAGTTCGAACTAGGGTGGCTAATGTAGTAATTTGAACTTGCAAATGAAGACCGGGATTAAAATATCCCGGGCAGGATAGCCGCGGGCAGGGAGTCCGAAGTACCGGGCATTTAAAAATGGCGGCGCCCAGGAACATGCAAATAAAGCCCAGGATTAAAATATCCCGGGCTTCATTTGCAAGTTCGAATGACTACATTAGCCACCTGAGTTCGAACTAGAGTGGCTAGTGCAGACATACCCTAAGAGAGTGTGTCGCCATGGACTCAAATGAAGGGCTAGTCAAATGTTTAGGACTAAGTTGAGATCCTAAGATGGGACTATTGGCTTTATTGCAGGAAAGGTGTTAAATCCTTTCATTAATTTTTTGGTGGCCGGGTGAGAGAAAAGTATTTGTCTGTCCACCATGTTACACTCACTTGATATGGCCGCCAGATGCCCATTACGAGATGCGTTAGACTGGTTTTGCGTTTTGAGTGCGAGGAGGTACTCTAAGACCATTGTGAGCTGCGTTGACCATAGCTGAAGTGCTCTGTTGTTGGCCCACCGGGAGAAATGCTGCCATTTGTAAAGGTAAGTTCTTCTTGTGCTCTGTTTGCAACAGCTAAGGATTATCCTTTGTACTTCATCCATGCAAGTGAAAGGTTGCACTGTCAACCCTGAAGGAGCCATGGAATAAGATGAAGCTTGTGAGCCTCTGGATGCAGAAATCAGGCCTGGTCCTGGGATTCTATGTTCGGCCATGGAGGGAGAGGAAACGGAGGAGAAACTGACATCTGCGACAGGTAAGAGAACCAGGTCTGTCTGGGCCATGCGGGTGCTATCATGATCACCCTGGCGTGGTCGTGTTTTATCTTGTGAATGACCTCCCCTAGGAGGGAAGGGGATAGAAAGGTGTAAAATAGGCTGAGAGGCCAGTTGCTGGTCATGGAGTTCTCACACAGGCCCACCCTGGAATAGTACTTGGGGAATCTGCAATTGAGTGATGTTGCAAATAAGTCTATTTCCACAAAGATCTACCTGCAGAAAATGAAGTTCAGGGATTGAGGGTGTACCTCCCAATCGTGTTTCTGGTGGAAATGACGACTCATCTGGTCCACTGTGACATTTTGTTCGCCTGGGAGATATACTGTGGGTATTCTGATATGATGAAGGATATACCATGTCCATAGTGCAATGGCTTTGTTGCACAGTTGTATGATCTGGCACCGCTCTGCATGCAGGCAGTGTTGTCTGTGTATATCCTGACCACTTTGCCCCGAATTAAGGGGAGAAAGTGTTTGCACGCTCTTCTTACCACCCGTAACTTGAGTACATTGATACTCCATCCCATGGGACACCATCTCCATTAAGTAGTGTGGCCTTCCCTGTGTGCTTCTCATCCCTCCATGAAGGCATCGGTCATTATGTGGATGGATGGAGTAGGCTGGTGGAAAGGAACCCCTGAGCAGAGATTGTTGTGTTGCAGCCATCACGTGAGGGATTCCCTGACCTTGTTTGTAAGGCTGACAGTCTTGTGCACTGAGTGCCTGTGCAGGTGGCACCACGTGTGTAACTTGTAGAGTTTGCATGTGTAATCTTGCCTGAGGAACAAAGTATGTTTTTGCTGATATGTGACTTAGTAATTGTAGGCAGTGCCTAGCTGATATCATGGGGTTGTGTACGACAGATTGTGCTAATGTGGTCAGTGCGTAGAATCTCTGAAGACGTAGCCGAGCTTGTGCTCATATTCAGTCGAAAGTGGCCCCTATGAACTCGCGAAAGGGTTTAGTCCTATCAATATAAAAGGCTAGCACACGTCTAGCATCCAGGGAATGGAGTACTTGCTCCTTAGGGGAGGCGTGGGGCTTTGGAAAGAAAACTGGGAGGTACATTTCTTGGGACAAATGGAACGGTAACACCACCTTGGGGAGAAAAGCCGGGTGAGAGCGGAGCCTCACATTATTGTCAGAAAACAGTAGGTAGGGCGGGTTTACCGTTAACACCCTCAGCTCGGAGACCCTGCGAGCCAACGTAATGGCCACAATGAATGCAACCTTCATAGAGAGGTGCTTCAAAGAACTCGTGGCCAGCGGTTCAAAGGGGGAGCGACACAAGTCTGGACAACATGAGGTTAAGGTCCCAAGCGGGGAGAGAGGGTCTAACCGAGGGATACAACTTATCCAAACCCTTAAGGAACCTTTTGGCCACAGGGTCAGAAAACAGAGAAACTCCTGCCGAACCAACATGGAAGGCGGAGAGAGATGCCATATGGACTTTGATAGAGGAGGTATAGAGGCCACTGGACCTAAATTCAAAAAGGTAGTCCAGAATGGACGGGACAGGTGCACAGGACGGGTGTACTCCCCTTCTGGACACCCAAGACGAGAACCGCCACCACTTGGCTGCGTACGACCGCCTGGTAGACGGTTTCTTACTACTTAGGAGCACCATCTGTACCTCCTGGGAACATTCCCTTTCCGGTTGGGTCAGCCATGGATAAACCAGGCCGTCAGGTGGAGAGAGCTGAGATTCGGGTGAACCATGGTCCCCCCGTTCCAAGGCCTGGTCAGGAGATCCCGAACAAGCGGGAGAGTTATAGGGTCCTTGGTGAGCATGTCCACCAGGATAGGGAACCAGAATTGTCTGGGCCACCGCGGGGCTATCAGGATGACCATGGACCTGAAGGTCTTGACCTGGGTCAGAACCCTGGGAATTAGGGGAAACAGAGGGAAAGCATAGAGGATGCCTGCCGGCCACGGCACTGTCATGGCCTCCCCCTTGGAGTGTTCCCCCAGCCCCAACAGGGAGCAGTAACTCTGGCACTTGGTGTTGCGTGCCAAGGCAAACAGGTCTACTAGGGGACAACCCCACCTGTGGAAGACCTGACGAAGGGCCGACTCCTTGAGAGACCACTCGTGGGCTCCGAAGGACCTGCTCAGAGCATCGGCCAGCAAGTTTTTGCACCCCGGCAGATACTCTGCCTGCAAAACTATGTCGTGCTCTACACACAGGTCCCAGAGGCACAGAGCCTCATGGCAGAGGGGAGGCAACCGGGCTCCCCCCTGCCTTTTGAGGTAAAACACAGCCGCCGTGTTGTCCAGGGGCACCAGGACAGGGCGGCGAGACAGCTTCGACAGGAAGGTCTCGCAGGCTCTCCTGACCGCCCTGAGTTCCCAGACATTTATGTGCAGAGCTCGCTCTGCTGGGGACCATAAACCCTGGGTCCTGTGACACCCCAGGTGTGCTCCCCAACCCAGGTCGGAAGCATCTGTGACCAATGTAAGCAAGGGGGGAGGTACAGTGAACGGAACCCCGCTGCACACCACTGCCTCCTGGATCCACCATTGTAAGGAGGCTATCACCTCTGGCGGCACTGTGAGAACCGTGTCCCAGAGACCCCTGGCCTGTTTGAATGCCCTTGCCAACCAGGCCTGCAGAGGCCTGAGCCTCATTCGAGCATGGCATACCACATACGTACATGCAGCCATGTGTCCCAGCAGCCTTGAACAGACCCGGGCTGTCGTGATGGGGAACTGGGTTAACTCGGAGACCAGCTCCACTATGGACAGAAACCTGGCCCTAGGGAGGAGTGCTTTTGCCACCGTGGCGTCCAGGATGGCTCCTACAAATTCGAGGTGTTGAGAGGGAGTCAACGATGACTTTTCCTTGTTTAGCATGAGTCCCAGCCTTACGAAGAGAGCCCTTGTGAGGGAAACATGGGCCTCTACTTGCTCGTAGGAGTGGCCACGAATCATCCAGTCGTCTAGGTACGGAAAAACGTGTACCCCTTTTTTGCGGAGGAATGTTGCTACGACTGCCATGCATTTTGTAAAGACCCTGGGTTCTGTTGAAAGGCCAAATGGGAGCACTGTAAATTGGAAGTGGCATCGGGAAACAATAAAACGGAGAAACCTCCTGTGGCTGGATCTTATCGCCACATGGAAGTAAGCATCCTTGAGATCGAGAGTTGCGTACCAGTCTCCTAAC
>CM057848.1:39458602-39498908 GCA_030068395.1 Apalone spinifera
ACACTGAATAGAACTAAACTATGTACATAATAGTTTTTTGCCTTTTGTTTCATATTAAATTTTATATATATAACCCTTTTGCTGATTTTTAAAGTGTTACTTAAACAGGACAGGTGAAATATTATCATGTAAAGCAACCATAAACACATGAAAAGACCTAGGTTTACAATTTATGATTAAAACTCTACTATCTACACAATATACATAGACGTAAAATGTAAAAACTAAAATATCTTGGAAACAGTAGCCAATCAGTTGTTTTAATTGTCATATTTGAATTCAGCACATCAAAATACATAATAAATAGCTCATTTTATCTCTGAAGCAGACGACTTCTAAAAAAGTGCTATCAATGAACTTCATGCAAAGGTCCTAGAACAGCTGATTGATTTGGTCAAAGCTACAAGGAGTGAAGTGGGACCATTAACTTAGAGACAGAAGAGTCCATAATCTATTCAATCCCTGATAGTCAGCCACGTGCCCAAAAGTTTTTTTTAATATTAAAATATAAACAAGACACACCTATCCCAGCTAGGCACCCCAACAGATATTCAAAAACACACAATAAAACAGTAAAATAAAAACAGGAACAGAATAGCAGTACATACAATTCACTACAGCAAACTACTATTCATCAGAAAATATCCCCATCCAGAACCCACCTGAGCTCTCCTCACACAGTAATAGATGCAATGTTGATGGCTCGGAGCCCTAGACCCCTTTGAACTGCCAGGCCCCGGGACAACTGCCCCCTTTGCCTCACCCATCGGCAGGCTTGGTCATGTGTTCTTAGAAAGATGGCCTTTTTAGCAAAAGAGCTGCCACACGGTATACTACCTTGAACTTCAAAATGGTGTTAGGAATTGAATGGAATATGTTTTATGAAAACCCCATTAGCCTGTCAAGTGTTCTCTCTAAACTTTCAGTGCTATCATTCTGCTTGCCCCGGCATTTCAACAGAAACAGACACGTTCTGCTGGGTTCATCGGTTTGATACTGTTTGATTCCCACATGATGCTGTTATCCAGGGTCCTCTACACCTAAAACTCTTGGTAACTTTACTCTATGTGAGGTGGCATCGGGAAATAAATCAATGGAAGTTCAGCACATCTTTCTGACAGATGGCTGGCACAAGCAGTACAACACAAGAATTCTTTCACTTAAAATCTTTACTTTATTTAGTCTCACAAGCACAAACAAATGCAACAGGTTATAGAGCATCCCAAATTAATAGTCACTTCCAAAGGTTTGGAGTAGTCTCCAGTGGTCAACAGCCTTCAGATGCCCAGACTTCCGACTACGGCTAGAGACGTTAAGATGGATTTACAGCAGAGTTTACTTGACCCAATCCCCTTTCCCTTTTTCACTCATGATGCAGGAAATCTCACATAGCTTGTCAATCATCAGTAACCACTGAGCAAGCAGTTTAAGCAAGAAGTTTCAAGCTATTAGTTATACAGATGTGGTTTTGCAAAGTCTGCAGTCTCATGGGCCCCGACAAACACGCACCAGAATCAAATATAAAAAAACTTGTAGTTTTTCAAAACTGCATACATCAGCAATTTAAAAGAAAGATCAAGAGGATGGTGCAGGGTCATAGTTAGTTCTCGTGGTTACTATCCCTCCCTTCCTAGCCTACTTAGTTATGCTAAGGCTGCTACAACGGCCTTACAAGCTGCTTTTGGCAATAAGCATAATAATTGATAGTCCAGTTACTGGCACTGGCCTAGACACTTTGTTGGGCTGTTAAAAACTCCCCTTATGATGCCATAGTGCAGCATGGCATGACAAGTCAACAGAGGAATGAGGTAGTTGAGTTTAAGGGAGTAAAAATTTTAAGAAATGAGATTAGAGGAAAACCTACTTCCCCATCAATCCTCTCTACTGACAGCTAGGGCAGATTTCGTTCTAACGATGTATTTTCCAGTACTTTGTCTAGTCTGACCATTTGAGCAATAGGGGTTCAAGCACTTCCCCATGCAATTTACTATAATCGAAGAGAGTTTTAGTCCCCAATCCCACCGCAAAAGGGAAGGAAATATGCTTCCTTGAGATTCTTTCTTTCTAGAACAGCCTGTCCCAATCCTTGGCTCAAACTCAGGAGAATGTGCCACTCCTTTCTATTGTCACCAGGGAAACTTTACTGCCCACATACCTGCTGCGTAAGGAGGCTGATGTGGCTGGGTGGGGAATACTGCCTGGCTGCTTGCTTTTCCGCTAGCCGCTGCAGCTCTGCTGCTACAATACTGTGGTTGTAGCGTCTGCTCTGGGAAGAGCTGTTTTCTTCATCCTTGTGCACCCTGGCTGAGCCCATGCACTGCCCACTCGGACTGCGATGGCATGAACCTGCCAAATACAGAGTTTTCATACACTAAGAAAAGTAAAGCAACATGTTGGGCTGCAGAGAGCTCTTCATGCCCTTTGAGGAGGGTTAAAAACACTGAATTATATAGGAGAGAGCTATATATTTGCAACAATAGAAATAAAAGCCAGCAGGATACTTTCTGCAACACTGTGCACATCTCAGCTTCTCCATGTCAATACTGAATCTTCATGCACCTCAGGATAAAACAGCTAATGGAACCCAGTTTCAATGGACATTGGCTGTTTGTTCTCATTTATGAATTATCTCTATTAGAGCAGTGACTGGAATTGGAGCAGCAAAGGTACGCGGATTAGAGAGTGAAGATATTCTTGTACTCCATCCCAGAAAGTCAGAGGATGTTTGGAAGCCAAGTGTGCAGAGGAAAGTTTTTTCTAAAGAAACATACCTCTTTCTTATGTCAGTTGGACCTTAATCAATTTAAAGCATGGACACTTGGCTCCCTATTCAAAGAGGATCACTAACAGGTTGAACACAGACATCATACTCTTCTTATAAAGAACAAAATCAACATCTACTATATATCTGAGAGTGTTTGTTTCTGTATGTGTCTTTGCGTCTGTCTTTTTGTTCAAGTACTTTTCCTAAATGGTAAGAGCTAGGACCACCAAATTTGGTATGCAGCTTCCTCTCAACTTAAACCAAGGTAAGTGTTTGATTATGCCAAGAAAATGGGATGTTTCCAGAAAGGGACTGCTTCTCATAAAACCATATAGAAAACAGAGAGAATCACCAAACAAGTCAAAACGGCCGGCCGATGGTGTGCCTCCCCTCCACCCCAATCTGGGACTGTCCCAGCCCCAGGCAGTCCCCTTAGGCATCTTTTAGGAAGGGTGGGGTGAAGCTCCCTCCCTCCCCCAATTCTTATGGATACACTGCTGGCTATTCCCATTCATCAGGGAGCAAGGGGAACGTGCACCGTTTGCTGCATTCCTCACTCTGGTTGGAGAGTTCAGGAGCAGACAAACCTAGACCTGCCCCAGACAGGGAACATGCACCCCTTCCTTGGCTGTGCCTGCTGCAGCTACAGCAGTCATGGAGAGGTGCTTCTCACCTGGACCCAAGGTGCAGTGATAAAAGAGGGTTGGGGTAGTCCACTCTCCCCGAGGTAGCCTGTGTACTGAACCCGTCATCCTTAGCCCCACCCCAGAGCAATAATTTAATGAAGAAAAACAAAAAAATAATTGAGTTAAAGATCCAAGAAACCATCTTCTAGTAAAAGTATAAATAGAAGATATTCATAGATTGAAAACTGATTAGAGGATCATAAGCAGATCATGATAGCAACGGCATAGTACAGGGGAGGAATCTTGGCAGGTTGATAGAGTTATTCTGGATTTAACATTTTTGTTAATAATTGGGAAGATGGACTAAATGGCATATTGATGAGAGTCATAGGTGTTTTAGGAAAAGCTGTGAGAATCAATGAGAACAAAGAAGTAAAATGAAGGTCCTTCGGAAATCAATAACATGGGTAGGAAGTAACAAAATGAGATTCTATTTGGAAAAGATGCAGGTAATACTTCTGGAAAGATAACACTCTATGGGAGGAAGAAAAACTTATGAAGCAGAACAGATCAGAGAGAGTAAGGTGAGTGGGAAGCAAATTGGAGAGGAATCTAATGTGATATGGTTGCAGCTGCACAAATAGTGGCATCATGTCACAGACAAAATAATTATGGTCTTTCCCTTCTTTAATATGATCTTTCCTGGGACACTACACTCGGAACTGTATACCCCATTTCTAGAAAGCTGCTGACAAATTGGTGGGAATTTAGAAAATAGCTACAAAAATGATCAGGGAGTTTGAGGGACTGAGTTATGAGGAAAGAAAATAGAAGCGGGACATGATAACAGTCTTCAAGTACTTAATGTCTGTGAATACCAGAAGGGGAGAGGAATTATTTAGAGAGAGAAAACAAAGTAAAACTAAGAGCAATAGAATGAAGTTAAATGGGTACATTTTGGGCTGAATTATCAGGAAAAGCTTTCCTGGAAATGAGTCTCTCAAATCACCTCTCATGGCAAACAGGAGAAGCAGCCCTAGCACTTGGAACTTTTAAAACTAGCTCAAACAAAACAATGTCATAGTAGAAAATAATTTGCACTAGCTCCTTGGAAGGCACCTACTGGGATTTTATTAACTCTGGTTTCTAGGCTTTTCCAAATTCCAGAAAGTACATCATTTGGACAAATCTGTTTAGTTTCAGGGTTCTAGAGGTACCAGTAACACACCCTAATTCTCTCTATGAGAGGCCCTGAGCATGGAATCTAACCATGGGATGAAAGGCATATCTTGTATTTTTCATACAAAAGCTACAATGGTTTTGTTTAAAATCAAATGGATCCCTTTAAACAAACTACTGAGCAAGTGCATCAGATTTATTTTAATGCCAGAAAGCTCAACACATTGTATAAAGTAGTCTAGTGAACACGTGACAGAGTTTGTTGTCCACTTCAAACCCAGTTCTGCAGGGTTATTGCAGAGGAAAACCCACTCACAGTTAAAGCTTGTACACATGTAGGCATTTAAGAACATTAATTTGCATTAAGAAAGTATGTGAATTTAAAGTGGATTAGTTAAACTGCATTAAACCCACGTGAACACACTCATTCAGAATTAAATTGGCCTTAATTTGATTGAGCTGAATTTACTTATTAAGCAAATATGGCTATCTTACTCTGTTGGCTAGCATTTTTCAACCTCTATCCACCCTAAAGGTGCCCGTACTTCAGTGTAGAATAAGAAATCCCTCTATGTAATGTTTAAGATATTTTGAGGTATGCCAAGATGAAAGGGAAATATGAAGTTATGTTGCAATTAACATTCCCATAAACCAGGAGTGGGCAAGATATGAGCCACAGGCTGAATCAGGCCCACCAAGCCATTGGATACAGCCCACATAGTGCCTGATCTGACTCAAGGGCTACCATGGGGACCCTCAGGCACAGAGCAGCCAGATACTTCAGAGCAGCCCCACAATGCTTTAAGCAGCTGGCTGCTCCCTGTGGCTCTCTGCTCTGGGTGCCAAGGGAAGGAGGAGGCTTTGTGTGCTGCCCCCACCCTCTAGCAAAATCTCTCGATTCCCATTGACTAGATGGGAATTCAGAGATTTTGCTGGGGGGCAGAGGCAGTGCATGAAGCCTCCCCATCCCTCTGGTGCCCAGAGCAGAAAGCCACAGGGAGATGTCACATTTGAGCAGCCTTGGGCTGTGGCAGGTAAGGAGCCTGCCCCAGGGTCCTGCAGGGCTCCTGGCTGGGAGCTGCCTAGGTAAGCATCTCCTGGCCATAGCCTGCCTCTGGCATCCCAGTCCCTTCCACCCCCCAACTCCCCGTCCCTGGTTACCACCCCTTCCTGCCCCAAGTCATCATCCAAACCCTTTGCACCTCCCCTCCCCCAGGTCACAACATCCTCCCAGACCCTGCACCCTCTCCTATGCCCATCCCCCAGGCCCCATACCTCCTCCATGATCCCATACCTCAAGCCCCTCCTCCAGATCATAACTCCATCCTTTACTTTCTCAGACCCCACACTCTTTCCTGCACCCCAGTCTCCTATCTCAAGCTCCCTTCTACACCTATCCTCTGTCCCAAACCCCACACGCCCTCCATAGAAAAGTGTGGCTCTTGACCATTTACCAAAATCTTGGAGTAGCCCCCGATTAAAAATTATTGCCCACCCCTGCTTTAAGGCCGACTTGGAGGCCTTGACTATTCTCTGAACCTGTGACTAACTGCTACTTCCACTGATAAATCTCCTGGAGAGATGACCATGTGTTGATTATGCATCAGTTGTGCAGTTGGATACAACTACCCCTTCTCACATATATCATTTCCCACTGCTATATGGGGTGAGACCCTCTCCATTCCATGCTGACTGAACCAGTTCAATTCCCCATTCATCAGCACAAAAAAACAAAATTATGAGCAAGGAGAGGTTTCTTTCTCTCAAAAAAGAATGCAGTAATGGTGAAAGGAGCTAAATTCACAACTCTGAAAATTAAACATTTCTGGCTATCCCAGAGCTGGTAAAGACTATGTACACTTTGCTCTGACTGAGCAGCCTTAGTTGTCATTACGCTGCCTGTACTCTACTCTTCATGGCAACTGGGTTAGCCAACTTGATACTGATCACTGCAGCCATAGGGACAAAAGGACAGGATGATGAATTCTAAAAAAAACTTTGACTGACAAAAGACAGGATTTGCCCAATTAAATGTTCACACATCCCAGCACACACACCTGTTTTAGCAGAGGATGGTCGGGATAGTCTTTGGCTGTAGATCCGAGTAGCACTTTGAAATGACGAGAAGGGTGCAATGGTATAGCTGCTAGACCGACAACGATGCAACCCTGCATGGCTAGACGTCTGGTGGGACACTGGATTTGTGGAGACAGACCAGTTGTCAGGGACTGTGCTCTGGAAAGAAGGTGGGGAGGATGGGGACTGAGTCAGTTTTGATCCAGCTAGAGGAACCAGGGTGGAGTGGTGACCAGGCACCTGTGTGTTTTTCGAGGCTGTGGTACGAGATGACAGCTGGGAACTGACGCTTCTTTGGATCGAGGCACCAGAAACAGAGGAGGAAGCATTAGGGGGGTTGCACCCAAGTAATTTTGACTCATTTTCTGTGGAAGACCGGGGCCCTGTTAAAACAATATAAACAAACTAATCAGAATGTTTCATAAGTTAAGCAATTTTCCAGAGCCCCAAAGACAACAGTAATGAGGCCTAGGGGCTGTGTTTATTGGCCTGATGAAGCCAAAAAAACCCTCATCCACCAACAAGGGCTGACAAGAACCAAGATCTGATTCAGGCATATCCTTTTCCAAGACTCAAAATATCTTGCAGAGATCTTTAATTGCAAAAGAGTTTATTTCTTCACCCAAGTAATCTTCCCCCAGAGCCAGGACTGAGACTCTCTCAGCTTGTTCTGCATCTAGAGTCTGACTACAGTAGTTACTCAAAATAGTTTTAAATCTACTCAGGAAGTTCGGCTTCTGCCTCAGTCACTGCAGAACTACCCCTGCCTTGGTTTGGATGGGTTCACTTATCCAGGGGCAGGGGAACTTTTCGGGGTTGGATGCTGCTGACGCACAGAAAATCAGTCAGGGGTACACACAAACGAGATGCAAAAAAGCCAAACCAAAACAAAAAAACCCAACAGCCAAACCCTCACTGATGTGCCCCCCAATTGAGAAGGAGAAAGACACTCCCCCATATTCCCCTCACACACCAGAGCCTCCAGCGACCCAGACTAGTAGATTTTCGGTACTCCAGCCCCACTGGGGGGTAGCAGAGAGGCTGGAGTGCCAGCACGGACTCTCCAATGCTGGGAGGGGGGAGCCTTAAGCCTCAGAGGCCAGATCCAGGCAAGCCAGGGACCACATCCAGCCCCTGGGCTTTAGGTTCCCTATCCCTGACTTACCAGATGGCTTGGCTTCTTTGGGCTTATAACTTCTCAGTTCTCCTTCTCCACTTGAGTCTGTCACTGAATGTTGGGGCTGATTCCTTTTAATGTCTTCCACCATCTCAGGAAGATCTGAAATGAATTTTCAAAGTCAGGAAGCAGAACAATTTCAATTGCTTGTACCATGAGAAATGGACTTCAGGGTCTGAATACTGCACACACACTGGAGTCTCTTCCCAATATTTATTGTGGCCTACCTTTTTCTATTATCACTGTCTGTTGGCTTGATTCACAGCATTAGCTAATGCAGACTGCAAGCTAGAAACCTACCCCTTCCTTATGCAGGAATCACTATTCACTCAGCTATCAGACCCATCTGCTCTGAGCTCTGCACCCTTACCAATGCAAGGACAACCTATCATGACAGTGTCATACTCATCACACCCAGGCTCCCCATCTCTTTATTGGGCTTCCTACTTAAACCTAGACAATGCCCCATTTGAGTTCCACCTTCTTCTCAACTTTATATGGAGTCACTAGAGCCAACCCCTGTTTCTTGTAAGCTCTCTTTCTCAGTACTCCACAAGGCACTTACCTCCTTGAGCCCTGCTTTCTGGCTGCCTGATGATGATGCTAGGCTTTGTGGTCCTGGAGTTTGTTCCCAGAAAGACACTTGCTGATTTATTCTTGTGTGTGTAATATGTCAGCACCTCCTCCAGATCACTCTCGCTGAGACAGAGGAAAGAAAGGGTCTATATGAGGCTTCTATAAGCTTCTGCTATTGCTTCAGAATCACAATGCAAACAGATCATCAGGCTGAAGAGGAACAAGAAGCCAGAGAAATTACTGGAATGTCTGGAACGAGAACATGCTCCAGTCTATATTGTGGAGAACAGCTCAGAAAGACTCCTGTTCACGTGCCACTTCCAGGATGTGTGCAGGAAAACCCAGGGACTTCAGGAACCTTCCAAGACTAAACAGAGAGCCAGTGCAAACCTTATATGCTGTTTTTGGGAAGTTGTCTCAGATAAGAGAGGGGTTCAGTTTTAAGCAGCTGTCATTAGCAAGTTCCCACAGCTGTCATTAGCAAGTTCTCGCTCAGGTGCTCACTAAACCTAGTGCCATCAATACTGTAACAGAATTCAGCATGGCCTCTGTTTTATATTAAACATTAATGGGATTTATTCCAAGAGTAACAGGAAAGCCCACTAATTAACCAATTTCACAGAGTAATCAAGGGAAGCAGTCAACATTTTTATGGGTCCCACAAAAATATTTCACACTTCTTTTTATTATTTTCTTGGTTATAAAATTATTAAATAAAATCCTACCCCAGTGTCATAGGCCTCTGTCACATCTGGGACAAGTGCCAGTCATTCAGCTTTCAATTCATAGCAATCTTGAGCTGTATTTCTAGTATCATGAATAGCTATTTTCCTTTCCTTTCCTGCTCTTTGATGCTGCTTCAGAATCATCTCGTGATCATGTAATATGGCTGTTGCCAAATGCAACCCTATATTCAAACCTTATATACTACTGTAATATATTTTGTATAAAACATATCTTGTGAGGTATCATCTGAAAAGTAGTAACTCACTGGTCAAGAATGAAGGAACACTATATGTACAGTTATGAACACAAGCTGAAATTATGACTGCAGTGTGTTTATCAGACATGACATGACTGGAGAGGTAGTAAACCTGTTCCCAAAAGACAAAGGATAAGCTAATGCTTTAAGCCAGGTGTCAAAGTTGATTGGCAATCACTTGTTAAGTGGCAATTCTTTGGCAACTAAATGGGACAGGAATAGATGGACCTGCATTTTAGCAAGCTACAACATGGAGCCTCTTTCACCCAAGATTCCATATACGTGTACTCACAACAGGAAGGAACTTTATCTAGCTGTTACCCTCAGAAAAATGCATTTCAAAGGAGGCCTGGACAATACAAGGGAGGGACAAAAACACTCCATGATCTCTCTCTTTCTCTCCTGCTCTTTCACCTAAGACAACAAAGGAACTAGCCCTTTGATTTTGGGAGATGATCTTGTTTTGGAATTTTAGTCCAAAATGTAGCTGGAAGCATATGATAAGGATTTTACCCTGAACCAAATCCAGTTTGTTAAGTTTTAGCTATTAGAAAATATTTTATCTTTATTTCTCTTGTAACCATTTCTGATTTTAATGCTGTGTACTTGAATTTCCTTAAAAATCTCTCTCTTTGTAGTTAAATAAACTTGTTTTATTTTTTTCATCAAAACAAATTGAGTACCATGTAAAAACTGACCTGTTCTGATAACTCCAGTTGAAGTAGCAAACTGTTGCAGACTGATCACATAAAGGGGACTTCTAACAGCTGAGCTCCCCAGGAGAAGACTGGACAGTGTAGAACACATGATTTTGGGAGAAACTGGGGGCTGGAAATATACTGGAGTCACCCAGCAGGTAGCAACCAAGGCACTGGAAACCAGTGTGTGACTGCTGGGCTGCTGACAGGTAGGAGGTTAGAGTTACAGGACCAGGGTTATAGCTATATACAAACACTTAAGATGTGACCTGTATGCTGTTTGTGACCAAGCCAGTTGGGAAGATACAGCAGCAAAGCACTGTGAGGCACCAAAGATTGCAGGACAGTTAGTGATTATAGCGGGAAGCCAGGACGACTGGATTCTAGCTTGATTCTGGAAAGGGAATGGGGTCTAGTGGTTAGAGCAAGGGGCTGAGAGTCCTCACTGGGTATGCATCCTAGAATGTGACAATTACACACAGGATAAGCAAGCCAGCAGAAGGGTACTGCCAGCAATAGTCGCAACACATCACAGTCCAGCAAGGTAATACTTACTGCTGGCAGTCACAATTGTGCAAAATACCATTTGCATATTCACACTTACGGGGTGTGCCACTAGTGACACTGAGCTTTGGGGAAAGAACCACCTATTTGGACAAGTCTTTTGACCCTCAGGGCTCTTTTTTTCCTCAGATATCTGAACAGTAGGAATATGTAAGGGTGACAAACTGGTGGATGGAAGGGTGATTTAAGTTTTTGGATTCTCTGGTTTGTTGGTAGTAGGTTACAGTGAGTTGTATTAAACAACTATGATTGGATATTAATTTTTGTTATATTTTTAAGTTGTGTCAAGGGTGTTGAAAGCCTATAACTAGGCAATCTCTGAGTACGCATATACTTCTAAATAAAACAAATACATACTTAAATAGCACCAAGGTTATGAGGGGACTGTTGGATAAACCCTAGTTAACAAGTGGTAACTCTTAGCTTCCATCTTCTCTGATGTGTCTCTGATTATGTTACAGAACAAGCACTCATCATCAACAAGGATGGCTTGAGTTGCAGGAAACAGACCATATGTTTTAAAACTGGAAATACTCATGCACGGTAATGTTTTCCACTATAGTTTAAGTATATAATGTTTATGTATATGAAACAGAGAGAACATGCCTATAAACTTTTCAACCCTCAGCAGCAATGTCTTTTGCCATTGTCCTATAGATCTAATGGCAAAAATATGCAATATGCGCTTCATGCTGCAGATACTGATGATGCAACATCAGTTTGGGGAAACAGGACAGTGTAAGAGCAGGCAGACGGTTCCAGTAAAAAAGTGCCTAGTTCCAAGCTTCAGATAATATCTGGCTGCAACAGCCTGGTAACTGTAACAAAGGTTCCCAATATTCCTAAAGAGAACACATGTCTGCCCAATACATTAATTTTCTTAGCATCCTTGTCCAAAGGAGTAGACTGCAAACTGAGCAACTCCAAAGTCAGTCTTTTTATTGCCTCCAGAGACCATCAGAGAACCAAAAGTCCGGTGTGAAAGAATGGGAATTCCTACTGTGGATCCAGGAACAAGCAATCTGCTTTCTAAGTAACAGCAGAAGTAGATCCTAATATTCTGAGACACTTTCCTTTGGGTGTGTCTACACTGCACCCTTAGCTTAAAAAAAGCTATGCAATTTTAACCACACAAATTGCATAGCTTATTTCAAGTTAATTTTTAAATAGCTTATTTCATAATTTGGTGCTGTCTACACAGCGCCAAATTTAGAAATGATCTGCTATTCTGAAACGTCCCTTAATCCTCGTGGAACAACATTTACAGGCACATCGGAATAGCAAGCCCATTATTTCAAAAGATATTTCGAAATAACGGGCACGCTGTCAAGATGTGGAATAGCTATTTCAGGATACCGAAAGTATCCCGAAATAGCGCTTCTGTCTAGATGCACCCTTCTCTGCACTATGGTGATAAACATTTCTTTGGAACACAGTAATCTCCTACTCTAAACAATCTACCATCTGAATCAGTAATTCTTGTAACTATCATCATCAGAAAGTAAAAGAGATAGTCATCTTGATATCATCAGGAGGTGGAGAAGACACTGAAGCTTCCTAATCAGTAACAGAGGTTTAGATAACATAACCCCTACTTTCTCCTCATTCAAATTCAGTAATTCACTATCAGTGTTGGTCAGACATGAAAGAGAGATAACTTCCACAATTGGTTATGACAAAGGAAGTGGAGACTGCACCTTAGCTCTCTTAGAAGAGTGTATTAGTAAGAAATGTTCTCCTTTGTAGCATCTGGCCCCCATGAAGTTGTGAGAAGTCTGTCAATATGGTTAAATAAGGAACTAAATAAGGAGCCAGTATAAAATTTTCCTAGAGGACCTGAGAGGTCTTGGAGAAGAAATATCTCATCTCTGGCTCTCTTCTAGAATCTATGATATACAGGTTGGATCTCCCTGGTCCAGAAACCTCAAGATCTGACTGGTCCCAGATGAGGTGGTTTTTCCGGACCAGGGAAGGTCATTTCTGGCCTCCCTGCTTCTTCTCCCCCTGCCCTACCTTCCCACTGGGCTTCCTGGTTCCCCCTGCAGCGCAGATGAGCCACAACCCTCCCCCACACAGCCCACCTGAACCGCATGCTGGCCCCCACCAGCTCCCGGCCCCGGCCCCACCCCCTACAGCCTAGCTGGTCTGTGCATCATCCCTCCTCCAGCATAGTACCAGGCTCCGAGCCCCCTTACCTCCTGCAGCACACCAGGACTCCCTGATTCTGGAACATCCATAGTTCTTCTGAACCATGGATGTTGCTGAACCAGAGAGTTCCAGTTTACAGAGATGTAACCTGTATTTGAGAGAGTTTGTCTACTTGTCTGTCTGTCTGTTCACGATCCCCTCCTAAACGGTAAGAGCTAAAACCACCAAATTCGGTATACAGCTTCCACTTATCATAACTTAAAGTAAGGTAAGGGTTTGATTGTGCCAGCAAAATGGGATGTGCCTGGAATGGAATTGCTTCTCATAAAACTATACAGAAAAATGGTTTCTCATAAAATCACACAGAAAAGAGACAATCACTAGGCAGGTGAAAGGGGTTGACTGGGGGTGTGGCCCCCTCCAGGACAGCCCCAGTCCTGAGCCTCCCATACCACAGGAATCCTTTAGGGAGGATGAGAGGGGCATAGCTGAAGCTCCTCCTCTCAGTTTGTACAGATATATTGCTGGCTGTTCCCCTTCATCAGGAAGCAAGAGGAAAGCGCACAGTTTGCTGTATTCCTCACTGTGGCTGGGGAGCACAGGGGGCAGACGAACTTGGACCTGCTCCAGCTGGGGGACGTGTACTCCTCCCTCAGTTGTGCCTACTTGAGCTGTTGCAGCCGTAGAGAGGTGATTCTCACCTGGTCCCAAGGTGCTGTCGTAAGTGAGGGCTGGGCTAGCCCTCTCTCCCTGGGGTACCTTACATACTGAACCCCTCATCCCCAGCCCCACTCCAGGGCATGATTCAAATGAAGCATGTACATGTTCATTTTTTCCCAACAAACAAAAATTAATTAATAGAGTTAAGGACCTGAGCAACGTCAGATAAATCTTCTAATTGAATATAATCACATGAATGTAATATTGTATTGTTTTTCATACCACCCTGAGGATTTAATTTGTTTACAATAACCTTTTTCTACCAGATTCTAGCACGTTTAAGGCTAGTCAAACGTGAGCCTTATAAAACTGCAGAGTATTGGACCTTAATGAACTGCTCACAATTAACTGTTTTAGCAGAAAGGGAAAGAAGCCATGGTCATGGCAAGGAGTGTTCTTCACTTCACTCCACATCCTAGGAGGCATAGTCCTAGATGGTACCTGGAGTTGAGGAAAGATGGCAAGGATGGTATGTCCTTTTGAAGACAGGAATTTGATAAGCAAATTCATGAAGGAAGCTGAACCACAGAAAATCAGGGAAATCTCAGCAGCAGCCCTGGCTTGTTTTCCTTCCAGTAAGTGATTCCATTTGCTCCAGAATGACAGAGAGGGGATATTACAGACTATGAGCATTTATAGCATTTACTTGGAGCCTATACTGGCCTTTGGGTATAACGGCAAAAATTTCCATCATATACTTCATGCTGGAGACACTGATGAGACAACAGCAGTTTAGGGAGGTAAGACGGGACAATATAAGAGCAGAAGTGATGTAATGTGATACATTGTTACAAGGGGTAAAAGTTCATTCCTACCTTGCCTTGGTAACAAAGTCCTGAAAACCTTCAGCATTCACACCCTCCTCTTCCTCTTCTTCCTGATTTCTTTTTGATCTTGTCTGAACCATCTGCTCTGTTTCCTGCAAATAAGCATATTAGTTACCCATCATTCTGATTCTCTATGAAACTTCAAGTGCTGAGACATAGACACTGCCCAGAGGGAAAGGATTCCAGAGCAATTTCATGGTAACTAGAACAAGGGGATTGTCTGATTCCATTAGAGCTCTGTTACGTCCTTGCCTTCCAGCAGTATTGTCATGGACAAGCTGCAGAATCTGTAATTACAGAGGACCCCAGAAACAGACACACATGTTAATCTCTCCACTCTTTCACTCTATACACGTTATTACAAGTGATATGCCGAATAGCCCCTTCCAGATTGATCAAGTGGGTGCCTTTGCTATGGATGCCACCTCTGTATTAAGACATGAGGGCAGAAGGTGGTATCCTTTGCTAACTCTGTATCCCCTCCGTTTCTGCTGCTCCTGCCCAGCCCTGTCATCCTTCACCTCCACCATCTCCTTGAGCCTCATTCCCCTTCCCTGTTGTATCCCATCCCTGCAGCAGCTCCAGCAATTGCTCACATAGAAAAATCACATCACCAAAACATGTGATGTATATATGACATACAGGGCAAGTCTCAGGGCCCTGGTCAATTAACTTGCATTAGGTTTGAAGGACTTCTCCTAGCAGTTTTTGTTCCAACCACCTTATACCCAACTAAAGCATGGCAGGAGAAGATTCCATTTGCTCCAATGTGACAGAGAGAGGATATTACAGACTATGAGCATTTACAGGGCCCTGGATGGAGCCCATACTGGCCTTTGGGTATAATGGCAAAAATGTCCATTATATTGAAGGAGGTTAATGAAGTGGGTCTGCAGGAAATTCCCCCATTCAAAGAATTCACCTTTACATTTGTCTCTTAGCATGTATCAGTGAGAAAAAGATTTATATATTGGGACCAAACATGAAGAGATATGTAGCCAATTAGTCTCTCAATAACTTAAAAGGAAATGTTACTTATTTTGGTGCAGTAACCCAAGTTCTTTGAGATACATGCTGCTCTGGGTGCTCTGCTTTAGGTACACATGAAACGCTGTGCCTTTGATCAAAGGATTTTGGGTAGCAGTGCCCTTTCAGGTCACTCATGGACCTTACACATCCTTGTGCCCCATAGTGAAACTCCATAGGGCTACACAGTTAAACTCTCTCCATTATTACACTACTGAAAAACCCAGTGGCAGCTCCAAACAGCAGGGAGGAGAGCAGGTAGTGGCAAGTAGTGCCCTGTGGGTTCTCCACTTTTGGTGACTCCCTCATTGTAACTCTTTAAGGACATGGGCATTTTGGAGGAGTTCATCACTGAAGAAAGAACTATAGTGCCTACTGTAGCATCTGATCTTGCAGCACGAACTACGGCACAGTGGCTGGGAAATGGGTGCAGAGTGAACTATGTTGTAGCCCTTCAGAATGTCTGAACAGAGATACAGATGTATACTATAAGGGCTCATCTAGACTATGCGGAAGATTCAAAAGAGGATATGCAAATTCCGCTCTGCTTTCGAAAGTGAAAATAGTCGGGACGTGGCTTTTTCAGCAACCCCCCCCTTTTTCGAAAAGTCGCATAAACTGCATTTTTTGAGGAACAAAGGCTTTTCGAAAAAGGGGGGGGTTTTTGCAAAAATCCCCGCGGAATTTGCATATCCTCTTTTGAATCTTCCGCATAGTCTAGACATAGCCTAATAGAATGTAACCTCAGTGAAACCATGATAGTCCATAAAACATCTCAAGATCTATTTAGAAAGCTTTTGAATGAAGATAGATTTAGGGGAACAACTATGCAATAAAAACTAAGAGTCTAGGGGTCCTCCAGAATGGCCAAGCTTTGTCCAAGTAAAAGACTAATGCCTGCTTAACATCTGTGTATGAAAGGAAGATTCCTATGTAGACTGATGTGACTTTGTTAAGCTTTCACATTTTTTTTTCCAGTTTGAAAGATGTGAAATTCAGAAGACATGTTAGGTAAGAACTTTGGATGAGGTTGTAAAGATACCTTGGAGAATTAAGTAAAAGGAGGATCTGCCATTAGAGGCCCCATGCCTTCAACCATTCAAGCAGAAGTGATGGCTACCAAGAAGGCTGTCTTCATAGACAAATGTAGCAGTGAGCACATAGCCAGTGGCTCAAGAGGCTATTTCATGAGATAGTTAACAACAAGGCTGAGAATCCCATATAGCGTAGGGGTCTAATTTGCGGAAAAAGATTTAAGAATGTTACAGTAGTCAGATGAATGAATATCAAAAGACCTTCCCCTCCACTGGCACATGTAAAGCTGTTATTGTTGCTAAATGTTTCTTGATGGAACTCCTAGCAAGGCTTGAATTTTTCAATTCCAACAGGTAATCCAAGACTGAGGAAAGAGATGACTGGATAGGAGAAAAAAATCCAAAAGTTATACCAAAAGATTATATAATCTCCATTTCTGACAGTCTCATAGATTCCTTTTTCCTATTTTAAAGTATACTTTGAACTTACAATGAAAAACACAGCCTCTAGTTCCAAAAGCCATTTTCAGTATGGGGTGAAATGTCTGACCAGCATTCTGAGACAACAGTTAAGATTTGATGGGGAGCCACCACAGAGGTTGGGAAATAAGTTTGATGAGGTAAAGAAACCAAACTTGTCTTATTTTGGCCAAGTTGGTGCATTCAAAGCTACTTTGGCTTAGTCCTGTCTGGTCTTGATAAGGATTTTTAAAAGCAACAGAGTTGGAGGATATGCATTAAAAAAACCATTTATCTCTGTAATTAGGAAAATTTCACCTAAAGATTGAGACATGAGTGCTCATCTGAAACAGAATTTCCTACACTTTGTGCTGACTATCATGGCAAAGGGGAGGACTTCTGGAAATCCTAAAGCCAGGAAAATTTTTCGAGTACTTGAGATTTCAATTCCCACAGTAATTTAATGAGAAATGTCTGCTGAAGATGTCCACAATGGTGTTTTATTTGACTGGGAAATAAGAAGTCAATATGACAGCAGTTTCAAAGCTTTATTGCTTCACTGCAGAGTGGGGAACGCGTTCAACCTCGATGATTAATGTATGCATGCCTCGATGATTAATGTATGCATCTCTTGTCTGTCGAGATCTTGATGGACTTGCTTTTGAATAGGGGGAAGAAAGTGGATTGAAGTATTTCTGACCTCTTAACCCCAACAAATTGATAGGCAAGTGTTGTTCACATTGTGACTATTTGCCTTGGACTTCATGAAGTCTGTTACTGCTGGATAATAAAATTGTCCTGAGCCATCTCTTCAGACATCAAATATGCGAGCTGCCATATCTCCCAACAGCTGCAGACATGTTCTTGCTGGAACTGGAGGTTTGATGTACACTCTTTGGATAATTCCATCAGAGAAAGGAGTCCATTGAAAGGAAAATAAGCTCAGCCCACTATCAAATCAAAAAACGTTCCAATAAACAGAATTAATTGCAGAAGGGGTCAATATTCATTTTTCAAGATTTCTGCAAGCCTAGGCTTTCGAACAGCAAAGTTACTGTTTGAACAGCTGATCAAACCTCCTGATATGACTACCCCTGGAGGAGACAGCAGTCCTGTTAGAGAAAGACAGTTATTTCTAAACAATGGAAGTAGGCAGCTATGAATGCCATAATTTATTAAAATATTCTTAGAGCTGATGACGAGCCAAACAGTAGGACCTGAAAATGTCAATCACTGGGTGGTCTGGATTCATGACCAAACCATCAAAACTGGTGTTTGGATGATTTTGAAGATTGGGATGAGGTAGTTGCAGGCTTTTCTTTGAAAAATCTTAACCTTTTAGCTGGTGGAAAATTGAGAAGGGTTGGATCTTTGTGTTGACTGAGATTTCCAAAACTGTCTTTTATTTGAAAACATACATATTCTCAAAGACCTAAGTGTTGTTCTATAGTCCTTCAAGGTAGGAAGGAGTCATCGGTTGAATCTGCAAAATTTCTGGCCATTGAAAGGTTCATCCACTATGGTAGATTGTACCTCCTACAGAAACCCAGACAAATTAAGCCAAGAAGCTCACCTCATCACTGCTGCAGTGGAAACAGGCTTACTTGCAGTGTCCACAGCACTGAATGAAGTTTGCAGTGAAGATATTGCAATGAGCTGACCTTCCTTTATTATGGTATTGAAGTGTTCTCAGTGTTCCTGTGATAAACAGTCAATAAAAGTATTAAACTTGTTGTAGTCCAGGCAGTCATATTTTAATATCAGTGCCTGGTATTTTAGCTATCCTGAATTGATGCATTGCAGATGAGTACCTCTCGGGACCAAAGAAGTCCTGATATTCTGGCCTTTGTTATAAGGGGTGTCTTGTTGAGTCTGTTGTCCAACCCTGTCATAGACTGCATCTACAACCAAAAAATTTGGAGTTTGATAAATAAATCAAAACTCACAATCCTGGGACATATGTTTTGTTTTTTGTTTGTTTTAATCAGCCCTCTTACATTTTGGAGGGTCGGAAAGAATTGATGTAGAGGGAAGTGCCTTGCTGGAGTTTGCCAGATGGACCACGCTGGTTCAAGGAGGGTTTCGTTAATTGGCAGTGCTACCTGTTCTGAGGTCGGTGTGTGCAATATGCCAAGAGCTTGTGATGGGAATCCTGCACTTCTTCCAGGGGAATTTGCAGGGTGTCATCGAGGGATGCTGGAACAAGTTTTCTAGTGGCAGTGCTGAAAGCCATTGAAAAGTGGAAACTAGGTCAAATTACAAAGGATAATTTACATAAGCAAACACCACAAGCATGCAGGGGCAAGATTAGAAAGGCAAAGGCACAAAATAAGCTAAATCCAGCTACAGACATAAACGGTAACAAGAAGACATTCTACAAATATATTAGAAGCAAAAGGGTAGGCCCACTGCTCAGTGAATAGGAAGAAACAATAACAGGAAACTTGGAAATTGCAGCAATGCTTAACTACTTCTTTGTTTTGGTTTTCACCAAGAAGTTTGATGGTGACAGGATGCCTAACATAGTGAATGCTAGTGGAAATGGGGTAGGTTTAGAAAGAAGTTAAAATAAAAAAAAGAACAAATTAAAAATTACTTAGAAAAGTTAGACGTCTACAACTCACCAGGGCCTGATGAAATATATCCAGGAACTAATTCAGAAGGTACCTGAGCCTTTAGCTATCATCTTTGAAAAAATTATGGAAGTCGGGAGAGATTCCAGAAGACTGGAAAAGGACAAATATAGTGCCCATCTATAAAAAGAAAAATAAGAATGACCCAGGAAACTACAGACCAGTCAGTTTAACTTCTATGCCAGCGAAGATAATGGAGCAAATAATTAAGGAATTAATCTGCAAACATCTGGAAGATGATAAGGTGATAGGTAACAGCCAGCATGATTTGTAAAGAACAAATAATGTCAAACCAATCTGATAGCTTTCTTTGATAGGATTACAAGCCTTGTGGATAGGGGAGAAGTGGTGGACATGATATATCTGGACTTTCCTAAAGCATGATACAGCTCACATGACATTCTTATCAATAAACCAGGGAAATATAACCTAGACAGGGCTACTATAAGGTGGGTGAATAACTGGCTGGATAACCATTCCCAGAGAGTAGTTATTAACGGTTCACAATCATGCTGGAAGGGCATAATAAGTGGGGTTCTGCAGGGGTCTGTTTTGGAACCAGTCCTGTTCAATATCTTCATCAACCGTCACGGGCATCTACTGGTTTAGGCAGAAGAAGGCTCTGTCTTCCCAAACCGCAAGCTTGGCCCCAGCCACAGTCTGCCCATGGGTTTGTATAACCCCCTGCTCTTGAATAGCTGATAGGTCCACAGCAGGGAAGGGAAGTGATAATGGAGTGCTGCTGTCCCCCAGAGTCTGCCCTCCTCCCTGCTCCTGGCTAGGGAGGCTGGAACCACGTGACCGCCTCCCCTCACTGGTGCTCCAGGAACTGTGCTGTGCACACCCCCCTCATGCCTCTGCCCCTTCCTGGTGTTCTGGGAAGGCTGGGGAGCATTCGACGCTTGCCCCGTCTCCTCTGCTGGAAGAGTCATACTCAGCATGCTGCCCCACCTCCTCCCCATGGGGGCAGGTGTGTAGGTGGGTCTGGGAGCCTGCCTCCCTCAGCACCAGGTGCACCAACCATCCATGTCAACAATTTAAGATACTGGCATAGAGAGTACAATTATTAAGTTTGCAGATGATACCAAGCTGGGAGGGGTTGCAACTGCTTTGGAAGATAGGGTCATAATTCTAAATGATCTGGACAAAGTGGAGAAATGGTCTGAGGTAAATAGGATTAAGTTTAATAAGGATAAATGCAAATGAAGGAACGCTTGGAAGGAACAATCAGTTTCACACATACAGAATGGAAAGTGATTGTCTAGGAAGTACTACTGCTGAAAGGAATCAAGGGATCATAGTGAACCACAAGCTAAATATGAGTCAACAGTGTGACACAGTGGCAAAAAAAGCAAACATGGTTCTGAGATGCACAGGAGTGTTGTGAGCAAGACATGAAAAGCCATTCTTCCACTCTATTCTGCACTGAATAGGCCTCAGTTGGAGTGTGTCCAGTTCTGGGCACCAAATTTCAAGAAAGAGGTGGAGAAATTGGAGAAGGTCCAGAAAAGATCAACAAAAATGATCTAAGGTCTAGAAAACATGACCTAGGAGGGAAGACTGACAGAATTGGGCTGGAAGACTGAAATAGTTGGGCTTGTTTAATTTAGAAAAGAGAAGACTGAGAGGAAACACAATAGCAGTTTTCAAGTATCTAAAAGGGTGTTACAAGAAAGCAGGAGAAAAAAATGTTCTCCTTGGCCTCTGATGATAGGACAAGAAGCGATGGGCTTAAATTTCAACAAGAGAGGTTTAAGTTAGACATTAAGAAAAACTTCCTCACTGTCAGGGTGGTTAAACACTGGAATAAATTGCCTAGGGAAGTTGGGGACTCTCCATCACTGGAGATATTTAACAACAGGTTAGACAGACTTCTACCAGGGATGATCTAAACAGTGCTTGGTGCTTCTGTGAGGGCAGGGGACTAGACTTGATGATCTCAAGTCCCTTCCAGTTCTAGTATTCAATGATTCTATGAACCAAAACTGTAAACCCTATATATACGGAAACCACTTCAAGACAGGGGGTGCATCAGTACCCCAGCTTCAGCACCTATGTCAGCAACCCACTTCATGGATTGTTCTGGAACTGCCTAAAGTCATCAGCTAATGGTAGTGATGACAGTGACCTTAGTGCATTATCAGGTGACAAGGATGAGATACCTGTAATAGGTCAATCTCCTTGTTCACCTTTGCCTCTTGCTTCTCAAAGGTCTCCTTGGACTCAGAATGGGGAGGAACAATGGATGGTACCGGTGAACAAAACCTGTGTTCCCACTGAACTGAGGTCCCTTGAAACTACTGGCAGTACACTGTCCATGAATCCCAGCAAGGTTAATGAGGGAGACCATAAGGTACGGTGAGAGAGATCCAACACTCGTCATCCTGAGCATCGGATCTGGTGCCCAGCCTCTGTTGCATCTGCAATAGGGAATAACTTCTGGAATAATCTGGAAAGCCTTGAACAGTAAATTCAGAGTTTGAGGGAGAATGCTCATCCACAAATTATATCAGAGATGACAACTCCTCCTCATGGATAGTGGAAGATGGAAAAGAAGTAGATCTTGTGGAAACATGAGCAGCTGGTGACCAAGCTGACCCCAGCACTGAAAGGTGTCCATAGATTGTAAGGAGCAGAAACTCAGGCTTATTAGCAGGAACCCTAGTTTTCAGTGATAACTCTCCCTCCCCCCCAAAAAAAATTCTCCAATAAAATAAAACATGAAAATCCATGTGTTTCTCTGATTAAAATGAGATGTTGAACTTTAGTTTCCCTTGCCACAATATACAGTAAAACATGGCTTATCCAAGACTCCATTATCCAGCTCTCCATATTAACTGAACCACCTGCTGCTCAGGGCTGATCAGCAGAACACTTGAACCCCTGTCACCATCTTAAAAATAAGAGATAGGAAGCTCTTTGCCAATTCCCTGATTATATAATATATAATTTGGATAATCTGGCCTTGGTCCCAATTAGATCAAACAAATGGTGCTTCACTAAAAATCTGAAGTGCATTCAAAAATCAACCACAAGAGGGAGAGATTGCATTCACTGAATAAGTGACATTGGTACTTTCAGTAACATTTAGTTAATATGTGTAAAAAAATGTAAAAAGAGGAGGTAACTTACCTCTAGCTGTAACTAAGGTTCTTCAAGATGAGCATCCCTGGGGGTGCTCCACAGGAGGTGTTGGTGCATCCCAGCACTGCAGACCGAATTATTCCTATTAGTGCACTGGGGGCTGTGCATGCGTGGCGTGTGAGGTGCATGGATGCTGTTCAGTACTACTACACATGTGCGGCCACCCTCCCCCCAGTTCCTTCTTTATCCAGAAGCCAGCCTGAGAGAGAGAAAGGATGCAAAGTAGAGGGGAAAAGGGAGGGTAGTGGAGTACCCAGGGACGCTCACCTCGAAGACCATCAATTACAGCTAAAGGTAAATAACCTCCTCTTCGAGAGAGAAATGTCACCTGGGGTGCTTCACAGGAAGCGACTACAAAGCAATATGTCCTATAGAGGTAGGGACTTTGGATCAGGCAGATAAGCCATTGTCAGAACTGCTTTTGCCACTCTTGTGGGGTGAAGGGGCCCATTGGAAAGTGTAGAGTGCTTTGCGAAGGTTTGTTCTGATGTCCATGTAGCAGCAGGACACATATCTTCAATAGAACCTTCATCAGGTAAGCGATCAAAGTGGCAACTGCTCTCATGGAGTTCGCACAGACAGAGGTAGATGGTGGTAAATGGTTTAGATCGCAGCACATTTTGACGCAGTCTAAGATACAGAGGGATATCTGATTATATCTGATGCCCCTTGTTGCATTCTGCAATAGAGACAAAGAGTCTAGAAGACATTCTGAAGGGTCTCGTTCTATGGATGTAGAAGGAGAGTGCTCTACATACGTTGAGGGCATGCATTTGTGCCTCAAAGATATTGGCATGAGATTTGGGGAAGAATACAGGTAAGTGGACTGTCTGATTGATGTGGAACGTAGAGCGTACTTTGGGTAGAAATTTTGGATCTGTCCATGAAGAAACCTTGTCCTTATAAAAGGTAGTATATGGTGGATTAAGGTGGCCATCCCTCCTACCCGACATGCTGATGTTATCACAGCCAGGAATGCTGTTTTTAGGGATAAATGAAGAAGGGAACATGCAGCCATGCGTTCAAATGGAGGTTTAGTGAGCATGGTTAGCACCAGGTATGGGTCCTATGGTGTCTGTAATGCAGCTATGTCGGAGTATAACGCTTGTAAGCCCTTTAGGAAGCGTTTGGTCGTGAGGTGTACAAAGACTGTGGTATCATCAATCCTCGTGTGGAACGCTGTGATGGCTGCTAGGTGTACTTTAATTGAGTTGATGGAAAGACGGGATTGCTTAAGGTGCAGTAAATATTCAAGTACTGTAGGTAGAGGGACTGTCTCTGGCGCTATGTTGTGGGGAGTGGCCCAGTGCGCAAAACAAGACCGTTTGTCACTATATGTCTTTTGCGTTGCAGGAGCCCTGCAGTTCAGAAGCACCTCCCGTACCTGGGCTAAACACTACAGCTCTTTGCCTGTGAACCATCGAGGTACCATACGTTAAGGTGCAGTGTTGGAAACTGGATGTGGAAAACTGGTTGGAATAGGATGTTCAGGTTTCATGGGAACGTGACTGGGTGATAAAGAGACATTCTGTTTGGGAAGGGAAACCACGGTTGCAGAGGCCAACAGGGGGCAATGAGGATGAATCTCATCCTGTCCCTCTGTATTTTGAAAACTGTTCTGTTGAGGATGAAAACTGGAGAGAATGCATAGAGTAGATGATTTCACTTGAGGATAAGGGAACCTCTTAATGATTCTTTTCCTATGCCCACCCTGGAGCAGTAAAGGGGGCACTTTTTGTTTGCTCTGATAGCAAAGATGTCAATCTGGGGATATCCTCACTATGCAAATATCGTTACGAAGATTGAATATTTATCTGCCATTCATGGTCCCATGGCAGGGCTCTACTTAGCGTGTCGGCAGTGGTATTTAGAGTGCTGAGGAGGTGGCATGCACTTTTGTACATGCCATGGATAACTCACCAGTTTCATTGTGTGATAGCTTCCATGCATAATGCGTGGGATCGTGCCCCATCTGGCCTATGTATGTAAAATATGGAAGCAGTGTTGTTGGTATATATTCTGACATGCCTTCCAGTGATATGAGGTAGGAAGTGTTGGCATGCAAGCCGAATGGCCCTGAGCTCAAGGACATTGATGTGTGGAGTCTTTCATGTGTGCTCCCCAGTCCGTAAGGGAGGTGTCTGTGGTGATGACCACTGTGGGTTCTGGGTTTTGCAAAGGTATGCCCTTGCATAAGTTCTCTGGCCTTGTCTACCGTAACATTTCTCCTTTTACTCTGTGGTGAATGAACAGGGTTTTGGCTAGAGAGTGCAGGTTGGGCTTGTAGTTTGATCTGAGCCATCCCTGAAGGCCCCTCATGAATAGGTGTGTGTTTGGGACCACAGGATCGCAGGATGCCATGTGTCCTATGAGTTGAAGACAGTTGTGAACTATGACAAGTGACATCATGCACAGCTCTCAGGCTAGCTCGCGAATCTTTAAGAATCTCATTAGGTAGGGAAGCTACAGCCGATGTGGATAAATTGTATGGACTGAGTTGGTGTCAGTACTGATTTCTTTTTGTTGACTACTAGTCCCAACGATTGGAAACACTATTGTACGAGGTAGGTACAATGATGGGAGTCCTCTTGAGTTCTTGCTCTGACAAGGCAATCGTCAAGGTAAGGATATATTATGATGTCCTGCTTCCTGAGGTGGGCCGTAACAACTCCCCGCATCTTGAAAACAACCCTCAGTGCTGTAAAGAGTCTGAAGGGTATGACCGTATATTGGTAGTGTTGTGTACCTAAAGTAAAACGGAGAGACAGTCTATGAGCAGGGTGAATTGTCACATGGAAATATGCATTCTGTAAGCCAAGAGACAAAAACCAATCGTCCAGTTCCAGGGGGATGACAGTAGATAAGGTCACCATTTTGAATTTTTGTCTCTTCACAAATTTGTTAAGGGCCCTCAGGTCCAAAGTTGGATACCAGCCTCCAATTTTTTTCTGAGTGAGGAAGTAGTGAGAAAAAAACCCCCACTCCTTCAGTATTCTGGGGAAAGGGTTTCTATGGTGCCCAACTGTAGAAGGTAATCTTCTTTCTGTTGTAATATGATCTTGTGAGAAGGGTCCCTGAAGAAGGATGGGGTGGGATGGTGGGGGGCGGAGATGGAGAGAAATGGAATGACATAACCAGATATGATTGTTTGTAACACCCATTTATCAGATGTTATGTTGCCATTTATAATAGAATGACAAGAGATGATAGGTGAGCAGTTTTTCAGTATTTGGAAACTCTGGAGTGGGTAGGATTGTTTTCAGTCTCTCAAGAGATGGTTCAAATTTGCTTTTTAGAGTGGGGTGGCTGGTTGGTGGCACTTCCCTGATTCCATCTACATTGCTGTCTGCCATAGCTACGTTGTTGGTGTGGTGGGTGTTCCTGTCTTTGGCATTGGTATATGTGGTGCAGATACCTCAGTCTCTGGTACGGTTGGCATCTGTGTTACCCCCTCTTTGTTGCAGGTGTCTGAATGCCAAGGTAGCAGAGCATCGCTCGAGAGTCCATCATGGAGTAGAGGACCTCGTGAGTTTTAGATGAAAAGAGCTTCTCGCCCTCAAACAGTAGGTCTTCTACGGATGATTGGATTTCTCAAAGGAATGTGGACAAATTGAACCATGAAGCTCTTCTCATTGCTACTGCAGTAGCTGTTGCCTTGGTGGCAGTGTTGGACCATCTAGGGTGGCTTGCACGGCTGTTCTTGATATTGTGTGGTCTTCCGCAATGACCACCCTGAACTGTTGCTTCTTTGCCTTGGTTATATCATCAATAAAACAATTAAACTCTGTATAGTTATTAAAATTGTATTTACTGAGGAGTGCAGCATAATTGGCTACTCTGAGCACTAATGTGGCTGAAACCTTCCTTCCAAACATGTCAAATCTATTACTGTCTCTGTCTGATGGTGTGGAACGATTTTGCTATTGCTTGTTCCTCTGATGTGCAGCATCTATTGCCAAGGAGTTTGGGAGTGTGTGTGTGAATAGAAACTCTGACCCCTTTGGGGGAACATAGTATTTTTATCTGCCTTTTTACACATTGGAGGAATTGTGGCAGGAGTTTGTCAGATAATTTTGGCAGGTTCCATGATCACTGAATTAACAGGCAAAGCAATTTTGGCAGAAGGCATAGCCTGAAGGATGTTGGTAAGCTCATGTTCTGTATTCTGAGCCTCCTCCATGGCAATGTTAAGATCGGCTGCTACTCTTTTGAAAAGACCTAGAAGGGGGTGAAGTCATCAGCTGTTGCTAGAGGCAGTGACATGACTGCCCTGTCCAGCAGACATGATGAATTTGTGTCCAATTATGTGTCTGAACATGAGTCACGGAACTGCGGTTCATCAGTTTAATTTTGTTCCCTCTGGGGTGCAGGGGATTGAGGTGGAGGAGAAAGTGAGTTTTGATTATGTTTCTTCTTTGGTTGTTTCTTTTTATAGTCATGAGCCCATGGGTTCCAATATGCCATTGTGCTGGATAAGGCATAGGCGGTGGCGTCCATGGGTATGGAGCTCATGGGGGGCATGCCCACAGAGACAGGGTGGGCAAAACTGGCATGGGACAAAGGTCATCATGTCTCAGTGCCAGGTGATGTCCCTAGGTCATCATCATCATAGTTAGATACTAAGGTAGGTGATGATATAAGTTTAGGTACTGCTGAGTAAAGTAACTTGTCTGTACCAAGGAACGGAGAATTGAAGGTCAATGAAACTGTGCGGTCTCTCTGATATAAATAGCTAGGTTTGGAAGTCAACGGTACCGTGGCTTTTGGTAATGTGCTCAGCGCTGACGACTGTGCTATTTCTGGCATTTTTATCGCGGCCAATATAGTTGTCACCCCTTGTGATGACTGAACGGTACCAATAGGCCATGCTATCAGATGTTACGGTGCTGTGTTGAGCACTCTCAGTGCTGTGAGCTCAGGCGTTGCATTGATCAGCACCATACTCAGTGCTGAGATCTGTGAGGCAGGCACTGAGTGGCCTGTAGCCTCTGTACATGTGCTATGTGTGGTGTGTTTGGAAAGAGGCTAGTCGGTACCCGAAATACCTGGGGTATCATATGTGCTGAGGCACGGTGGTTTTTCAGCCTTGCATGTTTGTTTTCCAGTCATGTGTTGCTTGGGCGACTGGGTAGCCTATGGTAAAGAAGAGGCACGTCTTTTTGGGGATTTCTTAGATTTATCCCCTTTGAACTGAAAGTGCATTGCGCACGCAGGTCAGAAAAGGGGTGTTCTCTCCTCTCAAGCATTATCATTTTCAAGCGGAGGTTCCTATCTCTCCGTGTTAACACCTTAAGTTTGGCACAGTGTTGACAGACCTGTTGGACGTGGGAGCCTCTGAGGCATTTGACACACTTAGTGTATCCGTCTGAGATAGGCATTGCCTTACTGCAGGTTAAGCAGCACTTAAAAACTGGTTACCCCAGCATTTTGGGGTAAGCCATAACTGGCAGGAAAACAACTTGGAGTAAATGAACAACTTTTTTTTTTTTTTTTTTTTTTTTAAAAGGTGGAGAAACTTGGTAACAACGTGGTAAGAACTTGGAACTTAAACTGAACAACTTATCTACTACACTAATGAGGAATGGAGAGCACTCCCGAGGTCAGTCTGGAGCTGGGATGGTATGAAAGAACTGAGGGGACAGTGGCCGAGCGGTGCCTGCATGCCTTGCATGCTGCACATGTGTGGCCCCCAATTCACAGCTAGGAAGAATCCAGTCTGTGATGCTGGGATGCACCGACACCTTCTACGGAGCACCCCCAGGGACGTCTCTCGAAGAACTAAAGATCCTCTATAAAAATGCAAATTCCACATTTTTCCATGGCAAACATAATTCTTGGATCCCAATGCAATAGGTAACAAAAGTTATTCCTGCAGTTCCAGGAACACAACAGAACTTGGTGGTGGCACTAATGATGTTGGTATTGAGGGGATCAAGGATTCCACTGAAACCAGTGTCTTGCTAGTAGTAGTATTTGGTACCCCTTTACCACCATGGTATGTGTTTTAGTTGAAGTGTTAGCATGCTTTGTGGTACCAAAAGTACTTGGAGCCTCACTAGCACTCCTTTCGGAGCCCTTGATCTACAGTACCAGATCTTTGATGAACTCCTCTCTGTTCTGCTCCTCTATCTTTTTCCTTACACACTGAGTAAGAAACTCTCAGTACCAGCAGTGCAGGTATTGGTACCTCACTCATGGAGATTGATGGAAACTGGATTTTCAATGCTGTCTTACCTTTGGTGACAGTGATCTTGATGACGGAGCACTGACAGAAGTGGAGGGTCCCTATATACAGCACTCTCTACAAACAGGTCAGCAGCTGGTCTCAAGGCTTGCTTCACCATTAAAAGCCTATACTTTATTTCCCTGTTCTTGCAGGATCTTCCTTTAAAAGAAGACCAGATCTTACACTTGCTGGGAATATGAGAACCTCCAACCAACAAATGCATTGGGAATGTCCATCACTAACACAGATTACTTCTCAACAAAAGGAGCACTTTTTAGAATCCAGCATCCTTGCACAAGGAAATTTGATCAAAACCCTCAATGGGAAAAAAACATTTTTTAAAAGAAAGGGGAGAAAAGGGGAGAAATGTTCTAATAACTATAAGGTACTAAATCTACTACGACTGAGACCTAATTATGAAAGCTGAATACAAATACAAGAAACAACAGGCACACTGCTAGACTCAATCTCTGGCCAAAGGCAGTTGAAAAGGAACTGAAAGTGGTTCACCCATGCAGTTGTATGTAGCTTTGGCATAGGGCATGAGGATGTGTGGGGCACATGCCTGGGCTGAATGGATATTGCTACCAGAAATCTCTGACCAAACCACAAGGGCACTACTTGAACTAGTGGAGCAGCCACAGGGACACTACTTGAAGAAGAAGTTTATGTTCCAAACCCCCCAAGCGATCTGTTCTAACTTGTTCTAAAATTTAAAAAAAATATGATTCTAAACAGATGTATTATAAATTACAGAGTATTATTTTGTGAATTTATTTGAAAGTTAGCAGAAAATACTGACATGCCTCTGGAGTAACCGTCTTAGTCTGTATTTGCAAAAACAAGGAGTCCTGTGTCACCTTGAAGACTAACAGATTTATTTGGGCATCAGCTTTTGTGAGTAAAAAGACAAGTCATATGCATAGAGTGGAAATCACAGAAAGAGGGAGATTATATATCTCCCTCCGTGATTTCCAGTCAAGGGGAAATGGCTCACTTCCAACAGCTGATGGGGAGGTGTAAATACCAAGAGAGGGGAAATTGCCTTTGTAGTGAGATAACGATTCTAAGTCCTTATTCAGTCGTAATTTGATTGTGTTAAATTTGCAAATGAATTGCAGCTCCACTGCTTCTCTTTGAAGTCTGGTTTTGATATGTTTTTAAAGAACGGCTACTTTTAAATCTGTTAGCTTTCTTAATGTCTGATTTGTCCATTTATCCTTTAGCAGAGACTGTCTGGTTTGGTCAATATACTTGGTAGAGGGGCACTGCTGGAACATGATGGCATATATCACATTAGTAAATGTGCAGGTGAATGAGTCCTTGATGGTGTGGCTGATGTGGTTAGGGCCTGTGATGGTGTTGCTTATTTGATGTGGACAGAGTTGGCAACAGGTTTGTTGCAGGGATACCTTCCTGGTTAGTGTTTCTGTGGTGTGGCTGCTGGTGCGTATTTGCTTCAGGTTGGGGGGCTGTCTGTAGGCATGGATTGGCCTGGCTCCCAAGGTCTGTGAAAGCGAGGGATTGTTTTCCAGGATAGGTTGCAGATCAGGGATCGATAACCTATGGCTTGCAAGCCAAATATGGTTCACTAAGGAGCTAGATATGGCACTTCTGGAGTCCCAACTCAGCATACCTTTTTTCCCGCAGCGGCAGGGAGCCAGCACTGGCACTACAGCCTTATGGCCCTCCTCAAAATTGGAACACCTGCTTGGGGGTGGGGGAGAAAGCCCAAAGCCTCCCCCCAAATCCAGTGCGCAGGGAACAAGCAGAGCAAAAAATGTCTCAGTGCGCTACTCTTTTCCTTCCCTTTGCAAGCAGGAAACAAGCAGCCAAAAATGGCTCCATGAACATTGCCCTTTTCGTCCCTTGGGAAACACTTCCATGGAGGCTTACCTTGTGAATCATTCCTGGAGGCTTCCAGGGAATGGGAGCAGCAGGAGACTGTGTTACATGGTACCTGCTATGTGGGGCAAAAACAAGTAAGTGCCCCCACCCCCTCATGCCCAGACCTCAACACTCTCACACAAACACACCCTGGCCAGACACCCTTGCCCTCTGCCCCCTGGCCAAATCCCCCCCTACCCCCTTGCCAGGCAGCCTGCCCCCTGGCCAGACCTCACCGCCTCACCCCCTGCTACACTCCACCTGCTCCGATACAGATCCTAAACTCCCATACCTATCCCATTAACTGGAAGCCCTGTCCCACACATTTAACCCCTAATTTTTGGCTTCACACCAGAGCCTAGGGGGAGGCCACAAAATCCACTAACTCTGGAACCCAAGAAGAATAAAACTGGCCTGAGGGCTTGAACCTCAGTCCTCTCTGCCCCTACCACTACTATGGGTCTGGAGCACCAGGGGAGTGAGGTGTTTCAGTTGGGGGTCACATCAGTGAGGGTTGGGCTTTTTTGCAGGGTTTTTTTTTTGGGGGGGGGGCTTCGCTTCACATTTATGAGGTCCCTGATTGATTTTTCTGTGATTTCCCACTCCTGCCATAAATTAAGACAATGTTGAAACCTTTCGTGTTGGACATCATAATTGTACTTTATTTAAAAATGAAGCCTGGCCAACAAGCCCCCAATTGGGGCCCAACCCCCATCTGACCGCAGCATCATAACACTCCTGCACACACTCCACACCAACCCTGAGCCTATCATATACCTGAACCCTCTGCCCTTAGCCCCTCACGCCCCCACATCTCCAGACTCCTACACCCTCACATACCAAGTTCCCTGCTGTAACGCTCCTGCACCTCCACACACCCTAACCTTGTGCCCTGCATCCATCATACATTCAATCTCCTGCCCTAAGTCCCTCGTACATCCCAACCCAGGCTCCTGCATCCCCACATCACTAGCCCCCTGCCATAAGATTGACAGAAGACAGCCTGAATGTATGCATGAAGTTGGATTTGACACGAGTTATCATATAAACTTTAAAGAAATGTGTGAAAAGATGCAGCACCAGAAGTCCCATTAAATAAAGTCTGTGAGTACAATGTTTTATGCTATTATTAATCATGTCAATTATCAATAATATTATGTTGTGTATTTGCAGTCATGCAAATGAGCATTCTTATATGGCTCTTTGCTGTTCACTTGTTCTGAATTTTGATGTAGTTTGGTTCTTTGGTTTGAAAAGGTTGCCAACCCGTTGTAGATTGTCAATAATGCGCGAGAGGGGTTTTAGCTGGTGGCTGTAGGTGACAACCAGTAGCGTTCTGTTATTTACTTTGTTGGGCCTGTCCTGATGTGGTCGCTTTCTAGGTACTCGTCTGGCTCTGTCAATCTTTTTTGTCTGACTCTGTCAATCTGTTTCTTCACTTCATCAGGTGGGTATTTTAGTTTTAAGACTTCTTGATCAAGTACTATGCTAGTACATACATATATCCCTACCTCTGATTTCCACTCCTTACATCTGACTAAGTGGTTTTTATCCATGTAAGCTTAGGCCCAAATAAGTCTTTTAGTTTTTAAGGTGCCACAGAACCCTTCATTGTTGTTGTTTTTTTAAGAAAATACTGGTGTTTGAACAGAATCTTTGAGTAGAAATTGCACCCACAGTAGATATGTTCTGTGACCACCAACAAAGCTACTCAGGTGTTTCGTGATTACTCCTAATACAGTAAGTCTGGTAGCATTAGGTGCACACAGCACTATCAGGAGATAATCCCTATTTGGTTTGACAGATCAGGTTACCAGATGTCAGTCCAGACACAAACTGCTGTGAATGGATATCCTCTCCTAATCAGTGGAGCTATGTGTGTTGCAAAAGCACCATGCAAGGCATCCCCTCTGAAAAGGTTACTATTTTGACTCCTCTCAATTAAATGGGCAAACAAGAGAGACCCCAAAAGGAAACAAAACAACATAAATCAGCAAGAAAGCTCAGTGCTGAGAATGAGGTTGACTGCATCTGAAGAGGTGAAGAGCATCAGAGGAACTTTTAACCCCTTCTTGCATGGTCTCTGGCAGACTGTTACACAATTTCTCTCTTTTCATATAGTAAGCTGATGATAAAATATTTAAAATATTTAAAAATATTTGTATCCTAAAGCTGTTCTCTACAGGTGGACCACAATAATGCAAGAGAGATGGAGATACCCTACAAAAAAAGCTAAGTGTCAGTTACATGTTCTTTACTATTTTTCTTTCTTTATGTCTACAGATAGGAGTTTATTTTATTTGAAATGTAAATAGTTTTGTCATCTTGAGTTTGCCACAGGTCAATTTAATATGTTTGTAGCCTAGATTTATATGCCAGTAATTTCAGAATGTTCCATGTGCAGTTGAGCACCTAATTACAAAAAACTTCATTTAAGCCATAAATATGTCCAAGGGTTCCTAAGTTTTAGAAATCCTGAATAATCTGATAGACATCTGTCTATCTGTGTCTGGGTGACCCATATGGAACTGGTTATCCTTAAACATTCAATGGTTAGAAAATCAAGGGACCACTGCTATAGAGAATGGAGGAGAGGTGGGGTTTAGCACTGGGTTGTGTTACACATCTCATTGGGCATAGAAGCCACAGAAACAATGAAGCCCTAGAACAGATCTGAATTATGCACTAATCTGGATCCAAGTGGGCTTAGCTGCCATAGGAAGAGGAATCTAAGATAAAAATCACTCACCTTGTTATAACAGACTATGAATTCGCCCAGTTGGTGAGCCAGGATGCGTCTACGATCATTCAGAGCCAAACGTCGACTAGGCAGTAGCATCCTCAAAGACTGCTGAAGATTGCTGGCTGCTCGTTTCAGAAAACGTACCACCAGCTCCTGCCACCAAGGGAGACAGCATTAACAAGAGAGTCTAGATGGGCAGGTGCAAGGTGTGGGGGAAAAGTGCCCAGGAGTTGCTAGGTCAGTCCATGATGGGTAGAGAAGAAACGCTGTTATATAGCTCTGGGATGACAAGTATCCTAGAGTACATCCTAGAATGGTCATGGTAGTGGATGATTTTTCCACCTATTCCCATAAATTCCCAAAATAAGGTTGAGAAAAAAAGTTACCTTTTTCCATAACTGATGTTCTTCGAGATGTGTTGCTGTCCAGTCCATATGAGGTGTGTGTATTTGCCACACACAGCAGTCCCAGAAGTTTTTCCCTCAGCAGTATTTGTAGGAGACTGGCTCTAGCATTTCCTGGAGTGGCACATGTGATGGGTTCCATCACTGAGCCCCACTTGGGACTGTCACTTGATGTGCTGAATTAATACTGAGACCATCTTTCTGCCCTCATCCTTAACTATGTCCTGCTGAGCCAGGCCCTCAGGTCTCCTCCATCAGTGACACAGAGCTAGGGTCACAGCCCTCTGCATTATAATACAGACATTGAGATCAGATCATCTTAGGGAAGGCTCGGCTACAGGGACTTGCCTTGGTACCCAAATGCATAGCCTCAATGGGACCCGAACCCTAGATAAATCCATCTTACTTGTATAATGTTTTATAAATGGTAAGTTCATGTTTGCCCTCTTTCTCAGGATAAAGAGAGATATGCACAGATTCCTTGTCCCCTAACAATAATTTACAATGGGTTTATGAATAAACAAAAGTGATTTTATTAAACATAAAAGGTAGGATATAAGTGGTCATAAGAGACAGCAGACAGAACAATGTAGATTATTAAACAAAAACAAAACAGAAAATGAAAGCTAAGCTTAATAAAGACTGGAAAGCCTCCCTGTTTTGGCTCAGTCCTTCCCCCCCATTTAATCTTAGATGTTTCCAGCACTCATCTTGCATGGGGTAGCCAGGGAGAACTGACCACCTAGATTATCTTATTCCCCATTCTTAAATAGGTTTTGCATAAAGTGGGAATTTATTGTGTTCAGTCTAACCCCCTCCTAGCTTCTCATGGAAAAGTACAGGATTTAAGATGGATTCCGGTATCAGATGATATGGTCACATGTTTTGGTAGGAGCCATGATAGCCCTTCTTCCCAGGCTTATAGGCAAAATGTTTTATTCACAGATCATTGTTCTGAGTATTGGACCATTATGTTCCTTAAGTACTACTAATGGCTTTCACTTACTAATGTAGTCATGCTAACACATGTTTATACTTCATATGTTTATTTTCAAATACAGGAATTATACATACATACAAATTAAATAATCATATTCAGTAGATTACTAGTTTTCCAATTATATTTCACAGGAAATATACTGCATAATTCAGTTATATTATATTCATATGCATATTTTCATAAAGCCCATGATACTGCGCTCATTTCATAAGAGGCACCATCAGCTTCCCCTACCCTCAGTTTCTTTTTGCCAGAAATCTGACAATGGGAAAGGAGGACAAGAGCAACACATCTCAAACACCATTTATGGATAAAGGTAACTGTCTTTTCTTCTTCAAGTGCTTGCTTGTGTCCATTCAATATTAGGTAACTCCCAAGCAGTACCATTGGAGGTCGACAGGAGTTCACAGAGTGCTGATTGCAACACAGTGTCATCACTGGCTTGCTGCATGATGTCGTAATGCACAGTGAATGTGTGAATGAAGGACCATGTCACAGCTTTGCAAATATTCTGGATTGAGATGTGCGCCAGGAAAGTGGCTGAGAACACCTGAGCTCTACTCAAGAGGGCTCTGACCAGCGGGACCCCCTGCCAGCTCATAACAGGTCTTTATGCAAGAGGTTGGAAATCTTCTGTGTATACATTGGAAGGCCCTTCATCCTTTTCACTGTAGACACGAAGAGCTGGGCTGATTTCTTGAAGGGCTTGGTACATGCAATGCCCTTCTAAAATCCAGCGCATGGAAATGCCTTGCCTCACTGTTTTGTGTGATTAGGAACAAATAATCAAACGAAAGAAGTCCTGGTTCACATGGATGGTAGATATGACCTTTGGCAAGAAAGCCAGGTGTGGCTGAAACTGAATCTTGTAACTGTAATAAATATAGGGCCTTTGTAATACTTGTCTTTGTCAGGGCCTTAATTTAAAAAACCAATCTTGGTCATCACCACCAGGAAAATGAGTTTCCAGGATAGGTAGGAAAGGAATCAAGAGTCCATCATTTTGAAGGGCAGGCCCATGTGCCTGGAGAGGACCAAGTTAAGATCCCATGGCTGAACAGGGGTCTAACACCTGTATTAAGAGCGACTTGATGCCTCTCAAGAATCTGACCATCATGTCATGAGAAAACACCATCTGATCCTGAATCAGTGGATGGAAAGCAGAGATGATTGCAAAGTGCACTCTAATGAAGAAGCATACCAGACTATAGTTCCTCAGATGAAGTAGGTAGTTTAAGATAATCTAAACAGGAGAACATGACAGAAAGGTGCCATGCTCCCAAGTCCAGCAAGAAAACCTCATATACTGGCAGAAACTCATATACAAGCAGAATTGGTGGGAACACAGATCATGTCCCTCAATCATAATAGAAGAAAGGCATCAGAGAGGTATCCCCTGCTCAGGCCTTGTCAAAACAGAACCAATTGCACTTCCTGTTCTGTCTAGTAGTCAACAGGTCCATTTGGGGAGTTCCCCACCTCTGGAAGATCATGTATGCTACCTCCAGGTGGAGCGACCACTGGTGGTGACTCATGAGAGGAGAAGTCCCTGCTGACCTGGTATGCTAGCATATTCCTAATACTGGGGAGGTGACAAGTTCTGCTTGGATTTTGTGGCTGATGCAGAAGTCCCATAGATGGAGTGTCTCTTGACAGAGAGGTGACAAGCACTACACATGACAGCTGGACTGCTCTGAGATCTTTGACATTTATGTGCGATTTTGTATCCTCCTGGAGAGAAGTGTTTTCCCTTTCAAAGCAACTCTTCTCTCTGGACATGGCCATCCTCTGCTTCTCCAGCCTGCACTCACACTGCTTGCCACTACCAGTGCCTCCTGCCTACTGCCCTGAGGCTGCAGATGAGCCTTCCTCGCTACCCTGCTCCAAGATTGCCAGCTCTCCTGGGGGGCTTGCTCCCCTTCCTCTTCCACGAGGACCAGGAGGAAACCCTCCAGGTTGTCACCTGGCTAGGTACCGATGATAGGGGCAGTGATGTGGCCGAGGGCAGCACCCGAGGCCTCAAGCATGAGGGGCCCTTGATGGATGGGACACTCTCCTGTGCCTGGTAGTAGGCCCACAGGGTCCAGAACAGTCATTGTTCTGATTGTTGCTACTGTGGCGACCAGGTCTACTGCACCAAGTGGCCCAAAGCGCTGTGATGGTGCAAGTGGTGCTAAGACCTGGAGTGATGCTGGGATCTGGAGTGGTGCCGAGACTGGGAACAGCGCCAAGACCCGGAACTAAGCCGACTCTGCATTGGAGTCTGAGGAGTATTCGGACTCTGACCATGGCAGTGCTGAAGATGGGCCCTGGGAGCGGTACCAAGGGGGGTGACGGACAATTACTGCTGGCTTTCCTCAGTGGCGAATGGGAGGCAAAGGCATCAGATGCCTCAGTGCCAGAGGTTGTGCCAGTGGGATGGGGGCATTGGAGGATGAGCTTTCCCTTGACTCCCAGGAGAACGTTGTCACTGGTGCCATGGCCACAGCCAGTGCCATAATTGGCATCAAAGCGTGTGCTGGTGAGAGTGGCATCACATGTTCTGCCGGGCCTGAGGTCATCAGCAAGGGCTCAGCTGGTACCAACCTCGATGATTGTCTGCCCGGGTCCGGTGCCAATGCCTTGGTGCGGGCACAGCGATCACAGTGCACCAAGGGGAGTGAGGGTGGGCTCGAGGTCAGTTCTATCAACTCACGCAGATGCCTCAAAGGTGTCTGGTATGGAGAGCCCATCGACGAGCACCAGCTCCTCCTCTGGGTTCCGTTCCCTGGCTGCGCTTGACTGGCTGCACGTGGGCCCGGGAGCAGCAAGCCCTGAGGCCAGCACCAGTACATCAGGGTGCCCTGACTGGGGGTGCACCATGGGCACATGCCAAGGCAGCGATCTACACCTCTCCACCCTCTTTTTCTTATGGGGCACCAGGGTTTGAGAGCGGTGCTGGGCAGAAAGGCATCTTGACGCTGTCGAGGACCCGGAGGAACTTGGTGCCTCCCACACTGAAGCCGGTGCACCTCAGTGAAGTGTTTTCAGGCGTGAATCTCTCTCCTGCTGGGTCTGGGGCTTGACACTATGGCAAATCTTTCAGTTTGCCGGGACATAAGCCTCACTGAGACACTTCAGGCATGAATTGTGCAGGTCCCCACAGGGCATAGACTTAGTAGAGTTTGCACAGGACTTAAATCTGTGAGGCCCTGGCATGCCCCAGGAGTGGGACAGGACGCAAAGGGGATCCAACAGTAACACTAACTAACTAGATAAACGATGACTTAATTGACTAACAGGGAAAGCAACTTGGAGAAACAATGGGACCAACTAGGTGCTAACTAACTACAAATACCGCTGGGACCATGCTTGCAAGCAAGTGAAATAAGAGCTCCAACAACCTGTCATGGGTGGTAAGAAGGAACTGAAGGAGTGGAGAGCCAGCAGGGGTATAAATGCATTGCTATAGCGGCACCACTCCAGGGGATTTCCCAGCTGGCCCGACGGGTACCACTAAGGGAAAACTCTATGGCAATCTGTGCATGCAGTGCGCACGCACCTAAGTTGAATGGACGTGAGCAAGCAGCTGAAGAACAGTCTATGTGGGGTCTTACACACCAAAGCCTTGGGCATCAGAAGGGGGTGGGATACCCATGCTGCTGGCCTCTGTATGGCTCCTGAGATCAATCAGCAGCCAAGAAGGTTGGGTGAACCGTGGATACCACGCTGTCAGTCTCTGAGCTTGGGGCTATGGGGCAGGGTTTGGTGCTAAAGATAAGGACTGCACAGTAGGTACCAGCACTTGCCCTACAGCCAGGTAACCTCATTCTTTGCCAGTGCTGTACAGAGTAGTTGGTACCAGGCAACGAGGACTGGGTGAAGTCACTATGTCCCAAAGCTGACCTGTCCAAACAAGATGAGCAACTTGGTCAGGATCTCAGGGACTGACAGCATTTGGTAGATTTGCGTCACATACTTGGTGATCTATGCATCCCACTACTCGACTGGTACCAGGACATCAAATGGGAGTGGGAGCTAATATGAGCCAGTTGTCGGGAGGAACTTTCTGAGTAGTGCAATCTCCTTCCCAGAGACTGGTGATAAGGGCTTGGCAATCAGCAATTGCTGATTCCCAATCAGTCCTGTGATCAGTACCAGGCCCTTGGAAATAGTTACGGTCGGTATTGCCTGGCAGGATGTGCCTCTGAAGAGCTGTGCCAATCAGTGCAAGGACCAAAGAGGGCTTTGCTTGGCCTGATGCTCCAGTTTGGAGGCATGACAGTGTCGGGCAGGCGAGCAATGGTGAGACATCCCTTTTGATGGGAAATGGTGCCACTGAGGGGACCCACAGGTAGCTCCCAACATGGGTTTTCCCCAAGACCTGGATACTACTAGCGCTGCTTGAAGAACTTCAGGTATCAACGACACCTGAAGCTGGCCGGGGCCTGCACCGCTATCTGGGATCATAAGCAAACCATGGGATGGACTGCACTACTGGACTGGAGATAGGGTCCAGCTTCTCAAAGGGTGCACTGAGTAGGAATGTGATAGTGTATTCATGTAAATGATTAACTGATGAGCCCAGGCTCATTGGTTAACCTTCACAGATGCATGCAGTCCCCCTTTCTGCCTCTGTTTCTGTGGCACTTGGTGCAGTGTTGGACCATTGCTCCACGGCTGGAATGAGAGCTGAGTCCATTAGGATTGCTATCACATGGATATCACACTCATTCTTTGTCCTAGGTTTAAAGTACTTGCAGATACAGCATTTGTCATCACGTGCCCTTCATCTAAGCATCTTAAGACAGCTGATATGCACATCACCAGGGCTCGACAAATCACTGTTTCTACTCGCTCCGTGCGCCCCATTCACTGGCACTGTACGCATGTGCAGTGCCGGTCTGGCGCATGCGCAGTGCAGGGCTGGCGAGTAGCTCTCGCCGCAGTTTGTCGAGCCCTGCAGATCACTAATGGGCACCGGCCATTTGCAGTAATTGCAGGTCTGAAAGCCTGGAGACTGGGGCGTGCCCTATCCTCCAGCTGAGTCCCATCAGGACTAAGAATTTAAAAAAACTACTACTAAGGGTAACTAACTGTAAAAACATCTATCTACAACTATACTACCAGTTCCAGCAAGTTTGTACGAACAGAAAACAAGACAACTCTAGCTGAAGCAGCAGAAAGTTTCGGCATTGCCAGCAAGAAGGAACTGAGGGTAAGACAAGCCAGCAGTGTCCCTTAAACCATGGGACATGTGTGCCACTCCTGGGGCACCAGAGCCTGTCCCCATGGATACTGCTGAGGGAAAAAACTCCCAGTACTGGTGCATGTAGCAAGTGCACACACCTACTATGGAATGGACATGAACAAGCACTCAAAGAAGAAGAAGTTACTCACCTTGTGCAGTAATGATAGTTCTTTGAGATGCGTG
>CM057848.1:39501792-39525811 GCA_030068395.1 Apalone spinifera
CCAAGGCGAATTGTTTGAAGGACCCATTTGTTGGTGGTGATGTAGGCCCATCGACGGAGGTACGGCCTCAAGCGGTGGTGGAAGATCGCCGTTATAGCACTCAGACTGGTAATAGTAGGAATGGTTCTCAATCCCTCAACTGGCGCGTCAAACCTGCTGTCTATTACCCTGTTGGGAAGACGCTTTGGGTGGTGGACATCTTCGCTGTTAACGTTGTCTACCCCTTTGTTGTTTGTGCAGCCTATATGGAGGAGGCTGCTGGAGAGGGGGTCTTTGCCTTTGGTAGGGGGTGTATCGTTTCCTACGGTACGGACGTGTGTACATGCCCAACGTTTTTAAAGTGGTACTGGAATCTTTCCCCGAGTGGAGGAGTTGGTCCGTCTTATCGGAGAAGAGATTCTGTCTGTCGAAGGGTAAATCCTCAACTTTTGATAAAAGGTCCTTGGGGGCAGACGACTCCTGCAGCCAAGATGCTCTGCGCATAACGACCAATGTAGCAGTCGTGCGTGCTTCACTGTCGGCTGTATCCAGGGCAATATGTAGAGCCGTTCTAGAGGCTGTATTACCGCCTTCAAGATGTCCCGTTTGGCCTCTGGAAGGTGCTGAAGCAGTGGTACAAGTTTGGCGTAATTGTCGAAACTGTGATTCGCCAACAGTGTTGGCCATATGCAGAGTGAGTGTTGCGGAAGTTTGCAACCAAATAAGTCAAGGCGCTTATTATCTCTGTCTGCAGCAGTAGGCTTATGTTGAGGCATCTTTGCTTTTTGTTGTACTGCATCCACAACCAACGAGTTGGGCTGTGGATGTGTAAAAAGGAATTCCATCCCCTTAGCAGGGACGAAATACTTTTTATCCGCCTTTTTGTTCGTGGGTGGGACAGATGCAGGCAGCTGCCAAATATCATCGTCTATTTAAAGAATAGCTTCGTCTAACGGCAATGAGATCTTGGGCTGGTGAGACTGCTTAATATTACGGAAGAGGTGATGGTGTTTCTGTTGCACATCCCCCATCTGCACGTTTTGACTCTCTGCCACTCTCTTAAAAAGCTCTTAAAACTGATGTAGGTCATCCGAGGGTGAGGTATCTCCTTGAAAAACTGCATCGTCTGGGGACAATGAAGATTGATCCGTAGGTGATCAATCAGGTTCAGGATCTCGAGTGGGAAGAGGTTGTTGAGTGTTAGGAGGAGACCCGGAGGGAGTTGGTGGTCTTGAAGATGCGGGACGAGCAGAATGCTCTTGGGTGAGAGAAGAACGGGAGTGTGTCTGAGGGGACCGTTGATGATGAGACAACGACCTATGGTGATAGTAGGGCGACGTGGAGCGACGGGACCTCTTGGAATAGTCAGAATGGGTCGAAAACGCGGGTGATCTTGGAGACTGGAATCTCTCTCTATAATAGGTGTTGTAACTGGATGACCGACGATCATGGTGGTAGAAATGTCCTGATAGTGGAGAAACATGGCCGGTATGGGAGTACCCAGAGTATGCTAGGGATAGTGACCATACTTCAGGCGAGAACTCTGGACTTGGTGAGAGAAGATAGTTTCCTGGATCTGTGGGTAGGTAATGCCAACAACTGTTCCGGTGGAGAGGAAGTTGGGGTGGAGAGTACAGAGTGAGGGATTATCTCCACTGGTATTGAAGAAGATGGTGCCGAAGTTCCCTGTGGCACCGAGGGACGTGCTGATGTAGATTGTGTCGGCATCGACGATCGTGATGGGCCGGAGTGATGTTTGGAAAGAGGGGATTGCCTCGGTTCCGGAGAGCGTCTTAAAGGGGAAGGCCGTCCCGGTGCTGGTGGGCGCCTTGCTAAAGAAGGAAGCCTCTGTACCGACGATCGGCCCAGTGCTGAAGGGCGACCTGGTGCCGGCAAACGTGCCGGTGGGGAGGGACGCTCCAGTGCCGGTGAACGCCTCGCCAGTGATCGGTGTCTTGGTGCCCGCACGTGTGAAGGGGGTAAAGAACTCCTCAGCACCGATGACTGACGCGGTGCCGGCAACCTTGTAGGAGAGGAAGGGTGCTCAGGTGTCACAGAGCGTCTCTTCGCCGGGGGTCCCGGTGCTGGTTGTCTTGGAGGCGCCGCATGTGCCCGGGGCGAAGAGTGACTGAGCTGGCGATCGTGCCAGAGAATGAGTCGGTGCCGAAGAGTGCCCCTGTGCTGAGGAGTGGCTCAGTGCCGCAGGCCGCTTCGAGGAGTGGCTCGGTGCCGGGGAATGTCCCACACCGGGAGAGGTTCTCGAAGCCGTGGAGGTCACTGGAGGCGGTTTGGAGACCAAGGGAACAGCTGAGACCGTGGAGCCCGATATAGAGGGGCTCAGAGCCAACTTAGTCCGGCTGTCTCTCAGCTCTACAGCAGCACGTGCGGCAGTTGCCGCTGATGTCCCTGGCTTATCTCCGACGCTCGTCCGTGAAGGCGGGAGGGATCGCGCTGGAGACGGTCTCCTCTTTGTCGTCTTAGTTTGTTCTGTATGCCCCTTTGGTTGTTGGGTTTAGGGCTGCAGGGCTTTGTCAAATAACAGGATCTTCAATCGCATGTCCCTGTCTCTTCTTGCTCTGGCTGTGAGCTTAGAGCAATGGGGACATTTTTGGGGTCTGTGGCCTTCCCCGAGGCACCTGATACACAGGGAACGGCCATCGGAGGCAGGCATTGCCTCGCGGCACTCGCCACACTTTTTAAACCCAGGCATTGACTATTAACAGTATAACTATTGAAGAAAAAAAAATTTTTTTTAAACGACTAGAACTATTAACTATACGTAAGAAAGAACTATGACTATAACTTTTAACTATATATAAAGATTAATCATAAGCTCTCTCTGTCTTTGTGAAACAGGAGTTCACGAGAGAGCAGTAAGTCCGTCCGTGGCCGAGGACGGTCAGGAGGAACTGGCAGGAGCCAGACTGTCCACACTCAAATGGCGCGAAAAGCCACGAGCCGCACTTCGCGCATGCGCGGTCTGCCAGACCATGGCTAGAAAAGATCTCCGATCTGCGGCACCGGGACAAGCCCGACACATACAGGGGAGCACCCCTGGGACACTGCTCGAAGAAGAACTATGCATTGCTTCCTGGATTGGGACAGGGATGGAAGTACTTTGGGAATATCTCTATGAGGAAAGTGTGGCAGAGAAGCAGATGTGGAAAATCTAAGCAACATCAATAATGTAAGGTTCCTATTATAACGAGCACTGTCAAAAGTATAATGTAAAAGGAATCCAAGGATAAAATGACAAAACTGCTGCAAGACACACTTCTCTCTTCCCACCACAATGGAGGAGGGTCTTAAAGTTCTTTGGCCACACACCTCCTACCACATGATCAGATACAACCTCTGGTCAGAAAAAAGTCCTTCTTCCTGCATCAAAAACACATCCCCTGTATGACCTCTGGCCAGGTACTCACTCCACCCCCGCCCCCCGCTCCCCCACCTCCCACACACACACCACGTCAGCCCTCTCATAACATCTCTGATGGGGAGCACAGATATCAAGTCAGGCTCCAAGACAAGACGCCTGCTGTGGGTATTCGGTTTTGAACCCTTTTTATCTCCCCTCTGGATTTGTTTTTGGTTAGATGCCCTGATAGTGCATAACTGAGCTGCCTCACAGCCAGAGCATTGGATTTCACAGCTCCCCTCTCACTGCCATTACATTAGGCTGGTTTGATCTGTTATTTTAAACATTTTTCACAGCACAGCAGACAAAGTGAATCTAAAAAAGCCCGTTTCAATTTTCCACTTGGAAAGAGCAGGGGTAACATTTTCCACTGAGCCGACTGATTATTCCTGACACTTAGTTTTTATCTTCAAGCTGCACTGGCTGTTTCCCCACAGCCTGCTTTTAGCAAGAGTACATTTGGATTAGCAAAAAACCCAGCATATAATCTGATGCTGTCTTTCAGGAGATTTAAAAAAGGGATACTGGGCTTTCAGAACTCCTTAAAGTGGCTGATTTAGATAGGGAGAGTTCATTATATTGTCTGAGGAAATCCAGGAACATTCAACATTAGAGAGAAACCATTCCGCCCCCGCCCGCCCCCCCCCTCCATTTCTGCAAGGAAGTAAGGGAAGATTCTATAAGGTGCAGCTACCTGCAAAGAATAAGAGTGTGTGTGAGGAAGAGGGCTAAGCCAGGCATCACTCCATTTAAGCAGATTTAAGCTTTCTGTTTCTAAAGGAAGCTGCTGGTCCCTTTCTGAGTCAACTGGAAAATCCAGGCACTGGCAAGAAATCTCAGAATAAATCCTGCCAGGGAACAGGAATTTAACCATAGGTATGTTCAGAGGTAGGAATGCAGGGAAGAAGAGGCTGTACTGGATAGAGTGTCAACCAAATTCACTAAGAGCTGTCTGTGCTGATCTTACTTAGAAGTCAGTCAGCATTTCTATCTGGCCTGTATGCTATGAAACAGGCACCAATTCTCAACAGAGGTGGAGCTATGTGCACAATTTCAGGAATCAGAAGCTTTCTAACCTTGTCCTTTCTGAGGTTGGGAACTAGCCTCCACTCTCTCAGGACTATTCTCAAATAGGCTCCTTTTGCCAAGCATAGCTTCTTACCATTTGCTCATCCTCCTTAGCAGCCCAGACAGCATTGTGGATCTGGTCCCCAGCCTCCTTCATCAGACGTAGTTGAACACGATGCAGGTAGGCAGAGAAAGCCCTGCGAGCCTGCACTTTGCTGCAGAAACCAAAACAGTGGTCAGATACACAGCACCACAGAGCAAACAGCCCCCATCTGGACTGCTTATGAACCTAATTATAGTCACCAAAGTCCTCTAAGGAAGAGGAGAAAGCTTCCTTGTCCCTAATTTATTCTTAATATACCTTCATTCCAACAGGCTGGGGCAGAAGCTCCAGAGACCACTATAGGAAAAGGCAAGTTCTATGAGCAAAAACAACTTCTGGGAATATGGTGCCCTCCTTCTCTTCCCACATCCTTAGCAGCCCAATCAGGAGTACAACCATATGTACACCAGCTGAACAGAATATTTCTAGCCCATTCTGAAGACCCATGGTGCTATCTCTTTATGACAATTTTGAGCACAGCACTCATGACCACAAATTAAACTGAAGGGCTCTGTCCCAGTGACAAAGCTGTAAAGGAAGCCCTGCCATTCTTATTGCGTGAGTGAGGGGACCTCTCCCCATCTAGATTAAATCTCTATAAAACAAAGGAATAATATTTGTGAAAATGTGCTCTTCCCCAACCACCTCTGAGTTACAGACCAGGCTTCATTGAGGCAGGTACAATTCAAAGAGAGAGAAACACTAAAGCAAAGCATTCCATGCAGCTGCCCAAACACATAAGGAGCTATGGAAGCAAAGCAAGGTGACCAGATGGTACAGGAGTTGGGTGGGATACACAATTTAATTCTCAGTCATTTCAATGAATACAAATTTTAAGACAAACAACTACCTAAGGCTTTGCTCAACTCCACCCATTTCCCAGGCCTGATGACGAATGGATGCGGGTAGGGGGCAAAAGAGGCAGCTGCCGCAGGACCTGGTGATTCAAAAGGACCTCAGGTTCCCAGTCTCCACTGCCAGTACTGCAGCAGCAGTAATGGTTAGAGCCCCAGGCCCTTTAAATCACCACCAGAGTGCTGAGCAGTACACTCCAGATAGTACTAATGGCTGGCGGGAGAAGAAGGAGGGCATCATGTGGTCTGGGCGGTGCCTGTTGACTCCAGCCTTGTCCCTTCACGTCCACAGCCCTGCCCCTTCCGGGAGCACAGAACTGTCCACCCCCATCTTGCCCAGGGGCCTAGCATGTCTATTGACCCCCCTGCCATTTGCAGCCTAGCCTTCAAACCTTCCACCATCCCTGTGTGAGCTCAGCTTTCTGCCACCACTTTCTCCCAAAGGCTTTCTGCTCCTCTCACCCACTTTATACTTTGTGGCTTTTTAAACACTTCTCTGTACTTAGACAAGGGGTATGGTGCTCCACTTCCTGCTCTTAATTTCTCAGAACTTATATGGCCCTCATCACTATACTAGGTCAGCACCTGATCCTATTGGGGCCTCTGATCCTATATCAGGATCCCCAGCTCAGAAGCCTGGCCTCCCTACCATACGTATCTACAAAGTGCATTCTTCTAATACTATGGAAATCATACAAAATAGAAGCAGCACCAGTATGGACTACTGCATCAGCCTAAAGATAATATAGGGAGATGACCACGGAAGTTTAAATGCCATGCACTGCCTGGATTCATGCATCTGCTTGGTCATTAGTTCTTCACATTTCTGAAGGCCTGCCACAGTGCAAGAGAAGTTTTGAGAAGATGAGGAGTTTATAGGAGGCTCAGGTTGACGTTTCTTGGTTGGGTTATCTGAGGGGTTTACTTTAACTAAAATACAAGCTTGGTCTCTGCCCTGCAATGAACTCCATTACACTGAACTATCTTTATGGCCTCAGAACTCCCTGCCCTAGTGTCTAGACCAGAGCTACTCAACTTCAGAAGCCCCAGGGGCCACAATGATACTCACAGCACATGCCAAGGGCCACAACTTAAGTGTGGTTGCATATACATGGAAATATATATGCAAATAGCTACTTTCACACAAATAGGCATGAATACATAAATTAAGGCTTGACTATACAACACATAGTTTAATCCCATTTAACTCCGTTCTGCTGATATTAATAAAATGCAATATTTACCTCATTTCCACCCATATGACAACACTTTTAATGAGCAATGACAGTCCAAATTTAATTACTAAAATGCATATCAACAGAAGACAGTGTTGCAGATCCCTTCCAGGGGCATCAAAATATCTTGTGATAAAGTCTCTAAGACTTGTTGCTGTTAGAATTAGAGAACAACTCGTTGACAGTTCCTTGCCTGTATCTTGGTTTCAAAACTCAGAACCTGGACCTTCTTAATCATGGAACCATAGGAGGCCCTTCAGAATGGGCCCTGGAGGTAGAAAGTTACATTAGTTCCTGCAACCTCTGTCTGTCTTATGCCTCAGAGGGTAACCAAGTTAGTCTGTAACAGGAAAATCTTAAAAAATAACGAATAGGCTAGTAGCACCTTAAAGACTAACAAAACATGTAGATGATATCATGAGCTTTCGTGGGAGCAACCCACTTCTTCAGATGACAGTCATGATACCATCTACATGTTTTGTTAGTCTTTAAAGTGGAACTAATCTATTTATTGTTTTTTAAGTTTTTCTGTCTTATGCCTGATAGTCAGAAGAAAAAAACATTCCACAGAAGCCTCAAAAGCAAAGGCAGATACAGCTTCCTCTAATTCCCCTGAAGCTCACACAGTGGAGAATATAACACATCCCAATAATTGTGACCACCTATTAATACTGCTAGAAGGATAAGAGGTAGAAAAGATAATTGGCCAGGCCTAGATAGAGGATTAAAGAATATTCTGCCTTTCAGAAGGACTGCATGGGACAGGCTGGTTTCTTTCGGATGAGATTTTCATGACTTCAGTTCCTCAGACTGCTGACTCTGTAGCCAAACTTTCCATCAGTGACAAACAGACAGGGCCCAGTCCAGCACAATCCTTGTACATGAAGTCACTGCACACTTTACGCCGTGTGAAGCTCCTTAGCTGCTTCAGGGGAATCCCAGTGGGGCTGGGTGCTGAGTAGGAATCTGCCAGCAACTCCTGACAGAAGCCTGCATTCTTAGCAGGGCTTGGCTGCCCTCAGTATGAGTGGGTGAAGTCAGCACTGCTGTGTCTGTCTTGAAAACCTGTTTCCAAACCACCTCCCCTCTCTTCCCCCCTCCCCGACACCACAGCAGCACATGCCTCAGTCACAGCAAGATAATATAGCAACCCAAATTCCTCCTAATGTTTCCTGAGGCCTCCCAGCCTCACAGAACTAAATTGGGAAACTGGGAAAGACGAGGCAGGTTACATAGGGGTCAATGAAAGCTTGTCTTCTATAAGGTATGACAAACAATGAAAACACTTTATCTAGAAGAGAGACAGTTATTCTGATCCCCATAAGGCAGGCCTGCACAACATACGGCCCGAGGGCCACATGCGGCCCGCAGGGGCTCACTGTGCGGCCCGTGCCGACTATGAGCAGCGCGGCCCCATCCGATCCACCAGCCAGGTGGAGGAGCGGAGCACCGCCAGGGAGGGGGAAGTGCGGCGATTTTCGCTGCCGGGCTGCCTGCATGCAGCTCCAGCGTGAGGAAGCGGGGCGCAAGCCAGAGAGCACGATACCGGCAGATGCCAGGATGCTGGCATGACATGGCGTCGTGACATCACGGCCAGCAACCGCCGGATTCAAAAAGGCTCCGGCAGCCCCGCAACCTGGAAGGCAGAAGCCACGTAGGGGAGAGGAAGGGGCTTGTGCTGAGGGGAGGGGGACAGGTCAGGAGACGGGGGCAGGCACCAAGGGGCAGGGTGCAGGAGAGACAAATGCCAGGGGGCCAAGTGGAGACACAGCTGATTTTTTTTTTTTGCTTGACAAAAATTTTTAGCCCGTGTATTCGGTATTTTTTGGAAGAGCATCCCTACTTGCGGCCCGCAGCTGTTTTCTTTGGAGTAATACGGCCCTCGCCGCTTTCCGAGTTGTGCAGGCCTGCCATAAGGCCCCCTATTCAGTAAGGGAATATTCTCCCCCATCTTTATAATGTGCCCCCTGGCAGATAGATATTCCGGCTCCTCCACTTATCCAGAAGACTGATTATCTTCCTATCTAGTAGGCCCCAAGCTGGAGAGTTCCCAAACTTTCCTTACACCCCACCCTTTTAGCAGACACTCCAGCCAAGCACTTGAGCACACTCCACTTCACTCCCCCCCACCCATACTTCCCAGCACTGGACAATCAGAACTCTCATTGCTTCATCACCCTCAAAACACTTCTGTCTTGCTCTCAAGACACTGCAATTGGACATTTCAGTTGCTATTCCTAAAGTTAGGGCTTGTTTGCACAGTAAGCTTGCACAGAGTGAATCTATAGCACACCAGCTTGTTGCACTGTAGCTTCACATGTAGACACTGATAAAGTGCAATGGAAGACCCAGAATGTGGCTCACTAATATGCTAAGCCACATTCTGGAACTTTCACTGTGCTGGAGCAGTGTCCAGTGGGATATTAGTGCACAGCCAGCTGATGTGCTGTATATACACAGGCTTGCTTGCTATGCAGAAGCACACAATGTGGATAAGCCCTTAGAAACATGCACTTCAAGAACAAAGGCACAAGAATGAAAAGTTGATTTTTATGGGCGGTCAGAACAACAGGAGAATTCTATTCTCAGCCTTTATTTGTTGGCTTCATGTAAAATAAAAATACAGTAAGATGAAAAACAGAAGAGATAACGAACAAACAAAGGTTTATAGTTCAACAAGAAACACTTTGAATCAAATCAGATACATTTTGAAGTGGCCAAAGTTCTGCTCACAGCCACCTCTTAAGAAAAAATCCCATGGAGACTTCAGGTCCCAGTGTGCAATGCTGAGGTCACACATTCTAAGACTGGTAAGGTGAAGGCTCCTCCACATGTCTCCATTTTATGTAAACTACATGCTAATGCAGCCTGCATTTGAGCAAAATCTAAGCACATTTGTTATAGAGCTCTACCACCTTCCTGTCTCAACTTGTAAGGGAGGGAATTACAATTTATTCAGTGCCCCCGGCTTCCTGTATTCATTGATACTAATTACTATGAGTACCAAAATAATCTGCCTAAAGAATCTTACCTTAGATTCCCATTCTCCTGCAGGATCTGTACCAAGTTAAATTGAGGCTCTGGTTCAACTTCTTGGAGAAGCAGCTCTGCTCCTCTACCTCCAGCTTTCAGTTCAGGCTCTTTCAGCACGTTCTCTCGGCAGACAGCATCCATCATCTCGGACAGCTTTGGCTTGCATTTTACCTGCATGTCCATAAGAGAGGCAGTTTCATCCCGAGTAACCTCTATTTCTTCATCCTCACGTGCCTCCTCTTCTTCATCACTCTCTGTGTCAGACTTTAGAGGCATCTCCTTTAGCTTGGAAGTCCCTAAAATGAGGAGGAAACCAATAATGATGAATAAAAAACCCTTTCCTATTACCCATCACCCCCTTGTTTATGCCCACACTCTTTGCTACTGGAAGTCCAAGAACGATCTGTAATAGCCCAGTCTTCACCACTGTACTTCATTTTTCACTAGAGCTTTCCACTTCAGGATCTCAAAGCAACTTACAAATCCCTCCTCCCAGGAGTAACTAAAGGTTACTATACTCTATTTCCTCTTCTGTAAAGTAAAAACAGATAAATGACTTGTCCAGGATAATATCCTGACTGCATGGCAAAGTCAGGGTTAATACATGATCTGATTTCTGGGTTCTTATGTTAGTCTGGATTTCCTTGTCTTTGTTTACTTTCATGTGCACCAATGTACTGCAGACACTGTCTCCCCTGCTGACATAGCACTGTGCACATGAGCACTTATGCCTGAAAAACTAATGTCACTCAAGAGGGTGAACCAGTTTCTTCCTTACTCCTTGGGCTTAGTCGGTGCCATGTTGGAAATCCAGCCTGGAACATCTCAGGTTTTCAGCTGCTTGCAGAGGGTGACAGGAAAGAATAGGAACACACCTGGTTTCACAGACATGTCTTGATCCCAGAAAAAGGCTGCAACTGCCCCTTCAGAGGGATTTACCCCCATAACCAGAGCATATGCAGATAAACTATAGGTGGAATGGCATATCAGAGAGAGGCTATTCAGAACGGGAATGGAGTGAAAAAAAATCAATGCTAACCATTGAGTCTCTGCCTTTGTAGCATGATTCCCAGAGCCAAAAGAGCCCACTAACACCAGCTTTATTAGTCTCTTGTAGCCGTGCCATCTGGGGACTAGTGACAAACATCCCTTATTAGCCTGGCTTTAACCATTTGACATGCATGGTCCTAGCCATAAATACCTGGTGGTCTTGCCCGTGCTGCTTTCATCTTGCTATGACACTGTCTGCGCTTCCGTACTTCCAGGGACAGAAGCTTCCGCTCATACAGCGCAGCACGAAGTTCAGGATTAGAATCCACTGCTTCCAGTCCAAGATCTGCTCCCCCATTAAGAGCTGCTCTGGGAAGCATAATACAGACAGCAGCCTCAATCACCTTGTTTTGCCTATTATGGCCTACATATTAGTATCTGCCTGTTACATCAGAAAAACACGGAAGCCCAGCCTTATCCTTACTCTTGGTGAAGCCCACACCATGTTAGAGGGGAAGGCTTTTTCAGAGATTTGCACAAACTGTGGGTAGCATCTCCCCAAACCATCATGTCAAAGATACAGAGGCAAGGCAAGACCCAACAAAAGTTCATGTTTCTATCACCACACCCCTACTCACTCTACAGCACATATGTGAGCTAGTAACAGTTCAGAAAACTTCTCAAATGGCAGTTGCTCTAAGCAGAAGAGTAGGGAGCCTAAGAGAGGAACTAGAAGTATAAAGCCATGCAAGAGAGCAAAGTGCGAAGTGAAAGATCTTGAACCTGATGTCCACCTGACACAATCTCTTATGCAGATAGCTTATTCATAAGTGTACTTATATCAGAACCCAGGATTTTAACATGATTCTGATAGACAAAGTGCTAGCTCTTGTGCAAGTCCTGTCCCAATCTAAGCAAAAACCCTGAGGCATTGCATTGCTCAGTGGAAAGACAGAAGCATGACAACTGACCCAGAGCAAAGAGCTCCAGCAGAAAGCCCCTCTGAGTGCAACTACAGCATGCACAGAGGTCCTACTGCTTTTCCCTCTGTTTCCCCCTCCTTTGGGATCTACCAAAAAAAAGACATGAATAGAGCCCTGTGTGGATGCAAAATTTTTATTCTTGTCTGCACCCATATTGACAAAACTGAGCTGCAGATATCTATATTCACATCTGCAGATGTGGATACCCGCGGATATAAAGCAGATATCCACAAATTTGCAGGGTTCTAGATACAAAATTTGTATCTGCATCTGTATCTGCAAAATTGAGTTGTGGATATCTGCATCCACATCCACGGCTGTGGATATAAAGTGGATATCCGCAAATTTGCAGAGTTCTAGACATGGACACTTGAGGTCTATGAAGTGTCAGCCCTTATAGAAGGAACAGTCTGCACCATTCTGTATCACATGGGAGGGTCTGATCATGAGCAATAGAGACCCTCTAATGTGCTAGGAGTCTCATAGCAAAAAGCATGAGAGAAACCCCAATACCCTGTCACCTAAAAATTAGCTCTCAAAGAGCAGGGCAATGGGTTATTCATGGGACTGAATTTACAAAGCTGGTTCTGAGGAGGAGGGCAACTTCAGTGTCAGGTTTTCCCACAGAAATCTACCTAACGATGGCAGGATGAGTGCTGGGGCTCCAAGCTGCTGGCCTGGGTGCAGTGAGCTGATGCCTGAGCAGTGTGAATTGGAAAGCCCTTCAAATGCAGAAATTCTATATTTAAATAGCCACTTACCGAGCTCTTCCAGCAACTGGGCCTCGTCTCATCCTGGCCCTGCAGAGGAAGAGAGGACAGAAGATTACAGGGTAGCACCAAAAACTCATTGTAGATCATTGCAAGATTTGCCAAGCTGTCCAAGGGAAGCCACCGAAATTTGCAGAGTTCCCTGAAAATCCCACCCCATAAATGGATGAATAGGGCCTGACACAGGAAGTCCAAGCAGCTCTCTTTCAATAGGAATTTGTTTTGCTTTAGGTCACACTGGAGGATCTGTCAGTTGGAGGCAAAGGGCCATAAAACATCCCGCAAAGCATGAATGCAAGCAAAATTACATTCCTAATGCCGGCATGCCTCCTATAAGTGACTTCAAACATGATGCCCCCTCTCTTCATCAGCAATATCACTCCCAAATGGGTTTCTTGTGGAGCCCAGATCTGGGAGAGAAAAGTCTGGAGACACAGACGCAGGACCACTGATGCTGGATGCAGCTTTCAGTGAAGGTCCACATAGCAGCATGCATTGCAATGTCTTTCAGAGTGCTGAGTGAAGAGGTGGGGTTTCCAACAATGGTTGCACAGGTGACGGTACAGGTGGCAGTAGCTTTGGAGAAGGCTTCAGTGCCTATCCTACAAGAAGGGAGCATTTTGTGGTGTTAAGCTGAATTCAAAGAAAGGGGATAAGGAATCATTCCACCCTCAGTACTACCCTTGGTGGCTTCTAAGCCTGCAAACATCTGCCTCCCTTTTTATACAATGCCACTGAACGTTCCTTATTCAATGCACCCTCTTCCTTTTCCCTCCCTGTCCCATGGTTCCTTTGACCACCATGCTGTGCATCACCTTCCCCTCCTATAAGTGCCCAAAGTAAGGATGCAAGTGAATAGTTGAGTACTCGACTACTCGCTTTCCACCTCCGCTTGCTGCCTCTGTATCAGAAGCAGCAAGGAGAGCAAGGAGGAACAGCTTAAAACAGTGAGCTTAAACGCAGTTACCCCTAGCACCATCTCCACAGGGCTGCCTGCATCTTCCCCACCGCCACTGCTTCTATCAGAGGAAGCAACGGGGTCGTGGATAGGGGAGGCTGCCACAAAGCAGCCTCTTCCCACAGTGACTGAGCTGTCCTGGCTCGTGCCAGTCCGGGTCATACCCCTGCTGCAGCTCTGCTGTTTAAATGTAGTAGGAGCTGAGCTATCTGCCCGCCCAACTCTTACTACATTGAAACTGCAGAGCTGCAGTGGGAGTAGCTCCTGGACCAGCGCAAGCTGGGACAGAGAACCTTCCTTTATTGACTAATCATGTAGTCAATACAAATTGTATTAACTACACGATTAGTCAATTACCCACCTCTTAACATCCCTAGCCCAAAGATTGGCTTCTCCAAGAGTTAGGGAATCTCTGAAGACTTTGTTTGGAAGGATAAATATATTTGTATTCACTGGAATACTGAGGAAATAGTGTGTGGCTATTCTCATCCTTATAGGCCACAGCCCAGCGACCAATAACACTGTAGCTATGTAGAGCTACTCCTTTTTGCTCTGTTTCAGTCCTTTCTATCCCTCTCCCAGAAGGTGTCTCCTTCCAGTGAAGGCTCCCAGAGCCAACAGTTTCCTACCTGTCCTGGAAGAGACGTATGGCCAGCATATAATTCATTGTTGTCTTGTGCTCTAAGTAAGATCTGGAAAGAAAAGTGGAAGAGACCGATTAAAGCTCAGGACAAAATAATGGAAAGGTGAAGGAGGCCTTGCATAGAGTGAAGACATTCACAAAATACATCCCTATCAGAAAGGCACTGAAACAATACAATGCAATGGGAAAAGCAAGGGGAGAAGAGGAAGGCAATCATTGTCTGGCACCTAAACAGGGAGAGACAGGTACAGTGTGTGGTGAAAAAAGGAAACCAGAACACAAAGCAAAAAGAAAAGCAGCACCTAGCATCACCTAAGGTGAGGCCCATTGTCTACCTATGGCTCTGAAAGTGGGATACACAACATGCATAAGAATAAACAGAGTAGGGATCTAAGAGTTTAATCGACTAGTTGACTATCCAATAAGCAAAAGCTTATCAGATAGTTGACACACTAGTCAACTAGTCACTTCCCCCCCTTGTTGCCTCTATCACGGGGAGGAAGAAAAGGGAGTACTGGGGAAGCGGGCTTAAAAGCCGGTTCCCCCCACGTCCAGTTCTGTGGGAGGGGGCAAGGGCGCAGCAACAGCCAACTTAGAAATGTACAAATTTGAAATGAAATGTTTCAAAGACTGAAACGCTGCATTGAGCCCGGGGCCAGCAGGGATTTCCCCCACTCACCCCAGGCTCCATACAATGTTTCAATCTTTGAAATGCACAAGAGCGCACGCTGGGCTCTTGTACATTTCAAAAGTGGAACATGCTAGTCTTTATCAACTAATCCAATAGTCAATGGAAATCCCATTGACTATTCAATTAGTTAATTAACCTACATTTAACATCCCTAAAACAGAGGTCACAGGGGGAGTTGACAGTTCAGTTCCCCATCCCCAACTGCTAACCTGGTTTTAACTTGTGTACGAGTCCTAGAAGCCAAAACAGAGCACCAATGAAACACTGAGTTTTCTCCTCAGTGAAACACTGGAGATTTCTCCTCACCCATAAAGATCCCATGTAAATGGCGTTGGGAATATCCGGATGAAACCCCCTCTCCGCTCATTCTCCTCCTTCACTCGACGCAGAACTTTTATCTGGGATCAGAGAAAGAAACAAGAGTCAAAGTGAAACAGATATTAGGACTGAAATTTTCTACATGGCAGCTTCATCCTCTGGAATCAAAACCCTGCAATTAATCCTGCAGTTGTGGGAACAACTAGTGTAAATTTGGCATAATTAACTGACATGTAGGCACTGAAGGTTCCTAAGGCTCTTTAGAGCATATATGCACTCTTGTCAGAGCTGGGTTGGTGCCACTATTATCAGTAAAATTCACCAGTTTCACTCTGAGAACATGCCATTTTCTAAAAGGTCTCCCTTATCACTTTTGTTTGTCCCACACTGGGGCTAGACAGCCCTCTCATGAGCCAGTGAATACTTGGCAGCAGCAACTGTTAATCCAAAATTATTAAATTACTTGTGTTCCCTTCATCCCCACAAGTTGTCCCAAAGCCAAGGTACATATAACACCAAATATTTTACAGCCCTTACCTCCTCCATGGACAGACCCAACATGGATCCACTTTGCTTTCCAGCTACCTTTTCCTTGCCTGAGGGCATCACATTTTTAACTTCAGCATCACTGGCAGACAGAGGGCGGGCATGCTGTAGAGACATAGTCTGAATCCATATGGTACATTTAGAAAAGGGAAAAAAGTATTTTAAACATGAATAGCTAAATATAAATTCCAAGCCCCCATACTCAGCAGAATCTACATTCAGGGCTGTCCGAAGGTGGGCACAGAGCCAGGAGCAATCCCTACCCAGTGCCCCAAGTACAGGCCGCACCCCATCCCCAAGTCCTGTCCCTGCTCCAAATGGCCTCCCCCCTCTATGAAACCTGGAGGATTACTGGAATGCAGCCTGTGGGGCCTGGCGCAGTGGAAACAGGGCTACCCCTTGTCCCCCATTCATCACGGCAGTGGGAGCCAGAATGGCCCGGAAGCATGCTCTGCTCTGCCCTGTGCACTGCCATCTCAGCTCGCTGTGTCCCACTTCTCCATGACAGCAGAATGCGGAATGCCCTGAGGCCGTGACACTCTACTTCTTGCTGCCTCTGAGAACCCACATGCAACAGGTTGGGAGAGGGCAATGTAGAGTAGGCTGCTGGGTCGCTCCAACTCCTGCCACTGCAGTGAATGCACGGGGAGTAACTCCTGGTGCTGCTGCTGCACCAGGCCCCCAACCCCAGGTAATCCTGTAGGTCCCATCCAGAGGATTGTTGGAATGACCGCTGCAGGACCCTGAAGAGTGCGGGGTTTGGGGTGGTGCTCAAACTGTCCTATGGTTGAGACTAGACAGTTATGTCCATGCTCCAGGACACCAGAGCCAGGATTCACACTCCCAGCCTCCCAGTCCAGCATGCTGCACATCCCATTGGGCACTAATGTCAGGGTTTTTGAGAACAGCAGGATCCCAGACCTTAGTGCCAGCATTCACACACCTAACCCCTTTGAGAAAACCGTGACATCCCGCAGAGACACTCCTGCCAGCCATCTATTTTCACTTCCAGCCCTCAACAACGGAAAGATTCACACCCAAATGGTCATCAGAACCAGGATTAACAGTCCCAGGTGATAGGTTAAGTGGGATCCACATCCCCACAATACCAGAGTCATGATTCACCCTCTTAGTCAGGCTGCAAGGATTCTAATAATTAATTAGTGAGATGAAATTGTGAAAGAAAAAGGTTAGACATTCACTTCAATATTCATCACTCTCTTTTCTTAGCTCACAAATCTGAAAGTCCACAATCTGATGCTCCTGAGATTCAGCCGAAAGACCTTTTTTCTTCACGCTGCCATACTTCACAGCTAAGTGGTTATCACTGTCAGCACAGACAGACACAGAAGGCAAAGAGAGTCAAGAAAAGCAAGAAACTAAAAAAGGAAGGTGTCATAAATAGGAGCTGCTGAGGAGAGTCTCGCTTACCTGAAGAGTGAGGAAAAGGTTAAGCAACTGAAAATGCACCTAGGGCTGGGGTTTGGGCAGTCAGCCAATAAAAATACAGATAGGTATTTCAAACTAGGACAGAGGGGTTTCTCTTTCTCTCTTCTTTGTTTGAGATCAGAGCAGTTTCTTCCAGGTATTGAGGGAGATGATCTCTCTCCCCAAGAACAGACTTCTTGAAATGTGTAAGTAGGGAAAAGTTTAGATGGTCCATCAGGGTTTATTGTTTTCCTTGTTTGGGTATTTGGAAATCATGTCTGAGCTGGCTAATTGCTTTTCTCTTTTGTAACTAAGGATTACAGCCCAGGGTTTTCCCCTGAGTCTATGCCAGTGGTGCGCAACCTTTTATCAACCACGACCCCCATATACTCGTGTCACAGACCCCCAAGATAATTTAAGCAGTGCGACGCAGTGCTTAGATCCGGGCAGCCGGGGGCTGAGACCGGCCATGGGCGGCCCCACAGCATGGCATGGTGCTTAGATCTGGCTGGCTGGGGGCTGGGCCTGGACATTGGCGGACCCCCAGGAAGACATCTGCGACCCCGAAGCCCACGAATTGCGCACCACTGGTCTATGTCATTTCATGGCTATTTACCACCTAGTCAATTTACTATGCTTGCAACAATAGTTTTGTTTTGATAATAAAGAGTTTTCCTTTTGTTTTGATTAATTGCTGTGTCCTGAAGTTTACGTGCCTAGTTACCCGGGCAGAGTCCATTGTTCTCTGCAGATTCCCTCTGTTTGTTTTCCCAACTCCAAGAAAAAAGGAGATTGGGGACATGTGGGAGACCTTTACCTTAGAGAGGGGATTCCTAAGTGATCTCTACCCTGGAAAAGGGTTTATTTTATATTTTCTTTTAGTCACTTGGGTGGTGGCAGCAAGGAACCAGTCCTTTGTCCTTTTTTTTGGATCTCGGGAGACTGAGATCAAACAAGTTTGTCTCTGGGAGTCACTTAGACAGGTCTGCAGAGTTTACTCTACTAGCCTCTCCCCTTCCTCCCCCCCCCCCCCCCCCCCCCCCCCCCCCCCCCCCCGATCTCTGCATTTGGAGTGTCAGGTTGGGGAATTGAGCTGTCACAGAAGGGTTTGCAGAAGTTCTAGCAAAGAAAGTCTTAACCTGAAGTCATAAGTCAGTGCCTCATATGTCACAACAGATCAAAGGATGAGCCTAGAATAAAAAATATTCCAAAGGCAGCAGAACTGCCAGGTCCTAAGAAACTGACAAAAACCTAAAACCAACTTTAAAAAACCCCAAAGCTTAGATTAGTGTGGCTGAACACAATCTGACAGTTTAAATGGACCCTCAGCACAGTGCATAGGCTTCCTCTATAGAAAGACACAAAACAGACTGAGCCCAAGATCTCTCATTCCTCCAGATGGCATTCAAACCCCTTCTTAGCATAGAAGCGAAAGATGTATGAGAAAGTAACCTCAAAGCCCTGATCTACACTAGGGAGTTATTTTGAAATAACCTCCCTTATTTCAAAATAATAAGAGTGTCCACACTACCAACCCCGTTATTTCAAAACAACAGGCTGATTATTTTGAAATCCACTCCTGTTTTCCTCGGGAATAAGCTTATTTCAAAATAGATATTTCAGGAGTTATTTTTTCAAATTTAGTTATTTTGAAATTATTTCCTAGTGCAGACATTCCCAAATTGATTAAACCATCAGACTAATACTACAGAACACATATTGAAATGAAGATGAATGCTGGATCCAGTTGTATTTTTATTTGTAAGGATCATCTGGGCTGGTAACTAAAACAACAGGATTTCATTGTGGCAACCTCCACAGAAAGTACAAGCACAATGACAGAAGCTGAAAACAGAGCAGTTGCAACAAGAATGGATGTTGCTCTGGAGCAGGCTGGTCAAGCTACTCAGAGGTGATTCATGTGGAGAGAACCAGAGAGTAAGCTGAAATAGCAGGTGCCTACTAAAAATGTTTCATTACAGCTTACTGAAAAGTGATTAGAAAGGAAGGACCCCAAAACGGGCTGGCTGGGAAAAAAAATAAATGAATAAACAAGAGGCACAAGAGTCATCAAATTTGAACGCCAGAATGGATCACTAGATCATCTCATTTGACCTTTTGTGTGTGTATCATAAGCCATAGACATGTAACAAGTACAATTAGACCAAAGCATTACAACCCACAGGAAAATAGACTATTATGTGCCACAGGCAAAGAATGGGAGGGACCAAGGTGCATCAGTGCTCAAGGCCCCTACAATGGCCGAAAAATTATTAAATGAGATATACCCAGATGATCCTGTCAAGTGACCCAGGCGCACAGGAAGATAGAACACCGCAAGATCACTGCAATTCTGATCTGATCTAAAAAATTGTGATTGGTCAGGCCCTGATCATGTTGGTTATTCCATATAGGGAAGTTACTCACCTTGTGCAGTAACAATGTTTTTTCGAGATGCATGTCCCTGTGGGTGCTTCACTGGTTGTCCCAGCACCACAGATTGGAGTTTTCCATAGCAGTAGGTGGTTGGGTTGTGCATGTGCACTAGTCTCATGCTGTTTGCACCTAGCACTTTGCGTGTGCAGCTCAACCGTCCTCAGTTCCTTGCCTATGCCCAAGTATCTAGAAAGAGAGGAAACAAAACTCCAAAGAAGAGGGGAGGAGGGTTGGTAGTGGAGCACCCATGGGGACACACATCTCGAAGAACCATTGTTACTGCACAAGGTAAGTAACTTCCCTTTCTTCTTTGAGTGATATCTCCAGGGGTGCTCCACTGTAGGTGACTGTATAGCAGTAATCAAAATGAAAGGTAGGTGGGCTTCAGAGTCACAATTTATTGGCGGTAGAGAGCACCGCAGTGGCTACTGAGACATCCTTGGACAGATGCAGGAGAACAGCATAGTGCTTCATAAAAGTGTGGTTCGATGACCATGTAGCAGCACAACAAATGTCTTGAAGGGGAGTACCCCCGAAGAAAGGAGGTGGATGTTGACACACTAGTGGAGTGCATGCTTGGTGGAATGGGGAGTGTTTTGTTCCGTACAAAATAGCCCTGGGTGATACAGGAGACAATGATTTTGAAGATATGCTGTGATGAAATCTCTCTCCCCTTGGAGTGCTCAGCAACCAATACGAGGATATGTTGTGATACACGGAAGGCCTTGGTTCTATCTACATAGAAGGAAAGAGCCCTGCAAACATCCAAGGTGTTCAGGACTGCATCTTGGTGGGATGAATGAGGTTTAGGGTAATAAGGAGCTCTGAGCACACCTTCGGCAGAAAGGAAGGGTGAAATCGTAGTATGACACTGTCCTTACTGAAGATAATATAAGAAGATGGCACTGTAAGGACCGCAAGTTCACTCACCCTGTGGTCAGATGTTATTGCAAGCAAGAAGGCAACCTTCATGGTCATCAGAGTCATAGGGCAGGTCATCAAGGGCTTGAAAGGGGGTTTAATGAGTGTGTCCAGCACCACCTCTAGATTGCACAATGGGGGTGGTGGACTATGGGGTGGATTGAGATTGTGAAGGCTTTTGAGGAACCTTCTAGTTGTGGGGTGTGTAAATATGGAATATTCATCTATTTGAGGATGGAAGGTGGACACTGCATAGCAGCAAGACCTTGCATAGCAGCAAGGTGGACCCTGAGAGACGCCAGGGATAAATTTGATTGTTTCGAGTCAAGGATGTAATCCAAAATTATGTGGAGCAATGCTGCATATGGCTTGATATGTTTTTGAGGGCACCAGGCAATAAACTGGTGCCATTTTTGGAGGTAAGTAGTACACGTGGTCTGTCATCTACTATGCAGTAGGATGTCCTTCACCCAATCCGAGCAGGGTGGAATCAGCAATAAGCCATGCTGACAGATACAAGGTGTGAGGTTGGGGGTATAGGAGGTGTGACATAGTGTTGGTGCCTTGCTGGTTGCTATGCTGGGGCTGTGGGTGACCCCCAATGGCTGTTGTCTGCAGCACGGCCCAGCAGGACAGGGGATGAGTCATTAGGCAAGGGTCTCTCAACCTGTCTGACCAGCTACCCCCCAGGGAGAGAAACAAAGGAAGGTGGAATGCCGCCCGTGGCTGGGGGGCAGGGCTGGAAGAGGTTTAGTTTCTGTCTGGGTATCATGGAGGAAGCAGCCGAGTCAGGGGCTGGGATTTAAGGGCCCAGTCCTCCCTCCCCCATCTCAAGGGGGGCTGAGGCATCCTGGGCCTGGCCCCTGTAATTGGATTGCATCTATGCTGTGCTGTATCCTGGAGAAGCAATAAACTCCCTCTATTCTACTGGCTGGTGGAGTCTGTCCATGCCATTACGGGGGTGCAGGAGACGGGAAAACCCCAACACGCCGTCACAGGAGGGCTCCCCCATTCTGGGACAGTAGATCATGGTGACTAAGAAGGGAATGGGAGGGGTCAAAGAGACATCCAATAAAGATAAGGAAACCACATCTGCCTGGACCAGGAGGGGACTATCAGGATGACTCGAGCCCTGTCCCTCCACCAATTCCTCTCATCCCAAGAGTCTTCAAAAAAATCAGGAGGGACAGGGCTTGTAGCCAAATAGCATCTGCACAAAGAGAGTGGGAGTAGGCTCTGCCATGATGATTGACACAGTACATTGTTGTCATGCTGTCCACGAGTATTCTGATTATGTGGTTGTGAATATGTGTCCAGCAGTGTCTGCAAGTGCTGGCCACCGTTCACAGTTCCAGAAGGTTGATGTGAAGAGCTGTTTTGCAACTGCACCATCGACCCAGGGCAAAATGCCTGTCTAAGTAGGTGCCCCTTCCGAGGAGGGAGTCATTAGTTATGATCTGTACTGACGTTTGTTTGAGGTAGAACGTTACCCCTGCCAGAAGATTGTCTGGATTGGTCCACCATGTAAGGGAGGCAATCACGTTGGATGGTGGGGAGGGGAGAGGGAGGGCAGATGTGTTTGTGGATATGATGTTTGGAAGGAATGTATACCAATATCAGCCAGTGTTAAAGGCAACAAAGGTGTAGATGGGCCTAGTGAACAACATAAGTTGTCGCAGCCATATGACCCATCAGTTGCAAACAGGTAAGCACCGGTACAGTTGGACTTGTGGAAACCACTGCAACCAGATCGTGTATTGACTGAAATCTTTGCACAAGTAAGTAGGTGCAGGTAGTGATGGAGTCTAGTCGTGCACCTATAAAGTCCAGAATCTATGTTGGATGAAACATGGATTTTTTGCTCGTTCATAACGAGTCCCATTGATTCAAAGAAATATCTGGCACTGCATATTATGCTGTGTGTTTCCGCACGGGATGGGCCCTTTATAAGACAAGCATCAAGGTATGGGGAGATCACGAAGCCCTGATGACGTAAATATGCCACGACAACTGCGTGTCTTTGAAAACACTCTGGGGGCAGATGAGAAGTCAAAGGGCAAAAAGTGATATTGGAAAATGTTCCAACACTATTGTGAAATTGCCCATGGGATGGACAAAAATAGGCATCTTGCAGGTCAAGGGCTGCAAACTAGTCTCCCTTGTCCAATGTTGGGATTATAGATGCTAGCTAATCATTTTGAACCGCTGCTTCAATAAGTATTTATTGAGTTTGAGAAGATCGAGGATGGGTCTCCAGCCTCCCAGTTCTTTTCTCTGTGAGAAAGTAATTGGAGTAGAAGCCTTTGCCTCTGAATTGGTCTGGCACTCTCTTGACTGCTCCTACGGCAAGGAGACAATGTGTTCCTTGTCTTAGGAGCTCCTTGCAAGAGGGGTCCCTGAAGAGGGATGGAGGGTGTGTTGGAGGAAGAGAGATAAAGGGTATGGTGCACCCAAATATTACAATTTCAAGGAACCAGCGATCCATGGTAATGATAGCCCACTGGTGGTAAAAGGGCCACAAAGTGGTATTAAATTATGCAAGGATGCTCATGAAGCAGATGTGCAAGGGAGAGGTCAGGCAGATCCTCGACCAACATCTCAAAACTGCTGTTTGGTGGACTGTTGAGTGGAGGAGCGGTTATTTTGTGGTTGCTTCCTTTTTGTGGTCGCTTCCTCTGAGTTCGTAGTCTAAAGTGAGATTAGTCAAAGCCTCTCTGTTGATTGCGAGAGTACAAAAAAATCACAATGTTGTTGGTAGGGCATATAGCATCTGCGTCAGTATGCAGCAGTGGTCTCCAACCTTTTTACCCAAGATCACTCTGTTCCCCTCCTCTCTATCACTTGCTATCCCCAGCCCTTATATATTCTCACTGGGTTGAGACAGGAGGTGCAGGTTCTGGGGTGGGAAGATGTAAAGGACCACGCTGTACCATGAGGTTGCTTATTCCCACTACACTATTTATTACAACACTCCTTGTGTCCTTAATCCTGGCACCGTCTTGCGTGTTGGGCAGAAAATCCCAAGCTCCCCGGAGAACTATGGCTCCTTTAAGTCCCGTATGCCCAGTTGTGGGGCTTGCTTCGCCCCGGAGGACGGAGAAGGGGGGTTTGGGCCCTCCCTCTCTCCGAACCCCAGCCCAGGGCCCTAAGGCAGGGATCACCTACCCCTGCTCAGTGGTTGGGGTACTGCCCCTAAACCCACCCGCTCACAGGCTCCACGACCCTGCCCTGGGCCACTTCCTACTCCGTCTCTAGGGGTAGGTCCATTCCTGCTCCCCCACTCACCATCCACCAGTCCCTCTGTCCCTCGGTCTCTCCCCCTCCTTGGCTGAGGAGATGTCTTTTTAAATCCCCCTCCACCGGGGTCCCTGACATCATTGCCCCTGCGACTCCCGGTCGCTCCCTGGTGACGTTATCTGCCCGCGCCTCCGAGTCGCCCCGCATGACGTCACCACCGGCCACACTAGCCATACCTCCCGGTGGGTTCTCTGCCGGCGCGTTGTGCCCCCTGCAGTCCACAGGGCCAGGCCGGGTTTCCGCATGCCTCTCGCCCCAATCCTCCCCAGTGCGGGGCGGGAGTGCCCCATCACAGAAGGGGTGAGAGGTGCAAGCTCTGGGAGGGAATCTGGATGCAGGAGGAGGTGG
>CM057848.1:39539731-39559314 GCA_030068395.1 Apalone spinifera
CCAGATATTTAATGATGCTCTGTCTCACACACCCCTTCCTTTTTTCTTTTTTTTCCCTCCTCCTTCTCCTTCCCCTCTCCTATTTATTTTGAGTTTTCATATTGCATGACTATTTTGAACACCTTTATATATTAAAAAAAATTGCAGTCCACATTTACAAAAAAAGCACACACCTACCCGCAGACATTCCTGCATACGGGCCTGTTTTTGTACTTAATAAAATACTTTTATTTATCAAACCCAGTGTAAATAATTGTTACCTGAGGGGGTGCCACAGCTGTGCATAGCTCTCCTTCATTGATAAAGAGAGCGAACTTATGAGCTTTCTCTGTATAAAACTTTTACACAGAGTAATACAGATTTATTTGGGGTTTTCATCTTATTTGAGGCTGTACTCCTCGGTGCTGTCATGTCTCTGTAACTGAGCCCTACCAGAGTTGAGTTACCAGCATCTGTGATACTCTGCTGAGGCTCTGTTATTCCACTCTGTGACTTTGCTGAGGGAGACCAGAGCATCTTGCCCAGCAGGAGAGGGTGATGGGGGCCCCAGAGGGCAGGTAAACAGGCTTAGTGATATCATCAGCCGATCAGGTGACAATTTCAAAGGGATCTCTATGACCCAAGCTGTCAATACCTTAGGTAGGAATTTAGGATGTGAGCATAAGGAAACCTTGTCTTTAAAAAATGACACAAAAGGATGGCATATTGGGTGAATGAACACTGAGAACACTTTTACTGGGGAATGAAAAGCTGTTATGACAGCCAAGAGCCCCTTGACCAATCTGGTTGATAATCCTGTTTTTCTTCTGTTCCAGCAGGCAATCTAACATAACCAAGAATGAGGAAGATGTAGGTGCAAGTCACTGAAATTCATATCAAGAGATAAATCTTTTCCATATTTGAAGATAAGTATATTGGTAGATTCTTTACTACTTTTTAATAAATCTGTGGTACCTCTACAGAAAAGGCAGTCTCTAGCCCCAAGAAGCCAATGAGGAGCTATGCCCTGAAGCAGAACATTCCTAGGCTGGGATTAAGCAATTGACCCATATATTAGGAGAGGAAATGAGTGATAATCAACAGTTTGATCACAGGACAAAGGGATAAGTGTAACAACTAAGGATGCCAAGTGTGTTCCAACCATGTTTGGTATCCAAGAATAATCTGGCTATGTCCTGTCTGATTCTATAAATCATTCTCAGTATTAGAGGCATTGGGGGAAATATGTAGAACAGGTTTTCTGTCCATGGTAGGAGGGAGATATGCCACAGAGAATGGTGCCTAAACTGCATCTTGAATGGAATACTATTTATAGAGGCAGCAAAAAAGTCTCTCACCTGGCAGGGAACTGAAACTATGTTTGGTAACTAGACTGCTCTGAGCCACGGCTTGAAGAATGAAGGCACAACCTTGCATAATCTTTTATAAAAATACAAGCTACCATATGACCCACAAAGCTGGAGGCAGTTTCTGAGGTCTGAAGGTGTTCAGACAGTCATGGCAAGATCTAACAACATTATGAATGTTCTCATGTGAAGGAAGCCCTTGGTCTTCAGTGAATCGAAGGATCCCCTATGAACTCTCTTTTCTATACTAAGGTCAATATGAACTATTTTTACATTGAGTTGAAGACCCCATTCTGGGAACAGCAAAAGGTCACACTGCATGGCTGATTGCACTGCTTTGCGTGACCAATCCTTGAATGACCAGCCATGGAGGTACAGGAATACTAAAATTGCCTCTTGACAAAGGTAAGTGATCACTGCAAATACTTTTGAAAAACACTCTTGAGTTAAAGAGCGTCTGAAGGGGAGCACCTACTACTTAAAATGATCCTGGAATAAATTAAAGACACAGGTATCTTCTGCAAGATGGATGTATCACTTTATGGAAATAAGTGTCTATATGTCAAGGGCTGAAAACAACCCACTGAATTTAATGAAGCAATTATAGCTGTCAGAGTTACCATCCTGAATTTCTGAGACTTTACAAATTTATTTAGTAGCCTTAAATCTAAAATCAGTCTCCACTTTCCAATTTTCTTTAGTATAAGTACCTTGAGTAGAAACCCTTTCCCTTATGTTGAGCATGAATGGACTCTATCACTCCTAAATGAAAAAGTGGCTTATCTCCGGTCTCAAAAACTTGTGAGAGAGGTCCCTGAAAAGGGATGGATGGGGGAACGGAAGTGAAGGAGGGAGAAAAGTGAATGGTATCATATTTCTGTGATAATCTGTTCCCATGCAAGTTGAAAATGGGTAAATCAGGCTATGTCTACACAGCAGTGTTATTTCCAAATAACTGATGTTATTCCGAAACTACAAAGAGTGTGTCTACATAGCAAGGCATTATTTTGAAATAATGGCGAGCTGAAGGACTTTTTACTCCAACTCCTGTAACCCTCATTTCATAAGGAGTAAGGGAAGTCAAAGAAAGTGTTTTCTTCCTTTGACTCCTTGGTATGTACACAGTGCCAAAAGCCGAATTAAGCTATTTTGACTTCATGTAGCTATTTCAACTAATTGATGTAGCTGAAGTTGCATAGCTTAATTTGACTTTTGCCCTGCTGTGTAGACGTGTCCTCAGGGTCCAAATGGGGGAAGTAAGCAAATTGTTGTAGCTGATGGGGACGATTTAAACCCTTGGCCATCCTATCATATTGGTGTTTTGCTTGTGGCTGAGTACTTGGGCCACGTGGATGAACAATTCTTTTCCTCTGAAATCTGTATTTCTTCCTGGTAAGTCCAATGGGTCTCTGGAACCAAAAAATTGGATTGGGCAGTATCTCTGGGTGCTTAGTAACCTACTAGATTTTCTTTTGTTCACAGGATTGTAAATTCACAGAGATTGTAATCTGGTTCTGAAGTCTTTCAAAACATTCAGGGACTTCTGTGTTTTCAGACAACAACTTCATACCACCAAACTGTAGGTCTTCTGCAATGCTCTGGACTTCTCAGGGAAAGCTGGAGAGTTGGAGCCAGGATGCCCTTTGCCTAACTACCATCACTGAAATGCAATGTGCCATGGTGTCTACCACATCTCAGAACATTGGAAGGGATGGCCTGCCCAATAACTGTCCTTTAATAGTGATGGTCAGAAATAGCTCTCTCTGGTCTAGTTGAAGGTGCTCAATAAAACTAATAAAATTCATGTAGTTTGGGTAATAATATTTTGCCATGAACACCTAGTAATTCTCAATCTGAAATTTCAGAGTTGCAGATGAGTAGGACTTCCAGGCGGTCCTGGTCTGCCATATGGGATTGATTTGATGTTTCCCCCACTCATTCACCACCTCCACCACTAGACAATTAGGTGGGAAATGGGAGAATAAAAATTTTGATTCATTGGTGGAGACATAGTATTTTTTCAATCTGCCAATTTGGAAGGTGGTGGTACTGTTGCTGAGATTTGCCAAACCACCTTCACAGGAGCCAAAAGTGCCTCATTGATAGAGAATGCAAATCTGGTTAGTGTTGCTGATTGCAGAATGTTCATCAACTTGTGTTATGATTCTTTGACCTCTTCAAGTGGTATCAGAAAAGCATCCATTACCCATTTTATGAGGTCCTGAAGCTGCTGGTTGTCATCAGCCACAGATGGTGATGGAACCTTAGCAACCTCATCTAAAGACAAGGAGATGGTGATTTGAGGGGTACCTTTCTTGTCTGCTCTAGCTTCCTGTTCTTTGAATGTCTCCTATTGACAAATAGGTTGGGGTGGAAAGGAAAAGAATGGTTACTTACCTTGTGACTGTTGTTCTTGGAGATGTGTTGCTCATGTCCATTCCATGTAGGTGTGTGCACGCATTGTCGGAAATTTTTTAGCATTACCTGTCAGCCAGCAGGGGAGCCTCTTGGAGTGGCGCCGCTATATCAGCCCATATATACTCCTGTTGGTCCTCCACCCCCTTGGTTCCTTCTTACTAGATCACTCTGAAGAAGGGAAGGTGGGCAGGATTTGGAATGGACATGACCAACACATCTCAAAGAACAACAGTTACAAGGTAAGTAACCGTTCTTTCTTCTTTGAGTGATTGCTCATGTCCATTCCATGTAGGTGACTCCAAAGCAGAAACCCTACAAGGCGAGGTCAGAGTTCTAACCTTCCACTGAATGGAGGACAGCCCTCCCCAGGGCATCATCCTCCCTTGCCTGGTGTGTCAACACCTAGTGATTGGCAAAAGTGTGAACAGGACACCATGTGGTGGCCCTGCAGATATCCAAGGGGACTTGAGCCACAAAAGCAGCAGAGGAAGCTTGACCTCTAGTAGAGTGGGCCGTGATGGAAGGAGCTGGAACCCCGGCCAGTTCATAGCACTCCCTAATACAGGCCGTCATCCAGGAAGAGATCCTTTGTGCAGAAACTAGCTGTCCTTTCAGCTATTCCGCGATAGCAACAAAGAGCTGAGGCAACCTGCGGAAGGGCTTCGTTCTCTCTAAATAAAAAGATAAAGTCCTCCTGACATCCAAAGTGTGTAATGCCTGTTCCTTACCAGATGCATGGGACTTAGGACATTTTTCTACTAGTTTTCTACCCTGTGACACATGAAAGTTGGACACTACTTTGGGCAGGAAGGCACGGTGGGGGCACAACCTGACTTTGTCCTTGAAGAAAACCATATATGGGGAGTCTGACATAAGAGCTCCCAATGTGATGGCCACCAGGAGGGATAGCTTATGGGACAGGTGCAGCAGCGAGCATGTTGCCAAAAGCTCAAAGGGAGGTCCCATAAGTTTAGACAGGACCAGGTTGAGATCCCACTGGTGGACAGGTTGCCGGACATGCAGGTAAAGCCTGTCCTGGCCTTTTAGAAATCTGTTCACCATCGGGTCCATGAAAAGGGTCTTACCTTTTCCGGATGGAAAGCAGAGATAGCCACTAGGTGAACCTTAATCGAGGAGAAGAATAACCTCTGTAACATAAGATCCAGAAAGCAGTCCAGAAGCAGGGGGATTGGGGCGTCTATAGCCAAAACCCCACTCTGGGTAGTCCAGATATAGAATCGCTTCCACTTGGCAAAATATGTAGTCCTTGTGGAGGTTTGCCTACTACCCAATAGTACCTCCTGCACCCAAGCTGAGCACTGAAGCTCCACCGCCGTCAGCCATGAATCTTCCATGCTGTGAAGTGCAGGGAGCGCAGGTCCGGGTGTCAGAGACTTCTGCAGTCCTGCATGATCAGGTCTGGGGTCAGTGGGAGAGCTATCAGCCTCTCACATGATAGGCTCAGGAAGGTCGAAAACCAGTGCTGCCTGGGCCATGATGGGGAAATGAGAATCAGGGACACCCCAAATTCCTGCACCCACAAGAGTACTCTGTGGTCTAAAGGGAACGGCGGGAACGTGTAGAGCAGACCCCCGGGCTAGGGGGTGACTAGCGCATCTCCCCGAGATTCCTGCCTCAGCCCCATGAGGGAGTAGAACCTCAGGCACTTCCTGTTCTGTCATGTGGCGAACAGGTCCACAAGGGAAAAGCCCCACTTGTGGAAGATCCAGAAAGCCACGTCCCCTCTGAGGGACCATTCATGGCCAGAGAAGGATCTGCTCAGTTGATCCGCCAGATCATTCTGGGAGCCCAATGCAGAGATCCCACAGGTGAAGGGCTTCTTGACACAGGTGATGAGAACGGGCCCCATCCTGCCTGTTGATATATGCAACCACTGACGTATTGTCAGACAGGATGAGTACTGACTTGTCCTTGAGTTGAGGGAGGAAAGCTTCACAGGCGAGGCAGACTGCCCGCAGTTCCCTGACATTTATGTGTAGGGAAAGATCGCCCCTGGTCCATATACCTTGTGTCCACATGCCTCCAAGGTGGGCTCCCCAACTTGCAGCTGATGCATCTGTCACTAGGGGAGGGTTGGTAGAGGCCTGGAGAATGGTACTTAGGTGCATACCTCCTCCTCCCGGGTCCATCAGTCCAGCAAGTGAAGGACCTTGGAGGGAACTGTCATCACTCTGTCCTACGGGTGGAAGGATAGGTTGTGAGTCCACGCCAGCCACATCTGCAGTGGGTATATGTGGAGCCTGACATGTTGGATGACATACGTGCATACGGTCATGAGACCCAGGTGCTGCATGCAAGTTCTGGCCGTGGTTATTGGGAACGCCGGCATGTCCCGAATGGCTGCCTTGATCACCAGGAAGCAGGACCTTGCTGATGTGGAGTGGGCATCAGCACTGGAGTGGGCATCAAGATCGACTTGGACACATTCAGGAGCAGGCCCAACTCCTGGAAAAGTCCCTGGACTAAGGCGATATGGTCCCACACTTGGTTTGTGGAGTGCCCTCGCAAGAGCCAGTCATCCAGATGTTTCCCTTTTTCCTCAGTGCGGCAGCTATGACAGCCATACACTTTGTGAAGACCTAAGGGGCTGCAGAAATCCCAAAGGGGAGGACTGTAAACTGATAGTAGTCCCTGCCTGCCATAAAGCGGAGGAACCATCCTTGCACCATGGGTTGCGATGGAAATGTGAAAATAGGCATCTTTTAGATCGAGAGCAGCGTACCAGTCTCCGGAAGCTAGGGAGGGAATGGTGGATGCCAGAGTCACAATCTTGAATTTGGTTTTGATGATGAAGGCATTGAGTTCACTGAGGTCCAGGATGGGGCAGAACCCACCCCATCTTTGGGGACCAGGAAATACTGGGAATACAAGCCCTTACCCAAGACCCCAGGTGTCCTTTGAGACGGTGCAGACGTTGGTCTGTCTGCTTGGAGAACAGAGAGGGACCCTCAAAAGGGAGGTCCTGAATCATATTTTGGAGCCCTGGGGGCACCCCGGAACCTTATAGCCAGGCCACCAACCCCGTGGCCATAGCGTGTGCTGTCGCATCGGCTGCTTCAAGGGCAGCCTGGAGCACGGTCCTGGAGATTGCTCTGCCTTCTTCTGAGAGGGCTCTAAACTCGGGTCAAGAATCTCTGGGGAGCAGTTCGGCAAACTTGGCCCAGGTGTTGTAGCCATAGTGGGACAGCAGAACCTCCTGGATCGCTATGCGAAACTGAAGGCCTCTGGATGCGTAGGCCTTTCTTCCTAACAGGTCCATCTTTTTGGCATCCCTGTTCTTAGGCATGGCAGTTGGCTGGCTCTGCATCTCCCTCTAGTTGACCACCTAGACAAGTGGTGCGCAACCTGTGGGTCGCGACCCCCAAGGGGGGGTCACAGATGTCTTCCCAGGGGGTTGTGGCACTTAGATCCAACTGGCCAGGGGCTGGGTCCATCCGTTGGCAGCCGCACAGCACTTAGATTCGGCTGACCGGGAGTTGGGCACGGCTGTGCAGCGCGGTGCTTAGATCCAGCCGGCCGGTGGCTGGGCCTGGCATTTGGCAGCCCCTGCAGCGTGGAGGTCGCAGATCAAAAAAGGTTGTGTACCACTGGCCTAGATAACCAGCGACCCTGGAAGAGGATGAGAGAAGAGGTATGTGTTCCCCTCCTGGGAAACAAAATACCGCCGCTCAGCCCTCTTGTCCATTGGTGGAATCGAGGCTGCAGTATGCCAGAGGGACTTAGAGATTTTGGCCACCATTTTGTTGATGAAGAGGACCACTCTGGTAGGTGTGTTGGGTTGCAAGATGTCGGCGGTGGGGTTGGAGTCCTCTGACACCCTCTCAGCCTGGACTCCCAAGCTTTGGGCCAGACAGCAAAGAAGGTCTTGGTGTGCCCTCGAGTCCATGGAGGGAAGAGTGTCACCCAGGGCTTCATCCGGAGAGGAAGAGGACCACCCCTCCAGGTCTGTCTCCATGTGGGCCATGGCCTGCAAAGGGTCTTGAGAGGCCACCAATGAGGATTAGATTCTGCAGCCCTCAGTCTCCAAAGGATGTGGGGAGGTCTGGCCTAGTGGAAGCAACTGCTCCGACGTGCGGGACCAAGTCAATGGGGTCGCCGAAGGAGGTGCCCTGGAACCAGAGATCAACTCCGGCCTAGAAGGGCCCGTGCCCTGGCTCTGGTCGTAGGCCCATGGGGTCCAAAATGGCCACTGGGAAGGAGTTGGTGCCAGTGGAGGCCATGATTGCTGAATCCCCTGTACCAGGATTGGCTGTGCCCACTGGTGCTGTTGCTGATGAGCAGAAGTACTGCGGTGCTGTGAATGGTGATGGGAATAGGACCTAGACCAAGATCTGGATCCCGTAGACGACCATGTGGATTCTGCTTCTGAGTCAGCTGAGAACTTCAAGGCCAACCAGGGTGGAGCTCAGCCGGGCACAGTAGGTGACCCTGCTGTTGGTGAATGTTGGGCCACTGACTCCGGCTTGTCTCAGTGCCGACGCGGGGGAAGGAGGAGAAGGCATGGTCGGACCCAGGCCTGGTGTTGAGCCCTGGGCAGAGCTGGGGGTCATGGTGGCCAGTGCCGTACTCGGTGCTGCTTGAGGACCTTGTCCTGGTGCCGGGTCCAGTGCTGAGGCACGAGCTGGTGTTGAGGTTGCCGCCGGTGCTGATGCTGCAGGCGATGCTGTTGGTGAGATGGCACCAGATTGGTGTTTCCTTGATTCTGGTGCCGGGGCACTGGGTGCCCTAGCCACCGATCAGTGCTGACTGGGGTCCCGATCCTTGGCTGAGGCTGGTGCCAAAGTAGGAGAGGGGGACAATTCAAGTAAGTCCCCAGCTGCTTTGAAGGCCTCGGGGGTAAAAGGTTCTGGGAAGTCCCCCAATGGACTGGGGTCCCAGTGCAGATTAGGCCGTTTGCCCAACTGAGATGGTCCAGGCTCGGCGCTCAATGGTGCCACGTGCCCCACTTGAGGGTGCACAGAGGGCACTTGCCATGGAGGAGATCTACCCCTGCGGGGCCTCCTTTTTTTCCTGAGGCACCGGGGACTGGGAGTGATACCAGGGTCTGCGTGGTGCCATTGAGGCATGCAAATGGCTTGACACCTCCCACACTGAGGCCGGTGCGCTCTGGGTCACCAGTGCCGGGTCAGAGGCCAGTGAGGGCTGCAAAACCTTCTCCATTAGGATGATATTGAGGCGTGACTCTCTCTCCCACTTCATGCACGGCTTGAACGCCTTACAGATTTTACAAGCCTCAGACAAGAGGGCCTCACCCAGGCTCTTAAGGCAGGCAGAACGCGGATTACCACAAGACATAGGCCTCTGGCACTTCTCACAGGGCTTAAAGCCTTGCGGCCTGGGCATGCCTTGCCACGGTGGGTCCTTAGCCCAGGAAACACCACTTTACTATTTAAACAAAGAAAACTGATAAGAACCATAATTATGCTACTAGAACAAACAACTTTAATACTGGGTAACTGTGAAAGGGCGCTTGCTAAACAAGAGCAGAAACACGTTTCAACAACCGCCATGGGCAGTAAGAAGGAACTAAGAGGGTGGAGGGCCAGAGGGGTATTTATGGTCCAGTATAATGGCGCCACTCCAGGGGGCTCCCCTACTGACCCGACAGGTACTGCTAGTGGAAAAATTTCCAACGACGCGTGCATGCTGCACGCACACACCTACATGGAATGGACATGAGCAATCACTCAAGAAGAATGTATGTCTCTCGTGTCCAGTGAGTAAGACTTAATATTTTGGAAAACTGTCATCAGTATGCCACTAAGGACCCATTATGGCCATTAAGGATGTGTCTACAATCCACCCATAGCTCAAAATAAGCTATACAATCTGAGTTATGCAAATTGCATCCCTTATTTCAGGTTAATTTTGAAATATCTTATTTCATAATTTGGTGCTATTCCAAAACGTCCCTTAATCCTTGTAGAACAAGATTTACAGGGACATCAGAATAGCAAGCCTGTTATATTTTGAAATAATGGGCTTGTTTCAAAGACAGAGAATAGCTATTTTGGGATCCCAGAAGTATCCCAAAATAGCATCGCAGTGTAGACGTACTGTAAGTGTATACATACAGGAGAAGGGGTAGCATCCACAATTGTCCCCACCATCCATGATATCTTCCCCAAAATTCCTCTCTCTGTGTCTGTGAGTGATAAGATTGTCTGCATAGGAACCCAGATGTTAGCACTTTGCACTGAGAGAAAAAAAAGACTGAAAAGGTAAAGGTCTCCATTACCATCCTTGAGATCGTTCAGTGTGAGAGTTCCAGCAATAAAAGGTGGTGAATCAGGGAGTACTGGAGATAGATAGGAGTCCATTGACTGAATGGGTCATGATTACTAACAGCACTCAGGACCCATGAGTGCTGGAGACTCCGGTTCATCTGCTGCTGATAAATCATCCTTCAGGTACCAAAATATTTGTGGCACCAATGGAGAGACAGTACCGACATGATGGTATTTGTATCTACAGAGATAAGGGGTACTGAACAGAGTACTCTAAGGTCAGTGTAAGGGGAATTGGATACTTAGGCTTACTTAGTACTGAGGAAACCATTAGATAAGGTGCTGTCAGGAAAGCTGTACATTCAACAATACTGGCCTGGAGAAATGGTTCCTCTTGCCCTCTTCTCAGAACAATACTAGGCTTAGTCAATGCAGTGTTTGTTCTTGGAAGAGCTTCAGAGCTATCCAGCCCCGCAGTTACCAAAATAATCCTTTTCCTCTATGACCAAAAAAATTGAAGCTTCTGAGATAGCTAAACAACTGGGAGACAGAAGTCTTATTAGGAACATGCTCCTTAAGAAAGAAATTAGACACTCTCATCTTGGAACCCTCAAGGAACTCCCTGGAGTCTTCTCCTTTGTGGGAGGGCAGCTGAACCAAGATCAAAGGGATGCTGGATCTATCCAGAGACTGGTGTGCTGGCTGAAGGGGATGTTTCCTCACCTGGCTCTGAAGCAGGGAAATGGGAAAGCTCTATCATTAGCAGTCTCAAATTTATCTCCCAGTTCTTGCTTTAAGGATCAGACAGAAGTTATGCTTTTGGAGGTATGTGAAAATCTCTAAAGCAGTGAACACATTTGGAGTAGATGTTGCTAATCAGAATGGCGCCTCAGCAAGTAAGGCAACATTTGAATCCAGGTGAACTGGGCATGCCTTTCCCAAGGAAGGCAAGACTTCCCAGAGGGAGGGAACAGAAACAAAACAATCCTCCCAACTACTAAACTAAGTAGCAAACTATCTCAAAACTAAACTCACTAGTAGGAAAAAAATAACTTTTTGTTGAAGCACATACAAGGCAGACATGCAAAAGCTCCATCTCAGGCTGAGACAACGAGTAAGAAACTGAGGACAATTCATCCATGAAGCCCTACATAGTCTCGGTTTGGGGCATGAGAGAGTGTAGGGCTCATGCATTGGTTGAATGGACACTACTAATGAAAATTTCCAAATGAAGGTGTGTAGAAGGCATGCACTTCTGAAGTGGAGCACTTACGTCTGTGGAGCACTATCCCAAGAACCACCTTCAATTTCTGGGAGGGTTGGGCAGCCCCTGTATCACCAATCTATCATTCCTAACAACAGTTTTATAAACCACCAACCAGGGATGTGCATCTACCTGACCAAATCCCAAAGAGTCTCTTTTCCTCTGTATGCCTTGTTCTATGTAACTCTTGAATCTCCTTCCTTTCCTTCCGTTGCATTATATTTCTGACTGAGAAACAGAAAGAATGCCCCTGAAAAACTAGCACTTAAAAAGAAGGGCTGCTAAACAACATAGAGGAGTGTCTTCTTCCATTCAGTGGCTAAGAATGACACATCAGTGGCATTCTTCTGTCTCTTTTCAGATCAAAAGAGTTAAGATACCAAAAACCAAACCAGCCCTCTACCCCACGTCACCCTTCAGAGAAATGTAAAATATTAGCAGGAGAGTGTACACCTAGCTAAACACTTCTACACATTACAATCATTCAGATTTTCACACCCACAATTCCACATTTGTATAGCCTAATGACAACTTACTAATACTGGCTTCACTTTGTAGCACTCAACCCTACAAACATTTTTTCATTTCTTAATTCCCTTGAGTAGGGTATCACTCATTTTGGGGAGTCAAGGAAACAGACAACTTTCACAAACCAAATGAAAGATTTCAACACATTAAGAGAAGGAGTTGCTCAGCTTGCACAACAGTCCCCTTCACATCTAACACATTCACCGCCATTTCTACAACTAATTACATCCTGACCCGCCACTGAACATTCACTCATCACACCTCCACAAATCACCTTGTTCTACAGTCCAACACACCAACTCACCTTCTATCTAAATACATGTGACAATCCAGAACACTTACTGACACACCCTCAACATAATATACCTAACCAATACATCATATTGACCTACCCACCGTTCCATCCATGCAACTGAATACACTCACCGTCCCCATAAGGCAATGTATCCACTCTTCTTCAACACCTTCATCCATTATACCACATACAAATCTCAAAACTGAACACATCTACCCAAGCCTAATACAATACACCACACAAATCTGCACCCTTAGCATAAAGTTAAAGAGTTAAACTGAAGTTCCTACTGCACTCACCTACAAGGGTAAACATGTCCGAAATCATGCTAGCTTTGATCTTCAGGTCCAAAGGAGCATCGCTGTCCCCGTATGCAACAAGAGACAGGAGGAGTCAGTTATTTGGCAATTAGTGGAAAGTATCAATGCCTAACACAGATTCCCCTTCATCATATTATGAGTGGATCAGTACTCAAGGGAGTACAAACAGAATGAAAGGTATGGGGAAAGTCTAGTTGGCTATATCTGTATCACAAAATAGTGGATGAATTACGTCTGCCTCTAAGCACTGTATCTGTTCGATTATTATCCTCTTCGCATTCCCTTCAGGCATCATTTGGGGAAGGGTGTCAGTTTTTCTTGGGAAGAGACTGCCTTTACATGTATCTCTACAACACACTTCAGAATGATCCATTATTAATGGGCTTAAGGAGTGGATATTCTTTGCTGTTCCTTCTCATTGTGACCTGGATGTAACAGGAATCCTGGAGGAGTCCAGTGGGGGTTCCATTTTACTTTCTGGCTATTTCTTTGTTACTATTGCTAATAGCTCATAGCCTGACATCCTATTTGCCTACTCATTTTTCCTATCCTCTCACATAAGTTGTTTCCAAATTCATAATGCATCAGAGATCTGTTCCTTCCTCCCTCTTCCGGCAGCTAAGAAATGCTGTGTGTACTGCTTCTTGCGTGTTACTGGAACATCCTTCTTTCTGGCCTCCCCAATACCCATTTTGCCTAAATTTTAAATCCATCCAGAATGTGGCCACTGAAATTACTTTTCTGCTCCAGTGTTCCTTGTATACATATGCCTGCATACCTAGCCTAGTATTATTGCATTCCCTCCACTCTCCTGCTTTGCCATTGGTGCCAGCCTCTGTACCCCATTCATTTCCACAGCACTGCAGAGCATGGTATCTTTATGAGCCTACAATAAAGAACCAGGCTGCCCAAGGCCTCAGAGGCTAAGCCTTTTAGTCCATATGAATATCAGTTAAGCTATGTGAATACATGTTTTGCATTTCCCCTTATATCGGATCCCGCATCTGAGTGAGCTCTTCAGGATCCATCTACTTTCTCTAATCATTTGTTCACTGCTCCTTAGCATCCATTGAGCTGTCATTTTATATGGATGATGGTTACTCTTTAACATTTGTATTGAAATAACACTCAATATACAAAGGATTTCACTCAGCTATGCCCTCTCAGCTATCTGTATTGAGGTCCCAGCCTTTCCATTTTTTTGAAGCTGGGAATCACTTACCAGGCCAGAGATGGGGATAAGTTCACCTCCAGTAGCCAGGGCTTGAGAGTAGCATCAATAAGGACATCAAAACCATACAGCTCTGAAAACACAAATGTCATTTTTATACACAATAATGCACCAGAGAGCCCAGAAAATGCCCAATTTAAGCCTCTGTTGTGATACTTCCATTAGCTGACTCATCTGAGACTTACTGATTCCTCTAGCTCAGATTCCCTCTCATATGGTAGTCTGGCTTCCCTAGAATGGAAGCTGAAGACACTAACAATTCTCAGAGATTCCAGAAAACTAGTCCCAGGAAAAACTTAAAGAAGGATGAGATAGGGAAGGACACAGACAGGATCAGCAGACAAAGGTAGAACAGAGAGGAAGAATTAGAGCAGTGGTCACCAACCAGTAGATCGCGATCTACCGGTAGCTCTCAGGGGCTCTAAGAGTAGCTCTTGAGCCCTCTCTGAACTGCGCGCCTGCGCAGTACATTTACATTAGATTCCCTCATTTGAGGAGCAGCTACTCACCGAGCAACAACACAGGTGAGTAGCTGCGAGGAATGGTGGGAGGTCGGGAGGCTGAAACACCCCAGCAAGCTGACTGTGGCTTTCAGCTGAAAGCGGCTGCCCCGCGCTCCAGCTGATTGGCGGCGTCTCCTTTGCGCCTGCCCACATGGAGCTTGGTGCACCCTGGCTGAGCGCCAGGGCCAGCTGGCTGGGCAGCCACTTCTCTTCCCTCCAGCCCGACTGCCCTGCGCTCAGCCCAGGGAGGCTGCGTCTAGCTCCAACTGTGCTGGAACAAGCTTCCCAGGCTCAGTGCAGGATCACAGATGCCCATCTGATGGACTGTATACGACTAGCAATCTCAGACTACAACCCAGACTTCAAGACACTGGCAGATACTGTTCAGTCACAGGTGTCACACTGAGACTTTGTTATTGGAAGAAAAAATATATAATTATCAATACTTGATTTTAGATTTACAAAATAGTAGAGAACAAAATGTATAATTGTAAATGCTTCATTTGACATTTAAAAAGCATGAATTAAAAACAGACCATTTATTTCTTAACTATAAACGTGATTTTAATTTTATATATTGCATAATTTAAAAATAAACTGTTTAACAGAGTGTATAAGGGCTGGGGATAGCAAGTGATGGACAGGAGAATAGAGAGGGCGGGGCTTCAAGGAAGGGGCAGAGCGGTAGATCTTCGCCTGTTCTGAGATTTAAAAAGTGATCTTGGGTGTAAAAAGGTTGGAGACCACTGAATTAGAGATACTTGCCTGCCCAAGACATAGCTGTCCAGACTCCAGAATGTACAGAATTATGCTACCTACATTTCCCCACCCACACACATAAAACAGCACTCAAATCTCCCCATTTTCCAACATTTTCACTAACTCTGTTTTGTTTCCTGGATCCTGTTTAACACACAAGTTCACCCTCCTTGCTTTTAAAACCATCCATGCACTGCTCTGGTCTGCCAGATGGATCTCAATTTTTTTTTACCATCAGGGTACACCTACACTGCACGCTTATTTTGAAATAAGCTATTTCGGAAGATACATTCCAAAATAGCTTATTTCGGAATACAGCGTCCACACTACAGGGAAGCCTCAAAATTAGTCCTAGGCAGGCTCCACTTATGTGGACGTGCTATTTTGATTTAGAGCCTCAAGAAGCATTGGGGAGAAATTACTTAAAAAGACCTTGGTGAGGAGCTATTTCGAAATAGCAGCAGTGGAGCATCCACACTGCAGCTATTTCAAAATAGCTATTTTTGAAGAAGCGTTATTCCTCGTAGAATTAAGTTTACAGAAGTCTGAATAAGCCGCCCATTATTTCAATTATATTTCAAAATAACAGAATTGCTGTGTAGATGCTCGCATTGTTATTTTGGAATAATGCTAGTTATCTTGAAATAATGATGCAGTGTAGACACACTCTTGTAGTCCCTCCATCTACTCATCTAGCATTAGTTTTCTCTCTGTACTCCCACGTCATGCCCACGTGGGTGTAAGATCTTTCTTCTCTGTATTTCCTACCATTTTTACAGCCTCCCACTAACTTCCCTTTACTGATGCTCCACCACTTTGCAAATCACTGTTTAAAAACAGCTACTCACCCTATCTTCTAAAATGCTCTCTCACTCAGAATGTTTTACATGTGCTATAAGAACCTCTTTCTGGCAGGTCAGACTGACAGCAGCTTCCCAGTTCAAGACTGATTTTATTTCATTCTATAGAGCACATTCTCTCATTTTGGGACACTACTTACAAGAAATATCGTACACAAATATGATGGTCAATAAGTTGGCATGATAGTGAAGCTCTAGCACAAGACTTTAATGTTGGAGATCGTTAATATCTGTGCAACTTATGCACTTTTTAAAAAAAACATTGCAGACCATGGGATTGGAACAGGAAAAGGATTTCCATGGAATTGATCGATTGCCTAATACCTGGAACAGGAGCAACAGGATTAATGTACCATGCTGCTTTCCTCTAATTCTGGCCCCAGCATTTTGTCACCTGCCTGACATCCATGTGATTTCTGGGGAACTGGACTGTTTAACAAGATCCTCCTTTGCAGGCAGCTGTTCAAGAGCTCATAGTTCTTGTGATAGTAAGTTGCTGGGGGACTTGGAAGAGAAAGAAATGGCAGCACAATCTGAATGCTGCATGCATGTTTTTCTGAGCCCTGTAACCAGACACTGAGTGGGCAACGGCACAGAACTAATCAGTTGGCCCAGGACAAGAAACTAAGGCTGATCTGCATCTGGATTTCTTGTTTCCCAAGCTGGGAAGACTGTGGCAGGGAAGAAGGAAGGAGAAGGAGGTTTTAAGTGTGAACATTTGTTAAGGGTTTTGGACAAAAAAAAATTCATTGATAGACTAAACACATTCTTCCAAAAGACAGCCTAGGCGAAAGTGAGGACCGTATAGTTCCCAATGTACAAAAAAACCTGGGGAACAGCCAAGCAGCTAGACGGAAAAGTTGTGGGTCAATTGCAGATGCTGGTTTGCAACCTCTCATCCCCAAATACAGGACTAGAGAATAGATTTGTTTTGGACTCTGACATCCTTTTCCCTGCTGCTTGATTGTTTTTTCCATTCTCTCTCCTTAACTACTAGCTTCACCTTCCATGCGCAGTACCTTAACTACCAGCTTCACCTTCCATGCTCCTCTCTCCATCATTCTCTTCCATTTTTCCCCTTGTCCCATCCTTTTCCACCATCCCCTCAATGTCCCATCCCTCCTTTCCTTCACTCCTGTAATCTTAGTAAGTCATCCTCTGAATAAGTGAAACTAAGAGGACCCCTGGCAGTCAGCTCCCTGACCATTCTGCTTGTATAGCATCTCTTTTCCCCACCCATGTCTCACTCATTCACATACCAAGTCCTCTGAGGCAGGAACCACATCTTAAGTGTTTTTGTACATTGCTGTTGATGATTTCTAGGTTGCTCTTACACTTAGAGGATGGGGCACCTGTGCCTAACAGGTGACCAGGATTGGTCCCTTTTTCTTTTACAAGATATATAGTGGACAAAGAAGACAGTACCACAAAATGCTTCCACACAGTTTTACAAAAGAAGAGTGAGCTACAATGGGAGGGGCAGTGTGATAAGGTCTTTGCTGTTTTTTAAATGATATGTACACTTTTGTGCTCTCTAAGTCAAGAGCAATGATGTTTTAAAACCCAGTGTTGCTTCTGTGTGTGTTATATGCTATGCCTATCATACGCCCCAGAAGAGGTAAATCTAGATTGTCCCCATAGCTAGAGTTTAAGATATGGGAATGTCTGGTTGGTTGTCACTGGTGCCAAAAGCTAGACAGTTGGATCAAGAAGTCTTAGTTCTCCAGAGTGCTAAGCAGATGACCCACACATTGTGACTGTGTCTAGAGATACCGATTACAGGCACCATTCATACTCTTGATCTTTAAAGCAGCAGTTCTCAATCAGGGGTCCGAGGCCCCCCACGAGGCCAGGAGCTGATTTCAGGGGCCATAGAGCCCTGCAGCTGAAGCATGGGCTCAGCTCCCCATGGGACTAAAACCAGAGCTGAAGCTGGGAGCAGAGCCATGAGTCTACAGCCCCGAGGCATGGTGCCCCTGCTGGGCAGAAGCTCAGACTCCCTACCTCAGAGTAGAAGCTCAAGCTCTCCCCCACCCAGTGGTTGAAGTTCAGAAACTCTAAGCCCTGCAAGGCTAAAGTCTCATGCCTCTCCCCCCACCTCCATGGCTGAAGCCAGGAACCCACAGTTCCCACACACACACACGGCTATGGAGTTTTTATACCATGTTGGAGGAGAAAGAAAAAGGTTGAGAAACACTGGCTTGAAACATATGGGAACTTGGTGTCTGGATGACAGTCCAACACGTGGAGTTCTGTTAGAACTGAGATATGCAGCACAATGGACATCCTGCCCCTGACTGGTAACTACTACACACATCCTCCACTGGTTAAAAAAATAAATGGTGTCCCACATTCCTTAGAAGTGTTTCATCAACCTATGAGCCAGGACAATTTCACACTGAAAAATACCTGACTCCTACCCCACTCTATCTTCTGTAGGCAAAGATTTGGAAGTCACATGTATGCATTATGAAGAAAGGAAGCCCCTTTGAGGACACAAGAGAGAGGTCTCCTCTGCAGATGTAGCCAGACTGACTAGCCGTTACTCCCCTTTGTAAAAGGATCAGAGAGAGCAGACTGAAAGATGATTTTACTCTTTTCATTTCTCCTTAGGCTGTCATAGACCTTGCCACAACTATCTTGCACTCCTTATGTTGAGGAAATAGGGGGAGCTAGCAACTGGGCAATCAGATTTCCACACCTCCTCAGATCTATAGCCTACTCCCCTTCTTCAGCTACTGACCCTCAAAAACCTATGTCATCCTTATACAATTTCAAAGTCTGGAGCAAGTTATCAGAAGGCAGTGTGTGGTGGAATGTGAGCTCCGCTTTAGTTAAACAGTCATTACAACCAGATCTCCCCAACCCATCCCACCAGAAGGATTTAGGGATATTTCCCTTCCTGCCAGGGAAGAGAAAGTCTTCCTGCATAACTAATAGCAAAGCAATGCTGCTCATTCTTCACCCATCAAACACTTTTCCATTCTCATTCAGTCTCTTGGAAGTTCTGAGGTAGCCCTAAAGTCTGGACACAGCTCAGCTTCCCACAGGGCACAGTATTCAACATGGCTAAGATACTTTGAAGTAAGGATGTTAAGGACTAGTCAACTAGTCGAGCATCCAATAAGCAAAAGCTTATTAGATAGTCCAGTCAACTAGTCGATTCCCACCCCTCTTGCTGCCTCCATCAGACAGAGGCAGCAAAGGGGGGGAAGTGGAAGTACTTCAAAGCGGCAGCGCTACACGGAACCCATACCTGGACTCTGTGCAGCACTGCTGATTTGAAATCCTATGGCAGTGTTTCAAAGCAGCGCCACAAGGAGCTGACCCTGGGCTCCGTGTAGCGCTGCCCCTTTGAAACCCTGAAGCAGCATTTCAAAGTGGCAGCTGACCCCAGGTTCCACACGGAGAGACTAAATGATTTCTTTGCTTCAGTCATCACAGCTGAGGATGTTAGGGAGATTCCCAAACCTGCACCGTTCTTTGTGGGTGATGAATCTGAGGAACTGTCTTGGATTGAAGTGTCATTAGAGGAGGTTTTAGAACAAATTGAAAAACTTAACAGTAACAAATCACCGGGACCAGATGGCATTCACCCAAGAGCACTGAAAAAACTCAAATGTGAAATTGCTGAACTATTAACTGCAGTTTGTAACCTATCTTTAAATCAGCTTCTGTACCCAAGGCCTAGAAGACAGCTAACATAACGCCACTATTTAAAAAGGGCTCTGGAGGCAACCTTGGCAATTACAGACCTGTAAGTCTAACATCAGTACCGAGCAAATTAGTTGAAACAATAGTAAAGAATAAA
>CM057848.1:39563296-39619275 GCA_030068395.1 Apalone spinifera
TTTTCTGTTAAAAGCATTTGCGGAAAATCATGCCAGTCTAGACGTAGCCGTGGAATGGCAAAAGCCCTGAGAATAGATGCACTAATATTAGCAAAACTGCAGCTTTGCCACTTTAACAAGAATGGGGAACCTAGGGTCTGTGGGCCAAATCCAGCCCATAGCTTGCCTTGATCCAGCCCACAAGGCTCAGGGCTCCCTCCCCCTACAGCAGGGAGAGCCAGTGCTGGCATTCCAGCAATGTAGCAAGTCTGAGCCTCAGCACCTTCTGTGTGACTAGAGCACCAATGCTGACTCCCAGCTGCAAGCATGAGAAGCCCTGAGCCTCACAGACTGAATCAAGCAGAGCTGCTATTCCACTGGCAGCTCAAGGAAGCTCTGTCCCTGAGCTTGCTCACAGAATCAACCCCTATCACACCCGCTGGTCAAGAATCATAGCCAGTGACAGCAGGGGGCAGTAACTGTAAGCGTAGGGAAGCACAGATCCATCTGTGTCCTCTCCTCTGGATAGGTGCTCCAATCCCCTGACTTCTCCTACCCAGACCCTGCCACCTATCCCCTACTTCTATACCTTACTTCCTCACCTCACACCTTCACACTGCCTCCCTCCCAAACCCTGAACCTTCACTCCCACTCTGCTCCCTGGCAGTTCTCTCCTGTACACTGAACCATCATTTTTGGCTCCACGCCAAAGTCTAGGGGTGAGATCCACAAAAATCTACCAGCGCCAGGCCCCCAGAAAAGTTAATCCAGCCATGGGGAGAGATCCTGAGCCTCAGCGCTCCTCTTCTTCCTTGCCCTCCACAGCCTGTGGAGAGTGAAGTATGTCTCTCTTTTTCTGCTTCTGAGTTGGGGGCCACATTTATGAGGGGTGTGGGTGCTATCCTCCTCACTTGGAAGCCAGGTCAGCAAGTTTTTGTTTATTTGGGGGGGTTGTATCTCACTTGTGTGGCCCCCCCTCAGCAGATTTTTCTGTGGGGCAGTGGGCCCTGACTCAAAAACTGTTCTCCACACCTGGGTTCTAGCTTGGTTTACTCAGGAGTGATCTAGGATCCCGCTAGCAACACTTGGGAAGCATTCAAACTACTTCAGGTTTTAAGCTTGTTGACAGTTTTCACTCAAAGAGGGCACTGACAATCCCACTGACTAGAAGAGTTCCCCCACATGTTTTCTATTCTTTTTCAGCATTCAAGCCGGCCAATGCTCACAATTATAGGTGATGACCCTGAGTGCAAGCAATGCTTTTCAGATTCCATCTACTATAAATGGGCTGAATTCTTAGGAGGTCATTCTAATGCTAGTCTTGCCCTTAGCTAGTTTTTGGTGTATCTATGAAATCATCCTGAAGTCAGGGGATCTTCCTGTCAAGATAATTCTGTGTATCAGGAGACTGTTGTGGAGCTGAATGGAAGTAATTTGGGCTTACAAACACCATTTGTCATCTGTAAAAAAAAACCATAAATAAGATTTCACTGCCTCCGTGACAGAGAAGAGACAGGCTCTCTATCACAGAAGTGACAAAAGTTGTAGACATTTTGTATTGATATATCAAACTATGTTTCCTGCTTCTGACATTCAAGTTTCCTTCCTTTCCACTTGTTCTTGACATGATTCTCAACAAACATGGCGACTTGTACTGACAGAGAACTAGAAGAACATGCTGCCTCTTGCTTTTTCTTCTCTTCCTTAATTCTTGCTGGTGCAGAGTTTGCCAAAAATAATGAAATTTGAGTAGTGACAATAATGATAGCTTGTATCTGCTGTGACAGGAGAGCTATTTCTGCATAGAGAAGGAAGTACTCTAAATGAGGGCTGTGAAAGTGTAAACACGTACAGAATTAACCAATGAGCCTGCACTCATCAGTTAACCTTCACAATTACACACAGCTTCCCCTTCCCCTGTGCTGCTGCTTCTAATACAGAGGCAGCAGTGCTAGAGGAAGGAGAGGTGGGAGCCAATATTTGCAAGCCAGTACACACAGGGAGCTGGCTTTTAACCTAGAGCCCCTTGTGTTCCAGCTCCTGCAGAGCCACCTCCCCCACACCCCATGTAAACATCTAACCCCTGAAATTTTCAGTAGTTACATGCTTGCCTAAATAAATGCATTTTAATAGCCCTACTCTAGATCAGTATATAAAATCATGAGTGGTGTGGAGAGAGCGGATAAAGAAAAGTTATTTATTAGTTCCCATAATAGAAGAACTAGAGGACACCAAATGAAATTAATGGGTAGCAGGTTTAAAACGAATAAAAGAAAGTTCTTCTTCACACAGCGTGCAGTCAGCCTGTGGAACTCCTTGCCAGAGGAGGCTGTGAAGGCTAGGACTATAATAGAGTTTAAAAAGAAGCTAGATAATTTCATGGAGGTTAGGTCTATAAAAGGCTATTAGCCAGTGGATGAAATGGTGTCCTTGGCCTCTGTTTGTCAGAAACTGGAGAGGGATGGCAGGAGACAAATTGCTTGATCATTGTCTTTGGTCCACCCCCTCCAGGGCACTGGTGCTGGCCACTGTCGGCAGACAGGATACTGGGCTAGATGGACCTTTGGTCTGACCCGGTACGGCCATTCTTATGTTCTTATGTTCTTAAGTTACAGTGCTGGCAGTTGATCTATCGTACAGCAACTTGCCCTATAGACTTAGCCTGAGACTGCAAATGCCTTGATCCAGGGGCTGCCATTTTGTTCTGTTTGTGCACAGCATCTACCACAACAGGCTCCTGCTCAATAACTAAAGTTCCTTAGTGCTACTACAGTCTACATAATTAATAGGCAGACAGTTCTTGCATATCAAGCAAGATGATTCAGTCCAGGCTATAGCTGGCAGGCTGTAAGGCTGGAGATTACCTCTGAGAAAGTAAAAATAAAGGGCTCAAAAGACAGCCCAACACCATTTCAGATTAGGTGGCACTAGTAGAACCCTGAAGAGATACAAATTTTGTATCTGAACACACATCTGTATCAGCAAAAATGAGCCATAAGTATCCAGATCCACATCTGCAGATGGGGATACTTGTGGATCTGAAGCACATAGCCACAGATTTGCAGGGGTATAGTTGTTTGCCTGGATATTGACGCAAGCCACCACAGAGAGGTGTGTCATTCAAAATAATCTGGACAAATTGGAGAGATGGTCTGATGTAAACAGGATGAAGTTTAATAAGGACAAATGCAAAGTGCTCCACTTAGGAAGGAACAATGGGACGATGGCAGGAGGCACTTACTGTAGGCAATTCCCAGCAAGCATCCCAGCAGGACGCTTGGGCAGACTCCCTGCCTGCCACAGCCCCACACACCACTCAACATGGCTGGCTGCTGGAGCCACTTTGTGGGTCTCTGCACAATGTGCACTATAGGAAGGTGCTGCAAGCTGCCTATGGAAGCTGTGAGGATTGTGCTAGAGGCAGGGACAGCACAGAGACCTTCCTTCTTCCCCCAAGGAACATGCACCATGCAGACATGCAGATGCTGGCCCCAAAAGCCAGTCGCTTTGAGTAGCATGTAGGGCTGCAGCAAGCATGGAACCTGCCCAAGGGTCCCACTTGGCCATAAGATATTGGGAGCTCACAGGATCATGGCAGGCCAGATTCAGACCACAGGCTGTATTTTGCCCATCCCTGGATTAGAGTGAATTCTGCCTGCACTTGAGCTAAGACAACAGAGTTGCTACACCACCTCCACAGTCTGCATATGTGTGATGACTAGAGTATTCTAGGGAGCAAGGTGAACATACATTAGTTCTGCAGTATTAGCCAGGATTTCTTTCATGCAGATTGTGGACGAACAATTTATCAAGGTGGTGTGATCCAGTATTCAGGGCAGTGCTCTCCAAACTAGGGGACACAGAAGAACTTTGGGGGTATGCAGAAAGCCTGGATCAGCCCACACCAGGGTGTGAAGAGAGGACCACCCATTCCTGCTCCACAATAGCTCTATTCCCCATTCCTGGACCCAGCCTGAGATCTAGCCCCTGCTATCTCTGTTTGCATTCATCCCCACCTTCCTCCCCTGGGCTGTGATTAGACTACATCTCTCGGTCACCAGAGTGATGGAGATTAGGCACGCTGAAATTGCTAATGAGGCAGGGATTTAAATATCCTGCGCTTTATTAGCATAAACATGGCCACCGCTTTTTTTTTTTTTAATGGAGCTTTTTCGAAAAACAGTCTAGACGAGGATCTTTCGAAAAACCTTGTAGTCCTCAAAAAATGAGGTTTACAGGATCTTTCGAAAAAGGGTTTAATTTTCGAAAGTTCCACATCTAGACTGCCTTTTTTTTTTTTTTCCTTTTTTTTTTTTCCAAAAAAGCTCCATTTAGGAAAAAAGTGGCAGTCATGTTTATGCTAATAAAGCACGGGATTTTTAAATCCCTGCCTCATTAGCAATTTCGACGTGCCTAATCTACATCTCTTTGTCAACAGAGAGGTGCAGTCTAGACGTACCCCTGGAGTTGTGGCATGGCCCTCTCTGAGCGAGCACAACATTGAAAAGTTTGGGGATCACTGGCTTGAGGCATAATCCTTGCCCTATGTTCTAAATTCCCACTATTAGAAAATGGTATATCCGTCTTCCAAGGAATAGCTGCTCTTAAATCATGTGTAGAGAGAGGTCTCCCATCTCCATACCTCATCCCCGGAAAGTCATTGGATGGCAAAAGGGATGAAAAATGACTAGGAGACTTCAAAGGACAAAGTGCTGCTGTCCTGTAATACATTAAAAAAGTTTAGGATTGTTGAGAGAAACGCTAGTTGCTACAATAGAAAAAAGCTGTCTGTTGGAGAGACACAGGAGTTCCTACACTTCCATACAAACCTGTGATCAGTCCACTAGGTTCCACTTCAAAAGCCTGCAATCATGCTATTTAACCATAGTGAGATAGTCAAGTGGATCACCCAGAATTCTCCAGGTTTAAGCATGGAGCAAACAGGAGTACCTTCAGTGAGAATCTATACTCAGACAAGTTCTCACAAGCAAGGAAACCCATTATACCAACAGAATTTACACTACTATCTGAGGAGTGGTAATGGCCAAACAATGGACATACCCAATGAGAGCTCATGATAAGATTAAGTTTCACTATAATCAACCAGTAGCGCAGGGCTGGCCAACACGCGGCTCACAAGCTGCATGTGGCTCTTCCCCCCCCTTCAGGTGCAGCTCACAAAGCCTCCCTCGTGGGTCGCGAAGCCTCCCCTGCGCCCCTAAACACAGTCCTTGGCCCATTTCCCTGTGTTTCACCATCCAGTGCGGCAAAGCAAAATGGCACCAGCCAACGGGCACCTGATGTGACCAAAAAGCCATCTGAAGTTGCATTTAAAGGAGCAGTGTCCTTTTTTTATTGACCAAACGCAGCTGAGGCTTTTTTTTGCTCAACAACCTTTTCCCCTCAGCTTTTTGCGCTATATCCCCAACTATTGTGGCTCTTTACCTTTAACGGGTTGGCCATCCCTGCAGTAGTGGGTGTGTCTAGAGTAGGGCTACTCAACATGCAGCCTGTGGCCCATTTGTTTGCAGCCCACAGCGTGGCTTGGATTTATATGGGGCTCAATATGCTGCCCACCTGTGGAAGCCTTTGAACGTGGCCTCCACTGGGAGCACACTCCACAATGGCGTGGCATCTCCCAGTCTGGGTGAGCACTGAAAGATGCAAGAGCCAGGCTGGCTGGAACAGATGGGTACAGGGTGTCGGTGTTTCTAGCCACTAGGGAGAAGGTGCTAGGAGCACTGGGGCATTGTGGGAAGCGCTTTGTATTTATGCCTGTCAGTGTGAAAGAATGTATATGCAACCACACTAAGTTGTGGCCCTTGGTATAGGCTGTGAGTATCACTGTGGCCCTCAGGGCTTCCAAAGTTGAGCTGTCCTGGTCTAGAGTGTAGTAGGAGTATGAATGAGTGTCTTATTTCTACTACACCACGTTGACAAACCCATGAAAGCTTACTAGCAGTACTTTCCAGAGCAAATCAGCCCTAGGACACCCTCTCAAAGTTGTTCTTGCTCAAGACATCTTGTTTTCATCCTGCCAAGTTCAAGAAATATCTTGAGTATTCTGACCTTCCTCCGTGTGTGGAAAGAATGCAACATCTTAGCTGCTGGATTCATCTCTGCCAAAAGTGACTAGGGACCCATTATACTGCCTCTTCTTCAGGCTCATGCTTCAATGAATGCAGAGAAGGGTTACAGCAAGGGAGCCTTGATCCTGCTGCCTTCACACTATCCCCCTAAGGAAAGGTTTAGAGGTTTGCTTCAAAGTTGGCCTTGGCACAAGGGTGAGGCCTTTCTTAGCCTGCCAAAACTCCAGGAGGCTAAAACAAAGAATCCTTTAACTTACTTGAATCCATGTATCCCAAAGCCACTGCCTCTTCATACTGAATCACCTCTGCAGAAGGCTCCCTGAAGTACTATCCCATCAACCCTGAAAGTTAATCTGTGCTGTCAGTCAGAGCCAGTATCTTGCAGCCTTTCCAGAAGCTGCACAAAACACAGGTCAGCTTGTTGGAATCTCTGTTTGACAAAACTAACACTTGTGCCCCTTATCTCTAGACTACATTTGCTTCCATGTGATGCTAGTCTGACCTACCTCCTCTGCCTTTTAGGAATACAGAAGGGAGGGTGTGTCCATTTCTTCTATTAGGTCCAAGGAGCAGGACATCTCCCTGAATGCAGAGACTGTATTGCTTTGACCTTAAAATACTGGCATTTTCCAAACTGCCTGCCAAATGAACACTTAGTGAGAATGTATATATAATGTCTGCAGCCAGACAACCTAGGTCTCTGATTCAGTCATCTCTCTCAAGCTACATAGGGCCAAACTAGGTCATCGCTTCAATGGAGAGACCCCTCCTCCCCCTCTCACACACAGAAAATTCAGAGTGGTTCAGAAAGTGCCACCTACTAAGTCAATAGCACCATTCTCCCTGCTGGTTCAAAGTCAAAGCAATGCCCCAATCACTTTATTTATGCTCCTAAATGCTGACTTTGGAATGAGATTAAAAAAAAAAAAAAACCAACAAGGGCCTGACTATTTGTGATCATTAAGGATCCATGATTCTTTTCACAGCAGTTGAGTTAGTCCTGGGATTCTGGACAAACCCTAGCTCAAGTAATTACTTCTGCCCCTAAATTCCCCCTGCAATTTTGATTGGATATGACTTTTTTTTCCCCTTTACTTCCTGCCTTAAATTTTAGAGCAATGCTATGCATTGTTGACCAGACATCAAATCACATTCCAGACTGATGTGTTTTAGTGTTAGGGAAAGCAATTGTCTGCATAAAGTTTTGGGATCCTTCAGGATGGATGAAGGAGCTAAAAAACTAAACCTGATTAGGCAGAAGAGTCCTCACCACTAGGGAAGAGGCCTCAGAAAGAAACCAAGTTTGTCACTTTGTGTGGGTCTTTCTACTCTAGATGCAGTCAGAAAGTGCAAATGCCCCAGAAGACAAAATTTCTCTTATAAGCTTATTTCTAACATATCAATTCCATTACAAGAGAAAAGTCTTCTTTAGAGAACAATCTGGAGCAGTCAGTGGCATTGGCTCAGACTTCACAGCTTAGCTAGTGAACAGATTCAGGCAGTATCAGTTCTGAGCCCCACGATTCAGTCTCCCTGAGAGCCACCAGTTAAGATAAAATTAGGCTTCAAGTGAAATTAAGTGAGAAGTTAAGATCCATTTAGAAGCCGCCACAGCTAGCAGGAGCATCAACTGGCAGTTGCACAGATCAAAGCACCAAGTTCTCACAGCTTTGTGCTCCTCCTACCCCTCCCCAGTCCCATGCACAAATATGGCTGCAATAAAATTTACACAGCCTCCTACAATGTTCTTCCATTCTGAACTTCAGACCTGTCAGTGAAACTGCTCGAGTAGGCAGGAGCTACTAGGACTCTGGCAATAACTGGACAGCCTGCACATTTATTGCCGATAGTCTTCTGAAGGCCTGAACAATACCTCAATCAGGTAGAAGAGGGGAGATTGTGTCTCTGACACAGACAAAATGTAAGAATCAGGATGGCATGGAGAAACTTGTAGCTGAAGCACCATGGAAGACTGGGCCAGGAGCACATGATAGGCCAGCCTCCCCGCATCCCAACAAAGGAAAGGATAAAGTTCTGCAGTATGACCGGATTGGAGATATCATGGAGAAACACCAGTAGGGCACAAAGATCTAATAGACAGGCTTGACTGATCATATCAGTTATATGATCTGTCCATCCCTCCCAGTGCATCACTGCCAGGCTGCATTGTTGCTGTCAAAATAGAGGAAGGAGCACAGAGAAAGTGGCCTCCAAAGGGATCCCACCTTCTGCTACTCCTGTCTCATTCAGTTTCCTCACAAACATTCATGACTGCAGAACATCCCCAGCTGGCAACAGCGTCTTTGCTGTAAACGGACACAGCAGAAGCAAGGAATCAAAGGGAGAGAACAGGGTATGGGATGAAGATTGGACAATGGAGGAAACAAGGGGCAGCTCAAGAGTCCTCAGAACAATAGCCAACCACTTGGCTGAAAGGGGAAGGAAGGTGGCAGCAAGTATGAAACTCAAGGAATGCCTCTAGCTCCCTTGGGAAGCAGCATGGCCCCTGTGTAAGCTCTTAATCCATGTTTATACTCAAACAAATGGAATGAAAATCTGTTTGTGGGACAGCAGCTTGTGGGAGGCAGGGGAAGCAATCAAGAAGGTTATTAAGGCCAGTCCTAGGGAGGCAGCAGGAAGTGGGATAACCTCAAAGCCAGACCTAACACAGAGGATGTAAGGAGCATCAGAGCTTCTCCACAAGTAGGTCAGAATAAACTTAAGAAAGGGTCTGAAAGAAGAAGCAGGAGGAGGAGTAAACATAGGGGAGATGGCCACATCTCTATTAGGGTGCTGGTATTTTTGGAGTAGGTACTTCACTAAAAACAAATCCATTTGACTGCTATGTTTCCAAACAGATCCAAGAGTTTCAGTGACTGTGAAAGAAGGGATCAATGCTGCACAGAAAAGCAGAGGTCCTGCATGCTGGCCAACTTTCAGAGGTAGCCTACTACCTGTTATCATACATGCCTAGGCTTTTTACTCCATCTTGTTAGGTCCCAGGACCCAAAAATGGACAGCATTAATGTTACTACGCGGAGACATATGTAGTGCTGCCAAACTTCAAAAAAAGCACAGCAGAGGGACAGCAGAAGAGACAGCCTATTCCTCTTGGTCACCAAACACAGAATAGTCTGAGCTACCAGTAACTCTTAGTGCAAGTAGTGACTCAGTACAAGACTAATTCTGCATTCAGCAATCTTCTGCTCTGGGACTCCTGCCTTCTGTATTTGCAGAGAGCAGGAGGCCACCTCAGGGAAGGCTGAGTAGCTACCATTGGAAAGCAGTAGGAGGCATGCACTGATACCAGCCACTGCTTTTTGGAGCGGTTCCAAGCTTCCCCTGCCAGCAAGCTCTCAAAACCCTTTGCCAACACATAACTCTGTATACAGCCTCCACCAGAGATAGGCTCTGCCGCCGCCATGTGGTACAATCATACAAAAACAAGCCCATCAGGCATTACCAACACTCATATGCAACAAGCCTTCCCTCTAGGTACCAATCCCAAATGTTTGCTCAGCACTCCCCCCCCAGGATCATTAGTGAGCTAGCAACTCCAGTATGCCCAACACCCTGCAGACTCCCTCTGAACCGAAGTCCTGTTCCTCATCACAGAATCCCACAACTCCTCCCATCATAGAGCCCCTGTGGGGGGCAGTGATTCTGGGGTCAATCCCACAGTCTGGGATGTCTACGCAGACAGCCAAGCCCCAATTTCCCTCTGTTGCTACCCCAATATGGAGTCCAAGTTTTTCCACACAACACCTGGACTGGAAGTATCAGGTAACATCAACACCCAGTAGAAAATGGAATCTGCAATAGCCTCATATGTTCAGAAAACCTCTGTGTCCCTTACCAAAGCAGCTGCCACGATGTGGAAGAAAGGTTTTACAGGCGGTAGCAATGGCCAACTCAGCAGAAATAATCGTCTTAATAATCAGGTCCTCCACATTGGCCATCAGTGCTGTGAGGGGATGGGAAGAGAAAAACAAAACAAAACATACAATGTTAAGCAGGGATTGCACTCATTCGCAAATGCTCTCCTGAGTTTGCATGTTAATATGAGCATGGGTGACTCCATAGGTCATGCACAGCAAACGAGCACATATGTGAACACCCAGAGGAACAAGAGATCATGAGTGCATACATGAACACAAACAACAGAGGATAGGAGCACTCACAAGAGTGCAAGAACAACATGCAATAAGCAGGAGCATGTTGCATTTATGCAGTACAATTTAGCATGACCACCCATCCACCCACCCATCAGCTCTGTTTTAGGGATTAAATAAAAGCATTAGAGAAACTTTCATGCTCCAGGATACAAGCCAAACTAACGGGGGTTAGCAAAAACAAACAAAAAAAAACCCCACAACCACACGCCACTTTCCTTGTTGGCAATTCCCTTTTGCCAGGTACTGGTACCAGCTACTGAACTAGATAAACCACTGACCTAAATTAGTACTGCAGTTACTATTTTCCATACATGGGGGAATATGCCTAAGAAAGCACAAGTAAGCATGCAAGCAGATGCAAGCTTGAGCACCTGTACAAGAAGAAGCATGAATGTGTGCACATGGCTGAACATGTGTACACTAGTATTCCTGCATGTACACAAGAATATAGGAATAACTGTCCCAGGTCAGACTAATATTCTTAGTCTGTTATTCTGTTTGTGACACCAGCATCAGAGCAAGATGCAGGAAACCCCTTGCTGGACAATTATGGAATAAACAATTCATAGGAAAGTCTTCCTAATTTCTCAGTGGTTGGCTTATTTAGGAGAGTTTATATTGCTTTACATTGGGCCCTATGAAGTATAATGGAAAGTTATATTATCTGCATAAGCAGGGCTCGACAAATAATGTCATCTACTCGCCTATGGCGAGTAGATTACAACCCGGAAGAGCCGGCGCAGAGTGATCTGCGCATGCGCAGAACCGCACGGCTGGCAAGTGGGGTTCGCCGCCGCTTGGCGAGCCCTGTGCATAAGTATCTAATCACATGTGCAGCTAAGAATATTAATTGGTGCAAGTGAGCACAAGTGACTGCATAGCCATGCACATAAAAATGGGGAAGGCTTATTTCCTCTTAGGACTGGTCTCTGACCTAAATTCCCAGTGTACTTAGCCACATTACGTCCATTTTCTAAACAAGTCCATACCACCAAACCCACTTATTCCATTGACTTTAAGGATCATTACAATCGATTTCAATACTCCTGCTTTTCACAAGCAGGAACACTAAATTTGACCTTGCATGATCAACTTTACAGTACTGCAGACAAAGTGCTGTGAAAGTCAATGTTCTTGGCCTTTGGGAGGTGTTTCACAGTGACTCACTGTGACCACTTTAGCCAGGACTTTCAACTCTAATGCTCTCCAGATGAACAGAAAAATCTCTGGAAAAATTTGAATTTCATTTCCTGCATGTTCAGCATGGCTAGCAGACTTCAGAGCAGGCAGCACATCTGAGCAGCACACCTGACCATGAGCTCCCAGTGTCACAGACCACCACCAGCACAGAGTGTGCAGAAAATCCTGGATCTCACTGGTGCACGGGGAGAGGAATCTGTTCTCGCACAACTGTGAACCAGGAAAAAGAATGCAGATATCTATGCCAAGATTGTAAGGGGTATGGAGGAGAAAGGATGCGCCAGGGACGCCCAGAAGTGCCATGTGAAAATAAAGAAGGAGGCGGCAGTTGTACAAGAAGACAAAGGAAGCAAATGGATGGTCTGGGTTACCATCGCAAACATGCCACTTCTATAAGCGGTTACATGCAATCCTAGGAGGGGAACCGACCAGCTTCCCTAGTCAGTCTGTGGATTCCTCCCAAGACACTCCTCTGGCAGCTTGTGACACCAGCATGGATGAGGAAGAGGATTCAGCAGTAGGGATATTCAGTTAAATATTGGTTAACTGAATAGTCGAGTAACCTCATGAAATTTTATCGGTTAGTAGACTAGCCTGCAGTCCCCGCGGGAAGGGCCAGCAACCACTGAATCAGAGACAGCAGTGCGGGGTGCCAGGTGGGAGCTGGTCCACGAGGGGAGCCAGCTACCTATCACCCTGCGCTGCTGCTTCTGAAAAAGCAGCAGCAGCAGCACTGGGTGGCAACAGTCCCTGTCTAGGGCAGGTCTGAGCGCCTGGACCCAGCACACGCCAGAACTGAACTGGGCTGCCTGCCCACCTGGCTGGCTCTTAATACACTTGAAATGCATAGCTGAAATGGGGATAGGTCCAGACGCAGCATGAGCCAAGACTGAGCTGGGCTGCCTGCCCGCTCAGCTCCTAATACACTTTAAACGCAGAACTGCAGCAAAGTGGGTCTTGGAACCGTTGCAAGGCAGGACTGAGCCAGGCTGCTGGCCAGCCTGCTAAAAAACTTACTGGCAGGGAGAAGGGGAAAGGGAAATGCGTATAGTCTATAGCATTAACCTATAAGCTTTTGCTTATCAGTTAATCAACTATATTATTTCATCCCTATTCAGCAGACGAGTGAGGTAACCAATAGCCAGGACCTTTTTATAACTTTGGAGACAATCCCCTCCTCCCTGGACATCTCACAGCTGGGCACTGATCCCAAGAAGGGCACTTCTGGGTTGTTCACATTTTTCATAATGCTACAAGGGGGTTAAGACAAGAGTATGATTTGTGGCAGCCACTGTGGCTACTCAACAGGGGCTCCCCACAATAGCTTGTTAAAAGGTCTGGAGACCTGCACATCTCCGTAAAGCTCTCAGAGGAACTCTTTCATCCTCCTCACAAGGTTTCTGAGCAGGCCTGCCTTATTTCGTCCTCCATAATAGGACACCTTTCCATGTCAAGTCAGCAGTAAGTGTTCTGGCATCATTGCAGCACAAAGCATTACAGAACAAGTCCAAGTTTCTGGCCATATTTAGTCAGAATCCATTCCTTATCACTCTGTGATTCAGAGAAGACTGGTATCTCACATGGCAAGCTCAATGAAATGGGAAGCTATTATGGGAAGAGGAAGATGCACTCTCGGAGCAAACAGGGCTGTCAGACACACGGTCACTGCATGAGCTCCTGCCCTGCCACATCACCTGGGACCCTTCCTTCCCACAGGCTTGAGACCAAGCTTGTCCCTTACCATACCTGCCATCAAACTGAGTCCAGGTATTCTCCTTAGAACTCTGTGGTGTACCAGCTGCATAACAGGGCACTTAAAAGCGTAACGGAGACCTTGTACAGAACACATCCCTATTGTCTCTAGATAGACCTACCATTTATACTAACATATTAGGTTTAATGCTCTACAATGTATCTCCTTTAAAGTCTGCCCTTCGCTTTTTGTTACAGTTGGAACAGCAGCGAGCATGCTGCACACTCACCCAGCTCTGCCAGCTGTCTGGCTTGCACAAATCTGCAGGTGAAAATGGACTAAGGATGACATGTTCAAAGAATAAATGCAATCTGCCCGCTTGGTCAGGGGGCGCTTAAGCAAGTGGAGGAATATGCTGCTGCTGGAGATAGGAACAAAGCTTGAGGACTGGACAGAGTGCAGGGAGCTGGAATTGAAGAACCAGGAGAGAGTCTTGAAAACCATTACATAAGTGAGCTGCATGGCAGCCTTCCAAGACAGCTACATGCACAGCTTCCCCTCCAGCCCTTTTGGAACCACCTTCCCTCCTCAGAGTTTTATAGCTTCCTCTCCCAAAGGCCCTAGAATGCAAGTGGGGAGAGGAAGAATTAAGGGGAGCCTCACACAACCCCCAGGGATAGGTTTGGAAGCAAAAGGCTGTCTTGACAATTGTAATCACACCCACAACCCTTGCTAAGCTCCTGCCATGAACTCTTTCTACCCCTGCTTGATTTTTTGAACAGTCTCTTGATTGCTTGTGTTGAAGTGGGAGGGAGGGGGAAAAAGGTTTACAACCAAGTAAACAAGGTGCCCTTGCATCCAGTAAAGAGCAATATGCAGGACTCTAAAATCTGGCCATTCATAAAATGGTCTTTCAAAGCCTCTCTGATTTGCAGTGCCCCTCGCTGTGCTCTCTTTATTGCCTTGGTGTCTGGCTACTCAAAAGTCACTGGCTAGGCGCTGTGCCTTAACCCCCTACCCTGCCATACAAAACTTTCCCCTTTACTCTCACAAATATTACTGAGCACACGGCAGGCTGACACCACAATGGGAATGTTGTGTTCACTGAGGTCTAAACTAGTCAGTAGACTGCAGAACCTCCCCTTTAAATGCCCAAAAGCACACGCTGCCACCATTCTGCACTTGCTCTGCCTGTAGTTGAACTGCTCCTTACTTGGATTCAGACTTCATGAGTAAGGGGTAAATGTGGTTGCCAAGGATCACTATCGACACTTCAATGCCACCGATGGTAATTTTCCAATTTGGGAAGAAAGTTCCAGCTTGCCAAAGACGCAGGGGTTCTTAAAGATACACGTATCATGTGCACCTTTACCAATCGTCTCACGCTGATGTCGGTGAAACAGCCCTTGTGATCCACCAGTGCTTGCAGCATCATCAAGAAGTAGGGACATCAGGGGGCAAGGCCAGAAGCCAGCGCGCTCCTGGCTCCACTTGCAGAGAGCCCCCTTCCCACCCTACACTGCTGCCTCTGTATCAGCGTAAGTACTCAGATTGAAAACAAAACTCAGCAAAAACCTAAGGCATAAAAAGATGACATCACCTGTATCAGAGGCAGCAGCAGGGGTGGCAGGCGGAAGCCAGTCCGCAAGGGGGATATGGTTTAAAAAGACAGCATCCCATGGAGCCGCTTCTGTCCAAGGAGAGCTCAGATGTGTGCTGTTTACCGGGAGCTCGCATTCAGAATGTGACCGAGAGTCTTCCAAAAGCGATTAAACCTTTGGATCACTAGCCCTTCCTGCTTCTCCATGTAGGACCTAACAATACAGCCAAGAATGACCTTGAGCGGGTCACAGCAGATTATGTACCACTGGGAAGAAGGATCAAGGAATTTGAAGCGCAAATAGTGTTCTCATCCATCCTTCTGGTTGAAGGAAGAGGTCCAGGTAGAGATTGTCAAATTGAGGAAGTAAATGCATGATTGCGCAGGTGGTGTCGGAGAAAAGGCTTTGGTTTCTTCGACCATGGCACACTATTCCAGACACAAGGATTGTTAGGAAGAGATGGGATCCACCTAACCCAGAGAGGAAAGAGCATCTTTGCGGGCAAGCTTGCAAACCTAGTGAGGAGGGCTTTAAACTAGGTTCATTGGGGGACGGTGGCCAAAGCCCTGAGGTAAGTGAGGAAGTCGGATACTGGGAAGAAACACAAGGAGGAACGAGCAACAAAGAAGGACCCGGACTCGAATGGAGAAGGTAGGGCAATCAGCTGGTTATCTAAGGTGTTTATACACAAATGCAAGAAGCCTGGGAATCAAACACAAAGAATTAGAAGCCCTGTCCCAGTAGAAGAACTATGATTTGATTGGAATAACAGAGACTTGGTGGGATGACTCGCATGACTGGAGCACTGTCATAGAAGGGTATAAACTGTTCAGGAAGAACAGGCGGGGGAGAAAAGGAGTCGCCGCCGCCGCACTGTATGTAAGAGAGCAGTATGATTGCTTGGAGCTCCAGTATTAGAGGAAGAAAAGACTGTTGAGAGTCCATGGGTTAAGTTTAGAGTGGAAGCAACAGGGGTGATGATGTGGTTGGGATCTGCTATAGATCGCCGGATGAGGTAGACGAGGCTTTCTTTGGACAACTGAGAGAAGCTTCCAGATCACAGGCCCTGGTTCTCAAGGGCGACTAATCACGCTGACATCTGTTAGGAGACCAATACAGCTGTACACAGACAATCCAGGAAGTTTTTGGAGAATATTGGGGATAACTTGGTACAAGTGCTTAAGGAACTGATCACGGGCCATGCGCAGCTTGACCTGCTGCTTACAAACAGGGAGGAACTAGTAGGGGAAGTAGAGGTGGGTGACAACCTTGGACGCAGTGATCATGAGATGGTAGATTTCAGGATCCTGACCAAAGGAAGAAAGAAGAGTAGCAAAATACACACCCTGGACTTCAGAAGAGCAGCCTTTGGCTCCCTCAGAGAGCTGATGGACAGTATTCCCTGGAATGCTTACATGAAGGGGAAAAGAGTCCAGGAGAGCTGGCAGTATTTTAAAGAAGTCTTATTAAAGGCATAGGGAAGAAACCATCCTGATGCACAGCAAGAAAAGCAAATATGGTAGGTGATCGGATTGGCTTACTGGGGACATCCTTGCTGAGCTTAAACACAAAAAGGAAGCTTATAAGAAGTGGAAACTTGAGCAGATGACTAGACAGGAGTATAAATATATTGCTCAAGAATGCAGGGGAGTTATCAGGAAGGCAAAAGCACAATTGGAATTGCAGCTAGCAAGGGATGTGAAGGGTAACAAGAAAGGTTTCTACAGGAATGTTAGCAATAAGAGGGTGATCAGAGAGGGTGTGGGGCCCTTACTGGATGAGGGAGGTAACCTAAATGACAGATGATGTGGGAAAAGCTGAGGTATTCAATGCTTTCTTTGCCTCTGTCTTCATGGACAAGGTCAGCTCCCAGACAAATGCATTAGACAATACAGTATGGGATGGAAGTGGACAGCCCTTGGTGGGGGAAAAGAACAAGTTAGGAACTATTTAGAAAAGCTAACATACACAAATCCATGGGCCCGGATTTAATGCATCCGAGGATCCTGAGGGAGTTGGCAACTGTCATTGCGGAGCCTTTGGCCATTATCTTTGAAAACTTGTGGAGATCAGGAGAGATCCCGGATGATTGGAAAAAGGCAAATGTAGTGCCCATTTTTTAAAAAGGGAAGGAGGACAATCCAGGGAACTACAGACCAGTCAGCCTTACCTCAGTCCCCGGAAAAATCATGGAGGGGAGCCTCAAGGAATCCATTTTGAAGCACTTGGAAGAGGAGAAAGTGATCGGGAATAGTCAACATGGAATCACGAAGGGCAAGTCGTGCCTGACCTATCTGATTAGCTTCTATGATGAGGTAACTGGCTCTGTGAATATGGAAAAGTCAGTGGATGTGATATACCTTGACTTCAGCAAAGCTTCTGATACAGTCTCCCACAATATTCTTGCCAGCAAGTTAAGGGAATATGGACTGGATAAATGGACTGTAAGATGGATAGAAAGCTGGCTAGATTGTCGGGCCCAACGGATAGTCATCAATGGCTCGATGTCAGGTTGGTGGTCGGTTTCTAGCGGAGTGCCCCAAGGAACTGTTCTAGGACCAGTTTTGTTCAACATCTTTACTAATGACCTGGATGAGGGGATGGATTGCTCCCTCAGCAAGTTTGCGGATGACACTAAGCTGGGGGTGAGGTAGATACGCTGGAGGGCAGGGACAGGGTCCAGAGTGACCTGGACAGATTAGAGGATTGGGCCAAAAGAAATCTGATGAGGTTCAACAAGGACAAGTGTAGAGTCCTGCACTTGGGGTGGAAGAATCCTAAGCATTGTTACAGGCTGGGGACTGAATGGCTAAGTAGCAGCTCTGCAGAAAAGGACCTGGGGATTACAGAGGATGAGAAGCTGGATATGAGTTAACAGTGTGCCCTTGTAGCCAAGAAGGCTAATGGCATATTGGGATGCATTAGGAGGAGCATTGCCAGCAGATCCAGAGAAGTGATTATTCCCTTTTATTCGGCTCTGGTGAGGCCACATCTGGAGTATTGTGTCCAATTCTGGGGCCCCACTATAGAAAGGATGTGGACGCATTGGAGAAGGTCAAAAGGAGGGTGACCAAAATGATTAGGGGGCTGGAGCACATGACCTATGAGGAGAGACTGAGGGATTTGGGTTTGTTTAGTCTGCAGAAGAGAAGAGTGAGGGAGGGATTTGATAGCAGCCTTCAACTTCCTAATGGGAGGTTCCAAAGTGGAGGGAGAAAGGCTGTTCACAGAAGTGACAGATGGCAGAACAAGGAGAAATGGTCTCAAGTTACAGTGGGAGAGTTTTAGGTTGGCTATTAGGAAAAACTATTTCACTAGGAGGGTGGTGAAGCATTGGAATGGGTTACCTAGAGAGGTGGTGGAATCTCCATCGCTAGAGGTTTTTAAGTCTCGGCTTGACAAAGCCCTGGCTGGGTTGATTTAGTTGGGATTGGTTCTGCCTTGGGCAGGGGGCTGGACTTGATGACCTCCTGAGATCTCTTCCATCTCTATGATTCTATGACTGCTGCCATCCTGCGCTGCTGCCTCTGAAATAGAGGAGGCAGCATGGGGCAGTAGACGCGGTCCCCTAGGTGCTCTTTATTGAAAACTCAGACCAGCGGGCTGGGACTGAGCCAACTTGCCGGTCTAAGAGCACAGCGCGGGTGGGGGGGGAAAAGGATGGCAGCGGAGAGAGGGGGCTGTGCAGTTAACTAGCATTATTAACTGATAAGCAATTGTTTATCAGTTAAACTGTTAGCCAATTAGCTGCTAACATCCCTAGTGAGAAGTATCCCTTGTAGATTATCCCAATGGGGATTATGTACTCTTTGGCAAGGTGATCAGGTGCAACGATAGATGGAACGCACATCCCTATCACTCCATCAGTTAGGGAACCCTATCATAGCAAAGCCCCTCACTGCATCCTCCATGATTCCCAGATTCACTCCCTTCCATAGCAGAAGGGTATTGACTGCCTTGGCTACTTGGATCACAACAACCCCCATGGTAGATATCCCCATTTCAAATTGATTCCCAACTAAGCGGTAGCAGTTTGGCATTGCAAGCTTCCACTGGGCAACTGCCACTCACTTCTCCACTGTCAGAGCATGTCTCATTTGGATATTCTTGCACTTCAAAGGTGAGGAAAGCAATTCTCAAGCTTCCACAAAAATGGCCTTATGCAGGCAAAAGTTTTGCAGCCAGTGCTGATTGTCCCATAACTGCATAACTATGGAGGTCTGTGCTTATCTGATGGCACCAGAACCGGCATTCCACTGTGTCCAAAGGATTGAATGCTGGCAGCATTTGCCAGTGGTTCAACTCAAATGCTTTTCAAGAGTATGTTCATAGCCTCCCAAGATTCTTCCTTCTTCCAGTGGACTTTGGATATGCTCTGGATCTGCTCCTGCATATGACTGCAATAATGCTTTGATACTCAACAGGATCCACAATAGATTCCACACTTACGCTACTATGGCAGTTGCGTGCATAATCAGTGAAAAAAGGGCACAAAAAGACTGTTTGCTGTTGCTTTCAAGTAGGGGGTGAGGGAGGATATGAGTGCATTATGGGAAGCTGACAACACGTACCCAGAACCACCTGCTGTGCAGCTCTGGTCCCAGAATGCACTGGGAGCATAACATAGAATGCAAAGTGATATCAAAGTTGACGGTAGCCACCCCAATGGGGATATGCTACTGCGAACCATGTTAAATTCTTGAGCAGTGGGGACATACCTTTAATTTTACAAAATTGGGTGCTAAAAAAAAAAACCAACCTTCATAAATTCAACCTTATCTTGTAGTGCATACATAGTCTTAAAAAGCCTGATTCAAATCCCTTCCTTCATCCTCTATATTCCCTGGTAATACTTATAGGATGGGCATAACAGCTGCCTAAGAGTGTTACAAAGATCTGAGTATCAGGCAAGTTGTCCCATAAAGGAAAATTAATTGGACTCTGCTGTGCTGATGGATCAGAGACCTGGCAAAAAGTGCTTACCAAACATAAGCACTCAGACTGAAAACAAAACTCAGCAAAAACCTGAGGCATGAAAAGGTGACATCACAGCCATGAGTCATTCAAAATGGCACAAGAAACTAGCCATTCACCCACTAAATTGCAGTATTAGAGAGCTTGAGGACTCACCAGACTGAGCAAGCCATGGGAGTTGGAGAGAGGGGAAGCATTTAGGTTGGTACCAGGAGGTATAACTAGGAAGAATGGGACGATATTAAGAAAGGGAGACATAGGAAGAATATCAGGAAACACCTGTCAGTCTGCCCAACTATATTCCATGCAACAGAAGGTTTGGAGTCCTCTCCAATGGGGATATTAGAACTAGGGCCAGCCCTAGTTCTCAGGGAATATATCATAGGGAACAATCCTGCCCTCCACCCTGAGACAGAACCTAGTAGAATTTTTTCTAGGATCTCTTGGTGGTAGACAGAGCGGAGGACATGCAGAAGGAATCAAAGGAGATCTCTACTCACTCGTTGTGTCTCTCCCTTCTTGTTTCAGGTACCTCAGCATAGCACTCATACTCCATTTGTTCCCATAATCCTCTACTTCAGGGTCATCACAGCTAAAACAAAGCAAGGAAGCAAGGGTCACACAACTGGCCAGTGCCTCAAGATCACCACCCTGACCTTTGAAAACCATACTTAGCTGCAATAATACAAATGTGTTCCCTCATCCTGGTATGAATTTGATTCCACCGCCAAAAACTCAAGTCCATCTTCTCATCTCTTAGGCAATTCTAAGTACCTGACATAGTCTCCACTCTTCTTGTTGACGCTGTAGTTGGTCAGATGCATGAACTGGTTTTTAATGTTCTTGATTCCCTGGTCATATCTCACAGTTGCAAACCTGAGAATAAGGACAAAAACCTCAACCTACACTTTCTGCAGAAGGCAAGCAGCTTGCTAGATGAGACTTACTAGGCAGATAACTCAATTGCTGCAATTACACATGTAAGAGACTTAAACCATCTAATGCAAACCACAAAGGAAACATTGCAGTCCATTTCCCAGGGCTGTATCAAGTCTTGTTTCCAGTGTCCCAAAGGAAGGGACTCCCATGCCTTCCTGCAAGAGATTATTTCACAGCCCAACACAATATATCCCTATGTCAAGAAGTTTTGCTTATAGTCAGTTTAACTGATTATCATTTAATCCCATCCCACTTCTCCCTCCTAGTTAGAGATACTACTCCTAAATCTCTCCTCCCCAGCCTGGAGTTTATTATGGAAGTGTTGGTAGCAAGTCTGTATTTAAGGTGTTCACTTTAAGCAGGGATCCAATCTCTTATGCATACACTGTTTTTTATCTGAAAATGACATCCCTAACACAGAGTACAGAATTACCTTTTTATATGAATTTACAGCTAAGGTTTGGTCTACATATTGGTATAACTGTTTTGTTGGGGTGTGGAAAATCCATACTCTTAAGTAACAGTTATACCAGTCTACCTTGGTGAAGGCAGCACAATGTCTATGGAGAGCTTCTCCAATCAACGTAACTGTTGCCTCTCTGGGAGATAGAGTATCTACGCCAATGGGAGAAGCTCTCCTGTTGGCATATATAGTGTCTTCACTAAGTGCTACAGCTACATCTCTTCAGCACTGTAATTGTACACAAGCCCTAAAACATTTTATTAGGACTTAAAATTAAAATAAGCAATTTAAGAAACATATTACTTGTCAGACTTTTTCCGGACCTCTAATCAGAACAGACTCTTCACACTCCATGAACAGTTAACTGAAATCTTGTCTAGATTAGATTGGTTTAGTGATTGTTCTTATGGAGCTTGAAAGGCATAACATGCAACTTGATGGCATTTTTCAGGGTAGGTGTAATGCAATAACCTTTGAACACTCCATCTGATCAATTCCAAGTTTTATGGAACCCTCTTGATTTTGATAAAAATTGGAAAAAACCAAAAGGAGAAAAACAGGGGTCACAATGAGCAGAGCTACCAGATCCAACCGCCTCTGTAAGTGTTGGCTGATGACCATCATTAACTCACTCCAGCATAATACCATCATTTTAGCTCTTCCCATCCCTTTAACAGTTTTAAGAAGTGTTGACACCATCAGCGAGAAAAGGTTAAGAAAGTGAATGAATATGGCTAGGTCTACACTAAAAAGTTAGGTCAACCCAACATGTGAAAAAGTCACATCCCTGAGCAACATAGTTAAGCTGACCTAACCCCATGTGTAGACAATGCTAGATCAATGAAAGAATTCTTCTGTCAACCAACTTCTGTCAACTTCTTGTGGAGCTGGATTAACTACACAATTTGGATTCTGTTGCTGTAGCGAGTGGCTAAAATAAGCACCATAGCTTCAGCCTTTCTAGTGAAGATATCACCTAAGCAAGATGAGTGTAAGGCAGAGGCACACAGAGCCCCAGGATCAGGGGAAAGTGGGAGGTTCCTGAAATACAAGGGCACAGGGTTGATTTTTTTTAAAAAAAGTGGTTTAAAAAATAGAAAATCTGATGGTTTAAATCAGATTTGTTTTTAAAACCAATACTAAATTTCTCATTTAAAAATAACAGTTAATGAAATCTTATCACAAATATTCTACACATACATTTAGTCTTATAAAAATGAATTAATGGATCTAGACTGTCCAGCCTAACAACTAGCTCTTGTTTCTTGAAAGTTCTGGGTCTTCCATTTCTGTTTCTCAGCAGACTGACGTGCACAGACACAAGCTGGATAGGATTGTTTTTGTTCTGTGCTTATACAGTGGTGACCTTGGGCCAAACACAGCAGACTTAGTTAAGACAAAATGAATGGAGAAAAAAAAAAATCAACCAAGACATTTGGTAAATTGTCCTAACTGCTAATTAATGTAACTGTTAAAAGTTTATGCTTTCTTTCCAGCCTGAATTTGTCTAGCTTCAGCATCCAGCCATTGGATCATGTTGCACTTTTCTCTGCTATACCGAAAAGCCCATTATCAAATATTTGTTCCCCCACGTAGATACTTACAGAACATAATCAAGTCACCCCTTAACCTTCCCTTTGTTAAACTAAAAATTAACTTAGTGAGCATCAGTAAGGTAGCGGTCTCCAACCATTTTTTACCCAAGACCACTTTTTCAGCTTAAGGACAACTCAAGATCTACCCGACCCCTTCCCTGAAGCCCCAGCCTGCTCACTCCATGTCCCCCGTCCCCCAACTACCCCACTCACAATGAGCTGGAGCAGTTCTTGGCCAATGGACACTGCAGGGGCCAGCAGATGGGGGTGCAGGCTCTGGGCTACAGCCAAGGGGTTTGTAGTGTGAGGGGGGCTACCAGGCTGAGCCTTGGGCAGAGGCTCTGGGTACAGGAGGGAGTAACAGGTACAAGCTATGGGAAGGAGTTTGGGTGCAGGATGGAACAGGGACTGAGGATGCAGGAGGAAGTATGGGGAATTGGCTCCAGGAAGCTGCAGGCTGGGTAGTGGAAAAGAAATGTTGGTCCAGCATAGCTGGGTGCCACTTCTTGTCTTAACACTGGAGAGCCATTCAGAACTTGCCCACTGAAGGGGGCAATCACTTACCTCAAATGGCCCAGCTTCAGTCACACACTGCTCTCAAAAGGGGTCAATGTACCCCTGTAGCAGGCACGTGGCTCCTCACACTAACTCCTCTCTGCAGTCACCAGCCATGCAGTTCCCATAGCCACAGCTCCCAAACCAGAAGGGGATATGGGGGTGGTGACTGCAGGTAGAAGCAGCATACAGAGACCTCGGTCCTCCTCCCTCCCCCAAACCACAGAGAAGTGCTAGTTGCTTCTGGGAGTGGCATGGGACCTGGGCAACCCTGTTAACCCAGAGATTGTGACCAACTAGAAGAGTCTCCAGAATCAGCCAGTCGATCCTGATCACCAGTTAGATGTCTAAGGCATGTTTGCTAATCCTTTAGATCAGTGATTCCCAACCTTTTTCCCATGGAGGAACCCCTAAAATAATTTTTCATATCCCAAGGAATCCCTACCTATGAAAATGTTTACTTGGCCAGAAAAGGTTGACAGCAGGGAGCGCAATTCAATTACTGCTAAATTATTTGTCAAGAACATTTATTTGTAAAGAGCTGTTTTTTATATATAACAGCTTACATTGTAAGAAAGAAAATGGAGCATTTTTCCTGTCTTTTTGTATTATCTAATCTTTTTTTTCAAATATCAAATCAAAATAAAGTTCACATCCAAAGTCAATATAAAGTTTACTTTCTGTGTGATACTTGGGCTTGTTTCTTTTTGCACAAATGTTGAATTCTTGGCCAAATTTACTTATTCCATGATTTCTGGCGGAACCCCTGACGATGGTCTGCGGAACCCTGATTGGGAAACACTGCTTTAGATCATTCTTTTGGCTTTTCTCTTAATCCTCACTAACTTATCAGCATTGTTCTTGAATTGATGATGTCAGAAATGAATACAATACTCCAGGAGTGGTAGCATAAGTGACAAACCCAAATCAAACAGAGATAAAATTAGGGAACTCTTGAGTTAGACGAGCTATTTGTGCATGTAGGATTGCACCAGCCCTTTTGCCCACAGCATTGGGCACTTAGTGGATTCACCATTACAACTTTCAGATCTTTTTCAGAGTCATTGTTCCCAGGATAGAGCGTCCCTGTCCCAATCTTGTAATTAGTGATGTTAAAAAGTGGTTAATTAGGTAACCATGTAACCACTGATAATCTCAGCAGTTACAGTTACATGCTGGGGACTCTGCAGTATAAAGCTTACACTCTCCACTTCCAGGGAGCCAGCTGCCACCTTGTGCTTCAGGCTCCGATACAGAACTAAGAGGTGCAGAATGAACGGTGGTATCTAGGGGCATGTCTACACTAGGAAATTATTTCGAAACTACTTATTTCAAAAGAATAACTCCCAAAATAATTATTTCAAAATAGTGTGTCCACACTACAGTGAAGCCTTTAAATTAGTCTGAGACAGGCTCCCTTAATGCGGACATGCTACCTCAACTTAGAGCCCCAGGAAACACTGGGTAATAATTACTTTGAATGACTCTGCGGAGTAGTTATTTCAAAATAGCAGCAGTGGAGCACCCACACTACCGCTATTTTGAAATAACTAAGAGTTATTCCTTGTGGAAAGCAGGAGTTATTTCAAAATAAACAGCCCCTTATTTCAAAATAACTGGCTTGGTAGTATGGATGCTCCACTAAACCAGGGCTCGGTAACCTCAAAGGGTGGCAATCTTACAAGTCAGGAGTGATATGTAACTTGCTTGTACCTGTATATAAAGTGGTGTCGTGGAAGTGCAGTCTTTGTCCAGCTAAGGGACAGGGATGGATTCCTATGTCACTTAATGAGCTGACTACTTGCGCAAGTAGTCAACACAACACGCAGGATTGAGCACACACTCACAGCCAAACGGTTATCATCACTGATGGAGGAGGAGACCTGTCAGGACACCACACCTATCTCTCTACCCGCCTCGTAGTTTTCAAGTTTTATATAGCTCCAAGTCCTATAACCCCACTGTCTAGGGAAGGGTTAACCAAGAGGTAAAGCTTACTGTCATATGTAAACTTGACAACTAATTAGTTAGGACACTAAAGGAAGATCTCGGAAGGAGAGGAGGAAGCGAAGGAAACAATATAGTTCATTCCTCTTTTTCCTGCATGGGTGCTATAGAAAAAGCACAAGACACAAGTGAGCATGGTCTTTCCCAAGAGCCAAAGCCAACTCCCTTGTCTAAGAATCCCTACTCTAATTTTGCAGTCTTTCCCCCTCTACCTTTCATAGCTTGCCTTGACTCTTCTTCATTGTCAAGAGCTAACTGCTTAGGGTACTATAAGTAAACAAAGCCACTTACACCTTTCCTAGCCTTTGCTCTTTCAAGATTCACTTAGAGTATGTCTACACCGCATTCCTCTTTCAAGAACGAAATTTTTACTCCTTATAAAATGAGGTTTAAGGGTTATTTCAAAAGAAGAGTTTTCTTTCAAAATAACCATGTCTAGACAGCGTTTCTTTTTTCGAAATAGGGTGTTTCGAAAAAGTGGTCAGACAACTCTGCAAAGGAAGCACGGGAAATTCAAATCCATGCTTCATTTGCAATTTCGTTCGCCTGCAGTTGCATTCCTCTCTCGAAAGAGAAATACAGTGTAGACACACCCTTACTGTTTAAGGCAAGAGGTCTCACCTAGGATCGCCAACTTTCTAATCATATAAAACCAAACACCCTTGCCTCATCTCCTGCCCTGCCCCTTCCCCAAGGCCTCTTCTCTGATGACCCATCCCCTGATCATTACACCCCCCTTCCCTCTGTCACTGGCTCTCCCCCACCTTCATTAACTTTCACTGGGAAGGGGAGGGGTTTGGGATGCAGGAGGAAAGGAGGGCTTCAAGCTTGGTGTGGGTTCAAGGTGGGTTTGGGATGAGGGGCTTCATGTGCAGAAGGGGAATCCAGGCTGGGGATGAGGAGTATGGGAGCAGGCTCAGGGCTTGGACAGGGGACGAGGTGTAGGCTCTGGAAGGGAGTTAAGGTACAGGAGAGGGTTCTGACCTGGAGCAGGGAATTGGGAAATTAGATTGGGGGGGGGAGGAGGGTTCAAGATGTGGGCTCCAGCTCGGTGGTGCTTACCTTAGGTAGCTCCGAATCCAGCAGGGCTAATGCAGGCTCCCTAACCACCTTGGCTCCATGCAGCTTCCAGAGGTGGCTGGCATATCCAACTCCTAGGCACAGGGACTAGAGGGCTCTGCACATGGCCTGCACACTCAGGCATCACCAGCTCTCACTGGCCAATGGGAGGTGCAGGGACAGCGCTCAGTTGCCTCTGCCCCCAGCACAATTTCCCAGCATTTATAATACATCCAAGACTATCCATCCTCTCAAACTTGAAACCAAAATCTAACATATGAAATGAGGAACCAGGGGGTGGGGGAGGTTAACCTAGCTTGACTGCGGGGAGAGAGGGGACTGTGCTTTTCCATTGCTGATATGGTGAATGGGAATGCCTAGGAAAGGATTACGGGAATGATCCTCAGCCCTCTACTGAAGGAATTCATTATGGTTCCTAAACAGCTAGGCCCTGCCAGGTAGGGGTTATTTGAATTGGGGAGGGGAGGACCGGGCTGCTGCAGCAGACTCTGGCCACAGCACATCCTGTGAGGTAATGTGAATTCCTTGGCTCCCACGGAGTACCTGAATTCTTTGGAAACCACAGGAATCCAGCACAGGAAAAAAGGTAAATATCCCAGTGGAGCCAGTGATAATTAACAACCAGGGATACTCAAGGAGGGGGCACTACAGGCTAGAGTTCAGTGAGCTCAGATGGCAGGAAGGCAGCCCACTTGCTGTCAGACATTATGAGGCTTAGTCAACAGCTCAAGCATTACGGGAACTCTCATGTCCTTATAGAGAAGAGTACACATTCACCTCCCTCTCAGCTGCTGCTCCTTGGGCCTCTCTCAAGCACATTTGGTTTTCAGCTCAATTTGTTGCTTTACAACAAAATTTTTCTCCGTTTCAGTGAAAGTCAGGCTACAAAGTTCCCGCTGGGCTGGAATCCTTCCAGTGTTTCAGGCCCAGAAATGGAGCAGACTAAAAAACAGACTCAGATAGCAAAGGCCAAGTTTAAAACAAAACTAAAAACGGAAACATCAAAAACAACCATTGTTCATTAACCCTCCTACGGTCACAGTAGCAAAGCACACTCTTCACAAAGTCACCATGCATGACGGGGCACACACAGAAAGGGAAGTCCCTGAAAAAAGGATTCAGGCTCCTTTCCAATAATACACTAAACAGAAGTGAAAACGGAGAGATACAGAATGAAGCTTTTCCACTTTGTAGGTTATAAGCAGCAGAAGTCATTCAAACCCTAACTGTGACCCCCTTAAGAGCCATGCCAAGCAGTGCAAGCACAAGGTTCTGGCTGAACAGGGATTAAAAACAGAAAACAAAAACAGAATTAAAAACTGACCAGCCAATTTCACAGCAGATCAGAGGAAGCTGAAGATGTTTACCTGCTAGTACATGGATATGCAGTTCCATTGGAAACAAGGACATTTAAAAAAATAATTTTCTGATATCTCTTTTAATACCCACCATTGGTTATAGGTCTTGTCTAGAGTAAGATTCAAGGTGTGCTTTGTTTGAATATGTTAGCTAATAAGTAGTTAGAAGTCTGCAGCAGACCTAGCTCCCTCTACTCCTAGGCTTTAACTATCCAAGATCAGAAGTTTTTCTAGACATGCTCTCACTCATCCAGAAATCACTGGGTGAAATTCTATGCCCGTATGTAGCAGATTAGACTGAATTAGGCGTGCTAGAAATCATTTTAATAATCATGTAACTGCAACAATTCTTAGCAGTTACACAGATATTCAATGCTCCCCGAGGCAAGACTAGCAACCAGTGCACTCCTGGCTCCACTCCCAGGGAGCCCCCTGCTACTCCACACTGCAGCCTCTGTATGAGAGGCAGCAGTGCAGGGTGGGAGGGCAGGGGAGAGGAGCCATTTAAAAAAAAATAATAAAAAAAATCTACTCCATATGTGGACTGGCTCCTACCTGCCACCCTGTGCTGCTGCTCCCCGAGAGACAGCAGCACGGGGTGGCAGGTGGCTCCCCTGCACGCTCTTCATTTAAAACTCAGATCAGTGGACTGGGACTCAGCCAGCCCACCAGTATGAGTTTTTAATGCAGAGCACATGGGGGGGGGGGGATGGTTAACTGGGACTGGTAACCAATAAGCAATCTCTTATCCGTTAACCGAGTAGCCATTAACATCCCTAGATGAAATCAGAGGTTCTCAAACTGTGGGTCAGGAGCCCAAAGTGAGTCACCACCCTATTTTAATGGGGACCCAAGGCTGGTGTTGGCCCTGGGCCCCAACAAGTCCAAAGTCCAAGTTCTCACCTCACAGGGCCATGGTTAGTTGCCCCCCCATCCAGGTTAGAACTTAAGCCTCAGTTTTGCCCTGCCCCACCCCCTGCAGATTATGTAGTAAATTTTGTTGTTAGATGAGTTTCAGAATTGCAGTGCAGTGAAGCTTAAGAACCAATGCACGAGATCATCAAGGATTCCTTCTTGTCTTAAATCTTAATTCTAATCAGTTTAGCACATATTAAAAGCACTGTCCTTTGACTAAATTTAAAAACCTAATGTATTAGCTAACGTGTTCTAATGACACAAATTAAATCTGGACAGCGTGGCATACCCCAAGCTGTTTCACACTAGAGAAACCTTCATCTTATTTCAGGCCCCAACAGAGAACGGAAAGATCACCAATTCAACATCATTAATGAGCTTTCCTTCATAGAAGGGACACAGGACTGAAATAGTGGTCTGCTATGGATTAGGAACAATGACAGAGCTGGCAGCTGGGCAAGACCAGAATAGCAGGGGGTACTGCAAGGCAAGATAAGGTTCAGTGTCAGAGCTGTTTAAGGCTGTCAAACCCGGTGTTGCTCAGAAAACTGAATTCAGTTTCCACCCCACAAAAACTTCCTCTGGAAAAAAAAAAAAAAGCAGACTTTTGTGTTCTGCTCTGTGTCCAGCACCTCAGCTCAGGGCTCTCTGAATTCTGCCCAACACTCACTATTCCATGCATGAAAAAAGTGCATCTTCCTCAGTTAAAGAGTTTTGAGAAGGTTCAAAAGTCTGAACAACAACAAAGGCTTCACCACTGGATCTTTGATCCCTCACTGTTTCCTATGCCTCCCCTCCTCACAATTTCACATAGATGGGAACACAGAGCAATGCAGCATCAGAACTTAAACCTATTTTCTCTGTTCCATAACCTCACTTCCAACCCTACATCATCACATGTCAAGTCTGGCTGTACACTCGAAGCAGACACAGGGAGGTTTCTACTCAGGCACCCAGTCACCAGCTGATGCATACTATTCAGCTCCTCCTCATATCCTATGGAGCCTTCACATGTTCTCATTGTCAGTAGCTCCTCCCTATCAGGAGACTTCAGCACTATTGAATGAGTCATGCAACACTAGGACTCCCAGAGGCATGGCATGAGGTACATGCTAGCTTTCAGTGAGATACAGTAGAAGCGGCAAGAGAGCCAATGCAGGTAAATACAAGGACATGTTTTAGAGACTATCCAGGCTTTGGGAAAAACTGCAGAATTCAGGTTCAGTGTCACTGTTCTGGTGAGCATGGGGAAGACCTAAACTTCCCTCCTAAACCTGCTTCCACACATGCAACAAAGTCCTCCCCGCCATCACATTACTCCCCAGATCTCCAAGGAGCCTGGCCACACCCTGCTTCCACCCATAGACACTGAAGTTTATACACTGGAGGAGAAGCCCAGTCTCTATTCACAGCCACAAATGTAGAACCCTTCTCCTTCAGTCTAAGGTTGTCCCAGCCTTAGCCAAAGCACCTATAGGCTAATCCCTTAAAAGAGGTCTCTCTCTAGGCATTTATTCCACATTAGGGAAACAAACCAAGAACCTGGTGCTCTAAGAGGAAAAACATTACAAGAAACTGAAAACAGCAAAGGTTGCTAGTGACACCTGGAGGCCACACATAGGAGGGGGGGAAAAAAAAAAAATCTATTCTCAGATTTCCGCACCCTTAACCCCCATTACAAGATTGACGCTGCTTCTGCTCCATCCAACTGATGGGTGAGGAAGCTGATAAGAATAGGCTTATTCTTGTGATTTAGAAGTACTCCACGTAACTCACAGTGGAGTTTAATCAACGGTTGAGCAGCAGCAAAGCTATGGGTCACTCTACAGGAGTGTTTCTTAAACTGTGTTCCGTGGCACAGTAGTGTGCCCCAAGGCAGTCGGAGGTGTGCCATGGAGAACAACAGAGTTCAAAATGGCCACCCTTAAAGGGGCAAGTGACTTTTTTTTTTTTGGCTCAATAAAAAAATCCTTGGTGTTCCTCAAAAAAATTGTTTGGTGTTCCTCTGTCTTAAAAAGTTTAAGAAACACTGCTCTACAGGGAGTCAGGTAGTTCCCTGACCTAGGGTAACCAGGGATGTGATGCTAAAGGTAAATTTAGAAACAATTCCACAACCATGCATCAGGTATCCTGTGACTGATAAAATTATAGGTCTACAAGAGACCTGGCCTTTGAGTAACAGCATGCAAATGTTCCACAATGCCCCACACTAGACAGACTGTCCTTCTCTTACATTAGCTCCTTCTCAAGAAGGTAGGAATGTGGGGGCAAAGAAAGAACAGTTACTTACTCTATAGTAACTGTAGTTCAAGATGGACTGTCTACACAGATTTTACTCGAGTAAGATTCTTTTTGGCCAGTAGAAGTCCATTTAGTGGTCATGTCTGTGCCTTTGCAATCTTCTATCTGAGGGCACAAATGGAGGAATGGACCCAGCTACCTCAGTTTCTTCACCAATACAAAAATTCACAGGGGTAGAGCTCCCCATTAGCAGATGAGGGTGAGTTGTGAAATCTATGTGGACAACACAGAGCCACTGTTGCTGTGGAAAAAGTAGCCCTTTTCAGCAGTTGCCAATGCAGATTTCCCTTCCTGGTGACTAACAAACAGTTGTTTATTTGCTTATAAGCAGGTAGGAATACTGCTTGAATAGTGACTGCAAGACAATTCTACCAATATTGGCATTTAATCTGGGGATCATATATGGTAATATTAAACAAGCATCTTAGGGCCTGAGCCCTACTGGAAAGAGTGTTGATATGGCCTGGCTAACTCACAGCAAGTTCTTACACAGTCTGAGATCCACTTGGAGTAGCCTCTGACTGTCAGCAAATGCAACCAGTAGTGTGGATGTGTTCCCAAATGACTTAATTCTTTTCAAATAAAAAGAATGCCCTTATCTTTAGCCAGGGTTAGAGCAAGGCCTAAGGAAGAACAAAGAGGTGAATGGACGGATTTACCCAGAACTCAGACAAGACTGGGCAGAAACTTAGGGTATGTCTACACTACAGTGCTATTTCGAATTAGCTTAATTTGAATTAACTATTTCAAATTAAGTTTATTCGAAATAACACATCTAGACACAAAAACTATTTCGAAAAAGCGTTTTGCTATTTCAAAATAGCAAGTCCACACTGAGTGGACCCTGAACCAAAGTTAAGTCTGGCCGGAACCAGTGCTGGCAGGGCATCAGGTTAGGACCTAGTGTGTGGGGCTGCTCCCTGAGGCTAATTGAGTTCCGTACTTAAAGGGACCCTACCCCCATCCCGGACAGACAGTTCTCAGGGTTCCACGCTTGCTTGTCTACGTCTATGAGGAACAGCAAAGCAGTCCTGTCTTGGAGTGCCCTGAGTGCCCAAACTTGGGACACCACAGTACTTGACCACGTGGAGCCAGAGCTGCCCCTGGGTATGCCGGTGCGTCTCGAGGAGTCGTTGCCATCAGCCCGGCTGCACTTGCTGCAGGCTGCCATCCGGGAGGGTCCATCAAGATCCAGGAGGCCCTGAGGGAGAGCGTCCACCCCTCAGAGCCTCCCCGGTCCTCTCCACCGGGGGCTCGTGCCCCTTTCCTCCCTCACATCCTTCCACTTACCCCTTCCTAGCCCTCCTTCCTGATGTCAAATAAAAGACATGTATGTTAAAAAATAGAAACTGGGTTTATTGAACAAAACGGAGGGGGAGGGGGAGATGGACCTCTGGGGAGACTGGGAAAAGGTGGTGGGAAAGGAGAAGAGAGAGGGTGGGAGAAGAGTGGGGGGAAACCTGGGAGGAGGAAGCTGAAAGAGGAAGCTCAGGGCTCAGGGTTGGGGGTCTCACCGGACCAACCTGTCTTTCATGCTAACCTGCTCCTGGGTTCGCATATGGCCTTTGGTGGCCAGGCTGGCAGCTATCCTGCCATAGACGGCCGCGTTCCTCCGTCTAGGGCTGAGATCATGAAAGTTGGGGGCACACCCCCCCCCCCCAAACCTGAATAAGGTCCAGGATCTCCACCCTGGACCAGGAAGGCACCCGCCTTCTCCAGCCCCTGTCAGGCTCCTGGGAGCTGGCAGACTGCTCCTGGGGAGTGGTGGAGGGCTGGCTACCAGTGGCTTACTGGCTCATGTTTTGGGGCCACTGAATCAGGGCCCCGGTGGCCACTGCTGGCTCTGAGCTGGCAGGCTTGGAGCTGGCATAGGCACTGTGGCCAGGGTCTACCCCTTTAATGGCTCCGGGGCTGGGGGAGAGGACAGTAAGTTTTCCTGGTTGTGCCCAAAGTGGCCACCAGGGCTCCCTGGGAAGGGCTGGAGGCCCCTTATTTCAAATTAAGTGTCTACACAGCACTTAATTTGAAATAGCTATTTCAAATTTGGCATTACTCCCCGTAGAATGAGGTTTACCAAATTCGAAATAAGTGCTCCACTATTTCAAATTTATTTCGAAATAGCGGTTTGGCTGTGTAGACGCTATTAAAGTTAATTCGAAATAACTGCTGTTATTTCGAATTAACTTTGTAGTGTAGACATACCCTGAGAGAGAGATCTAAGGAGAACCCTTTTCTTGTGAAATACTTCACATAGTGGGATCTGACATAAAATGCTCAATTTCCCCATCCTTCCCATGTGAGTAACATCAGTGAAAAATCATTTTCCTAGCAGCCAGCCACTAGAAAGGAAGCAGAATGCTAAATACTCAGAGGGGACACATCAATCCTGCCAGTGCCATATTAAGGTCCCATGGGAGACAGGGTTCTCAAACCACGGGAAAAACATGAACGAGAATCTTCATTAACTGCCACCGGAGGGTGGGAAACAGAGGCGACCAATGAAGAGATATAAGAGGCCCACAAACCATGTGACCCCCCACTCCATTCCAGAGGAGGGCCAGGACAAAGCTCCCCCCACCTTAGGCCCTGTCCCTCTTCTGTCCCCTCCTTGCCCTTATCTCTTCTTCCAACTGATGTGACTATGGGGAACTAATGGGGTCTGGCACCAGCAGTGAGGGGGCCATCCCCATATACACTCTCCGGCAATAGTGGGGGAGGGGGAAGGGGGGAAAAGAAGAGAAGCAACAAGGCCCCAGCTTGCTCTGCTTCCGTCACCGCTGCCAGTGAGTGAACTGTGCAGAAGGGAACTCCTACTGTGGGTACCAGGCCCACCCGCTCATCTCCTAAGCTGCCCAGAGACTGGCCAGGCTGGCTCCTGCCCGGCACCTTGCTCCTCCTGCCCATGACATTGTGGACATCTGCGCCCCCTCAAACATCACCCCTGGATAGGGAAAATGTGTCCACAGATAGGGGATCAATTTGCAGATATTACTACAGGTTGAACCTCTCTTAACCGGGACTCTCTAGTCTGGTAACATCCCTGGTCTGAAAGGACCACGATGTTCAGGACCAGTGAGTCCGGTGGAGGGCTAATGGCTGGGAGCTGTGCAGCGGGGCTGGAGCTTGGAAGCAGGGCTGCCACCTGGCAGCAAAACTACTACTTAGTGGTGAAAGCATCCAGGAAGACAGAGAGAGCAGGGCTGTCTGGCAGTGGGGTCGGGAGTCAACAGCAGGGCCGCCTGGCAGCACAACCAGTAGCTCAGCAGCCCCACTACCATCTAGCAGTGCAGCTGCATGGCAGGACAGTGAGGAAGCAGGGCTGCCCCATGGAGCCTGATGGCAGGGCTATCTGACAGCAGGGCCAGGAACCCAGGATGGGGCTTCCTGGCAGTGCAACTAAGAGCCTGGCAGCCCCACTACCGCTTGGCGTAGCGGCCTGGTGAGGCCATGAGGCAGAGGTGCTGCTCAGCGAGGTTGAAGCCCAAAGCAGGGTTGCTGCCTGGCGGTGCAGCTGAACCCCAGCAGGGCAGCTGCCTCGGGGGGCTGGGAGCCCAGCAATGGGGCTGTGCACCCTGGAGCCAGGAGCCCTGTGTGCAGAGGTGCCAGCGGCGGGGGGTGGGGAGGCAATTGGGAGGTTAGTAGCCAAGCTATGGCTGAGGGAACCAGGAGGAGGGCAGAAACAACCTTCCCTGATCTGGTAAAGTCCCTCATCCACGACCAGTCAGGTCCCCAGAGTGCCGGACCAAGAAGGTCCAATCTGGTACAGACTGTACTTTCCATAAGCTCAGTTCAAGCCAGATTGCTTCATGGTTAGCAGCTAGTTCAGAACAGCTAAGACTAGTGTCAAGAAGCCCATATAAGCTGTATACTTACGTCTGGTCAAAGATTTCCTGCTCTGGGCAGAATGGTCCGAACCTGAGCAGTACAGTTTCTCTCATCAGAAACTAGGAACACACAGTCATAGGGTACACTGGTCCTTGTAGCTTTGATGTGCCCTCCTTCTCATCTCTCCCTACCTGCCCTGATCACACTGGACCTTCTGAAATATTCAGCTGTTTCTGAAAGCCAGCATTCACCACTGTATCCAGAGCTAGGTCTCTCACTGAAGAGACATTTAGCTTCCCCAGTGAGTAGAGGGGTGAAAGTGGAGAAAAATAACACTCCTGAGCAGGAGCATTAAATCCTAGCACCAATGCTGTTGTCATTCTAATGAGTCAGTGAACATACTTTCACTTGCCTCAGAAGATTAATTCAGTTTCTTCCAGAAACTGATAAAACAGATGGCTGATCTCCAGTACGTCCCTCTAGAGACTATAGAATAGACTCACAAGAGTAGGACTAGAAGGGATCTCATTTGGTAACAAAGTCCAATCCCATCTCCTGACACAGGACTAAGTATTATCCAAAAGTTTACATGATATAACTTAAGGGAAGTTGGCTGTGCCAGTTAGTGACTGTCTACTGTAACATGCCAGATGGATGTGACACACACCAGCATCAGGATACTAACTTTAAGAAAGCAGATAGAAGATAACAGCGCTCGGAATATTTTGATTAGCACCCCATACATGGCACCAGTAGGAGGCCCAACCGGTGTGTGGGGCAAGGGTGGGCAAAAATCCAGCTCACGAACCAAAACCAGCCCACTGAACTGGCATATTTGGCCCACCACCACCCCACAGGCCAGTGGCTTCCTTCCTTCTGCATCCCTGCACTCTGATCAAAGCAGCAAGCTACGGGGACCATATGCTTTGCACACAGCATGCCTCTAGACCAAGGGAGTACTTAGTGCACTGCCCCCACCTTTAGCAATCTTGCAGCTCCCACTGGCCATTGCCCAGCTGTCTGGGTTTTTCCATGTTCAGCATTCTCAGAAACGTGTCAAGTGGACAGCTGCACCTGCAGCACAGGCAATACATAAAGTACTCTCCCCACCCACAGAAATGTGCCATGCAGAGAGCACATGGCCCCTGCAGCAAGCTACTCAGAGCAGCTTGCGGGCATGTGGAAGACAGGAAGCCTGCCTGAGTCCCATTGGGCTGCTGGTCAGGAGCCTCCTAGGTAAGCACATCCCAGCCAGAGCTTGCTTCTGACGCTCCAACACCTCCCACCATCCAACCCTCTGCTCCACTCCTGAACGCCTGACCCAGGTCACAACCCAAACCTTCTGCATTCCTTGCTTCTGCACCCATACCCCTTCCCACAACACCAAGCCCATACACTCCTGCCCCAGGTCAGAATCTTCTGCTGTACCTGTACCACCTCCCAGACCCTGCACCCTCTCCTCCATTAAGACCATAAAAGAGTATGGTCCTTAACCCCTTACCAAATTCTTAGAGTGTCCCCCCATCAAAAGTTATTGCTCACTCCTGGTCTGGAGTCATTGCTGGCATAATCCTCCTTCCTGCCTCTACCAGACATCAGTGGAGATGTACTGGACAGATGAAGCCTTTCGAAGGCAGTGGCCTGGAAGCTCATCTCACCAGGGCACGGAAGGAGAAGGACAGACCCATATATTAGGTCTTACAGCATGGGAGTCTGAGGAAGTCTGCACCGACTTCTCCAGCATGAAAAACCTTCAGCCTCACCTCTTTCCCCCTCACTCTTGGTGCACCTGGAGAAGTACACAGCATGTGGAACATTCCTCAAGGTGTCCCTTTCAAAGGCACATCAGGCATTGACAGCATCCTTCACTGATCAATAATAACAAAAGGGACAGAGCTTAAATACTGGTGACTTTAGCCTCTGCCATGATCCAAGAACCCCTAGATGTGGTAGGAACTAAGAGCAGCTAGGGGAAAAATGAAACTTGACATAAAATGCTAAACATTTATTGTTGCTTTTTTAAAAGTGTATACGCATATATTGCAACAGGCAAAAGGAAACAAGTAATTCTTGCTCACTAATGAGCTTAAGAAAGAAATGGAATCTGATTGCTTAAAAGAAGACAGTAACAAGGCTCCACATTGTAGCCACAGATAGCCAGAAGGAATTGAGAAGTGATTGAGTCCACTTTGCCTGGGGAGTAGTGGGAAGGAAGGGTACCAGGCATGACCACAACTGACACTAGCCAAAAAGAATCTGATCTGATCAAGTGCATGAAGTGCAGATGCACCGAGAATGGAATCTGTATGGACTATCACTCAAAGCAAATTCTTGATCAAGGCTTTTCCCATAAGTAAATAGTTAAAATCAGTGATTTCCTTTCCGCCATTACTCAAAAGCAATCAAAGCATGAGGGGAAAAAACAGCATCCTACAACTTAAATCTTATGGAGCTCCCTTTCTGCCAGTGCTTCTGAATAAAGAAGAAAAGGGTAAGGGCAGAGAGAATCTCTCTTGACCCTAGAATGTCAGGTTCAACTGCCTTGAAGAGAGAGGTGTGCATCCTACCTGGCTAATCCTTCCTCGTAGAGGTAGACAACAAGTGGATCATAGGACGTCACCAGTACATACAGGCGCACATCGAATTTGAAGTCTGGAAGATGATTAGCAAGAATCAGTGCTGGCAAATACTCCCCCAAGACTCCCAGACTCCGCACCCACGTGAGGGGGAACAGCAGACCTGAGAGTGAAGGACATGTCAAATGGATAGCAGAGTCTATCAGCTTTTGCTGACGTGAAATGTTCAACACTTTCCCAATGGGGAAGCTCCCCGGGTTTGAGGAATCCTCTTCCCCCAAATTATAGTACTAAGATACTGAAGAAATGTACCTATCAAAGGTGTGACAGCCCAAATAGTTACTCATAGGGTCTTACAGAAGCAGTAAAGTAGGGGTTTAAGGAACTAGTCAAGTTTAAGGAACTAGTCAAGTTACTACTCGCTCCCCCCCCACCCTGCTGCCTCTATCAGAGGCAACAGTGTGGGGGAAAGCAGGAGTTAGTGATGGGGGAGATGGTTCCCCCCAGCACCATCTCCACAGTGCGGGAGGGTTGGGTAGAGGCAGAAGCACAGCAGTACAGGACCCAGCACAAGCCAGGACTACTCAGTCCCCAGCTCATGCCAGGTCTTCTACATACTGCCGCTCCACCTCTGCAGTTTAAATGTAGTAGGAGTCAGACTGCCTGCGGAGCCACAGCAGGGGTAGCTGCAGAGCCACAGCAGGGGTTGCTCCTGGACCCTGCCTCCCATTATTGACTAATTGTGTTATTGATACAGAACGAATCAATTACACGATTAGTCAATTACACGATTAGTCAATTACCCGCTTCTTAACATCCTTACTGCAAAGACCATCCAGTCAGGAAACTCAGCAGAAGTCAATTCCTATACACTCACCATCTATGAGCAGGGGGTTGTTGATGTAGCGGGACACAAGGATATTCTCTTCCAAGGAAATCTGGTTTGGCTATAGAACAAGATGCAGTGTCAGTAAGAATGAGGAAACCACAAACCCAAAGGCTGACTTTACCTAGAGCCTTTCCATTCTAAAGTTATTCTGCAATGGAAAAGCCTGGCCAATCACAATGTATTTAGGGTAGTTAGATCCTGATTGGAAGCTTCACCAGTGTATTATTACATTTCCAAAGAACATGCCATTCCAGAGATCCCAAAGTGCTTTACGCATTAAACAAAATTAATACAAACACCACTACTGTGTCCTTCTGAATTGGCCTCAATAGCTGTGCTGTTTAACAACTATACTGCAATTATGCACAACAGTTTAGGGGTTGGAAGTCTCAAATGAGTCACATTGACTTCCTACTTTTCTGATGTTAGCTATATTGTCCAAACACAGAGTGAGCGGGCTTACTTTCTTCTCAGGCAACCAGGACTGGCTATTGATGGAGGCAGATCCAGGAATAGAAGGACTAAATCCTGTTTCAAGAGCTTAATTTTGGGAATCTCCAACATATGGAAGGAACAGAGCCAAGAATGGGGGAAATGACCTCCTCGCACTTTCAGTCTCAGCAGTCAGCTCCAGGGCTGTTATTCAACTATTCACCTTGCCTTGTTGAGCTCCCCTTATCCCAGGGTCAGACAGCAGGGAAGCTGCTATACTGACAAAGGAGCTCAGGATAGAAAGCTTCATTGTAGCTCTTAAGACAAATATGCATCAAAGGTGTGGGCAATAAGATAAGCTCTCCAGCTTCACAGGCACAGGTCACTGATTGAGTAGGGAAGCTGTGCAGCAACCTCTTCAGGAGACTTTTATTCTTCAATGTCTATAAATCCCTCTCTGCCCCTTGCCTCTAAAAATGGTTCACATTGGTTAACAGATTGTCTCAGTTTGTGAAGAAGCTAAATCTAATCCACCTCCCAGTCTTTCATTCACTTGTGTCTGGAGATTCACATTTGCCTTGGCCTAAGCAAGCAATCTTGACAAACTAAAGAGCCACAAAGAGAGCTCACATTTTTAGCATGTCACAAAAATGGCAGCCTTTTACACTCTGGATCAGAAATAGTTTGAGGATTGTTATTGTTAAAGAAACCCATTTTCCATGATCTGATTCTAGAAAACACTCCTCTGTTAAGGTCACACTTTATGAACAGGGAAATCTTTGGGCCAAACCAGCTGACATACTGCTGGAATAGATACACAAAAGGGAAACAGATCCCAGGAGAGCCCTTTCCTGCCCACACTTGAGCATGCACTCCCTCTTCTACAAGCAAAGAGCAAAGTTGAGTGCAGCTCTGGAAAGAGTTACTTCATGTACTTGGCTAGCTGCTCCCTTATTCCTTGGGAAAGGATCCAGGGAGAGGATGGATGAGGCAGCCTGGCCCCTTCACTGCAGGGACAAAGAAGGGGATAAATGAGTGAATGTACACAAAGTACACCAACCAGCTTTGCAGTATGCCAGGAACATACCAACCAGCTTTGCAGTATGCCAGGAACACTGTCCTTTTGGTCCTTAAGGCTCAGAATCCCCTCAACCCTTCTTGGCTCTAGTTCAGAATTAACTGCCATTAGTGAGAAACTGATGCTTTGCACAGCATGCAAAGAACAAGGCAACTGTTACAACCAGAACATGGCACTCAGAGCTTCAGCCCTCAGAGGAGGTCTAGTACCATCAGTACCATGTATCCCAGAGTCCGCTGTTTCCAGAATACAGGCCTCTCCCTGCCACTGGTGGATTTCACTTTGCTGAAAGTTATTCAGCTACTTGGGGCCACCTAACAGCCACAAGAGAGACAACAACTCAGGGCCAGTGAAGTTAAGATGTATAACAATGAAAATGGGACCCAGCTCTCCATGTCATACAATCTGGAATCTCTACTCCGACAGCTTTCTGGAAGTCTATCCAAGGCAGCCTGCACCATTAAGCAAGCTCAGGATGCAGCTGCACAGCTACTCATACTTCATCAAAAACTGTCTTCTGATTACTGCTGCACCTGAGACTTAAAGGTATTTGTTCCAGAACATGAATCATGTAAAAACAGGATGCCTCAGGGCATGCCAGCTGCTTGCAAATACTGACCACCTACCAAGTACATATTGGTGCTGAAACCAAGGCCTGCTGGTGAGATTACCATAACACTTGTCAAAGTATGACAATAGGAGGGGTTAGAATGCAACAGCATCTGGGAAGATCAGCAGTCTACTGAACACTTACGTTGTTGATCAGGTAGACACCTCGCCCTCTGGAAGAGGCCACAGGTTTCACTATCCAAGGACCCCTGTCCTTTGAGTAAGAACCTAGTCAAGAGAAAGAAGCATGAAACAGAAGTGTCTTCCAACTTTTTGCAAAGGCTGCCAGGGTACTGCCCACAGTTGTTCTTCACTTGTTTGGCTTTTCCTTATGGTGTTAGTGAGGGCATTTGGGGCTTTTTAAGTCTGTTACTGCTTAAGCTGGACACTGGTGTCCCTTCTCAGTCTGGTACTTCTCCTGGTGCCTCCCCCTCTGCCTAGCATGGACTACAGCAATTCTTAAAGATGAGCCTTCTGGTGCTCGGACCCACTAGCCCTCAGGCCCTAGGATCTTTCATCTGCAGCTGATAAAGCTTAAGGGCTCAGCTTTCACTTTGAGGCTATGGATTCACTTAAGGCATGGAGTGCTACCACCCTGCACTGCTGCCTCTGTATCAGCAGCAGCACAGGGTGGCAGGGGGCTCCCTGGGAGTGGGGCTAGATTGCACTGGCTGCAAGCCCTGCTCCTGGGGACTACTGAAGAATTGAGTAACTAATAAGAATTAATGTGGTTACTCCACTATTCAATTAAACATTTAACATCCCTATTCTAGACAGTATTATTCTAGCCTCTCTTCCTTGCAATTGTGTTATTCTCATCACACGCTGAGCTTTTTCTCCCAAGGGCCCCAAGCACAAGCAGAAAACTGGATGATAAACACAATCATGCACCTACACCTACTTGCCCCCTGGCTGCTACTCAAGGGCTAGACATTGCCAGTCACTTACTGCAGAACTCCTGATACTCTGCTGGCAGGATGAAAGTCTGAGGTAAGATGTGGAATGCCTTGAACCCATGGGTGTACTGCATGCGACTAACATTCTTGTACAACCTGTCTTTCCGGGTCAGTTCATATGACCTGAAATTATAGAAACAGCAACTGCATCTTCTCCATGAAGCATCCCTTGACAACCCACATCACTATCCTAACATGGAGGGTTTAGTAACTAGGGCTCAGTAACTAGGGCTCTTCGTTCTATCAAAGAAACCTCAATCCCAGAATCCCCTTCTATTCCAGTCTGGGGTCTCCTCTTAGCCTTGCTAATTCACCTCAATCATCTGCATCATGCTAGTGCCATCATAGGCCTTCCAAGAGACTTAGCAGTGAACTGTAGTTTTTTCATATCACTAAAACATTCACCATGGACTAAAGGGGTACCCACCTAACCCCTTTCAGTTGTGCCCCAAATAAAATGAGAAACCCAGTACCTGGGCTACAAAGGCAAGTGCACTAACCTAAGTAATGTCTTCTTATTGCCTTATAGGGATAAGAGAGCGTGTGGCTCAGTCCCAATGTTATGGGACCTGTGTATCACCCACCCCACAAGTTATTTTACAGATATTGATCTTCAGTCCCCTCCAGACAGGAGTGAAGTTGTTTAGCAAAGCTCTTACCTAGGGAAATGGTTTACTTTCTGAATATCTGAGAGGGTGCGCAGCAGGTATGGCTTCAGATGGGATCCTGTCCACATGAGGTTATAATCACTACTGTTGGGGTGTACCTGATAGGACAGGACAAAGCCAAGGAGCAGATGAAACAGGCCATACAATCACCAGTTAACTAAACACTCAGCCCTCCAGTTTGAGGAAGCTGGGAAGTTTCCAGCCTAACAGTTCCTTCTACCCACTCGTACACTACAGTTTGGAATATTCCTACCCCAAGCTATTGCAATGTTGATAGGAACTCTGCCACATCTGAATTTTTGCTACAGTGGTTATGAAAGATATTTTCACAGGCAATTAAATCCATTTATAAAGCATCCTGAAGTCCCTCAACAGTTTTGCCAGATTACCGTTCAACCTGTCTCAAACAAAAGAGAACTCACTCATAGGTACCTACTGACAGAGTGTTAATCTGGAACCTGGTAGGTGACAGAACAATAAGCATTAAAAAAAAGGCACTATACCAAGGTTCCTGCCTGCTATCTTAGGGTTTGAAGTGATCCTCCAAAGGAAAATCAACCTCTGTTCTTCCAGCTAAGGACTCTACAAAGACTGGGTTTATAATGAGAACAAATAGTACTCCTGCAGGATGGCAGAATTGTGCACTGTTCCCTGATTGACTGGCTGAAGATTAAAGTACCACAGTCCCAGGATCCCATGCTATCCAAACTCTGAAAGAAGCCCATAATTTCAACCTTTACAGAACATGTCCAAACTCAGTGACTCAATATCCTCAAGATCTTGTGCACACCTCGTGAAATCCATGGACACTCAGAATGCTGCGCACCAGGCGGCTGTCTGTTTTCACAATCTTATAGGACAAGCGATAGTGCTCTGTGAAGAAGGCAAGAGAGAAGGAGTTAGTGACAGCATCTGACTAACAGACAGCCTGACTACTTGATAACAACATGAACCCCTGCACCACATCAGGAGGGAGAAGAGTACCATGGCACTTTGCACATTGTAGTCACGCTACATCCCTAATGAGTCTGTAGATGCAATAGCACTTGACACACAAGATCCCTCTGCAACTAAGTGGAACAGCACCCAGGGCACATCAAGACTGCCTTCGGCTTCTGAAAGAAGATATGCAAATTTGGCACAAATTTGCATATCTTCTTTTGATCCCTTTTTCAGAAGAGGTTTTTTGGAAAGAAAAAAAAGCAGCCTAGATGGGGGTTTTCGCGCAAAGCCCCCCCTTTTTTTTCAAAAGAACCCTTATTCCTCAAAAAATAAAGTTTACGGGGTTCTTCCGAAAAAAAAAGGGGGGGGTTACACAAAAACCCCCATCTAGACTGCTTTTTTTTCCCCCAAAAAAACCTCTTCCGAAAAAGGGATAGAAAGATATGCAAATTCAGCACAAATTTGCATATCTTCTTTCAGAAGCCGAGGGTAGTCTAGGCGTGCCCCCAGTGATGCAGCACTAGATTATAACAATCCCTCAATGGTCAAATTTCTGCCTTTAGTAGGTTCACTCTCTTATGACAAGTCATACCATCTCCTCAGATATCTGATTCTCAGCAAACCCCTGATTTCATTACAGTTCTCTTCATAGGTTCTTCTGTGACACTCCAGAATAATCCCAATATTTACTACACACCTCAAAATAGGTCCATGCAGCTAAGACTGATTCATGCTACAGGCCCAACTGTAACATGTACAGGTACGGCTGTGGTACTGCTCCCAGGGGCACCACAATATGCCAACGTCTTTATGGCTGACCTTGAACAATGTTTCCTCAGCTCTCGCCCCTAACATCTTCATCATATGGACCTATGGGAAAGAGACCCTTGAAGAATTTTATAGGGATTTCAACAACTTCTACCCCACCATCAACCTCAGCCTAGATCAGTTCACATGAGAAATCCACTTCCTTGACACTACAGTACAATTAAATGGAGGACAAATTTCCACCACCCCATACCGGAAACCTACCAACTGCTACACTTCCCTTCATGCCACTAGCTTCCATCCCAGATACATTTCTCAATCTATTGTATACAGCCAAACCGTAAGATAAAACAAGATTTGCTCCAATCCCACAGACAGACAAACACTTACAGGAACTATATAAAGCATTGTTAAAACTGAAATACCCACCCGGAGAAGTGAAAAAAAAAAGAGCTTGACAGAGCCAAAAAAGTACCCAGACATGAACCACTTCAAGACAGCCCAAAAAGAGAAAACAACAGAATTCCACTTGTCATCACCTACAGTCCACAACTTAAATCCTCCAACACATTATCAACAACCTATCCTAGAAAATGACCCCTCACTCTCAGAGGCCTTGGGAGAAAGGCCAATTCTCACGTACAGACAACCCTGCTGGGGCTCAGACATTTCAAAGGCAGAACGCACGCTAATCGACTAATCAAGTAGTAGATGGAAATCCCATTGACTATTCAATTAAATATTGATTAATTAACTAACATCCCCAGTACAAATTTTGAGAAAGTGATTTTTTTTCCTATCTACAGAGAATTACAGAACCTAGAGAACAATGCATTAATGGAATTAATGGAAACAAAGGATTAACAGAATTAGATTAGTGGATAGAGAAGACAAAAATGCCCTTTTTGTGGACCTATTTATTTAACAGAGTTCAGAGAAGGAGAAAAGGAATTATCAAGCGGCTGGAAAAATGGACTGGCAAACCAAAGTACAGAAGAACTGGCATAAGATTAAGGAGTTGCATAAATTGGTTCAAGCTAGGACTAAGGAAGTAAAGGGAGTGAAGAAAGACTGAATTTCAGCAAACTTGTTCATACTGCTGAGACCCTATCTCCAAAGCAAAGGGGCAAGAGCCTCACCGCTCAAAGCATTTAAACCTGGATTGGACAAAATCTTGGAGAATAAGCCAGGCTAGATTTGATGAACCCCAAGTCCATGTCCAGTTCCTATGAAACAGGTAATCACACCACGTCAGAACTAAGAGCAACCCCAACCTACCAGCATAGCAATGATTCCTGACAGCAAAAGGGGGGGAGTGAGTAATCGAGTGGTGACTCAACTACCCGATAAGCCTAGTCACTTACATCCCTAACTTAAAGCATCAATTTATCAACAACAGGAGGAGAAAAAGTGTCATCATCTTAGTGAAAGCCAAGAGGAATTCAACTTTTTCCTATGATTTAACATACAAACAGAGCCTTAGCAATAGAAATGCTCTCAGCAGACCCATACAAGGATAAACTCTTGCAATTTCTAACTATTTCCAAGGATTCTCCCTACCTGAAGCTAGAATACTTTCATTTCCCAGTTCCAATACCACATGAAAATGGATTTATTTTTGTTTACATCTGTTTCTCTGCTGGCCGTCTCGATAATGAAGATGAACCAAGTTAAGAATGGTGTTTGTTATTGTCACTGCTGCAGTTAGGCTAGGAGGGAGCACTAGCATAATTTCTGATGGATCCCACTAATGTTACACAGGTTTATTGGTTTTGGTCTCGATTTCTTGATTACTGAGTGATGAATTACCACACAGATTCCAACAAACACAGGTCAATGAACCATTTAGAGACATCTAGGTCTAATCCAGAACCAAGTAAGTTTCATTCAAGGGAAAATAACCACTCTCCAAGTCTTGGGCCTCTAGTTGCAGAATGTTTTCCAAACAAGTGGCTCCCAGCGCTGGCTTGAACAAGGAAAAATTGTGAACACAGCCAATTCAGATAGCCACTCCTGACAGTTCTTTTTTCCCCACACCTGAAAAATTAAGGCGGCTTGGAGGCTGCCTAGACACTCCTCACTGCACATGCTTAGAATTGTCACAGATAATCGCACCCACCTCCAATCAGGCGGATATAACTGTCCTTGGTCAGTATGGCTTCTGCGTGAAACACTAATATGGGGATCCTCCTGCAGCCACCAGTCCATATGATGCATGGGTGATCCCTGCAACAGAGAAATAGTTTACAACATGAGATCAGATGAGCCTCACACATATACAGTGGATTACTTACTATGAAGGGATTAATCCCTCACACACACACCCAGAGTAGAGTCATACATTCCCAACTTTGCATACCATACCTGCACATCACACTTGCAGGCTAAGTGGGGTAGTTTAAAGTACTGAGTAAACCCTAACCCCAAACCTCCATTTTTGTTTAGGTCCAATTCAAAGCAGGTCTCATTCACTGGAGAACAGTCATCGTCCCCTGTAGTTTGAAGATGTTTTCTAGACATGTGGTTCCCAGTATTGGCTTGACCAAGAATAAGAATGAACTATGACCAGAGCCAATCCAGACAGCCTCTCCTGATATCTCTTCTTTCCGTTCTTCATTTTACTTTGAATTTTTAATATTTAGTTTATACGACTTCAACTCATTAAGTAATTTCCCCCAACAGAAGCCTCACAATTCTCTAAGAGTCTCAAGATTCACATCCTACACAAAGCAAGAGTCATACCCCCAGAGGGATACAGCATTAGCACCAGCATCCACATTCCCAACTCTTTTAACCCAAATGAAACAGGAGCTGCTGTTCAGTATAAGAATTGCATGAGTGCACACTGCTGCCTTGCTTCAGATCTGTACTCTCAAGTGCATTAAGTGTCCACCTTGCTGATATCCTGGGCTCAGAAGTTAAACGAAAACAGGAATCATGCATTGTTCTACACAATGGCTAAAGTTATCTGCACCCTTCCTTTTTAACTTATGGAAAAGTCAGTAGGATTGCAGCCCAGAGTTCCACGAGGTTGTTCATGGCCACAGGTGCCAGAATCCAATGACCTTGAAACAAGCAACTAGGTAACATTGCATACTGGGAACAGCAGCCTCTATTAAAAGGGAACAATAGTTGCAATCTGTTCAATTTATTCCAACTACATAGTTTGGGCATGGCATATCAGTCATGCTTCTGCTCTTTAGTTTTGCAGATTTTTTTAAAAAAGTTAGTGTGTTAAAAGAACTAAATACAGAACAAATTACAAGACAAGTGTGGCAATACGAATGGAAGCAGAAGTTGTATTGTACCAAACAGAAACAATAAGATTGGCTAAACCGACAGCCCCCCATTGTGACCAGTGCTAAGCAACATCTCGCTATGCCAGGGGTTGGCAACCTACAGCACGAGTGCTATAAGTGGCACGCAAACTGATTTTGAGCGGCACACAGTGAGAGCTGAGCCCTCCCTCTTGTCCTCCATACAGTAAGGAGCCCACACTGCCATTGGAGCCCTCCCCTTTCCCCCGCACCCAGCAGCAGTGGAGGAAGCAATGCTGGGGCTGAGGCAGCAGCACCTTCAGGGCCAGCCTGGGAACTGCATGGCCACAGCAGCAGCACCTCTGGGGCCACCACCCAGGACAGCTGGGAAGTCACCAGATAGGCCTGGCCCCAGCTTCAGCACTGGGGAGGGCTGGACCTGGGGCTGCAGTGTGGCATGGAAGTGCCAAGGAGCTGCTCTGGTGGTGGATGCCGTTCCTTCTGCCATCATCACTGGCAGAGCGGTGCTGGAGGCAGAAGCTTGTGTGCTGTTTAAAGCATCAAACTACGAGCCTGAGGCTGGAGAACCCAGCAAGGGAAAGCAAGGCCATGGATCACACTAAATGGTAAAATTTGCATCTTAATTTATTTATTAGTGAAGTTGCTAAAATGTAAGTAGGACTATTGATTTTAGAAAGTATCAATGTCAGGCAAACCTGTAAACAGAAATGAAGAAGTTAAATCTCGGCACACCACTTCTGAAAAGCACTGACCCCTGAGCTATGCAATGTCAACATGACACAACCTTTAAGCCACAGACTACTACAGTGCAAAATCTCTGAAGTATGCATATATCAAAAGCTCAGCACTAGGGATGCAATAGCGTAGTTGATTAATCGATTAACCGATAAGCAAAAGCTTATCGTTTAATGCTATAAATTACATGCATTTCCTCCCCTACCCACAGTAACTTTTTAACAGGCTGGCCAGAAGCCCGGCTCAGTCCTGGCTTGCGCTGGGTCTGGGTGCTACCCCTGCTGCACTTCTGCAATTAAAAGTGTATGAGGAGCTGGACAGGTAGGCAGCCTGGTTCAATTCCAGCTTACATCGGGTCTGGGAGCTCAGACAGCCCCTGGACAGGGGTTGCTGCCACCCTGCGCACAGCAATGTGGGCTGGCAGCAAGTAGTCAGTCGACAAGGGGAGCTGTTTTTTCCACTGGCTTCTCTTAGACCAGCTCCCGCCTGGCACCCCACGCTGTTGCCTCTGATACAGAGGCAGCAGCGCAGAGTGGCAGGGGGCTCCTTGGAAGTGGGGCCAGAGTGCATTGGCTGCTGGCTGGCCCCACCACTATAGAATAGTCAAGAAACCGATAAGAATTAATGAGATTAATCGACTATGCAATTAACCAATATTTACCATCCCTACTCAGCACCAGGATGGAGCATTATGTCCATCAGCAAACGGAGAGGCCTGTTTTACTTGCACTGAGGCAGCCAGCTCCAAAACATGGAAGGGAAAAGCCGGTGCATACAGCCGAATGGTTATCACCAACGTAGTAGTGAGGATTCACTGGTGTGGTGTCCTGACAGGTCTCCTGCTCCTTCAGGAATGATAATTGTTTGGCTACGTGCATATGCTCCTCCGTGTGTCATCTTGGCTTGTGCAAATAACTACCACAGCAGACTCCAAGAAAGCTCCCAAAGACCACCCAGCCAGATTTATTGTAAATCGAGGTATAGTAATAGTCACCAGCAGACTATCAAACCACAATGCATATGGGCCCCCCCAACAATGGACACTATCCAGTGAGTGACATGTTTACATGAGAGAGGGTGAGCAGAGCATGCAGAATCCGAAGCTTTTGGGGAGCTGGCTTTTAAGCCAACTCCCCATGAACTCCAGCTCCTTTGGAGCTGCCTGTCTCCCCACCCCACCCCTAAGCTGTTGCCTCTGTGCATGTAACCTGTGAAGGGTAACAAGGAGTCAAGGCTCATCACTTAACTGTTTCCACTGTGACTTCCCTAAGGCAGGATATGTTTTTCTATGTGCATCAAGGTATGTTCAAATGTGCATCTACAGTAGAAACAAAAACCTAGGTGTGGGCACTCTGCTGGCCAGCTCAGCAGCATTTCAATCTCCCCTGAGCAGCTAGCTGCACAAGTACACGGCTTACAAAGAACACTGACTCTTGGAGGGAGTAAGACATTTTCTAGCTCTACATGCACCACTCAGAAGAAAAAGATACGCAGAAGGGGGAATGTGTAGCGTATGTAAAATTTTTGGCATTATCTGAATATTCTTCAAATGCATGCCAGAGAGATGTGACTTGTTTTGTCTGTCTGACAACCCCATTAGGTGAGGTTGAAGACCAGGGTCTGAGCTGAGAAAGCTGCAGCAGATATTGGTTAGTTTGCTAAGCCTGCATCCACAGGCTGTGTGTCAAGGAGAAATATTTAAACTTCCTAATGAAGCCTTACCCCTGGAAGTGTCTCCCCTTGGTCACCATCGAACTCATTCCAGAGTACGAGATGACTCCGCATATAGGGATAGGATACAGAGCCTCTCACTTCAATTCTTGATTTAAATCCTACATACATTGATAGTGGGCCCCAAAGATCTGTTCAGCCAATATGAAGTGTTGTTGTAGCTGTGTTGGTTACATGATATTAAAAGATGAGTGAGGTAGTATCTTTTATTGGACAGACTTCTGTTGAAGAAAGATATGCTTTTGAACTTACACACATCTTCTTCAGGTCTGACATGAGGCAGAGCATTGTGTAAGCTCAAAAGTTTGTGTCTAACCTCAATAGAACGTTGGTTCAGCCAATATAAAATAAATCAGTGGCTTCAAATGCAATTCCCACTGAACAGGTGTCCACATCACAAAGCCACCAGCACAACTGCTCCTCTCCATCTTCACAATCTCAGGAAAAAGGCCAATAATTGAAAGAACCAGGCAATCTGATTCTCTCCAGGGCAAGGGAAGGCAAACTATGGGTGACACAAAAGGATTCAGTCACCGGGGCACCTTCTTGGAGCAGAGGACATTATACACGATTCTCTGCTTGTGCACCAGCCAGATCCCTGTGACCTGTACATGTTGCCACATCCCTGATTTTTCAGTCTTTGAATCTGATTTCTGGGTTCAGTGGTCCCTCCTTCATCTGCCTATCAACCCAGTATTAAAATTGGCTAGCACTTTTCACTAGTGATAAGTTCTTTAAAAAGTCATTCAGTAACATGTTTCTCTGTACCATTGCATATTTGTTAAATATTGGTTAACGGATTAGTCGATTAACCTCATGAATTCTTATTGGTTACTCAACTATTCTATAGTCCCCGGGGGTGGGGCCGGCAGCCAGTGCACTTCAACTCCGCTCCCACGGAGCCCCCTGCCACTCCATGAGGCAGCAGCGCGGAGTACCAGGCGGGAGCTGGTCCATGAGGGGAGCCAGTTAAAAAAAAAAATAGCTCTCTGCTCAGACTGGCTGCCTGCCGCCACCCCACACTAGTGCATCTGATACTCTGTCCGAGGAGGGAGGGCTAAGTTCCCAGACACAGCACAAGCCAGAACTGAGCCTGCTGGCTCCTAATACACTTTAAATGCAGAGTTGTAGCAGGGGTCGTTCTCAGACATGGCATGAGCTGGCAAGCCTGCTATAAAATGTACTGGCAGGGGGAAATGCGTATAGCATTAACCTATACACTTTTGCTTATCGGTTAATTTACTACACTATTACATCCCTAATGCAGAGAGAAATATCTGTATACCCACTTCCACACATTTCTAGACAGAGGTGCGCAAAGAAGATTCCTGTGTGGGCACCTTCTCAAGGCTGAGATAAAGAAGTAAATGTGAGTAGGTCTACTCTCCACATTGAATAGCAGAGATCATTTTTCCCTGTGGACCATCCAGTGCATCAGACCAAATGTGAACATTTAACAAATATTTACTATCCCTAAATAAAGGCAAGCCCAATCTTTCTTCTTCCCCCCTCCTCAGACCAGACCACTCAGGCCTGAGCTCTTTATCTGGCCCCAGAATCCTCCCACACACCCTTAGATGAATTCAGTTGCTCATCCATTGCCGCTGTACAACAGCATCAAGTCTTAGCACAAGCTAGCACCTTACGTAAGTAGGAACAGAGCCGAGACAGCAGAAAGGGACTTTAGGTTAAGCTCTGCTCTGAGGATTTGCACTGAGGCCACCAGGACTCATACTATCCTCCAAGCAACAGTCCAGATTCATCCCTAGCATGACCTTGGTTACTTGATGCAGACACTGTACCAAACTGCCATCTAACTGCATGATGCCAACCTGGGCCCTCCTATCTCTTCCCTGGGATGTTTGAGGACAAGTGGCCAACTCAGTTTTATTGGGAGCATTAAGTAGGGGCCCTTTTCATGGTAAGCTATGCTGAGAGTCATCTTTGAGAAACAAAAAAAACCTAGCTTGTTAAAGCAGACTTTGCTAATGCAGGAGTAGAACACCATTCTGGAAATGGACACTAGAGCAACAGAGATGGAAGGAGGTGCCAGACAAAGCAGGGAGATAGGGCTGACAGGAACTCCAAGATGAGTGGACTACATATCTCCTATTAACCTTAAATAGAATATGAGGGGTAAGTGTGTCCAAATGACCTACATGATAGCAGGCTGCTCTGCAATACCTTATGTTTCTATATGTGAAAATGGAAACAAATGCAGACAGTAGAACTAGAAGCTACACATTTCCCTGAACGGTACTCAAGAGAATCCACCCTAGCTGAAAAAGGGATGTCAGGGAGTTGTGAAAGAATGTAGTAATAAGTAGGACACCAGGAAATGAGGAGAGTGAGAAAAATCAGCAGATGAGGCCTCACCCCCTTCCTGTCAGCCCTAATCCAAAGGCTCCCTCTCTGAAGGAAAGTGGGGCCCTTTTAGACTCCCCAAAGCAAAGATTCCTGTACCTACCAACATACTTGTTGATTAAAAGCCCCAAACCCACCACATATATTTCCCTCCTCAGCACACAGACCTGAAGGATTACAGGTGAGGAATGAAGTGGTCATACCAGATTGGTAAATATCCTCTAAAGACCCCATACATCCCACATGAAGCACAGCTACCATTCAGGCACTGTATATATTTTTACTTACTCTGGCTCTTCTTCCACCTCTTCCTCCTCTGTGGATGAGCCAGTTTCCTCCAAGTCTCGAGCCATCCCAACTGGCATCTCCTATAGGAGTTTTCATGCAGTCCAGTCACAGTGGTTCCTAGTCCCTTTCACAGAGGATCAGTGGATCTAGCCGATACAGCTTCCTGTAATAAACATCAGGAATATGAGTATATGACTAATAGCCTAGAGACATATGCCAACTCAACATAAAGAGAGGAGGCCACAGCACTACCTCAACTGTTTCCAGTACAGTACACAAATCTACATGGGACATTTATCCTGCTACTACAGGGTATAAACTAAACTATTTGGACGAGGAAAAAACTTCCATAACAGTCAGCTTTTGTACTTTTCTCTGAACCATCACTAGTCCAGGACACTTAACTAGACAACAACAAGGAGTCCTGTGGCACCTTATAGACTAACAGATTTATCGAAGCATAAGCTTTCCTCGCTTCTGCAGATTCAGACTAACACGGCTACCTCTCTTTGATACTTAACTAGACAGGGCACTGTAATTTTTCACTCACAGTGATACTTCTTTGGGGCCTTCAACCCTTATGAACAATCTCCTGCGAGACCCCTCTCGGGTCTAAACTGCTCCTGTGCAGGGAGTCCCAGGATAGTTTTCTGATCAGGTCCCCAGAAAAGAAAGTTACTTTCCTGTGCACGGGACTCAGAGGCTAGCTGGAAAAGGACTGGCTGCTTCTACATTTCTTCCTCAAAGGCTTTCCTAATAGGGCTATGCTTTAGTCAAACACAAGCGATGGTGCTCCACACGGGGGTCACCCGGGGAAATGCTCTGGCCTCGGAGATACAAGAACTCAGACAGGAGGCTCCGATGATCTCTTCAGGCTTCACCGCCACACGGTCTGGCGCCGACCCCGCTGGCCCAGGCCCTCTGGCCGTTGCCCATGCAGGAGCCTCCGACTCGCCCTACTAGCGCGGCCAGAAGGGACCTGCAGAGGGCCCAGCACCCCCGTGACGCCTAGGGGCAGGAGGGCTGCTTGGGATAAGGGGCTTCCCACGGCAGCAACCCACCCCGCGCCGTCCGCCCCTACTGGGGGTCGGGCCGCGCTCCAGGGAGACACCTGGCCCCGCCGCCGCAAGCCACAGGCCCCGCCGAACGCGGCCGCCTCGGGGCTAGCGAGCCCGGGACGCCACGTTCCCGCCGCGCTGGCGGGCGGCACCCGCAGCTACCCCCGCCTCCCCCGCGGGAGCTGGCAACCCCTGGGGCCGCGCCATGCGCTCCCGCCTTCCCCCTACCGACAGGCTCACCTTCCCGGGGGCATGGGATGGGCTCCGGGCAACGCAGCCCCGCCGGCCACTGCTCCCTCCTCCTGACGCTGCCCCGTTACTACAACAACCAACAGGCAGGCAACCGCCTCCAATTCCCTTCTGCGCAGGCGCCAGAGGCATGCCCTCCTCCTAACACGCAGGCGCAAACGCCCCGCTGCAAGCCTTGCCCGCGCTACTTGCAACTTCCGCCTCCCCCAAAAGTACGCACGAGGCCCATTTTTCCGTCACCGCGCCTCAGGCGCGGAGACGCCTTATTGTAATATAGAGATTCGTGTAGTGACCTGTCAATCTATATGGCGTGTGAGTAGTGATGAGTCTAACAGCCAATCTAAGTAGGGGCAGGGCTACCATGGAACCAATCAGTACGCAAAACCACTAAGGGGTGGGGCTGCTGCTGCATAGCGGGTGGGCACAGGGGAGCGGCTGGAGCTGAAGGGCTGGGAGCAGATGTGCAGCCGGGTGAGAAGTGGTCCGAGGATGCGGTGCAGGGCTCGGGGAAGCTAGTGGGAAGGCTGGAGCCATGGAGGGGCTCGGGGGAGCTGTTGGGGAAGGGCGATAAAATGGGGATGTCAGTCGGGGGCGGGAGGGATTCGGCGCGGAGAGGGGTTGGGGGACTTGTGCGAGAGATGTGGGGTACGGAGGGGGTGGGACCGGAGTGCAGCCCCGGGACAGCGGGGCGGAGAGTGTAAATCTCTCCACTGGCGTTGACAAGTAGGATGCATTAACTTGGGTGTCAGTGCCCAGCTTTGCCATGCAGGGAGCTAGATACACGATCGGTTTTGCAGACGTGAGTGATGTGGTAAGCTGTTGTCTCCAATCGGGGGAGAAAGGTGGAGAGGATGCACCAAAGATTTCATGATGGGGCAGCAGCATCATGTTGTTCCAGGTTGCTGGACATACAGATTTCTACCTTTGCATTATGAGGGGTGTAGTGCAAGTTTTATCTGGTAAGGACTGGTTGCTTTCTGGGGACTTACGGAAAGAGAAAGGGACTTTCCATGGAAAAGCCTGGATCCTGGCTTAAGTGGAAGAGTTCTAGGGAGTAGAATCCATGTGGTTTCCTTTTGTGATGATCTCCTGCCTTTGTCCCCAGAAGCAGGTACCAGAGCATGATGAGCCGTTTTCTGAATGTGTTGCGCAGCTGGCTAGTCATGGTGTCCATCATCGCAATGGGGAACACACTGCAGAGTTTTCGTGACCACAGTTTTCTCTCTGAGAAGCTGTACACAGGCACACCTAGCCTTGGTAAGGAGCCCAAGTTGCCTTCCTGCCCATCAAGCGTCATTACCATAGTAGCTATACCTCATTTATCAGCATATTGCCCCAAGTCCTGGAGAACTTTTGTCCACATCTCAGAAGTGAGCCACACTGCAGACCTTAACTTCCTGTATACCACATGCTAGCCCAAACTCACCAGGGCAACCAGCACTGTTCCCTCTTCAGCAGTCAACCCTCGTTTTCTCTGGAGCACGCCCGCCTGTCTCTGCTATACTAAGGATGTGAATGACTAGTCAACTAGTTACTTCCTCCCATCCTTGCTGCCTTTATCAGAAAGAGGCAGCAAGATGGAAGGAAGAGGACGGGATGCTTCAAAGTGGCAGCGCTACATGGAGCCCGGGACCAGACCTTGGGCTCCACGCGGCGCTGCTGCTTTGAAACACGTGCAGTCAGGTGCCAACTGGGGAGTCCCCAGTTGGCCTGGGCTGCACACAGCATTTCAATGCAGCAGTGCCGCATGGAGCCCAGGGTTGGGCTCCGTGCAGCACTGCTGCTTTGAAACGCTGCATGAAACATGGGACCATTGGGGGACTGCTTGAGTCCCCTGCTGGCCTTGTGCTCACTGCAGTACTTTCTCCCTGCAACGCTTTTCCCTGGGGCTTTGCTACACTTCAAAGGTGGAGGCTCCCTTATCAACTAATCGAATCGTCGATGCAATTTGCATCGACAATTCAATTAGCCAGTTAATCTAAAGCTAACATCCCTACACTGTACTGTCTTCTACAGTGCTATTCAGCATCCATAGCAATGCTTCTGATTTAATGAAGCACTGGAACCAGCCTGGGTTCTTTTTCTCCCTTGAGGTATGTGGTTACTGGAAAGGGGAGCATGATTCCTAGCAGCTATTTTCGTACCCGCTTAACTGCCATTGAATCATCTAGGAAATCTTGCTATGAGTGTAACTCTCTACCTAGAAGTAGATCTTATGTTCTTCCTTCCCTCAACCACTTGGTCGAGCCTGTAGAGATGGTAGCTCATGGGATGGAGCATTCATTTACCTCATTTGTTTCTTCTCTGCACAGTGAATGGTCTCCAAGCTCGGACTTTTGGCATCTGGACTCTACTGTCGTCAGTGATTCGCTGCTCCTGTGCCATTGACATTCGCAACAAGACGTATGTAAGGGAAATGCCAGAGAAGGGTGTCCCTTTTTCCCCATAGTGTACACTTATCACTGCTATAACTCTTAAGTCCTCTTATGGGGCAGTTCTGGCCATTATCAGTAGCTGCTTCTTGAAATCCCCTTGACTGTGTCTAGACTGGCCATTTTTTGCGGAAAATCAACTGCTTTTCCGCAAAAACTGGCCAGCTGTCTACACTG
>CM057848.1:39619375-39647621 GCA_030068395.1 Apalone spinifera
TCCGTTAAAAGTATTTCCGCAAAATCATGCCAGTCTAGACGTAGCCCTTGAGTTCCTCTTGGTGTAGGGGTAGACAGTCTTCCCCTGAAATATCATAACAGGTAGCCCCATATGGTGGATTAATCACTGGTATCTAAGGGTATGTCTACACAACAGGGCTAAACTCGAAATAAGATATGCAACTTGAGCTACGCTAATTGCATAGTTTAGTTCAAAAGAGCTTATTTTGAATTTGGGAGCGTGTACACAGCACTTATTTCGAAATAGATCACTCTTCCTCTGACTTCCCTTAATCCTTGTAAAATGAGCCTTAGAGGAGTTGGAGTAAGAAGTCTTCCAACTGGACATTAATTCAATGTTATGTCAAAATAATTGCTTATGCGTAGACGCGCACTTTGTTATTTTGATATAACATCAATTATTCAGAAATAACCGTGTTGTGTAGCTGTACCCTTACTAAGCAGTTCTTGGAGTAAGAAGTTTAACTACTACCCTCTGAATCCTATAAGGAGGAGTTGCTCACTTGAACCCAGTTCTTAGATCGAGCTGATAATTAGCAGAGCTGACACAGCCTTTTAATCCTGTTTCTGATCCTCATTCTGGAACCCTCAGCCCTGGGGTCTCATTATCCTGGTGATACTGGGTGCACAGCAATGCTCCCATCAGACTGCGTGGCATATGTTTGCCAGTGCCTGCTCTGTTAAGGATTGTGTGGATCTCATGTGTTTTGCCCCCAGCTATGGGCCTGAAGTGAGCACATGCATGTGGGCTTTCTTGGTGGGGGTCAGCATCAGCTGGGGGTTGTCTTTGTAGCTATAGGGATAATCTACCTTGAATAGGCTGGATGTTTATTCCCCTGGTAACAATGGCAGTAGTGCCAAAGTAGGGTGACTTCCATTTGTATCTCTAGAACATATTGGATGATAAAGATGGGAGGCTGGTGGTTCTCTCTGCTAGGTAAATTTGTAGAGGGGGTGAACTCAGGCCAGTTGGTTATGTCCGCGGATTAGGGGACTGCTAGCAGTTGCCTGGGAAGGGGTCGGGGGACACACATCCTGGCCTGCTGGTTTCTTGGAAGGGTTTTGTATTCTAATGAAGTCTGTAACAAACTGCAGTAGTGGCCCCTAGAGGGCATGAGAGCTTAGGTATAAAATCATCTTAGGTGGTAGATTTGGGCAGACTGCGCAAATCAGCTCCTCTTTGTTATGGGATGCCTCCACTATTCCCCAATCCCTTCTGCTTGACTCCTCAAGCTCTTACTAGGAATGTGAAAGGTTTAAGCGATAACCAGTGGGAGCTGAGGCTGCTCCCCACCTGCTGCAGGCAGGGGGCTGCTCAGGCCCTTAAGGGGCCTGTGAGCACCCTGCAGGCAGGGGCTGCTCCTACGTCCAGAGCAGCCTCTGTCCATGGGGAGCCAGGGACCCCGCAGAAAGGGGCTGCTCTAGTGGAGGCTGGGAGCCAGTAGACCCAATTCTAGTGCGGGGCAGGGAGCTGGCAACCAGCCCCAGTGCAGGGCTATGGGTGGGAGCCCCGCAGGCTGGGGGCTTCTCCAGCAGGGCTGGAACCGTCCCCAACCCGAATCCCACTTTACTCAGTTAAATGGTAGGTCAACCTACCATTCACTGATTAACTAGGATTTAACTTCCCTAGTTCTTACCACTCCCTTTGTGCACACACATTCCTTATTCCTTGGCATCTCTACAATGGAATCCAGGCACATCCATACACTTCTTCTTGACGCTGCACTTGATCTCTGCATCAGCAAAACCTGCCTACAGCTGCACCTCTTCCTGCACTCAGTGGTTCCTCTGCTGCCCCCTCATTGAACAAGGCCAAGGAGGCCATGCTTGTCCTTAAAGGCTAAGTTCCCATTGCCTCTACTCGCCTCTGAGACATTTCTCATCAACTCTTCTTCTGTTGAAATGGGCTGTGTTGTCTTTGCAAAAGTCCCAGGGGGGCTGAGCACCACCTTGTGCACTGGCCTTTTAGGGGTATTTTGAGAGCATTAGAGAGCTGTCTCCCACTCCCATACATCCCTGCCCTCTGGCATAAAGGTGCTGCTGCCTCCACTTCTTTCTCAGCCCAATAGAGTTCTGTGCATCAGTCCAGCCACTTTCTCTTCCCAGTGCACCGAGCAACCCTGTCCGTCCACTGAATCCACCACATCTCCTATCCTACCTGCCTGCCCATGCTCAGTAAAGGAAATCTTATCTGATCTGAGTAACGTGCCATTCTCTTGAGAAAAGTTGTAACATGCTTTGTGGGGCCACAGGTATGTGCCAGTGAGGACCATATCACATTTGCTGTTTACAAATAAAAAGATGTTTTTTCTTCTCATTTCCAGTCCTGAAAACTCACCCTGGGCTGTGAGAGACAAGGAGACACTTTCCTTCTAACACACCAGAAGTAGATAAGGTTCATTAGGACAGATGCTGTCCTCAATGGCAGCTGTGCTGCCCCATTTTAGCTGTTTGATATAACAGATTGGAACTTCAGCAGAATCCTTTACTATGATGCATTGGCTGGAAGAGAATCCAACCCGTTCTCTCTTAGCTGGGTTGGCTGCAAAGGGCTACTTGGAGTAAAAAGCTGCAAAGACTTACTTCAGTCTCAGACAAAGGTGCTGGAACAACATCAGGAGGTGCTGAGGATGGACACCATGTATTTGTTTTGTTATTGTCACTTCAAGCCAGGGTAGCATCCCTAGCTCCAGCACAACTAGTCACAGAATCTGGCAACTCTGACCCAACAAAATGAGAATGGGGCCATCAGGACATAGTCACTTTACAGAATAAAGAAGGGTCTAAATTAAGAAATTATCAGATCTTCCCAAAGCTTCTCAACTGGAGTTGATTACTGTTTGGGTTTAGTGTAGACAAGACCAAACCTTTAAGCCATAATTACAGAAAGCATCCTACATTCATCTCTAGGCCTCTTTCTTGATTACTGTTTGCACTTGCTGCCACCATTTTAGCCGATTGGCAGGTGTTAGGACAACCTATTGTCAACAATGGGTAACTTTCACCATGTAAAAAGGCTCTAATGTTGTGGGCGCAAGGAAGATCTTGAAAATGCTTCAGGCACCATAAAGACCAGCAAGGGACCTGTCTCTGGTTTCCCCATCCCACCAATGCTAAGCTGGAATTAGTTTCACTCCGCAATATGAGGATGGACTGGCTGGCTTTCTCCCTCTCCTTGCCATGCTTGTGTTCCCACTCCATGTTACTTTCTAACCCTTCTCTCTTTCTCTCTGCTCCTGGCAGCCTGTATCACATCACACTCTTGACCTTCCTCATAGCCCTGGGTCACTTCCTCTCTGAAGTGTTTGTTTATGGCACAGCAGCCCCGACAATCGGTGTCCTGGCACCCCTGATGGTGGCAAGTAAGTACAGCTCACTCCATGATTTCCCTTGGAGCTAGGAGGTTGGGGTAGAACTCACATGAGGGGGGGTGGGAAGAGGTAAAGTGCCCTTTACGGCCTATGGGCAGTGTTTTTGGCACCCACTTGCCTTTCGTCTGTGTCTCAGGTTTCTCCATCCTGGGCATGTTGATTGGGCTGCAATACCTGGACGTGGAAGCAGTGTCACGAAACAAGAAGAGAAGCTGAAGCCAAGGGTCCCACGCATGTTTACCTCACCTATCTGCTGCCTCCGCATCGTCCCTACCAAACTCCTGCCATCTTACTTTCCTTGCACCATCTCTGCTTGTCTAGCTCCCTGCAGTCAGATCATTCTCCTTAGACACTCTTCATTAGCAATCACCTCTACAGGCAGTGTTTTAATGTTGACCAGTGATAAAAGTCCGACCCCAGATTTGTGGGGGCTGTCCCACAGTAGACATTGCCTGAGACATCCCCACGCTGGCAAGCAAACCAGATCCCACCATACCCAGCACAGTTCTGCCCCCAAAGCACCTGCAGGAAGGAGGAATAAAGCCACCCATGATCTGCTGGCAATTTCTGGGGAAGGAGACCAAGTCCAGCTCCTGGTGCCCTTGTGTAGCCTGCATGTGTCTATGTTGCTGGGGCAGTTTGTAATAAACAATAGAAAACTGTGGAGGGCTCAGAGTCTTGCCTTCCACTACAGAGAATGAGGGAGGAAGGGAGACCTGGCCTGAGTGACAAGGAGCAGCCACCTGTAGCCCACCTAAAGGGTAAGTCAGACCTCCTACCTGGCCAAGGCCGCCCTCCATTTCCTGCTGCACAGCCTGACTGCTCATATTGTGTAGACACGAAGTGCAGTGGAGATCTATTGGCTGCTTCCTCCTCTTTTCCTCATTTACAAGGGAGATAGTAGTAAACCCAGCTGTTCCTTTAGTTCCTTCTCTGACTGCCACCCAGCTCCCAATAGTGGCTCAGTGAATAATGTGGTGTTTGTGAGAGCAGAAAGGGCCTGGGCCTGGGCCAGGCTGAAACTGGAGAAAGCAGGTGGTGGGAGGGCAAGAGGGCTGTGCAGAAGCAGGAGTGAGGATATTAGAGGATGTAGGAGAGAATGGGCACTAGTAATAGACAGTTGCTTCTGCTCTCTGAACCAGGAGCCCTTGTCCTATTCAGTGTGGCCACCCCAGCAATTCCAGTGAGAGCAGATTGTGTAGGAAAATGTTAACCACATAATTTCCTTTGTATACTGCAGGGGTGGGCCTGTCCATCTCCATTGCCATTAGTGGGCTCACACAGCTGCAGGGTATGCACCTTTTCTACAGCTCTGCCAGTGGTAGGCTCTCTGTGGGTGGAATATTTATGGATGACCATCAGATAGTTGCACCAATACAGCTATTAAATACAAATTATATTTAAAAATACAAGTAATCCAGTGTACATTTTCCCAAGGTCTTGTGAGATAACCCAGGCCTGAGCCACTCTCACCATCTCCAAAATTGCATTATAATAAATCAGGGTAACTTGTGAAGGAAGGCCAGAGCTAACAGATGCTCCTTCTCCCTTAGAAATAGAGGAAGACAGCATTGGTCCAGGGGCACACACTGCATTATTGAGCATCAGTCCAATGTCACCAAAACTGTAGCCTGCACAGCACTTACTGGTGGCCCAGAAAGATGATAGGTCATGTGGTAGCAACTCTCCTTGTTTCCAGCTACTTCAGCAGGTGTCCAGGCACTTTATTGCACAGAGGCACCTAGAGGCCTGCAGAAGCAGAGGGACATAAGGAAGTGCCAACCTAGTTGCTGCTTCTAGAGGTTAGGGCTACTGAAGAGGAGAGGAAACAGGAACTCCTTCCACCAACCCAGGGGTGTGGAGCTGCCAGCCACCAGCAAGATGGGATGTCTGAAGAAATATATTGGGAGGGAGAGATTGTAGCCGAAAGGACTAGGTGGCTGGGAAATGTACAGCTGGGGAAAGGGGCAGAGGAACAGATGTGTGGGGGGGGCGTAAAATTGGGAGGAAACGCAGAAAGAATAAATAGCTTTTTCAGGACACTTTAAAATATCACCATTTTCCTAATCTTTGTCCTGTGACTGACTGGAATTGCCAGGTGGCTCTCACCCAGTGATGGAATACATGGGGGAGCCACTGATAATAAAAGAAGCAAGCTACATGATTGCAGCTGGGAAGAGAGATGGGTTCAATGCTCATGAGAGGGGGAGTAGGCAGCAGCAAACTGAAGGCTGATGGTGAATGGGAGAAGTGTCCACGGGATACTCAGCTGATCTAGTTCCTTATTAAGTTTAGGGATGCCCTGTGCAAGAGCAACCTCTGCCTGCCTCCCACTGAATCGCTGCTGAGCATAGGTACAATTAAGTGAACAAGAGAGGGGTTGGGAGGAAGGAAAAGGAACTGGGAGCACAGTTCATTTTGTCTGTCCTAGCCAAGGACTCTCACAAAATGTGTAGTGTTTTTATAGCATCAACCTTGCGTTTGTGTAAAGTGCTTTTCACCAAAGGAAGGGGATGTGGTCCCTGGCCCAAGGATCTCAAAGTCTAACTTGGTAGTGTTGTCACTATAGCACTGGTGTCAAGTAAGAAGTGGGTTAGACCCTGATGCACTTCACCCCAGCACCAGGCTCTGTAGCCTCAAAGGATTTGACTCACACTTGGGCTATCCCCAGGACACACACTGGTACCTCCTGTCTTTTTAAAAAAATTTACTCTACAAAATTTCTAAAACCATCAGGGCAGTTTAGTTAAAATAGAAAATTATGTTAGTCCACAAATTAAATATCTGCTGAGCTGGGAGGTCCCTGTACAAAAATAGGAACTGGCCACAGTGCTTTGCGGAGCCTGGAAAGGTGTAGGGGCCTAAGCCGTCACCCCCACACTCAGGACAGGTGAGCCCCTGTTCCAGTCACTGTCAGTGCAGGGTAGACCATCACTTCCAGAGCAAGGGTCACAACTCAGATCAGGGCTGGTCACAGGGTAAGTGCTGTCTAGTTCTCCACCAAGATGTTCTTTCAGAGGATGCACATAGCTAACCCTCTTACAGCTTCTCTGGAAGGAGAAAGGAAGGCCATTTCAGAAATGCCAGAATGGGCTCCGAATACTGAGTGCTCTGTTGGACTCGCCCTGTGCAAGATCCCATGAGCCCTGGGCAGACAGGAGATGTGGGGCTCATTATTTCATTGAAGTTTTCCTGCTGAGCAGTAGGTTCTCCCACAGCAGCACAAAGGAGAAAGTGGATTGATGAGAGAACCTCTGGTTGATCTGTTCCTTCTGATGGTAGCACCATGAGCAGCTTCCTGGACTCCAGCCCTGAAGCTGTCTCCAACGCCATGCTGTGCAGGTACTGGAAAGATACTAGCAGTGACAAAGATGGGAAAGGAGGGGTGGCAAGCAGTGTCACCCCTTCCCTTCACAGCTTTGAATCATCAAGGACCACAGGAGCATTGCTGTTCCCAGGCACCTCTTCCAGCGCTTTCTGCAAAATCAGACAGAGAAAAGGGGCATGATTAGAGCACCAGGTAGCAGGGCTGGAATTCAATATAGCCTTGGCTGGATATTCCTGAGATCCTCAAGGACTCACACATGATAGTCAGATATCCCATGCAGAGGAAAGGAGAGGCTGCAAGGAATAGCTAAGACCATACTGTTTAGATTAGCTAAGACCATACTCAGCAAAGATTACAGCAGCTCCCTTGTCTCAGACAGCTTCACTACTCCGGTGAAGAGTGTTGGAATGGGTGGAGCAGGCACCCCTTTACTTCTGGACAGCACCCTGGGTTATTGTAAAAACACAGGGCAGCTGCAAGGATCTGGGGCTCACCCCATACAGCCATCTGCACCAGAGGACGGACTCCACCTTCACTTCAAAAAGGAGCTTCCAAGTGAGGAAGGTCAGAGCAACACTTGAGGAGTAGCCAGGCAAAATGCGCCCTGCAGTGGAAGAGAAGCACTAATGAAGCTGCATACAGTGTGTCCTGGTGTATTTAAACAGGGCAGGATTCTCAGCACCATTGCTATGGTCTCCCCATTCCCAACTCAAAGCTGAGTGCTGTTGCTCCTTGCTTTCACTTCACCCTAACCCCATTCAGGTTCTGCACTGGCACCTCCAGCCTGCCTTCAAGGCACAGCACTTAACTATTATGTTGTTTCACTAAAAGATAGAAAACAATAGTAAGCCTAGTAGAGGCTTTTATATAGGGAGACTGATTAATTAGAAAAGCTCCTTTGCCATGAAGTGAAAGGAGTGCTGCAGATAAACCACCCAACTAGTTTTTAAAAAGAGCTTTCCAAATTTATGAATCACAGAATACTAGAACTGGAAGGGACCTTGAGAGGTCATCAAGTCCAGTCTCCTGCCCTCACGGCAGGATTAAGCACCATCTAGATCATCCCTGATAGATGTCTTTCCAATCTGCCCTTAAATACCTCCAGTAATGGAGATTCCATCACCTCCTTAGACAATTTATTCTAGTGTTTAACCACCCTGACAGGAATTTTTTCCTAATGTACAAACTAAACCTCCCTTGCTGCAATTTAAGCCCATTGCTTCTTGTCCTATGCTCAGAAGCCACCGAGAACAATTTTTCTCCCTCCTCCTTGTAACACCCTTTTAGATACTTGAAAACTGCTATCATGTCCCCTCTTAGTCTTCTCTTTTCTAAACTAAACAAGCCCAATTCCTTCAGTCTTTCCTCACAGGTCATGTTTTCTAGATCTTTAATAATTTTTGTTGCTCTTCTCTGGATATTCTCAAATTTCTCAAAATCTTTCTTGAAATGTGGTGCCCAGAACTGTACACAATACTCCAACTGAGGCCTAATCAGTGCAGGGTAGAGCAGAAAAATGAGTTCTTGTGTCTTGCTCACAACACTCCTGTTAATGCAGCCTAGAACCATGCTTGCTTTTTTTACAACAGTGTCACACTGTTGACTCATATTTAGCTTGTGATCCACTATGGCCCCTCAATCTCTTTCTGCAGTACTCCTTCCTAGACAGTTGCTTCCCATTCTGTATGTGTGAAACTGACTGTTCCTTCCTAAGTGGGGTACTTTGCATTTGTGCTTATTAAACTTCATCCTATTTGCCTCAGACCATTTATCCAGATCATTTTGATTTATGACCCTATCCTCAAAAGCACTTGCAACCCCTCCCAGCTTGGTATCATCTGCAAACTTAATCATATTCTCTATGCCAATATCTAAATCGTTGATGAAGATATTGAACAGAATCAGTCCCAAAACAGACCTCTGCAGAATCCCACTTGTTATGCCCTTCCAGCATGACTGTGAACCATTAATAACTACTCTCAGAGAACGGTTATCTAGCCATTTATGTACCCACCTTATAGTAGCTCCATATAGGTTGTATTTCCCTAGTTTATTGATAAGAACGTCAAGCGAGACCATATCAGATTCTTTACTAAAGTCTAGGTGTACCACATCCACCACTTCTCCCTTATCCACAAGGCTTGATATCCTATCAAAGAAAACTATCAGATTGGTATGACATGATTTGTTCTTTACAAATCCATGCTGGCTGTTACCTATCACCTTATTATCTTCCAGATGTTTGCAAATTAATTCCTTAATTATTTGCTCCATTATTTTCCCTGGTACAGAGATTCAGCTAACTGGTCTGTAATTTCCTAGGTTGTTCTTATTTCCCTTTTTATCGATGGACACTATATTTGCCCTTTTCCAGTCTTCTGGAATCTCTCCCAACTTCCATGACTTTACAAAGATGATAGCTAAAGGCTCAGATACCTCCTTTATCAGGTCCTTGAGTGTTAGGATGGGATTGTACAATGGATTTTCAGCCTGCAGTAGCAGGGGAATAGACTTGACCCAGGTGGTCTTGCCAATCTTATGTTTCTATTTCCATAGGGAATGACTGGAAGAGCCAGAACATAAAGGAAAATCCCACCAACCCTTCCCTGTCTCAGGGCTGCCCGGAACTTTCCCAGCTCTGCAGTCTATGAAACAAAAGCTCACCTATGGACTTTCTTACCTCTAGCAGCAGAGTCTCCCTATGCCACTGCTGACCTTTCAGGATTGCTGTAACACAGAGGTGGGCAATAATTTTTGATGGGAAGTCACTCCCAAGAATTTGGAAATGGTCAAGGACTGCATTCTTCCATATTAATGGAGGAAGTGTGAGGTATGGGATGGAGATTGGGTGCAGAAGGGAGCTTGCAGTGAGGGATTGGGGTGCAGAAGAGGATGGGGGGAGTTTAGGTGAAGGAGACAGTTGTGAGCTGGGTTAAGGAACTAGGGTGCAGGAGGGGTTGGGATGTGACCTAGGGCAGGAGAGGGTTGTGACAGAGCTGGTGATTGGGGTGCAGGTGTTTGGGTTATGACCTGGGGCAGAGGATTGGGGAAAAGAAACTAGGAAGGGACATGTATGCAGGAGGGGGGCACAGAGGGTTTGAGTTGTGACCTGGGGCAGGAGATTGGGGTGCAAGATCTGGGAATGGATATGGGGGCAAGAAAGAAGCACAGGGTTTGGGTTATGTGTGGTAGGGGGGGCAAAGGGTTGGGGTGCCAAAGGCAGGCTCAGGCTGGGAGACTTACTTGACTCCCTGGCTGCAGGGCCATGTGGTTTCTGAGTCTGTTGACAACAGGCAGCTCCCATTAGCCAGAAACGGTCCAATGGGATTGTGCTGGGGGCGTGAGCAGCACACAAATCCTTTCCTTCCTCCCCCAGGCTCACAGTTGTTCAAACAGCCCTGCAATGACCGCTTTTATCAGCAGCATGCAGCGAGCAGGCAGGGAGTCCCCAGGCCAGATCCAGTGGCTTGACAGGCTGGATGTGGCTTGCAGAGGGTATTTTGCCTAGGCTTGCTGTAACAGAAGGGTGGGCACCTCCCCCTGCTGCTTTGACCCTGGCTGCTGTCTGTGCTCCTGATGTCAGTCCTTCAGTTACAAATAGATAACTGCCACATGAGGCCACTCACTACATTTTTTTGGCTGGGAATGGAGACTTCAAAGGGCCTGCAGACTGGACAGACAACAGAACCCAGTAACTAGTCCTGTTACAACCCCTGGAATATAGCTCCCAGCCATAGAGCTGATCCTGCTTTAGGCAGGCTACTCCTGACCTAGGCCTGGCTTTCAGGGTAATGTGCTGCATGGAGACACTGCTGCATCATCCTGCCCAAGTACACTGGACATGTTAACAACCCACCAGGACAGGACTTTAGCCTGAAGAGCGCTCCCCAGGCCTGTCTGAAAGGAAGTCTCGTATTGTTTGTCTGGTGTGCTCATGCAAACAGGCAGCTGCCCTTTAAAAAGGCCTACAGGTCCATGCCCTCCCTTCTCCTCTCCCCAAATAGATGTATTTGCTTTGCCTGCATATTAGACCTAGAGGCAAAAGTGGAACACAGCTTTTCCCCATTCAGGAATCAGAAAGGCGGTTGTCCTATTAGCCCTTTGCCACAGACCTGCTAGTAAGAGGTCCCAGGATGTTCCACTGAGAGCTACTTCAGGATTTCCTTCTAGACACACACCTCTGCACCATTTAAGGCAGAATCTACAGAGCACACTGAAGCAGAAACAAACCAGAGACCCTAGTAGCCTCAGGATACAGCAGCTACAGGCAGAGTGGTAGCACTAAGCAGTTAGCTTCCTTTGGAGTGAGACAAGTCCAAGCCATGAGCATGGTCAGACACACACAAGAAAGAGATTCACATCTCCCCATAGTTTAAGAAAAAAGCAGGCCACATAGAAGCAAGAGATACAAACACAGCTTTATTTTGAGTAGTATCTTTCATACAAACTGCAGCCCAGAAAGTTTTACAGAGTTAAATAATAGCCCAAAAGGAAGAGAAAGATCAGAAGAGCTTTAGAAAGGAAGAGGGATGGAAGGATGCTTTTGCAGTTGCAGGAGCTGCAGAAGGCTAGGCTCTTGCACCAGCAGGGGGGAGATTGTTGGCAGAGAGAGAAGAAGTCAAAGTCAGATATGCTGGGAGGGCAGCAGAGTTGAGTTCTGGGAAATTGACCAGGGAGACCTTTGGTGATTTTGAACTGGGGCTTTAAATGAACAGGAGCCAGTAGAGTCTGAAACTAAACCTATTGCAGCTTCATCCTCACTTACCTTTCATCTCTTCTTGAGCTAGAGGAACAAAGGGTTAGAAAACCTGCAAACACACATAGCTACACAATCTTGGGAAAGGGAAAAGACGACACATACTAGTGAGCACATGAGGTGGAGATAGAGGAGATACTGCAACGAGGAATGAGGTGTGGAAACTGCCTGCACAGAGATTTGGGAAAGGGGGACACTGGCTACTTGCCACATTGCTAACATGAACGGTCAGCAGAGCAAAGAGGCTTGTGATCTCCAGGTAATGGCAAGAGGGAGAGAATGTGCTTGAGAATATTCTTCCCATGTCCATGCCCACCAATAACATTCAAGGAGTTTTGGTAGCTGCCATATTTCATTAAAGCCAGACAGCGGAAGTTCAGAGGCCCTGGTGAACCAGGGAGATGATGGAATCAGAGCTTCCTGCTAAATCCTGAATCAGGCACCTCACCAGAGCTGAGAGAATTTTGGCTAGACCTCAGCTCATTGTCAGAAACACCTGCACACCCACAGACAATAAAACACAAAGTTGTCATCAACAAGCAGCCAAAGCAAGGGTCTATCATGTTATGTAAATGGGACCTTAACTGGATTCCAGCATCATTAAGGACATAATGAAAGTGTCATCTCACTGCCAGATAGCCCTATACTTCAACCAGCCTGTCAAAATGGCTATATCATGAAAGCAGGACCTTTAAACATCATCATTCTGGAAATATAGTTATCCCTTTGCAGCAGTGCGGACTCGCCTGCATTGCAAAGTAGCATTTTCAAGGACAACAGGATCATATTGCATGGGGGGAAAAAAAGCATTATGCTGAGAAAAAATTGTGGCTGAAAGCTGAAACATCCTGATCCTCATAATTAAAAATATGGTCTACTGACAGAAACTATTTGTCATACAATAGAAGAAATTGGAATTTTTACAAAATCTGCTATAAATGTCAATGCACTCCACATGGTCTTTAGATTTGGCATACATTGTACATTTCAAAGAAATCTACAAAACAAACTACATTTGAACAAAATCAATTCTATTTTAGAACCATGCATGTTCAATATTCTTGGTGGGCATTTTTGTTTGAACAGATGTTACTTAAAAACTTCATTGAAAATTTCATTGCTGAGCAGAGACCAAGCATGGAAAATTTCACCCATAAAAGACATTTGTTTCAGAAAGCAAAAAAATCAGAGCACAAGCAAACTATAAAAGAAGGGTTAGAATGGATGCTGGAAGTCAGCCTCAGTTATACACGGTGGTGCTACCTTCATGCACTATAACACAGCAAGGGTAATATGAGCTAGTTGACACTGCTATGGGACCATAAAGCAGGATGATTGTGAAGGCGTCAGATTCCAAGTGCATGTAATAAAAGCAAGTCACAAATAGTGGTCCCTGGGCATCCGCATGTACCATTTAAAGAGGAGGGAATGTTTGGTCCTAATGTCTCATGAGCATTGGAATACAGAAAGTTAAACCACTAACTTCAGAGGTGAACTGATGCTGGTGGGAATAGCAATGAGAGGACTAATTATATTGCTGTAGTTATACTGGAGAGTGAAGCATTCACACTACTGTTAAGCCAATTTAATTCTCACTGAAAAAGATCTTCCAGTTGCAAAGCAACTCCATGTAAATGGTGAAGTGCATTGATACCAAATGATTTGTGTGTGGCAACAAGGCAGTTCCTGTTGGAATAAGCAGGCATTGTACAGCTCTTGTGTAAATCACTGCTATGAGTGTGGTTTGGTTCTGATAAATAACTATATACAGACAGCGCCTTCTCCACAGAGCCCCTCTGTTTCAGATAGCGCACTCAGAGCTCATTATTTCAATTGCAAAAGACAATACATGTTTTCAACTTTATGTTTCCATGACCCCTGCAGAACCAAGACAGCTATTTCAGAGAAACCATGACAAGAAGCCATTTGGCCTTTGATCTAAGAGCTCACTGGCATATTTTAAAAATAGATTACTTCAGCAACTCCTTTTTGCCTTACAGTTAACATGCAATCACTCACCAAGCTGGAAACATAGTCAACATCTTTCCATTTCCCCCAAAGTGTTCCCAGTGCCTCCCAGGCAGGGAGAACAAAAGGTGCTCTGCTTATCAATAGGGTAAGGTCTTTCCTGGACGTGGGGGAGTGAGCACCAAAGGTGAGCTCTGCCAGCTTCCCGTTCTCTACACAGGGATCACAGAGGGCAGCACTGGCCTGAAGCACCATTCTTTACTACTAGCGATGTCATGTGAGAAGGAAAGAACACAACTGGAGTTTGCTGAGCTAGCACCTACAGTGTATTGCATAGCTGGAGTTGTGTATCTTAGGACAACTTTCTTCTCCAGTGTAGACCTAGCTTCAAACTCACAAGTGCTCTGCTCCACCCTTCTTCTGTCTTGTGCTCTTTACCTTTACCTGCACTCACCTATCATCTCTGTGTATCCTTGCAGGAGCACAACCACCTGATACTCACTGCTGCACACCATGCAACAACATACAGGTTTAAAATAGTAAAGTCAATGTCGCCAATATACTATCTTAGGCTTGAACTTCAGTCCTTGCCAGCTTTGCTTGTTTGCTGCACAACACTGAGCAAATACAGACACAAAGCACATTATGAGCATGGTGGGTAATTGTTTGGAGAGGTCAGCCAGGCGCAGCAGAAGGTTCAAAGAACAAGAGATCAGCAAAGCATTAAACATCCCTAGGTAGTGGCTGAGAAGTCACTTCTAGCAAAGGGCTGGAATTACTCACCACAAAGCAGGGAGCTTTATGATTTACAGTTATTGTTCTAAAAAAAGGCACCAACCCAATGGCTCTTTTATTGCCCAAGTCTTTAATGCTTCATTTGATTGGCATCATATTCACATGTTGTCAGGATCGGCTCTCCAAAACAGTCCCATACAGCACCTCCTGCTGAGGAAGGCTGGACTGTGACTTTAAATAACTATTCAGCCATGAGGCTGTACAAGATTCCTTTCTTCGGCACACTTACTCACAGTAGAATTTGCTATATACTCTGACAAGAGTACACCCAGCCCACCAGTCCTTAAGCTCCAATTACCCAAGCAGCCACATAACATCAGTCCTCATTCTTCTCAATGCTTCACAAGCTCAAGACCAATCTCTCCCCATCTGTCTCCTGGAGATGCTGAGAGCTGCCTCTCTACCCCTACTACCCTATCACTCCAGCTGTTCTGCTGCTCCCCAAGGCAGTGCAACTAGTGCCATTGGCTTGGTGCCAGTGTTACTCCTGTGAGTGATTAGATAAGCAGATTAGTATGATTCTCCTACCTTTGTGTGAGAACTAATGAGCAGGGATTGGAAGTGATGGGGTTAAGGCTACAAGCTACAATCCATAATCCGTGGTGTGCCTGCTGTCCTGGAGTCTCTGTAATAACAGCCACAGGTCATGAGCCCAGAAAAGGGGACAAGTGAGAGAGACAGAGAGAGAGAGAAGTCATCCATTCCTGGAGAAGGAGGAAACTAGTAAAACACTCAGCTGCATGGAGAGCAAGTGGGGCATTTGGCAAAACTAAAAATACTTCAGAATTTTCTATTGGAAAATCTTTAGCTAAAACTCCCCAGGAGGCAATGAATGTGATCAAGATTTCAGTCTCCCCTCTTCCAACTGATGCTTCCATTTTAACCCAACAAGTGTCAGACAAATCAAAATCTTTGCGCAAGTGAGGACTTAAAGTAATTGTATATTTAAGTGTACTCCCAATTAATGGTTATTTTACTGAAAGACCAGTTAGCCCAACAAGAGGAAGTTCATGGGATATGAGTTAACTAGTCTGCATAAAATTTCACTTAGTTATGATAGTGTTTTTCGTTATAGACACAGCCTCCAGCCTCTTAATGCTACAATGCTCCACTTGCTTGCCCACCTAGGAAAATACCTGGGTCATAAAGTTCATGCAAAGAAGCCGGGAAGAGGTCAGAGCTATGAAAATCTCACAGAGGCCTCCAATAAGAGCTCCTGGACAGTTTAATATTTACCCTGCATTACTCCATGTTTGAAGACCTATCACCGCTAGTATATCCCTCTAGTTCTTAATGGGATTAGTTCCTGGGTCTACCTTAAAGTTCCACAGATGGGGAGGATATGGCCTATTGAAATAGCAGCTGTGCCTCCCTTTTTCCATTTTGACACCTCCCAGATGAGGGCCCACAATTTCATTTTAGATTTTCACCGCGAGGTACCACTTATTTGTCTTGCCTGGCACAGGCCCCCAGTTCATTTTAGACACAAGGTCTAAATGTCCCCTTTCCTTTATCAGGAATCTTTACATCTGCTGCCTAAAGGACAGGATATTTCAGGCTCTTGCCATGGCTTCTTTTTGAGCAAGAGATACCAGCACTAGCACCTATCACTGCAGTCCAGTTGCACTGTGGCCTTACAGATGAAATTTGGCACACGATTATTACACCTTTGGCTCTAGAGCTGGAAGATGCATCTCCCCGTAGGCTTGGTCACTGCAAATCCAACATTCCCTCCATCTGTGACCAAAAGGAGTTTTAGAATGTCATAGGGAAGGAGTGATTCAGAACATTTTGTATCCATAGTGACCAGCTGTATTCTACAACCAAGCTAAATAGTACAAACAATTTTCCAGGCTTTCCTGTGTGCATTACTATTCTGGGAAGCTCAACACTTCAGTCCCTTAATCTATGCCCTTGGTCACATTGGGACTCATCTCCCCAGGATGCTTACTGGAGTTAACAAACAAGGAAGGTCACCTGCTGTGCAATACAGGTTAAACAAGGGGCCCCCAAGTGAATACACTGGATGGTCCTTCATGGGATGGATTTGGTGGGCAGTTTTTACTGCTGCTCTGGGATTATATTTGGAGGACTGCTTGGAGGGCAGCTCTCTTGCATATTTTGTCCTTATGTTTTGTGCCTGTGCTGAGCTATTTCTATAAAAGATATTTTATTTAAAATACACTTTCCTCAACTGACAGTCAGAGCAGGGTGGCCATAAGGCCACTTGGAGCCGCTGATCTCTCCAGGTTGGCGCTGTTGGAGACTATCTGGTGGAAGGTGGTACTGTCTTCCAAAAAGGTAAAATTCGAGCCAGCAGGGAGTTTATCTTATGCATTTTGCCAGTCTTGGATACTGACTGCTTCAGGAGCACTGGGTGAGTATCTCTGCTTGCATCCTGGAAGAGGAGCCCAGAGCTAGTCAGGACAACAGCCAAAAAGGTGCAGGAGATAACAACAAACCCTTCTAAGGGGGAAACACTGAGATTATCCAGTATTAGTTAATTCACCTAAGGCCTCTTCCTCTTGCACATGGAGCTGCATTAACTGCACAGGGCATGGGAGAACTGTGGCCAGCATTTAGGAGCATAGCCAGGAGTTTTAAAGCTACATCTAGTGGGCCGAGCAAAGCGCTGGGAGCCAGGATGGCGAGAGTTCTGATTCTAGCTATGCCACTGATCCCTCCCGCAGCCTGGGACAAGACACAGCCTATCTGTAACTCACTCTCCTCAAGTGCAAATTGGGGCTACAAGCAATTACCCTCTCCCCTTTTCAGGGGGCTGACTGTGAGGATGTTTGCAATATGCTCTAAACATGGGCCTATCTATGGAAATGCTAAGTGTTAACTCACTCTCAGTAGAAGCAGTGGGGGCTGCGCATCTCTCTTCTCTTGCCCACATCATCTATCCCTAATCCCTAGCCATTAATGTAAAATGACAGGGACAGAGCTCTGCAGTCTCCTTGGTGGATAGTGTTCAGTGACATCCAATGAGATCAGCTCAGAGTATCCACAAAACGCCATATCTGCCAGAGCTGAGACCACCATTTCAGCCAGGGACTGCAATTGCCAGCAAGGAACATCCCTTGGCCAGGTTGACAGCCAATCATGGGGACAAAAGAAGGGGGTCAGGGTTATGGTAATGACCCAGAGACAGAGATTCCAACAGGTGGGGAGGGGACAGAGCAGGGGTCACCCTAAGCTAATAGGGGCAGAGCCAGAGGTCAAGGGGGATTACTCACAGTCTGTTCACTGTCCTGATTGGCCTGCTGTCTCCGGAGATCGGCCTTAATGAATACTAAGAGGTAGAGGGAAGAAGAAAACCATGAGGACACAATAGGTGACACAAACAAGTTTCCCAGAACTCAGGGTACATACACAAGGGTAGTAAAGGAGCAGCACAGGTTTTGAGGAGACACTGGGAGTCAGCAGGGGATCCACTCTCCTGAATGAGAGGGATAGGACTTCTACCACTGTTAGGCAGCAGAGGGAGGCCCTGGCCAAGCCATGAGGAAGCCTCTTCTGGCTGAGTCCCCAGGAAGAAGCATGAATGGGGTCAGCACTGGGGAAACTCACACCACTGGAACCTTCAGCCCATGACACAGAACAGCTGCCATAACAGAGAAACATCAGCACCACAGTCAGGTTGCTGCTATTCTGGAGCTCACTCAGCTGAAGCAGCCCTGCAGGCATTACAGTGGGGAAGCTCCCTTCACTTTGCAAGCAGAATCCCATGGGTCACAGTCAGGTGGGGAATCTCTGGAGTCTGGTTTACCGGTTATGAAGGACCCCAGGAGCAGGAAGGAGCAAAGAAAGAGGTTTCCTGCCTGCGTCCCAAAGCGATCAATGATCTTCCCTTGGCTGATGGTGAAAATGATCCCAAAAACCTTTAACACAAAAGTAAAGAATGGAATGGAGTTACTGTGCTGTCCTCAGCTTTCAACCACCCCACAGCCCCTCATCTCTATTCTTTCCTCCTGATTCACCAGGGAAAGGCAGGTCTAATAAAGACCTAGAATCCCTACAGGCTTGTAGCTATTCTCAACTGAAGCTGGATTAGAAACAAAGGGCTGAATTTGGATGACGTGCCTCCTTCTGGCTAGAGGGAGGACAGTAGAACCTGCTGGCTGGAATTCCCTTTCACCTCAGAAGAGGGAGATCCTACTGCTGGGTGTGACAGTGCAGAGGGGCAAGAAGCTCCAGCAACCTGAAGGACTTTCCTGGGCATGGGAGGGGCTAGGAAGCCACTGGAGTTGAAGATTAAATTCCAGGTTTGACAACAATAAAAGAAGAAAGCAAAGGCCTGGGGCTGGCCGCTGGGGCATGAAATGTTCTTTGTGACAGTGCATGATACTGCACTGGATGGATCACTGGCTTGAACTGTATCCCTGTGGGCCTACCAGGGCATTCTAGAGTAATGGGGCACGGGAAACATACCTGTGCAGATACATTAAGGAGGCCTGAAGATGTTCCTTCTGACTCTGGGTATGTTAACTCTGCTGCAAACTCAAAACCCAGTGGTAGGTACCCAGTCATGAAGAAGCTGCACAGAGGCACACAGAAAAGGAATAGTCAACAGCTGGTGGAGGGAGAAGTGGGGAAAGGACTATATAGCTCTGACCCCTGGATTCCTGGTTTCGACAGAGTTCTGTCTCCAGAAGGTGTTATTGCAGCTACACTGTCCTTTGCATCTACACTCTCATGTCAACAAAGCAGCTTGCTTTGTCAACAGAACTGGCTGTAGTCTAGACGCTCTTTGTCAACAGAAGCTTTGTTCACGATATCTGTCGACAAAAGCCTGTAGTCTAGACATACCCTTAGTGATTACACAGGACTAGGCCCCAGCATTACCCTATCTCTCCAGCCATCTGACTCACTGACCACACGCCCACAGTGGGGACTGTCAACCCAAGTCACAAATGTTTGTGCCTGCAACCATGGGACAGAGGGCCAGGCCTGTGGGGACAAAAGAGAAGAGAGGTGCAGGGAGAGCCAACAGCATCAGAATATTAATGCTAGTTTGGTTAATAAAAGCCCCTACGTGGCACTGATGGTATGCCAAGCCCCAGCCCAGCTGTGGGCTATTTTAGGGATTCAGCTGTCACCATGGCTCTCATTCCTTCTCTCCAAGATCTGATAGGCCACAGTCCCACCTGCTCCTGGAGAAACATTTCACCCTGTTGAGAGGGCATCCCAGCCTGGCAGAGCGTTTGGAGCCAGCTGGGGCAGGGCTGCTGCACACATCCCTCAGCCCTCCCATTCAGAAGATACAGGAGCTATGTGGGGCGAATATAACACCTGCACCTTCTCCCCAAGAAGATCCGTCCCACCCTGGCCCCTGCTCCTTCTGGGCTACAACATCTCTGACTTCCCTTTTATGCCACTGCTAGAGGTTTCCAGCTTAAATGTGGAAGGTAGCAGAAAGCCTGCACTAAGTTGGGCCATCTTTTTGCCTTCCTGGGGTTGGCTCCCACTTGGGAGGGAGAATAAGTCCTGGAGAAAGCAGACTGCATGTGAACTTACCCCAACATGCCTGCAGTCACAAAGACCACCCAGAGGTGGCCTAGGTTCAGGGTGAAGGTAAAGGCCACCAAGCCCACCAGAGACATGATGTAAACCACCAGCGTTGTCTGCCTGCAGGACAAGGCACAGTCAGGAACGGGCCTTTTAGCTTACATTCAGCATTCTTCTCTAGCCTCTCTCATCCAAGGATCCCAATGCACTTTACATGTGCAAGCACGGGAAGCCTCAAAACCCTCCATATCCCTAGAAGACCAGAACTTTAATAGGATTCAAAAAAGAACCAGATAAATTCATGGAGGTTAGGTCCACAAATGACTGTTAGCCAGGAGGGGTAGGTATGGTGTCCCTAACCTCTGTTTGTCAAGGGCTGAAAATGGATGACAGGAGAGGGATCACATGAGGATTACCTGTTCTGTTCACTCCCTCTGTAGCATCTGGCATTGGCCACTGTCAGAAGACAGGATACCGGGCTAGATGAACCTTTGGTCTGACCCAGTATGGCCTCTCTTATGAAGATGAGCAATAGCATCCCTGTCCCACCAACAGGGAAAACTGAGGCAACAGAGAAGAAAGAAACTTGGCCTAAGGTCACTCAGTAGGTGAGTGGCTGAACTCAGAATACAACTGAGGAGTTCTGACTCTCCTATATCACAAAGCTACAAGACCAAATGGAGGATTCCCTTATTTGGGAAGGACATCACTTCTGAGGAGAAGGCAACTGAGGCAACCTGAATAGTAAGGATAAAACTAAGTTCTGCCAGAGAATCCCCCATTTCCAAGGGACAGGCTATTAACTAAGGCTTTTCAGCAAGAGCTTTACAAATTGATTCCAGCCTATACCCAGACATTACTTCTCCCACCTAAAAGCTGCTTAGCAGCCCACAGCAGCATAGCACAATAGTTAGGACAGGAAGTGAAGGTGAATGCTGTACCCAACTGAAACTCTAGGGCAGTGGTCTCCAATCTTTTTAACCACAGATCACTTTTTCAATTTAAGTGCAATGTAAGATCTACTTCAAACCCAAACACCCTTGCCCCACTTCCTTCCTGCCCCTTCTCTGAGGCCTGGTCACTGTCCCACCCCTTCTCCAAGGCCTCACCCTGCTCACTCCATCCCCCTTCCTCACTCACTTTCACCAGGCTGAGGTAGGGGTTGGGGTGCAGGCTCTGGTCTTGGGCCAAGGAGTTTGCGTGTGGGAGGGGCTCCGGGCTTAGCCCAGGGTGAGGGATTAGGGTCCAGAAGAGTTTTCAGGGTGCAAGCTCTGGGGCAGGAGGTTGGGTGCAGGAGGAGGTTCAGGACTGGGACAGGGGTTCAGGAATCAGGCTCTTGCTGAGCACCTTTTAACTGAGACAGGTTCCAGGTGGTGGGGCAGTAAGGTTAAGGCAGGATTACTCCTGCCCTGACCCCCCCACCACTCATGAAAGCAGCTGACATGTACAGCTGGCCCCATGTGCTGCCCCTAATCTACAGGCACTGGAGCTTCTACTGGCAACAGATCAATGGGAGCTTCAGGAGTGGTGTCTTCAGGAGTGGTGTCTGCAGGCAGGGACAGCATGTGCTCTGCCTCTCTCAGGGGCTGCAGGAACAAGTAGTAAAAGAAGTAATAACAACCCCCCATGTATGTGTTGGATCCGAACATGAGAGTGAAGGACAGTATGTGTTTGTGAGAATGACAGAAACACACACAGTGTGTGAGAGTGATAGAGATTTGCATTGCCACGCTAACTCCATCTCCTTCTCTCTGTGTGGAAATAGAGTACAGAAGTGGGGGGGAGGAGGGACACCCTGACATCAGCACCCCCCCCCCTTTCTCCCTCCTACACCCTACACAGGAAGCAGGAGACTTCCAACGGGACAGCTCCAAGGCAGAGGGGAGGAGCAGCAAGACCGTGGGTGATAGCTTGATAGCTTTCTGGCCAAACCAGTCAGGATCGCCTGTCAGAGGCTCCAAGACCTACCAGTAGATCTCAATCTACTGGTTGGTGTCCACTGCTCTAGAGGAATGATGCAAGTAAAAAAAAAATTACATAGGTTAATTACAAACATGGAGTTCTAAAACAAGAATTTAAAATTTTTTTTAATTTTAATGTGATTTTTTTATTGACATGTTGCTAGTTCTTTATCTTCTTCCCATTTTATATGCTATGTAGAGTAAATGTTCTGTACTTGTTTCTTTAGTATCCTGATCGTTAGTAAAATTTCACATTTGGTATAGAAAGATTTTCTAATAAAAAGTTTAACACTTAAAATGCTCTTCTTTGTTGAGAAAAAATAAACCCAGGGCCTCATCAAAACCTTTACTCTAAAAAACATCTCCTGCTCAAACACAAAATTGATAAGCAGATTGCCTTTATTATATTTACACCCAAAACCACATTCTGATACATTAATGTAAGCAGAGTCTGACTGAATTCTCCCCCACAGCTAGTTTAGGATGGGGAAGAGACAACAGGAGCAAACTGTATTTATATGAACACACCTATTCTGCATAGGTATCTAGCAGACAGGAGTTGTGTACAAATTACTTCCCCGAGTGGGAAGCAAACTCACAGAGATGTACCCCTGAACCCTGGATTCCCAATGACGCAGAACAACCACTGAGAGTGGAGTATGGTGAGGGAGCAGTATGAGGCCTAAAAAAAGCACTTTCAGTTGTAGAACTCAAGAACATGCAGCAGAAAGCACTGCCTCATGCATACTAGAGTGGGCATCAGACTCAGTTTTATGATTGTGAACTCTGCTAGCAGCATTTTCCCTAATATCAGGTGACTTCCCTCCTTTCCTTAAATGTTTCTTGTCTATGCTCAGACTCATTTTACTAACAATCATGATACTAAAGAAACAAGTACAAATTGCTATATAGAGTAGATGCATTGAAAGCAAGGAAGTATTGCTTCTCAGGCTACATCTAGACTACAGGGTTTTTCCAGGATACCAGAGGTCCAGGGATGCGTCTGCTCTTCTGCTTTTTTTTTTTTTTTGGCAGAAGGGCAGACGCACTCTTTCAGAAGCCCTGTCTTCTTCATTCCACGAGGAAGAAGGATTCTTCCAAAAGAGGAGGTTTTTCTGAAATTTGGCCCAGTGTAAACGGGCCAAATTTCGGAAAAGCCTCTTCCGACAAAACTATCGGAGAAAGGTACACAAATTGCAAGTACAATTTGTGTACCTTTTTCCGATAAAACATTGTAGTCTAGACATAGCCTCAGAGGCACCCATGGGTGGTGTGTAATTTTCCCAGTTACTCAGTTCTATGTTGTATTTTTGAAAAGGAATTCCTAGATATTGAACCCCACCCTGTGTGCTGCTGGTTTCCCCTGGCAGAAGTTACATTTTTGGGAGCTTATCCAGGATCCTGGGTCAGTGTCTTCACAAACAAATCTTGAGAGATCCACCAAATTGGGAAAATAATTGTGTATATATTTGGGGAAAATCACAGTTTTTATAATGGCTAATATGTCAGGTTTTTGGGCCCTGACTCAGCAGTCTCTAGCTCAGGGGCTACAGTCTTGGCCATTGACTGATCAAAAGCACTAGTGCAAACAGTGGAAAAGGTTGTGTTGTCTCATGCTACATCAAGCTCCTATTGTAAGTTAAGGTTATTTTCTATGGGTCCCATCCCAATACCTGAAGAAGAAGAGTTTGAACCCTGGTTGGAACATACCACAAAAATGCTACAGGACTGGGCAGTAGTAGATGCAGAAAAGCAAAGGTGTCTAGTAGAGAGCCTCAGGGGCCCAGCATTAGATGTGATTTGCACTCTGATACTCACTAACCTTGTAGTTAAGGTGTCAAAGGCCTGGTCTACACTATGGGATAAGGTCAAATCTATTAAGGTCAATTTCTTATCATCTGATTTTGCGAAGTCAAAGGTCCACATCCTCACTGTTCTGCAAGAATTTGATGCAGTTCAAAGTAATGTGAGGAAATGGGCCTTGGCAGGTGGAATCTGGGTTTTGGGGGGGGAATCAGCAGCGGGTCTGGATGCAGGGAGCGTGGGGCTTGGTGGAATGGGGTATGTGTGCACTTGTTTGGGATGGTGACCTTATTAGGGTGATGCAGGTGTATGGGAATGTATCTCATTGGAGTGCAGGTTCAAGTGCAGGGGTTTAGCAGGGCTGGCCAGGGAGCAGAGGTGGGGGTCTAAATGCAAGGGTGAGGATGCAAGGAGAGGGCCTTGGTGGGGGTCCAAATGCAGGAGGGATGGGGCTCAGAAGGCAGGGCTGGGGTTTGGTAGAGAAAGGAGGATCTGGATATAAGGCTGTCTGGATGCATAATGATTTCCATAAAGTGCCCCCCTGCAGCAGTAGAGGAATGGGGACAGAAAGCCGGAAAAGGGGGTGCAGAACCAGGGAAGGTTTCTGAGGGTGGGTTTGGCTCTGCCCTTCCCAATCTATGCAAGAGAAGAGCGCTTTCCCTCACCCCCAGTCCAGCTGAGTTTAGCAGCTAAGTCCAGCATGTGTGGCTGGGAAGGGCTGGGTGCAAGGGTAAGCTCAGTGAGGGGGGAGTGTCCAGTGTGAAGGGGTTGTTGGTGGGGGTTCTGGGTGCAGGGCGTGAGCTCAGTGATGCAGGGCTGGACATGCGGAGAGTCTGACCCAGCACTGGTCTGTGGCGTTTAAGTCTCCCTACAGCGAGCTAGCTTTTCCCTGGCTCTTTCAGGCACACATGACCACTCTTGGGGCCACCTTTGATTCCTTGCTAGAAAGTAATTTTTCTGTAGAGAAGCAAAAAAATCTGTGAATTCTGCACATGTACATCGGTGCAGAATTAATTCCCCCCAAAGTAAACCATTGGCTTCTCACTATCTAATTCCCCAACCAGAAACTTGAGGGCGCAGTGAATTTTTGGTTCCCACAGATTGTATCTGACTGCAGATGAAATTACACATGACACAGTGAACACATACTCCACTGACCCACCCTTGGAACCAAAGTACAGAACGAAATGAGTTATTTTGAGAGCAGTCTTGGTCTCTCTGTACTTAGAGAAGCTGCTGAAGCTCTTCATTTCTGGCAGGCCACATTCAGGGAGCGCATAACCCAAGCTTTCACAAATTAAATATGCATCCTGACTTTTTTTTTTTTTTAAAGACAGCAGTTCTGACACCCTAGGGCTTGCCTCATAGACTCTCCTGACAGATGAGAGGAGAGAATGTGTGGCCATTCTATTCCTGGCTAAGGAAGACAGAGAAGCAGATGTAGTGGCATTAGTGTTTCATGTAAATTCAAAGGTAAATAGCACACATTGGTAAAAGAAGGGGGAGTCACTCTTTTCACTTAGCTTGGCAAGTATCATGGGATTTGGTAGTTTGGTTCCTGATTCTCATGGCCCAGCCTTTGGGACCTTGACACTGTACCAACTCTCCCCCCACCCCCACCCCAGTCACCCTAGCATCTGGCCTCTTGGGACTTGTAAATTTAAAAAAACACCAGTTTTTTTCAGAATTTTAAATTTATTCTCAGAGGAAAGATTCTGTCAATATTTGCTGTTTTACAGAAACCCCTATGAATTGCATGAGCCAGTCCAATTTCCTGGCAGTGCTGGCCTCACACTAGGCTATGTTTATCCTACTATCTACTGAAAGTTAATCAGCAGAGTTACACTGGAGATTAATTTAACCCATTCAGTGCACACACCACATTGTCCATCCCAGCACTGCCAAACATGCTTATTCTGCCCCTTCCAGGTGACCACAACCCTTCGAACAAACTGGGGATTATTTTCCCACTGTTGAGAGTGGATTCCCAACTCCTGCTGTGTAACCACAAATTCCTTACATTGTGATCTTGGTGCAGCAGTCTAGTTCCACTGGGAGTATCATCCATCTGGGCCACGCTGCCTGCATTACAGAGTTGTTGGGGTTGCAAATTAGACCAGGCCTACACTTTGGGAGAAAGCTGACCTAAGGTACGCAACTCCAGCTACGTGAATAGTGTAACTGGAGCCAACGCACCTCAAGGCACATTTCTGTGGCCTACCCACAACGGTAGGTTGATGGGAGATTGTCTCCCATCAACTTCCCTTACGCTTCATGACTCTGGGGAATACCGCTGAGTCAGGGCAGTGCAGTCAGTGGTTGATTTAGGGGAGCGCTTAGTAGACCCACTAAAGATCAATCTCCAGAGTGTCGATCTCTGGATAAGTATATACAAGCCCTTATAGAACATGCAGTTAGTGACAACATGTGTTCCCACCTCCTAGGGCTACAGTAGCCACTGCTGCCAAAAGAAATACACATTAACCCAGCTCAGCTACACGCAGCCATCCAGAAACAGCAATAAGTGATTGGCCGGCCTGTCTAGTGATCATTTCTCCTGCATCTCTCCTTGCTCCTCACGCTTCCATGAGTCATCATCTGCCAACTCAGAGTTGGCCCAACAGTTCAATTTCTGCTCTAGACTTGGTGCCTGTACTACCAATGTTTATGGCTGGAATTACAGCTGGGAATTACAGCTGGGTGTATATATTTAGGTACAGCTGTGGGACCTAAATATATACACCCAGCCAGGGGTAGCGGGTCCTGAGAAGCTTTCCCTTGCTGTGGATATCCCATTCTACCACGTAGGGTTGCCAGGTGTCTGGTTTTGAACTGGACAGTCCAGTATTTGAGCTTTCTGTTCGGGAAACAAATTGAGAAAATATAAATGAGAAAATATAAATGTCTGGTATTTTCTAAATAAGATGTAATGTAGATTGTGATGTAATGTCAAGCGTGTCCAGTATTTTTGTTGAAACCATCTGGCAACCCTATCGACCAGAGCCAGAACAAATGCTATGGTGAGCCCTGGAAGTGCAAGGATATGGAAACAGGCTTCTTTCCAACTCCTACTATTAGAATAAAGCCCTGGCTACTCTGGCCTGCAAGGAAAGCAGGTTAGCACCACTTGAACAACACCAGCTGTTGTGGGGAAGCTGATCACCCAGATCCCTGACGGACATACAAGGGACTCATTAAAACTAGGCCAGTCAAGGCTTGTTGCCTAAAAGTTGAGGGAACTAGGGCAACAGACTCCCACCAATGACGGATTTAGAGTTAGTGAGGCTCTGTGCTCAGCTTCAGTTTTAGCCTGCCCTGCCCCAGGACCTAGCCAAGAAAAAGAACATTCTTATCTCCTTCCCTATTTTTCAATTCTTTTTTTTCCCTTCATCCTCCTCCTATATTATAAGTAATAAGTAAATGAAAGAGTGAGGTACCTTGATTGTTTCTGTAGTCAACTTTTTTCCCCCCCCACAGACCACCTGAAAATTACAGAGGGTCTCAATGGACTACTTAATAATCTTTAAAAAGGTTGTTTGTACCTTTACTTATCTTTTGTAAAGTGCTTTGGATAAGAGCACTTTATAAAAAAAATAACTTTCCTCGCTACACCTGAATGGAGTTTTTGGACCACAGTTTGAGAACTTCTAGTGTAGATGAAAGCATATATTTGTATTACATTAAAGTGAAAAATGTGTAAAAAATTCAAAGTATAGATGATGTGTGATTTTATCTAATTAAAATATGACCATATAGATTACTATTGCAACCACTGTTATATATTTGCAACAAATCTTGTACCAAATGTGGCATGTAAGATGTCTATGAAGATTATGATTTGCTAGTTATGCTATTTGAATGCATGTATCATTTTTGTATTTGAAGTTATTAGTATTGGCTTTACGCCTGATTTCAAATGTTTGTTCCTGGAGTAATGCCCACAAAGTATTTAGCCAGCACATCTTGGAGGGACTTTAAAGTTGGATGGCCCATCAAGCTGTATTTGATTCACAGTGGACCTTGATAAATGCCCATCCACAACTAATAAACCTTCTTGGGAACGTTCAAACTAGCTTGTGGACAATGACTTCTACCCGTAAAGAACTGAGTCATGCACATAGGCGTGCACACAGGGTGTGCCGGGTGTGCCTAGGCACACCCTAATGCAGGGGCAGACTGGCCCCCGCCAGAAGACCCCACCGGGCCGAGGGACTCCAGCGAGGAGGGCGGCAAGCTGACCCCGGCTGGGGAAGGTACCGGGCCGGGGGAAAGGAAACTGTCAACCCGGGCGGCAGCGGATGGACGGAGCTGGGGCTGCACCGAGGGCGGGGTCATGCACGGCACGCTGGAGGGGACAGTGCCACGTCAGCATGGCGTTGCAGCGCCATTTTTAAAAACGGCCAGCTGCAGATCGGAGAAGGAAGGAGATGTGCCAAATGGGGGATGGAGGAGCAGAGCCTGGCTAGAGGTGGGACGGCAGCTGGGCTGGGGCTGCGAACGCCGAGCAGCCCAGCTCCAAGTCTGGCATGTGGTCTGGAGCTTGGGCTGCAGGGATTTCTGGGGCCTGATCGCAGCAGACTCAAGCCCTGCACACTGGAAGACAGAGGAGAGGAGAGGGGATGGGGGGAAAATAGAGGGAAGGGACAAGAGAGGAAGGGGCTTGTGCTGATGGGAGGGGAGCAGGTCAGGAGAAGAAAGGGAAAGGCACCAAGGGACAGCATGGAGGAGAGACA
>CM057848.1:39647721-39666033 GCA_030068395.1 Apalone spinifera
CATGAACTCAGTACTGGTGCACAACACAAAATTCATTCTGCTCATGGGAGAAAATTCTTAGAGGGAACATTTCCCCCAGCCTCTTCGACCCCAAGTTAATGTCACACACATTGGGTTAATGCCATTGCAGGATAGTTGCATGAGGGGGGTTTGATGGGCGCCAAACTAATCTCTATTGGTAGGAGGATGATGGGGAAAATCCTTGGGGGTCTGGGGGTGTCACATGACACCTTTTGCTTTTGGTCATGTGTCCATCTTGCCCTGAGAGTGTTGCCTCCAGAGGCCTGGCTAATGGGAGTCAGGGAATGTGGCTAATGGGGGTCAAAGAGTACATTTTAAAATTCTTTGGGTGCACACTCTAATGAAATGTGCTGCGCATGCCTATGGTCATGCATGGACAGGTGAATTGCTCTTGTGATGGCTCATGTGACTGGGCATCATCTTGGGAACTGTAATTTTCCACAGTAAGAACAATGGCAGAAGGCATAAAAGGCCCTGGGAACATCTTCATTTTGCTTCTTTACTGCTGCCGCCTCTAGACTATGGATTTATGCCAATGCAAGCATTCTAACAAAGGGATCAATGATTTGTCAAGTATATAAACAGGGCAGGCTTTCCTTAATGGGCCATTCAACTTCAACTTATTGACTTGTCCCTTGCATTCACGTGCTGGCTAAATATCTTGTGGGCATTACCACAAGACGAAACAAACATACATGCAGCACAAACATACAGCACAAAGCTGGAAAATGAGTCATTTGTTTGCTTTGCTGCTCCAGTGTGGGAGACCCCTGTCATTGGGAGGTTTGTGCCACAGCACTGTTTATTTAATGGCAAATCCACCCCTTTCCCACTGAATAAGGTCTGGCCCTCAAATTGCTTGGAGACTAAAGCTGCAGGCAACACAAAGGCCATTGGCACCACATGCTGCCATCTGTGAATGTACAGCTAAGTGTCCCTGTAGGTACCAAATCCTAATCTGACCCCTGCCTTCCCCCACACACATATCACTCCATCTGCTTCTGCCCTAAATAAAGGAACACATACACACACACACACACACACACACACACAAACACAAGCAAAGTGTCTCTGGGCATAGGACTCAATGGGCCTTTCACTAAGAACAGAGACTCTCAGATGGTGGTTTGTGAGGCAGAGAACAGGTCTGACACTGTACGATTCTTCCAATGCTGGGGACTATCTCAGCCTTGGTAAAGCAGCTCTGGGCTGTTTCTGCCCTCTTCCTTCCCAGGGTGCTGGGATCCTGACCAGAGCCATGAAGGGGCAGAACACTACACTGCATTGCTCATTCTCTGCTTCTGGACATAAGACAAGGCAGAGAGAAGTTAAACTTGAACTCTGCCTCATTCTGTTCCCTTAAGAGAAATGCACCCTCAACAAACCCCTATCCTCCTAAAGGGAGGAGGTTCCAGGCCTCTGCTTTCCCATCTACCCTTCCCCATAGAAATTCCCCCCACATCAACAATTCATACCCCTTAGCCTTCCCTGCCTTTGTAGGTTGTTCTGGCCCTGCTTCAACTCCCAACAAAAGCAGCTCTTTTTAGCTTCCCCTCTACAGATCTTGAGAAGACAGCTCTGTAATACATTCTTACCCGATGGGAGGGGTGTTTGTTTCTGACACATAAATAACTCTTACCCTCAGGACAGGCCAGACCTAAACCCATCAATCCTTAAACCAAAGCATCAAAAATAAAATAGAGGCACACAGGAATCCTGGAGAAGTCACTCTACTACCTTGTACATCAAGGTAGGTATGAGTAGCTCCAAAGCCAAAAAGCATGGCTGGTGTATCCTAGCCTCAGAAAACTCCCCAAATGAGCTAACATGCTGCTCCAAATTCCTGCTTTTACTGCAGGGCCATTGGATCTGGGGAACACAATTGTTTCCCCCTGCCCACCGCTGCCGCTCAGACCAGAGGAAGAGCTCTGTACAAGCCTGGAAGCTCATCTTTGGTCAAATAAAATATATTACTTCACCCACCTTATTAAGCCATTGGAAGGCAAAGCTGCCTCCCCCAGGGTTTGCCTTCCATGTGGTAGAGACTAGAATGAAGTTGTGGGGAAAAGAGTGCTAGGGTCTTACTTGTAGGTTTTGGTTTTATCCAACCAGATGCCAGAAAGCAGAGCTCCAGCCATGCCAGATACTATAATGGTGAGTCCAATTCTTCCAGCATTCACCTCCTCCCCCTGTGGTAAGACACACATCAATACAGGAACTAGTTAATGGTCAACAGCAAGTGGGGCTAGATGGCTAAAAGGGCCTCAAAGGTGGAGATACTGATGGCCTTTCAAATCTTCCTGTCTACTAGTCTTTGGGTCGGCTTGGTCAAGAGACACAGGCTCAAGATTTACCAGGCACGTAGGCTAACTGCTTAACAGTGTGGGGAGCCAACCCCAGGGAAAAGATACTCCCAGGTATCCCAGTCCTAGCCTTTCCCAGCAGTAGATACATTAGGGAATGTTACAAAAGCTCTAGCTATGAAGAACTCCCCACTCCACCATGAGAAGCCAATGTACTGAAAGGTGTAGGAGCAATAAATGTGGGAGATTCCACAAGCTCTGGTTCCCCACAGGGCAGAAGTCCAGAATCTATGGGCACAGTTTTGGGAGTGAAAGGAGCTTTGCCTCCCCCCAAAACTACATTGTTCTAACCAGACTGGGCAAACCCTGGAAATGGCTCCACACTCCCATCCTCTCCTCTCCCTGACGCCTCTTGGCTAGCTTGGAGGAAGCTGGAGCCAAGCAATTCAAGGTAGCTGCTGCACTGGCTTGTGCCATGAAGCAGTGGGCCTTGATGCTTCTCCATCTCCTGCTGGTGCCCAAGGCTGCAGCTGCTCCTCAGCTCCCAGCCACTTTTGATGCTCAAGAAGCTGCTAAACTGTCCCTGGTGGAGACCTGGCTCCAGAGCTGGCAAGGCCTGCGGGAAGCAGCCACCATGGAGATGGATGGGGAGAACCCTCCTCAGGAAGAGATGGGCCTCCCAGCACACAGCCTCTAGCTAACATTCTGCCTGCACCCTGAGCTATGACCCCTTTCTGCACTCAGCTCCTAGCTATCCCCTCCCTGCACCCTGAGCAGGATTCAAACTTTTTGAGCTGAATCCTCTTAGATTTATAATTTTTGGTTGCACCTCCCTGCAACATGGAGTGGCCTGCTGATTTGAGTCAGGGGTTGAAGGTGGCACACCCTCCCTGGTCCCCACCACACAGAGTTGGCCCAAGCCCTAGTGGGTCCCACCCCCTCAAAACAGAAGTCAAACTATGCAAATGCCCAAGGCCTGCCCAGCAGCCTGAGTCCTGAGAATGGCATCCCACTAGGCAGAAGTTCCTCCATCACTTGGCCCAGTAGCTGAAGTCCCAAGGCCCTCTCCCAGAGATTTAACAGCATGTTGGGAGGGTGTTCAGAAAGAAAAAAGGTGAGAACCACTGCTGTAGGGAATGAAGCACAAAAACGGTCTGGGTAAGTTCACAGAAGTACAACTTATTATGGTGCGGGGGCAGGGCCCACTATCCTACTTTGCTTCAGTGGAGAAGAGCTGTAAAGAACAGGGATAAGAGCACTGACTGGTGGCAAAGGAAGCTCACAGTAGCTCCAGTGCCAGTCTTGCCCAGGAGGAGGTGCTGTTGCATCATGCTTTCTGCCAGTGGTTCTCATCCTGTGCCATGTAGCTGGGATGTCACGCTACAACTCTTACTGGACCACAAGTGACCCGTGGGACATGGGTTAAGAGCTTTCTTTTGACAGCAATGCTGCAGGAGAGCATATCAAAGGCACTTACTGGATAGTGCTGGATCACCATGCGGTTCAGCAGAGTGGACAGAGCGTAGAAGCAACCAGTGTTCAAACCTGAGAGGGGGGGATAAAAGCACAGCACATTCACAGCCTGCCATTCTCTGTGCCTGTTTTTCAACCAGAGTACCAGGCCACAAAAGGAATCCTGGTGGCTCCGGTCAGCACCGCTGAGTTGGCTGTTACAAGTCCGGTCGGCAGCACAGCAGGACTAAGTCAGACTCTCTATCTGCTCTCTACTCGGCTCCTGGAAGCAGCGGCATCTTCCCCCCCCCCCCCCCCCCCCCCCCCCCCCCCCCCCCCAGCTCTTATGTGTAGAAAAACAGTTAAATGGAGTAATTTCTAGACTCCAAAGTAAAGAAACTTTAATTCTGTGTAAAACCTTTCTTTGAAATCTGTAATAGGGAGAAAGTGCATCCCCCCTCTGGCTCCTATATGCCATACACTGCCCCTGCCTCAGGGACCAGCTCTGCAGCTCTCATTGATTGGGAACTGGCTAATGTGAACTGTAGGAGTGATGCCTGCAGATGGGATGGCACACAGAGCCACCTAGCCATGCCTCCAAATAGGAGTTGGAAGGGGTGGACATGCCACTATTTCCAGGAGCTGCATGAAGTAAGTGCCCCCCAGAGCTTTCACCTCTGAGCCGCCTCTTGTGCCCCAACCCTTTACCCCTACTGCCTTCAAACCCCTTGGTCCCAACCCAGAGACTCCTCCTACACCCCAAACTCCTCACCCTCAGCCAGAGCACTCACCTACTCCTATGCCCCAACTCTGTCCCATCTTTGCCCCTCCTCCCACCCTCCAAATCTCTCAATCCCAACCCAGAGCCCCCTCCTAAACCTTGAACCCCTTATTTATGGCCCCATCCCAGAGCCCACACCCCCAGCCCAGAGTCTGTACCCCCTCACACACTCCAAACCCTTGCCTAAGGCCAGAGCCCCCTCCCATACTGCAAACCCTTTGGCTCCACCTCCAAGTCTGAAGCCCCCTCCAGCACTCCAAACCCTCATCTCTGCCCACCCCAGAGCCCACACCCCCAGCCAGAGCCCTCATCCCCTCTTTCATCCTACTCCATGGGTTAGCCCAGAGCCCCCTGCAGCACTGATCTTCTCATTTCTGGCCCCAGCCTAGAGCCTGCACTCCCTAGCCAGGACCCTTCCCGCTTCCAACACCCCAATCCTGATCCAGCCCAGTGAAAATGAGTGAGTGAGTACAAGGCAAGTGAGTGACAGAGAGAGTTGGAACACAGTGAGCAGGGGCAGGGCCTCAGAGGACAGGTGGGGTGAGGATATTCAGGTTTGTGAGTAGAAAATTGGCAACCCTACTGCTGGATGAAGAAAGGTTGGGGAGCTAGACAGAGTCTCTGTTCTAATCCAGAGACACAGAAGAGGTCCAGGCATCAGGCACGGCGCGTGGGGGCACAGTGTTGTACAGCGAGGCTGGAGAGCCCGCAGAATGGCTGGCTGCCTTGGGCCGGGCAGCTACCAAGCAGCTACTTCTGGAGGGATGGGAGGGCTGCTGGGCCAACCAAAGCAAGCTATATCTCAGTCAGTAGGTGGGCTGAACCCTGCAATTTCAGAGTTGCTCTTTATCTGAATTGGGGGCAGAGGAAGAGAAGGTTGTACATGTTTTTTAGAGGTAATAGGGATCTTAGTGGGCCCAATCTCCAGAACCTTTTCCCTGTAGGGCAGTGGTTCTCAAAGTGTGGTCCGCAACTACATTGCAGGTGGGCCACAGGCTTGGGGCTTGCCCCTTCCCTGCAGCAGGGAGCTTGCGCTGGTGCTCAATTCTCTCCCCATCCCCACAAGGTTGGAGTGCCAGCACCAGCTTCCTGCAATGGGGGGTGAGGATTGAGCCTTGCGTGTCGGATCCAGTTTGTGGGAGGAGGAAGTGGCTCTGCATGCTGCCGCTCCCCCTCCCACTGGCTGGGGGAACAGCAGCACAGGAAGCTGCTCGCATGAAGGCTTTTCCCGCTGCTCCCATTGGCTCGAATCATGGCTAATGGGAGCAGCGGGGGCCAGAGCCTGGGAGCAGTTCCCCCATCCTCAATCTGCTCCTACATCCTAACTCCCACTGCTGGTGGTCCGTGGAAAGGTCTGTGTTGAGCAGGGTGACCATGGGCCACAAAGTTTGAGAACCACTGCTCTAATACATCAGGGGGTAGTTGAGTTAGTCTGTACAGGATAAACTTAAAAAACAACAAATAGTTTAGTAGCACTTTATAGACTAACAAAATATGTAGATGGTATCATGAGCTTTCATTGGGCACAGCCCACTTCTTCAGATGCTCTAATCAGTGGTCTCCAACCTTTTTAACCACAAGATCACTTTTTCAATTTAAGTGCAAAGTAAGATCTCTCTCAAACCCAAATACCCTTGCCCTGTTTCTTTCCCACCTCTTCTCCAAAGCCTCACCCTGCTCACTCCATTGCTCTTCTTCCCCACCACCACTCATTTTCACCAGGCTGGGACAGCGGGTTGGGGTACAGGAAGAGTTTCAGGGTGCAAGCTCTGGGAAGGAGGGTGTAGGGGGACTCACATCTGGGGCAGGAGGCTGGGTGTAGGAGGAAGTTCAGAACTGGGACAAGGGTTCAGGAAGCAGGCTCTGGCTGGACACCGTTTAACTGAGACCACTTCCAGGTAGTGGAGCAGTGGGGTTAAGGCAGGATTACTCCTACCCTGGCCCTGCACCACTCCTGAAAGCATCTGGTATGTACAGCAATAGATCCATGGTACCATGTGCAGTTCTCAACTACAGGCACTGAGCCCACAGCTTCTACTGGCCATGGTTCCCCATTACTGATCAATGGGAGCTGCAGGAGTGGTGTTTGCAGGCAAGGACAGCATGTGGAGACCCCCAGCTCTGCCTTTCTCAGGAGCTGCAGGACGTGCCAGTCTCTTCCAGGAGCAGCAATTACCACAGGGATAATTACTTCAGCCACGACAGGTCAGGCATTTTAAAACTCACTACTCAAATAATTAAATTTAAGTGTAAGAGAGAAATAAAAATTATTAAATGCACAGACCGGTAAAAAACCAAAAATAACCCACTTTGCAAGCTGTAAAAGAAGTAACAACCACCCTCCATGTATGTGTTGGATTGGCAGATGAGAGTGAAGGAGAGTGTGTGTTTGTGAGAATGACAGACACACATAGTATGTGTGTGACAGATTTGCAGGGCTTGCCAGCTGCGCGGTTCTGCACTTTGCACATGTGCAGATTGTTCTGCGCTGGCTCTTCTGGGTTGTAATCTACTCGCCACAGGCGAGTAGATTACATTATTTGTCGAGCCCTGCAGATTTTCATTGCCAAGCTCCCTCTATCCCCTTCTCTCTGTGTGGAGGTAGGGTAAAGAAGTGGGAAGAAGGGAGGACACCCGAACATCAGCACCCCTCTTCTCCCTCCCACACATAGTGGGTGGAGGGGCAACTGAAGTGCCAGCGCTTGATAGCTTCCTGGCCAAACCAGTCAGGATCACCTGTCAGAGGCTCCAAGATCTACTGGTCGATCCTGATCTACTGGTTAGTGACAACTGCTCTAATGCAATCACTCTTCTCAGCCCATTAGGGTGTGCAGCTCACAAATGAGCTCTCTTGACTTTCTTGTTCTGCCCAAGCATGACAACCACAAAATGACTGGGCTGGGCTATGCTGGGGTCAGTGAACAGCTCAGAGTCCTACTCATTCTTGACTGGCCTCATTTATCGCCTACTCCACCCCACCAAGGCAGAACTTTAGCTACTCACCCAGATTACTGCTGGGTTGACAGGGCCTCACCTGAGGAGCTCAGATCCAATTAACATTGCAATGCCAATGCCAATGCCAATGATCAAGAGTGAGCTCAAAGAGGGTCCCAGCTGAAGGCTTCCTCACAATGGGGAACCTGCTCGCTCCTCCTTCCCTCAGCAATAGCCAGCAGGAAGTCCTAGTAACTGAACAAGAGCTAAGCAATTTGCTGAGCAGTAACAGCACTTTCCCAAACCACTGTGTACATGGGGAAAGCATGACCAGTCACACACAAAAAAATCACTGAAGCCTTAAAGAGATGGTAATCCTACCCCCATGTGGACACTTCTTTTCCACTATAAGGGTCACTTTGCTTTAGCTTATGCTCCTTCCCAAGGGACACAAGCTACACAAAATCAGCAACTCTTAGGCTATGTCTACACTACGTAGCTATTTTGGGACACTTTCAGTACCCTGAAATAGCTATTCCGCATCTTTAGAGCAAGCCTGTTATTTCTAAATATAACGAGCTCGCTATTTCGATGTTCCTGTAAACCTCATTCCATGAGGAATATGGGACATTTCAGAATAGCACTCTATTTCAAAATGTGGTGCTGTGTATACAGCACCAAATTTCAAATTTCAAAATTAACACAAAATAATTTTGTGTAGCTCAAATTGCTTAGTTTATTTCAAGCTCTGGGTACAATACCCTTACTGTGTGACCACTTTTATTCTGGTGTGAGTCATATCTGTATTATTCTACTGATTTAAATTTTCAACATAGGCTATGCTGAGAAAGATTTCCCATATGGACTAAACCCATAATGGTCAATTCAATCCTCTTCTCAGAAAGTCTTTTACCATCTTTGCAGATGGTTTTTCTTTAAGGCTTCAGTGAGCATTGTGACAGTTGGTAGGGCTCATAGGTTTCACCTATTACAGCCCATGCATCCCTATGTTAGGGATAAACATGTTTTAAAGCCCCTGCATTGAGCTGTAATCCTTCATGCCCAGTCAAGTGCAAAATTCCCACACTGTTCTCTCTGTCTCTTTCTCCCTCTCAAAGGCAGAGTAACAGCAGGAAGCACCCCAGGGTACAGTAGAAAGGAGCAATATAGTAGCCCACACGCAGGACTGGGAAATTCATAAACTCATAAATTCTAATCTCCACTCTGACACTGACTCCCCTTCTGCAGCCCTCAGCATGTCACTTCCCCGCCACATGGTTCAGTTTCCCCTAACAACAGAGCAGCAACCACCATCTATGAAGCACCTTGAAAGTGAAAAACCTTTAGTGGTGCAGGAGCAGCAGCCAGAGGGGAGATCCACCTCCTTAACGTCCAGCCTCTGCCAACACACTGATGAGTGTGGTCCAAGGATCTAGCTTGAGTAAAATATATCCAGCAGACAGACACACACATGGCCCCAAGGGAAACCGAGCCAGACTGAATGGCAGAAACTCCTGAGAGACACAGCAGCAAGGGATGTTATCAATTCCTGACATGTTCTCTGTACAGGAGATACCCTTCACTCCAAAAGCCACCAGGTGAGTCAGTAACCTCTGAGAGATAAGATAGGAGGGACATCTGAGAAAACACTGCAATGGGAGTCAGCAGCAGGAATACCCACCTCCCCTCCCCCAGTGCTGAACCTTGCTCTTCACAAGATGAGGATCTGCCAGCAATGTTGCTGGCTCACTTCATCCCCCATTCTGGAACACAGTTTATTAAGGGTCACTTCACTGATAGCAACAGAAATAGAAAGAAGGCGCATGAAAAGTTAACACATGTTCTCTACCTACTGTGGTTTTGGCTCAAAGCTGCATGTCAAACAATGCATGTTCACGTGTGGAGTATACACACACAAGGAATGCCTTATATCAACCTAACCCTGGATGTAGACAGCACTATGCCAACAGGAGATTTTCACCTATCAAGTTGCTGAGCATTTTAGCATCCACCCAGAAGAGATTCAAATGCCGCTCAGCTGATTAGCAAAGTGCACACAGCAACCAGATCTGGCAGCATTTATTTCTATGGTGATGCACATTCACACATCCTTCAGTGCACATAAACTTTATTCTTCAAATGGATGGAAAAAATTAGAGGGAACATTGACTACCACCCCTCAGGGAGGTGGAATACTCTCTCATTGGAGTAGATAGCATCTTCATTAGGCACTACAGTGGCACAGCTGCACCCATGCACTGCTGTAGCACTGTATGTGTAGTAGACTAATCCTCAGACACACACAAAGAACTGTTTTGCTTTAGGGCCCTCAAAGTCTCAGTCACTTTATCTTTGTTGTTAGAGAAGTGAAAGTCAAGGGTGTCAGGCAGAACCAAGTGAATAGAGGAACAAACACACACAAGCCACCAAAAAGAAATGTGCCATCACTAGCCAGCCTTTTCAAATCTCCCAATGACTCTGAAAGGAAGAATTATACCAGGAAGATCAGATTCTAAAGAAACTCACACCAAGAGGCCCTTCTTATCACTAGCACTGAGTCACTCTAATTAGTATCTGATCCCTTTCCCTTCCTTACACACTTACACCCACCAAAAGAAGGTATGGTTCAGGACTGCATGATCTGGGAAACAGAATGGCATGGCAGAGTAACCTGGGAGATCTGAGGGTTACTTCTAGAAAGCTCTGCTGCACTCACCAGGGAGAAAGGACTAAATGACCCAATAGATCTTTTGCAGCTCCAAAGTGAACATCTCACTGTCCTCAACCCTTGTTAGTCACCCAGATGTTCTATTAGCCACTTGTTTTGGCAAAAAAAACCCGAGAGGGGGCTGGAGATCCCAGACTGTGCTCCAGATCCCAATCAAGAGCTTTTCTTATGTACAGTGTATCCTGTTCAGGACAGGCCTTTGGAATGGCCATCAGAGACCCCAGACAGCATCCCAACAAAGGGGCCGTTGTGAGCAGTATCTGGATTCCCACCTGACCTGCAGAGAGCAGCTGGGCTGATGGAGGCAGCAGGCAGGTAGGTGAGCAGCAGCATAGGGAGTGAGGAGACAGGCGCTGCAGGGGACAGCTAGATGACCAGCTGACTCTGAGGCAGGGGTGTACCTCCACCCCCTGTCCCATGTCTGCAGCCGTTGTTGTCCCTCTCCTTCCTCCCGGAGCTGCCCCTACCCATTCTAGACTAGGATCACCCTCCTGTCTGCTGCGGCAGGGATGGGGTAGGCTGATGTTAGGGTGAACCCCTGCCAAAGGCCTCCAAATTGAAGAGATAGGAGGGGGGATCTGTGTGCGCTGCTCCCTTTGGTTGTTTGTGTCTAAACACAAGTCCTCAGGCTCCTGGCTGGAGTGCAATCTTAAAAAGACAGCACACTCATATGCTCCGGCATGCAATTATTCTCTCTCCCTCTCCCCCCAATACATAAAACCAGGGCTCCCTAAACTCAGGTCTAGGGATGTGAAAGATTAACTGGGTAATTCTTACCAGTTTGCCAGTAATGGGGGGAGAATGGAGCAACTCCCCATCTGCAACAGGCAGGGGGCTGCTCCAGCCCCGCAGGGGGCCTGCCACATGCAGGGGCTGCTCCTATGTCCAGAGCAATCTCCGTCCGTTGGAAGCCCAGACCCGCTGCTGAGAGGGGCTGCTCCGGCAGGGGCTGGGAGCCAGCAGCAGCCCCAGCACAGGGCTGAGGCCAGGAGCCCCATGGACTGGGGGCTGCTCCACCCAGGCTGGAGCAGTCCCCAGCCTAGGATCCCACTTGAGTTGGTTAAAGGCTAGGTAAACCTAACATTTTACCAGTTAATTCATTAATCGAGATTTAACATCTCCACTCAGGTCACTGCCCCTGGGCTGGGCTGATGCATCAACAGCTGTACCCTTCTCCCTTTCCTTTTGCACCCCCCACGATGCTTGGAGTGAGTCCAGTGTGAGAGCGAGCAGCAATACCAGCTGCTTTGTGCATCCAAGTGAGTCAGTTTCCCCATGTGAGTGCAGGAGGGGGATACAGGGGTTAGGAATACATAGGGTGCAAGGTGTAGGAATGAAGAGGGCACAGGGGAGGGGCTAGAGCCACAGGGGGGAGTTGCAGGCATTAGGAGTAAAAGGGACACAGTGGAGGGGTTGTGGGCATAGGAGGTTTTAGGGAGTAGGAGTGAAAGAGGCTCAGTGGAGGCTATGTCCATACCCACTCCAGTCCCTGCACAATCTCTTCCCCTGCTGGTTACACAGGGTCTCACACTTTCCACTGGTTATGGAAGTTGAGCAGTTCTTTGCCCATATTATAACAGAGCAAGCATGGGCAGTGGGTGACCCCATGACTTGGGAAGGCAAGCCTCCCTAGCCCCGCCCACCAGAGCCCATGCTTCCCTACCACTCACCTGTCCCTTGCCCAGCCTCCTCACCCCTCAACCCCTCCCCCAATCTGGCTGCTGGCCTTTGCCCCCTCCCTGCCCTATTGTAGCACCTCCCAACCTCCCCTAACTCCTTTGCCCCCTCCCCCACTCATGTGCCCCATCCCTGGAGCTCCAGGGAGCCAGTGCGTAGCGTGGCCCCAGCTCCAGAGGTCCGAAGAGCCAGCAGGCGAGCGGCCCCAGAGCTCCAGAGAGGTGGCCAGCAGGCATGGCACAGAGCTGGGCATGGGTGGGGCCAGATGAGGCAGTTTGGGAAGGAAGTGCCTTCCCCTGCCTAGGATACCGGCTGCCCATTAGAGCAGATATGCCTGTGTAAGGGACTGTGAGCAAGGAAGACCTGACTCCTGCTAGCAGCCCGGGCCAGATATTGGTCAGCACCGCCCAGGGAGGACTCATCTAGGCACACACAGTAGCAGGCAGATCCCCTGCCTTACTTGTCACTTAGCAGAGCTGAAACTGAATCTTACCATAAGTGACTATCAGCAGGACAAAACTGCTATTGCGGAGCAGGCTGAGGATGGACTGCACATAGGAATATTCCTCGGGTGGCTTTGACTGGATCAAGGCCTGGGCCCGGCTTGGGGGAAACGGGGGCTTCTCCCGGAACACTGGAAACAAACAGAATGAACCAGTTAATCATAGGGCCTCAGGGAACCTGGGTTGGGGGTGGAGGGAATATTATGGAGTGAGGCAAGAAAATAAGTCTATAAACACACACTCCCCTGCAGCTCTAAACTTCCCTTTTGAGCTTCCTCAGGGATATGAAGGGACGGAAAGCCTCTAAGAGAAAGGAAACTCCAGCACCATAACCCCCACCCTCAGAGGAAGCAGCTGAGAAAGCTCATTGCCTGTCAGCTGACATTTTATATTTGTTCAGTGCTCAGAAGTGGGCCTAAGCACAGAGGACTAACAGGCCTATTAATGTATCGGTCTACACAGAGTATTCAACTTCAAAACATGCAATTGGCAGTGACGGAGTGAGAGGGATGTTGGAAATGAAAACATGGCAGGCCCTGTGCCCTAAGGTGGGAGCTGTGCTGTGCAAAGTTCTACTCCAGGCTCCAGGCTTTGGTCAGGTTTCGTGCCTTAGGGAATAGTGCTCTGCTCTGTTTGGTCAGAGATCTGGCTTTCATTCCAGGTCGAGGCTTGTCTGACCAACCTCCCTAGAGGTGATTATTTATATCAGGCAAATGCCTATGAATTCCAACCAAAGAACAGGGTCTCACTGTGCGAGGCACTGTATACGCATGGAACAAAAACAATAGTCCTACCCCAGAGAGTTCATAATCTGCATGTCAGGCAGGGCACAATAGGAGGATGAAAGATAAATGGCTGGAGGAATAAAGTTCCAATAAAACAGAACTCAACGGGTCTCAGTTTAGTGCTCTGCTTTGCCGTCCATTCACTTCCTTGGGGGTCTCTCACCTCTAATCTAATGGTTTACCAGGCTTCATTATACCACTTTCTGCCCTTAATCCCTTCTCCCTTTCACCGATTCCTGACTTCTCTTCTCCCAACTGGGCACAGTCTGTCCCTGCATCACGTCACGGCCCCCTATTTTCCCCTAAGAATGGAGCCCTTGGGGATCTCCAGCAATTGATCCTGGCACCCTGTCTGCATATGCTCTCTGCTGACGCAATTTCTAGGCTAGTTCTGACAGACCCTGTCCGTTCTAGGGACTTCAGACAGGCTGACAAAGGATACAGGGGATAACCTGATTCTATATAGATTTTTGCACTGTGCTTATCACCCAAGTGAATTCAAGTAGCACATTAAATAACATGATCAACATCTGTCATATATTGTTTCTTCTCTTAGGCCTTGTCTACACTGGCATATTTTGTCACCAAAAATAGTGAGAGCGTACACATTACAATGCGATTTTTTTGAGAAAAACATCCAGTTTTGCCAACAAAAAACTTCCACCTTTGTGAGACTTTTGTCTTTTCTCCTCCTTTTATTGTTGACAAAGAGTGTGGACTTAAATATGCCTTATACCAGTGGTTCTCAAACTCTTTGGTCCACAGCCCACCGAACGCAGACCTTTCCGTGGACCACCAGCCAACCACTCATGATGACAAAATGGGTCAGGAGTGGGATGGGGTAAAGGTCTGGCTGGGTGGTTGGGTGCAGGAGTGAGGTAGAGGGATCTGTGTGGCAGGCAGGGGAGGTTTGGGATGGTCTGGTGGGCTGCTAACAGTCTTCAAATATGCTAAGGGCGGCTATGAAGATGAGAGTGATCAGTTGTTCTTTCTTAACCACCGAGGACAACAAGCAAATTGGAAGCAAGGTAAATTTAGATTAGATATTAAGGAAAAAAACCTTTCCAACCATAAGGGTAATTAAGTTGTGGAACAGGCTTCCAATGGAGGTTGTGGAATCCTCCTGACTGAAGGTTTATAAGAACAAGTTAGACAAACACCCACTGGGCATGGCCTAACTATACTTAATCCTGCCTCAGTATAGCAGGGTGGATGAGATGACCTTGCACGGCTCCTGCCAGCTGTACACTGCTGTGGTACCTATTTCTTGGGGAAATTCATTCCACAGTCTCAGACCTGCTCTCAATAAAGCTCTGTCTCCTGACCAAAGAAATACACCCTTACTGTAAAGAGTTACATTGTGGCAGAGGAGCAGAGCTGTCAACCACAATCTTCATCTCAGAGCTCTGATCTTTTAGATATGCTAGATCCAGACCATGCAATGCCTCCGAGACAAGGACCAAGACCTTGAATTTGATCAGAAATTCCATGGGTAAATAGAAGACAGGTTTGCTTCTGTTGACTTTTACTGCTGAGGAGACATACTGCAGTGTTCTATACTAAAGCTTCAGAGGGGTAGCCGAGTTAGTCTGTAACAGCATAAACTTAAAACACAACAAATAGTCTGGTAGCACTTTAAAGACTAACAAAACATGTAGATGGTATCATGAGCTTTCAAGGGTAAAACCCACTTCTTAGGATGACATGAGTTGTACCCACGAAAGCTCATGATACCATCTACATGTTTTGTTAGTCTTTGAAGTGCTACCAGACTATATGTTGTTTTTTAAGTTTGTTCTATTCTAGTTGGAGTTTCCTAGGTATACTGCATTGTTGTAGTCCACCTGAGAAGTAAAGGTGTAAATAACTGAGGTCATCATCTACCAATATGGAGAGATTACAAAGCATTACATGCAGATGCCACATGAGAGCTTAGTGTCTCAGGGTACGTTTACACTGCGGCGCTATTTCGGGATACTTCCGATATCCTAAAATAACTATTCTGCATCTTTTAAACAAGCTCATTATTTCAAAATAGCTTTTGAAATAACAGACTCGCTATTCTGACGCCCCGAAAACATCCCTGTAAACCTCGTTCTACAAGGATTAAGGGACGTTTCAGAATAGCTGTATTTACACAGCGCCAAATTTTGAAATAAACTATTTTGAAATACACTCGAAATAAGCTATGCAATTTGCATAGCTCAAATTGAGCAGCTTATTTTGAGCTACGAGTGCATTGTAACACACACTCAGTGAAGAATCTATCAATATTCCTAAACTCTTGAACAAATTGAGCAGTTGTGGGTGCGTGCCTTACAGCCAAAAGACAATGGCCGTAAACTTTTCAAAATGCTTTGCTCTGCCCACTGGCATCACCTCTGAGCTTCTCAGGTTCAGTTTTAATCAGCTGTTCTCCATGTATGGGCTGGTCTTGTCCAAACATAGGAACATTTTGGTGCTTGCAGTGTCATCACATGAAAGACAGATAAAGCTGAGGATCTTCTGCATACAGCTGGCACTTGAGTCCATGTTATCTGGCTATTTCTCCAAATGGTTGTATGTAGATGTTAAAAAGGACTGGAAAGAGAATTGATCCTTGTGGAACTCCAATTGTGAGGGGGCCCTAGTGATAAAGGTGCAGTTTCCCATCACTGTTTGTGAGGCACATCCTAAGAAGGACTCAAACCATTTTAATACATTACTTTGATTCTTGCCACTGCTCTCAGATTATATAGCAATATCTCATGATCAACTGAATTGACTGCTACAGAGAAATTCAAGAGGATGAGAATGGAGGTCTTTATCTACTGACAGCAGATATTCCATCATTGTCAGTAAAGGGCATTCAGTTTCATTCCTTGGCCTGAATCCAAATTGTGCTGGGTATAGAATGTTTGCTTCAATTAGAAGAGCTTGGCCTGAGGATAGTTTCTCTGTGAGTAAGCACAGGAATGGGAGGTTTGTTGCCTTTAACTGATGTGTCCAAGCTGGGTATCTGCAATGTTGGTCAAGCTATTGCATGTTTGAAAGAGGAAGGGAAGATTCCATTGCCAAATGATTGTTGGCTATTTTGGTAATGGGTGGCAGAAACCAGAATGGGGTCTTGGGGAGATTCCTTTAGGTTAGGAGTAGGGAATCTATGTTCCACAGATTGGATCCAGCCTTAGGCTTACTTACATCTGGTCTGCAGCAAGTCTCTGTACCTCAGCGTCCCCCTGTCCCCATGGGGCTGGAACATGAGCACTGGCTTGCTAGAGGAAGCCCTGAGCCTCAGTTCCCCCCCCCCTCCCCACAACCCTGGCTTGTTTGGATTAGCTCAGTGAATGTTTTTTATTTTTCTTGTTGAGAGTAAGAAGTAACCCTCTATGTGAACACACGGAAGGCACCGTGCTGGGGCACTGCCCCAAATTGCCCCTGCCTCATGCCCTCCTCGATACAGAAGACGTATATACACCATCTGATCCTTTCATCCATCCCTCCCACACGCTTATTTGCCCCCTCCTTACCAATGACGACGAGGATGAAAAGCACTGTTGCTATGGCTGCAATGATGAAGAACATGATGCTGATGTGATAGGCAAGCTGTTCCTGATCCTCCAAGTTGGGAACCAGAACGGGTGGGACAACGAAACCCACTGCAATCCCAAGCTAAGCAGAGAGATCAGGAGAGAGACAGAATTAGATGCAGAGTGAAGGAAACCTCCTCCACAATCTCCAGGCTAGGACCACAATCAAGGGACTCAACCCCAAGATGAAGTCTACCCTCATGAGGTGATAAGAAAGCCCATACTCAATGATCCAACAATCAAAATAAAATAGAAAGTAACTACTATTTGAGCAGAACCCACAACAAATAACTGGTGTGAAAGTGTACCCTACTGGCCCCACAGCTGTAGTAGTGACACCAATCAACCCCAGCAGCTTTCCTTACTCTGTCAATATCTCTACTGGCTCAAGTCAGTCAAAGAAGTTTAAGCCCAAGAGGAAGATGAGCACTAAAAGGCACACAAATGATTTGAAATCCTTAAGACCAGCATCCTAAATCCAAAGATGTGTTTCCTTAAGCTCAGCACTGGCTGTCCCCATTCTGAGATTTCCTACTTTGAAAGACTCTAAGTAGAGGCATCTGCTTCTTTGGCCTGGTTACACTCAGTATCTGACAAAAGAATGACCCAGTTTGGCCAATCTACCCCAGTGTCTTGTGGGGATGTGAATGGTTAATCGGTAAGCATTACCCTTACTGGGTGATGCTTAGTGGTTATAGTTAACCAGCAGGGGCTGGAGCAGCCCCCCCCCCCACTCTTGTGCCCCCTCTCTGCTCTGTGGAGAAAGGATACAGAGTGGGAGGGAGCACCTTGACATCAGCATCCCTCCTCTCCCTCCCCTGCCCTGCCCAGAAAGCATGAGGCTCCCCAAGGGGAGGGGCAGCTCCAAGGCGAAGGGCAGGAGATGAGCAGCAGTGGGGGGAGGGGCAGCTGAAGTGCTGGCACTTGATAGCCTCTTGGCCAAACCCATCAGGATCACCTGTCAAAGGCTCCAAGATCTACTGGTTGGTGACCACTGCAGTAGACCAAGTATTCACAAGTATCTGGGACTAATAGTATGGTGACCTGCCACCATCCTCTACCAACAGGGATTGGTTTGGCTCCCACAGGACACCTCCCCTACCCCCAGGCAACTATCCTGCAATTGCATTAACCCAATTTGCATTGCATTAACTTAGGGGGGGAGAAGCTGAGGGAAGTGTTCAAGTGTTCCCTCTAAGATTTTCCCTCCCATGAGCAGAGTGGGTTTTGTCTTGGGCACCAGTATTGAGTTCATGTGTGCTTGGTTAGATATGTGCTATTGTGGCACCTAGGTTATTAATAAATATCTTTATAAACCTCTTCCTTTTCCCTCTGTTGCCATGTCCCCTACCCTCCCCTTACCCGATCTGCTTCCCTGATGCTTGCTGCTCCCCCACCCGCTCTGCTGTCCTGGCTCCTGCCCTTCTCACTCCCCTCAGCACTTTGGGAATCTGTCCTACTGTCCTGCACCATCCCTTCTCTGCCCCCTGTGCCCACTCCTCCTCTAGCCCCACTCTGATCATGTGAGCTACCCCTCCTTATCCCCTCTTCTAACACCT
>CM057848.1:39666133-39679233 GCA_030068395.1 Apalone spinifera
CCCCCAGCACAAGCCCCCTCCTCTTCTCATCCACCTTCCCCTTAGTTCTCCCCCTACCCCTTCCCTCACCTTCTGCTTTTGACTTGGAAAGCCGTTTGCGGGCACTGAAGCAGGGGCCACAGTACTCTTTTTATTACCCTGGCCCAGCCCTAGAAGCCCCCGCAACTCCGTCCCCAACTGCTCCTGGGGTGGGACCATGTGCCAAGACTAGAGCAGAGGCCACCCACAGTGCTATTTTTAGTATAGCAGTCCCAGTTCCCATAGGCTGCTTGGCTGCAGCTTGAGTTAAGCAGCAGCTGCACGAGGCCCATTCTAGCAAACCCGAGGTTGAGGGTTCAAGCCACGCCCACCCTGGGGGCAGCACCACCAGCTTTCTGAGGGATGGAGCTGGCACCTTTGGAAGGATAACAGGGGTCCTGAAGGTAGGGAGGCTCTGCATGACTCCCGCTGGGGCTACAAGGCTGCCCGGAGGAGGAGGTGGTGCCGGTGGACCAGGACCCATCGCAGCAGAGGCAGTCCTGCGTGGGGAAGCAGGGAGGAGAGAAGGGGCCACCTACCACCGGAAACCTGCCCGGCTGCCCACTGGCAAAGCTCCAAAGGAGCTGCCTATGCACCTTGCTGGGGGAGGAGGCTACTGTGCCGCATGAGGAGCAATGGCACAGCATCATTTCTCGGTTGCTTCTTCCCACAAGCCAGTGTCCCCATCAAGTAGTGAAATGTTCAGCGCGGCTTTCTGAGACATTTCACTACTTGATGGGGCACCAGGACAGAGCATTTAAATTTGGGACTGTCCCAGAAAAATCAGGATGTATGGTCAGCGTAACTAATAGTGACACCAGCCTAAAATGCCCTCTCAAGGAATAGAATGAAGTCAGTTGTTTTGATCCAAATGCCTGAACCCACATCTAAGAAAAGTACAGTCACAGTGCACTCAGTGTGTTTGTGGGTAATTCTGAAGATAGGAGGTTGCCTACGAAAGCTGCTCTTTTGTCCACTTTTCATTGCGTGCAGCTATGTTGCAACTAACACTCGGCTCCCAGCAAGAGTATTTACCCACTCTTCCAGCTTTATATGCTAGTGCTCTTCACTTCTCCATCTCCCCCAGAACCTAAAACAAGAGGGTCACTTCCCAATGAGAGGTTATTTGCACACATAGCCCGGAAGAGGTAGAAGTAATTAGTCACTTCAGTGTTGCACTCAATTCTCTATTATCTTGTGTTCAAGCTACATTTTTTTTCCAGGCAGTGACAAGCCCGACTAAGCACACACAAGGCTTTCTGGGAGCAATAGAAAGAAAAAGCTGCAGAGCAGCACTTGAAGCAGTTCTCACATTTGCCGGACACATTTCCAAATTTCTTCTGCAACCCAAAGCAGGTGAATATGACTTAGCAGCAGCAAATGAACCAGAATGATAAAAGCAATACAAAATATGCCTCCCTCTTCCCACCCAAACACAGTTATTTATGCTTCACTATCACCAAGAGAGCAGCCACAAACACATCCCCATAGTAGGAGAGGAAGCAATGGCAATGAAAAATATGGAAACGAGACATTCCAGCTAGGGCCACTACCTCGTTAAAGAGTGATGCATTTATATTTATCCTTATTATCACTCCTTTGTCCCAGTGCAGGGAACCTGATGAAGTGCTGACTTTATTCCCCCATACCCTGATTGCAGAAAGCACAAGAAAGCTTTTTGTTTTGCTGTAAAGTTTTAGTTTCCAGTGTAACAGTGAGCATTTCTATAGACTACAGTGTCTTTATACTCCTCCACTAAAGGAAAGCATCAACTAGTACCATTACCCCATTTTATAGACAATGAAAGAGACGCATAGAATCATACAATCATAGATTCATAGATAGGGAAGGGAAAAGGACCTGTCCAAGATCACACAACCATACACTCTGCATGCCAACAAACAGAACTCCCCAGTAGGTTATGCAAGTTAGACTTTGAAGGTTCCTCATCACCATCAAGGTTTCACACTCCTTTAATGATTATCAGTATATTTTGGGAAATGTTTTCTTTAAACAGTGTGTCGGCAGCATCAAGGTCGCCAAATAAATATCTGCCAACACTTGTAATTGGGAAAGGAAAGATCTGTGCCCTTTATACACCAGCCATTTATCTGCACATTCCCTTCTCCATGTAACACTGAAGAAACCTGGGTCAGGAAAGAATGCTCTGTCCTTCAGACATGATCTCGCTTCACTTACAAATTATTAACCTTCATAACATCTGACCAAGCTCCCCACGTATGAGGTAATGCCCTAGAATTTACCCTTTCCACTAGTGTCTTCTCAGAACACTATTCAGTTCTTTCCAACCATAAAAAAGATGATTCCCCCAACACCACAGATATTCATATATGCTAACTTAAGGGCACTATAAACCAGAAGAGAGAGCTAGGAGGGAAGGGAAAAATAAAACCCATGCACTCCCCCTCTGAAATAGTAAGATGATGCGGCAAGAAGAGAGTTATGCTGTGTGTTTAATCTTCTCTCAAGCCTAGCATGCAGTGAGTTAATGGGTTTTCAGTCTGGTTCCCAGTTGGGATGTTAAATATCGACTAAATGACTAATCGAATAGTCGATGCATTTTGCATCGACTATTCGATTAGTTGATAGGGCGCCTCTGCCTTTGAAGTATATCGACTATTCGATTAGTTGATAGGGCGCCTCTGCCTTTGAAGTGTAGCAACAGCCCTAGCTGCTACACAAGGAGCCTGGAATCAGCTTGGGACTTCCCTGCTGACCCTGGGCTCCATGCAGTGCTGCCACTTCGAAACACCCCGGAGAGCCTGGTGTCAGGCTCGTCATGGTGTTTCAAAATGACAGCACGTAGTAGAGCCCAGGATCAGCTGGTGATTAATCAGCCCCGCCCAGTCAAAGGGTCAGGCCTCCTTGCATGAACCTGATTGACTGGGCAGGGCTGATTAATCACTTGTGAAGCTGTGCTGCCAAGCAGCTTAGAGGGAACACTGCATGTAACTGCTATGAATGTTTATAAAGCTTAAATAATTCTCTTGGGTGAGAAGCTGTTCCAGCCCCTACCGGTTAACTGGAACTGATAAATCTCACCTGTTCTCTTGGGTGGGGAGCTGCTCCAGCCCCTACCAGTTAACAGGAACCAATAAGTCTCACCCTGTAAGAGTGAGGCTTACCTGTTAACCATTTACATCCCTACTATAGATTCAGGCACCAGTCTCCATAACATCTGCCATCTCTCTGCACCAAAGTGAGTGATTAAAGATTTGGCCTGACTCCCATCCAGCTTCCCTTATGGGCTGGGGATACATAAGCCACTAACACACACATTATCTTCCGGGGGTTGGAATGATGGCTGCTGGGCTTGGAGCATCCTACCTCCAGCCTGAAGCAGTAATAGCAATCAAATGCCAGGGTTCCCCCATATGCAGGGTTTACAGTTTTGTTCAATGGCTTCCAGTACCCCCTCTATAAAAATGGTTCCAGAGTCCTGCCCTCATCCCCCTCCTTTGAGTTGACCACTCATAAAGAGACTAGATAGGCCCTCCTCTCCCACTCACCAGGCAGAAAAGCTGCCTGTTGCCTTCCAACTACAGGGGCCACCAGCAGGCTTCTCTTGGGGGATTGTTAAACTCCATTTATTTTAAACGGTTGCATTGGAGAGAGCCAGTGCCTTATACTAAGAGAACATCATACACTAGCCCAGCATTTCAACCAGTCGAGCCCCAAACTGAAGTCTTTCATGAATCAAACAAAATTGTAGTCTGCCCACTCTCTGGGGAGAAGTACCAGTCACCATTCCACAGGCAGACTGGTAACTATCAGCAGGTACCAAGAAATATCAGGCAGATCCTCTGCACTGAAATAGACAGTGTGGCATATCAGGGAGCATACATACAACTGCTGAGAACAGGCCTCAGACAACACCATATCTGAGCCATTTATTCAGAAATAAGACTTGAAGGCTTTACATTTAACCCAGACTGCCAACATTTTCTCCAAGGAACTTACAGATAAGAGTAGCAACTGTTAGGGGAAAAAAACTCAAATTATTCCAGTATTTGGAGTGCGGATAAGGGAAGTTCAAATACATTTAAAAATCATGCATCAGGCCCCATAAAAATCAGAGAAGTTTAAAAACCATTTTTTTAAATGAACATATTTTGGGTTTTTATTTGCCTTCTGGATTACCAACTCTTAATTAGTCACATTTTCAAGCTTTTCTCCACAACCAAGCAGTCTAGAAACTTAGTTTCATCCTGGGGAATGGGGAAGGGGAGAGAGAGTGAGATTCTCACATATTTCCTTGGCTTCAAAGGCTGAGGATTAAAGAAAAATACAAAAGTGTCAAAATAACTCTTAATAAAATGAGGAGAATTGGCAAGACATTAAAGAATCCACCAAGTTTCAAGTCTGAATAAAGTAACCGTTAAGTAAACAGATAATTTTACAGATCCATGGAGTACAAGCTGGCCAAATAACAGAGTGCTGCTCCAAAGAGCTTACAGTCTACAGACAAAAATCAGTACCTCCTCTGATTTGGTCTGTTCACTTAGGGCAGGGGTAGGGAACCTAAGGGATTGAGATGCAGCTTGCCTGGATCCAGCCCCAGTATTGGGGAGCCCACACTGGACTCCACCCCCATACCATCCCCATTATGGGGCTAGAGCACGCAGAATCTATTAGGTGGGGCTCCTCTAGGCTCTGTTGTGTGACGGGAATGTAGGGAGTGTTTTTCTGCTTCTCAGGGACCATGTTGAGGGGAGGGGTTGAGGAGACACAAAAAAAGGTTCCCCACCTCTCAGTTAGGAACTGCGGGTAGAACCCTTTAGCAATCAGAATGAAATGTAGCTCCATACTAACTCATGTAAACCAGAGTAAACCAGGCAAAATATTGTATTTCATCGTTACCAGTGACATTTTACAACAGGGAAATAACAGTTTTGTTGATCTAAGAATCCACTTGCTGAAGCCAATACAAGCCAAACTTATATGAACAGAGTTCTATAGTTCACTGAAAAAGGGAAGAGCTTCTGTAGGTTGGGCTATGCAAAGCTGCTGAATATAGTGCAACTGCATTATAGGAACTGCATGGTTAGAGGAAATATGATCACATGAAAGACAGCCCAGCAGCCTCCCAACCCCCCACAAAGCCAGCACTATAGAAATAATAGAAGGTTCCAGTTGTTGCTAAATTCTGTAGTAGTTGCAACACAGTTCAGCCCAGAGCCCTGCTAAGACACTTGGCTTTAACCCTGGTAGAGATGTAAGCTAAAACAGTTTCTTAGCCTCCTTGTGATCTGTTCAGCCACATACACATTCCACCATCCCTAAGCGCTAATGTTTTGGCATGAAGACAGGCTGTGCTTGGTTTACTCAACCTTTTCTCACGCTAAGGTGCTGCCTAGTGGAAGGGAAAATAGAATGTATTAGGGCAACCTAGTCTTTCACCACCACTGTCCTCCAAAAGACAACCCCGCAGAGGGGAGGAAAGAGTCATTTCACTGCCATTGTGACAAGAGTGAGGAGCTGACAGGGTTCAGTCCTGAAGACAAAGGCCAAAGGAGCTGAGGAATTCTGACAAGCCACAAACTAGAACTATATTCTATGCAAATCATACCTACCCTCAGCTCTCGAGAACCTCAGTTCAAGCACAACACACAACAGCTTCTTCACAAATGCAAATCCAGATCCTAACCTGTACATTATGAGGCAGGGAGGGCAAAGCAGGATTAAAAATGCAGCACTTGAGTATGTCTAGGAAACAAGGGAGTGTTGTGATTAGGAACTGGCTTGGGACTCAGATCTTGATTAGGTTCCCCAATCTTCCCTAGACTCATTCTTGGGCAAGACACTCAGTCTCTCAGTATCTCCAGCTGTAAAATGGGGATAATGATATTTAACTAGCGCACCAGACACGTGCATTCATTTTGAAAAGCTCTGATATTTTTAGGATGGGAGGGTTTACAAGCCAAATAAATAGATATAGATTCAACAGACAGGAGTCACCTGTTCAAAAAGAAGAAAGCCTCCGTCCCTAAAAAAAAAACAAAAAAGATACTCATGCTCCCCCAAGATGGGCTTTTAGCTAGCAAACACCTTCTGCCAACTAGAGAAAGTTTTCTTCCAGACTGAGATTGGCTGAGAGCTATTTCCAGATGAATGTTTCCCTATAGGAGGGAGATTAGTCCTAAGCAGAGAAACTGACATTCCAGAATGCTCTTTAGCCTCCTCCCTTGTCTGGAGACCCATTCCAAGAAAGCACAGTATTGTTCTATCTTCTGCACGTTCATTAAAACACATATCCAGACACCACCTCCCAGATCTCCCCGTGTGTTTCCAGTGCAAGTATCACCACAGCAGCAAGAGGCCATGGGCTCTCAAACTTGGCAGATATACCACAAATGAGTTAGACAAATTCCAGTTAAACATCCTCTGAATTAACAGGAAGCTTTAACAACAAAATCCTCTACTATAATCATCCAAAACAGAAAGCACAGATGGAAATGGTCTGGTGGCTTTTCTAGAGTTTCAGAGTTTACAGGCTAACTGAATGCTGCACCCTAGAGCAAAAAACCTCCCTGGCTTGGTAGTTTTCATTGGCTCACTCCATAGATAGATTAACCTGCATCACAAATTTCAGTTCCAGTAGCTAAACTATTTCAAATAGAGAAAGGAGTCCCAGCTTCCTGCTAGGATCCCAAAATTTGACAACAGGTTTGAGATCTGAGTAGGAGTGTGGAGCATTTGCTAGATCCAACCATAGTTAGTATGTGCAGGTTGGGTCTAAGATGCATGCATCAGCTCTGCTGATACATCTCAGTCTGTGCCTGTTGTTCTAGCCCTGGACTCTCATACAGCTCTGCTAATATAATGTCAACAAGCAGAACTGAACCTGGGACCTCAGGGCACAAGCTTCTGCTGCTTGAGCTAAAAGCCAGCTGCCTCTCAGTAAGGTCATAGACCAAACTTATTCTTTCTTTTTGTAAGTGGTCTAAGTGCCACTACACAGGACCATTAACCACACCACGTAGGCATGTAAAATTTCAATTAATTGGCTAATCGAACAGTCAATGCAATTTGCATCAACTATTTGATTAGTCAAGAAGGGCGCTTCTGCCTTTGAAGTGCAGCAACAGCCAGGGCTGTTGTTACACTTCAAAGGTGAAAGCGCTGCAGGGAGCATGGGGACAGCAGGGACTCAAGCAGTCCCCCGCTGGCCCAGTGCTCCCCGGCGTTTCAAAGAGGCAGCACCACAAGAAGCCCGGGGTCAGTCAGGGACTGACCCCGGACTTCACGAGGCTCCATTCAACGCCACTGCTTTGAAATACCATGGAGAGCCCAGCATCAGGCACCACGTGGTGTTTCAAAGCGGTAGCGCCACACGGAGCCCAGGGTCAGTGGGGGAGCCACCAGCAGACCCTGGGCACCACGTGGCACTGACACTTTGAAATGCTGTGTGCAACCTAGGCCAGTTGGGGGCTCCCTGGCTCCTGCCCTATCACATTTCTGCTTTGTGTCCTTGCTGATGTCATAGAAAAAAGTCCTTTGCACTTTGCCAGTTACTACACCTCCCAGTTCTACTCCTACAGTATTTGCCTTTGACCCAGCTAAGTAAAAGATGCATCTTCTCCCAGTTTATAACAGCAGCAACCTGATATAGCAAAACTCCCTATGAGAACAGAGCCAGCAAATGAACCGCAGTAAGGGTGTCTTAGATCTGAGAGCAATTTCTGGTGAGGCAGCAGATGCTGAGAGGGTCAAAAGGAAGATACTCACTATTTAAGGAAGGGTGAGGAATGCACTGCTCTCAAGGACTCACTACAACTACAGAGAGAACAAACAGTACTAATGCCTGACAGACGTGGGCAGTCCCTCCACTGTCCAAGAGAAACACTGCAGCCATTCAGAGAGCTCCTTTGCAGATCAGAGAGTCAGCTGCTCTGAGCCTATGCTGTGGCTCTGTCTGAGGTTGGTGTGTGGCTGGGACTATGACAGCAGATGAAACACGAAGAAAGGTTCATCTCAGGCTCCAATGTCTGTTTATAGAAATTTATGCCTTCCTGGAAAGCCACATCTTTGCTGGGCCTTGACACACCCTCCAACGCGGACCCAGAAACTCCCTGCAAATTAGAGACCAGAATGTCCAAATGCTCATTAGCCTGAATGTTCTTTAATCAGAGTACTCTGACCCCTGCCCACACAAACATACACACCCTTCTGAAGCAATCAGAAGCATCACTGAAAGAGAAGATTGAGTATGTCACTAAGGCCACCTCCTGTCTCTTCATAGTCTCACATTAAAGCCATGCCTGCGCTAATAGATGCAATCCACAATGAAGTCTGGCACAGACTCTGGAGCATAAGTGCTGCTCACTCCAGGGATGCGCCAGGCCCCAAGCACCCACAGGGGAAAAAAGGGGGTGTGTTCAGCACTCAACAGCCACAACTGTTCAGCAAGGCCACCCATCAGCTATTTGGCAGCTGATGGGAGGCACTCATGGGAGATGGCAAAAAGTAATAAGTGAAAGGAAGGTTCAGAGATGGGGGTACAGCGGGGCAGGAAGAAGTGGAGTGAGGATGGGGCTTCAAGGGAAGGGGCAGTGTGGGGGTGGGGCCTCAGAGTGGAGAACCCACCGGGAACAATAAAAGTTAGTGCCTATTCTCTGCAGGAAAGGGAAGTCTGCCTCACTTCCTAATTAACCTTGCCCTTGTTCTGCCCATATCAAATCATTTCATTTTGAAGGTGGAAGCTGCTAATCTGGTAGAGAAAAATAATAATGATTAATATGTTGCTTAAAGGAACAGAAACCCATGGCATAGGATCCTGAACATTTATCAGGCTTTTAGTCAAAAGCACTATTCTGCACTGAATACTCCTCAGGCAAGGTGCAGTTAGTATTAAGCAGAGTTGTAGGTATGATACAAACAGTGCTGTGAAATCACCCTGTACAAAAGCAACTGATCCATGATTGGGATGTTACAGGTCAGCTAAATGACTCCACCTAAGAACACATCAAGTTGCCTCATTCTCCCCAGAGCCTAAAATGAACATGAGCCAAAGATGCTCCTTCCTACTCATCCATATTAATGTCTTCAAGTACTCATAAGAGACAGAACAAGGCAGGGGAGGGTAAAATATGGCCCGCAGGCCAGATCCAACCTGCCAAGCCATTTGACTCGGCCCATGGCCACCCTGCCACACTCCTAACCCCAGGTCAATTGAGACCCAGAGAAAGGGGAGTGCGCAAAGTCATTTGCTGTTCAAAGCAGCTGATGGCTCCTTCTCCCTGCCAGGGGTCCATGGTGCCTACACAGTGCCACCAGCCATTTTGAACAGTGAATGACATCGCACACTCCCCAGCTCCCAGATCTCAATTGTCCTCAGGGCAGGGGAGCGTGCAAAGTCTCCTTCCCCGCCGGGGCACGCAGTGCCTAGAGGGAACCAGCTGTTCCACCTGGGTTCCACCCCTTCTGCCTGAGGCCCCGCCCATAACCATTACCCACAATTAGTGAAGTGGTCCCCTGTAAAAATTATTGCCCACTCCTGGAATAACAGCAGAGGAACTCTCTGAATGGCTGCAGTATTTTTCTTGGATAAGAAGCCCTAATATAGCAGCAGAATCCAGAGGCAGGAACATCAAAGAGGAATCATAGAAACACAAATGTTCTCACCTTAGGCTAATATAACGAGAAAAGATTATACATAGAACCCCTCTGAAATGTTTTTGATTTTCTATTTTTTGTTTTTTTCCCCTCCAGAAATTTATTGTTATTTCATCTTATCTACACCCGCTACTACCTCAGAGAAATGGGAGACCATGGGAGCAGATGTCTAGTCCAGCCCCTGGGGCGATAGGAGACCAATGGATAGGGACAGAAGTTATTGGGTACTGTTCTTTGGGAGATGGGAGACCTCAGGAGGAATGGTAGAGGGTATTGGGTAAGTGCCCTTAGAAAGAAGAGGCGGAGAGTCTTTCGGGTCCTGCCCTCCAAAAGGGGGAGACCCTCAGAGACAAGCAGATACAGTAACTGGAACCACCACAATTGACATCAAGCCCCAGGGGAGCAAATAAACCTAGTCACAGCTCAGCAGTTCAGTGGTTTAAACAAGGGTGAAAATGAGCAGCTCAGATAGTCAGGAAGAACAGTTGGTTACCAGATTTCTTTCTATGGCTCCTGATCAGAGGTGGATGAGAGTTTTGCGGGGCCCAGGGCACAGGACCTATTGAAGCGCGGGGCCCAGGGCAGCCGCCCCACTCACCCTGCCCTATATCCGCCGCTGCTCCTGACTGATGATCAGTATAACTCAGAGGACTTTCAGGAAACAATCTCACTAGCTAGCCACATATTTCTCCTGTGCTCACCGCTGTAGAATCTAGGTGCTAACATATTTAGAGAAAGATTCAGTCGAAAGGCTCAGTCCCCTGGGTCTCAAGGAATGTTTGTTCAGCCTGTGCAAAAGATTGTTTAAGTATAAGGGGCATGGATCCCTATTTCAGCAGCCCCATTTTCCTGCAGTTTGTATACTCTTAGGACACTCCCACCGCTATCCTTTTTTGCTACAGCATGTGTTCCCAGCAGGAATGAGGAGTGAGACTGAGATTTTCCTCCTGGTGTAAAAAAGCCCAAACCCTGACTTGGAGCACCTGCCACACATGTTGGGTCAGAACAACCAGCCAGATCACTGACCAGCTGATAATTAAATATACTGTAGGGGAAATGACAAAACTTGGTTGGGTGCCTCTGCAAACACACACACCCCTCAGCTGAGCAAGGGTCACTGCAACTACAGGTATCAAGTGAGCTGCAGATCACAGGTAACACTTTCAGGATATTAGCAGAAATCCTTCCATTGAGCATGGCAGTTTGTTATTTTTACATTGCTTGGAGAATTCAGTAGAAGGCTATTAAGAAGCCGTCTACCGACTCTGTTTTCCCTGTCTTCTTCCTCTGGGACATCAAGCTTCAGGAAAAGTCACTGAATAACATGCTGATCTTCTGGGCTTATGACATGCTACCAATGTTTTAACAAGGGGTTCTCATAAAGATCCTTCTGAAATGTGTCCTGTGCTATATCTCAGGAGTGAATGTCCCAGGAGTGGAAGGGAAAGAATGGGGAAATATATTCATTTCCCTATTTGAACAAAAATACCCTTTGAAAAGAAAAATGGGGAAAAGCAGCAATGGGTAAATGAATCTGGTGGGGCTCTGCTAGAAGTGGCTACACTTTGTTTCTGGAAACTCTCCTGAGTCTATGTGCAGTGCTTGATTTAGCAATCAGCTCATGGCATTTGAAGTCAGCAGAGACTCTCTGAATGGGGCCAAGAGAGAATTCTATTCTCTCTTGTGGAGCATCTCAATATTATGTCCTTCCTAACTATATCCCTTTGTACTGTGCTAAATAATCCCTTTCGCTCCTTAAAATTTGTAGACTTATGTTCCTTTCTAAGCAATGTCATAGCCAAGCTAAGTATATTTCCTGCCAAGTACACAAACCATATTTTTCCCAGATAAATCTGCTTATTATTTCTGTTGCCATGTCTATCTGTAATTCTCTGTTTTCAGGGGAGATTGCAGCTCTTTCCAATTTAGTATCATCTGTGAGTTTCATTACTCCTCCAACCTTCACCAGGTCTACTGGGGACACCTAAGGTTCCAAGCATTTGGGAATGTGAGGCCTGTTACCTGGTTCCCAAAGACAGCAATGGAGCAGGCAGTGGAGACCTCATGAGACCCGAACCAGACAGAGGCAATGCGGGAGGGCATGCCCAGAATGAAGACCTGTGCCACAGAACAGATGACCTGCCCCAGGACAGTGACAGGGAAGAGGTGCGGTTTCAAGCTGCCCAGCTTCACCCAGGCGCCTAGGCAGTTGAGGGCTGAGCCGGCGAGGGCGATGAGGCGCAGGCCCTTCTTGTCCAGCAGCCAGGCCACAGGGAAGAGCAGGGGGATGTAGGTGAGCATGTAGCACATGGAGAGCCAGTCGATGTCGAAGGTGCTCACGCCGTAGAAGTGCAGGAAGATGTTGTTGATGCTGCCGTACTGGATCCACTGGAAGGCATTGCAGAGCGAGTAAGAGCTGAACAGCAGCACCACGACCCAGCGGCGCAGGGACAGGCGCACCTCGGGGGGCGTCCCAGGGGCAGACCCATTGGGGGTCCCGTCTTCCGCTTCCCCCGACTCTGGCTTCACCGCCTGCAGGGACTCGGGCGTCTCCTGATACACCAGCCCCTTGTCGCCTGGCGCCAGCCCCCCGCCCACCACAGCCTGCCGGGATAACCCCGGGCAACAGGGGCTCCCCATCCCCTGCGCTGCGCTGTCCCGCATCGCGTGCCTGTCCCCGCCCTTATAGGTCGCCGGTCTCCACTCCGAGCCCCCCCACTCCGGTGCCCCGCGTCGCGCCGGCTGGTCCCTCTCCCTCACTCCTGTGAAACTGTCAGTGCCAGCGGGAATGCCGATACCACCCCCGCTAACAGGGACTCCGCCCACAGGACACGTCGCACCCCCAGACTCCCGTCTTGGATTGGCTACCAGCCCAACGGCACCGCCCCCTCCCCGTTGACTGGCTGTTCGTTTCCGACCCTTCGCTATCATGTTCCGCCTGCCGGTGGGCCGTAGGCTGCCCCGTGACTAGCGGTGGCTGCTGCTGCGCTGTTCCTGCGGCACCGAGCTCCGCGGGGTCCCTCACCCCCCAGCCGGGCCCCACCGGCTACTCCCGGGGAAAGGCTAAAGAGCCTGCATTGAAGAGCCCGCTAAAAGCTGCGCATGCGCCAGGTCACATCCTGGGGCCGGCAGTACACCCCTGGGGGCGGCCGGCGGGCTAAGGGTCCCTTCGAAGGAAGGCTCCGGTCTGCTGGAAAGACATAGCCCGCCAATACAACGAGGTGTACAGCTAGTGGGCAGCACAGCCTGCCCCATTGCAATGCAGGGCAGCACACTCCATATTCCACTTGTACAGCTACTTACACGGACTGTAATTTAAAAAAAACAGCTCTGAAAACTCTCCCTTCTGCAGTTCAGACGATAATCACTCCGCCTCCAGAGCAGGGTTTCCCAACCTATGGGTCAGGACTAGGGTTACCAGGTAGCTTCAGGAAAAATACCAGACA
>CM057848.1:39679333-39693117 GCA_030068395.1 Apalone spinifera
CACACACACACACACACACACACACACACTGCCCTGACCATCGGCTGACACGACTGCAAAAAGGTAGCACAGAGGAGTGAGGAGGGCAGCTTCACTTAGGCTATGTCTACACTGTGGAGCTTTTCCGGGAATTGCATCCAAAGAACGCTTCCGCTTTTTCAGAACAGTTTCCAAAAAAATGGACATGTTCTTTCAGCATCCCTGTGTTCCAGGAATGGCCATCAGAGCTTTCTTGCGCAAGAGCGTCCATAGAAGTGTGGACACTCTCTTGCTCAAAAGCACATGGCAGTGTGGACGTGCTCTTGCACAAGAACTTTTTGCGGAAGATCTCTTCCACAAAAAGTTCTTGTGCAAGAAGCCTGCAGTATAGACATAGCTGTCCACATTTACAAAAACGCACACACACACACACACACACACACAAATTCCTGTGCATGGGCCTGCTATGGAACCATATTGTGTCAGAATATGCAGATCCTTGACATCTAAATATTTCATCCAATTTACCCAACTTCACCAGAATTTATATTTGGAAGAATACTGAGGAAAGGAGTTCCATTTTGACATTTTTTAAATGAAATAATTTGATTTTGATTTTTTTGTACTTAATATATTGTAATACAACATTTTAAAAGTCAAAATCAACTCTTTTCAATTTTGTCCAAACAAAGCCTTTTGATTAGCCATTTCTTTCTGAGTTTTCCTTTTTTCTAAATTTGGGGTTTACATTCTAACTGAGAATTAAGCCATATTTCAAAATCTAGAAATTCTCCATGAAACAGAATGTGTGTTCTTTATACCAAGTGGATTTCTTCAGGGTTGGCTTCTTCTAATAGGTCAATATGGTTATGTCAGCTGCCAACACTGGGAACTATTTAGCACTAGCACTAGGAACAAGTTGTTGATAGTTTATTGTCTATAGTTAGTTTATAACCAACAGCTAATTTTAATTATACTCTGTTATCTGAATTGTATAAACATTAAACATCATAACCCCTCCAGCGTGGACTTGGCTATAGGCTGATTTAACTCACTTCCAACACTGAACAAGTAGCTCAAAGTTCACCTGACGTATATGGGATTAATGGCCTTTCCTGCAGAGAGTACATTCCTGAGCAGAGGAGTACTCTCTGCAGCAGTATCAGAGGGTAAGATTTCTTGGGCTTGTATTTGCCCTGTGGAACATAAGAACAGTCATACTTGGTCAGACCAAAGGTCCATCTACGTCAGTATCTTGTCTTCCGGCAGTGGCCAATGCCACGTGCCCCAGAGGGAATGAACAGAACAGGTAATCATCAAGTGATCCATCCCCTGTTACCCATTCCCAGCTTCTGACATACAGAGGCTAGGGATACTCTTCCTGCCCATCCTGGCTAGTAGCCTTTGATGGACCTATACTCCATGAATGTGTCTAATTCATTTTTTGAACCATGTTAAAGTCTTGGCCTTCAAAACATCCTCTGCATAATCAATCTGTGGAACTCATTGCCATTGTGTGAAGAAATATGTCTGTTTTAAACCTGCTACATATTAATTTAATTTGGTGCCCCCTAATTCTTGTGTTATGAGAACAAGTAAATAAGTTTTCCTTATTTACTTTTTCCATACCAGTCATGATTTTAGAGACCTCTATCATATCCCCCCATAGTCTTCTCTTTTCTAAGCTGAAAAGTCCCAGTTTTATTAATCTCTCCTCAGATGGCAGCCATTCCATACCCCAATCAGATATGTTTGCCCTTTTGTGAACTTTTTCCAATGCCAAGATATTTTTGAGATGAGGTGACCATATCTGAATGCAGTATTCAAGCAAGAGGCAATAAGATATTCTCTTATTTTCTATCCCTTTTTAATTATTCTTAACATTCTGTTTGCTTTTTGACTGCTTCTGCACATTGAGTGGATGTTCTTAGAAATTAATAGTACTCTGCCTGAAAGACCAGCTTCTTTCTGGAATCCAGTCCTGTTACTCACAAGCAGAACTGAGTACTCAGAATTAGTTCTTTAGTTCCATTATATCCTCATTAACAAACACTCCTCAAAAGAGAAGAAAATCCACTTTATATGTATAACTCCAATGAACTTCAATTCTTACCACCTATAATTTTTCTTTAGATTTAGCTTTTTCTTCAGATGGCTGAGCTGAAGTTTGATTGTTTTTCACTTGCATGAGAATCATTATTGCCTAAAGTCAAGCAAACACAGTGCAGACTTCTATATGCAGCTCTGCCAAGACAACTTATTCCTAATCTGCAGCTCCCCTACTCCACCACTCTTTAACCTCACACAGCTTTGCCATTGTACCTCCAAAAATGAGTGGTCTGCAGCAACTATGATATTGCTAACATTGTGTTGCATTTTTAATACAAAAGTATTCCTAAATGTTTCACCAAAGTTAGTAATAGTCAGGATAGATTACAATGCAGAGGCAATGGCCAGGGAGAAAACAGTGGATTTTAGAGGCCTTATCAGTGCATAGTAGAGTGTGACAATTACTAACCATGTCTTACATATGACTATCCTGCTGATACATCCCAGAATGACATTTCCCTTTGCATTTCCAACAGCATTGCATTGTTGACTCATATTCAATTTCTGATTCACTATAATCCCCAGATTCTTTTCTGCAGTGCTACTGCCCAGCAAGTTATTCCCATTCTGGTTTGCGCATTCAATTTTCCTATCTAAGGTTAGCATTTTGCACTTGCTTTTATTGAATTTAATCTTATCAAAATTATTTTGAATTCTGATTCTCTCCTCAAAAGTGCTTGGAATCTCTCTCAGCATAGTGTCACTCAAATTTTATAAATGTAGTTTCACTCCATCATCCAAGTCATTAATGAAAATATTGGAAGGTAGCAAGCCCAAGACAGATCCCTGAGGAATCCAACTTGATATGTCTTCCAAGTCTGACAGCAAACCATTAATAACTACTCTCTGAGTATGGTTTTACTATCAGTTGTGCACCCACCTTATAGTAATTTAATCTGGATAATATTTCCTTAGTTTCCTTATGTCACATAAGACTGCGTCAAAAACATTTCTAAAAATCAAGATACATCATATCTACTGCTTCTCCTCCGTCTTCTAGGCTGGTTACCTTGTCAAATTAAAAATTAGTTTGGTTTTGCATGATTTGTTCTAGACAGATCCATGTTGGCTATTACTTATCACCTTATTATTCTGTAAGTGCTCATAAACTGATTGTTTAGTAATTTGTTCCAGTATCTTTCCTGGTAACGAAATTAGACTGAAATGTCTATAATTCCCATGGACCACTTTCTTCTCCTTTTTAAGAATAGGTACTATGGTTGCCCCTTCCAGTCCTCTGGACCTCACCCATTCCCCATGAGTTCTCAGAAGAGGATTCCTGATGATTCAGGGATTAGTTTGGGAGAAGTAGGAAACACTTTGGAAATAATCTTCTGTTGTAACAGTTGTGTCATATACTGTTCTTCAGTCATACATATATTCTTAATTCCTTTCCTGAAACACTCCCCTCTAGTCCAGTCCTGAGCAGGGGCCCCCTCTATAGGAAAATTAAACAGCTTCATAGGCAGCAGATTCTGCCTACGGCACCAGGGTCAAATCAAGTGGTCCTGTGACTATATGCACCAGATTGCAATGTCACCCACTCAGATTTGGTCTAGCCATCCTCCCATCATGACAAAGGGGTAACCAGGTCAAACCAGAGTGAGTGCCACTGAGACCAGATGCTTGGCCGCGCCTCTTTACCAGGACTATAATACCAGCAAAAGGCTCAAATCCATGTCCCTCCCCTTGGTTGAGAACCTCTGTTCCAGGGTGTAGGAGGCAGGATGGCACACTGAAGTTTTGCCTAACGTTGCACATTGTCTTCAGTGGCTTCTAGTCCTGGATCCTCAATCACTTTGCTAAAGCCCCTCTAACCTACCCACAACCAACCAAGATCTAATAATCAAACCATGTATCTTCTGTTAATGAGCCCCTTGCTCACTGTAATCCAACAAATCATGCAGAGCACCACCTCTCCATGGGAACACAGTGTTAGGGAGGAGTGCTGAGGTTTTCCTTTCTATGTTCTCCATGTTGTTTCCTTTGTCCTCCATCTTGTTTTCTCTCCCTCTAAGATGGTGGCCAGTCCCCTGGTCACCATCTCCTGTCAGGAAGAAAACAGTAGTGGGGAAAATTAGGCACATGACTATAATTTGCCCAGCAACAGGCATGTGACTCTAATCTGCCCAGCAATCAGAGAGTTTATAGGGGACACTCACCCTTCTCTGAGGGCTCTTTGTGTGCATGTCATCAGCACAACCCAATAGTGCTAGAGCAAGAGCTAGCAGGCTGTTTGGCCTTGTAGGCCATCTGGGGCAGAAGCCAGCTCTCTCTCTTTCTTTGTGTTCACACCATCAGCACAGCTCAGAGGTGCTAGGGCGACAGGTGACAACTGTTTGGCCTTGTTGACCATGGAGACAAAAAGCCAGCCAGCGGTGCTAGGGTGGCAGCCAGGCAGGCTGTTTGACCTTGGAGACAGCTTGGGTAAAAGATAGACAGTACAATGACTGGTAGCACACAGCTTGGTTTATTAGTACAAGGTCTACAGTGGGGTGAGTCTTACATGCGCGCACACTATCCATTTCATTTAGGGTCCACATACTACACTCAGGACAGCGTGTCAAGAGCAGAAGAAAGATCGAAGTTCCAGGGAGAGGACCGCTCACTTACCTGTACCTTGCAGTGCATCCCTGTCTCCCCCACAGTTTTCCAGCCTGAAGACGTCCACTTAACTTCCAGCTCCGGACATCAGGATGGTGCTAGGATTGTTCTGTTGTGGGGTTTAGGGCTTTCTCAATCTTAGTTTATGACAACTGAATTTATTTTATGTTTGTTCCTCAAATTTGTAAATAAACCAGTTATTGTTTAATCTCCCCTTGTCGGACTCGACAGGCATGTGACTCTAATCTGCCCAGCAATCAGAGAGTTTATAGGGGACACTCATCCTCCTCCCACACGGTGATACAAATACGGTGCAGGTAGAGGACCTGTATTTAACAATCAGGACCCAGTCCTGGTTTAACAACAAAAGACAAGCACCCTCACAAAGTGACCCCCAAATCAAGTACATGCCCAAAAATATGCATAAAATATTGCAAAAACAAGCAGATAATATGAGTAGCCCAGCGAGGCTCTTGTACATTTCAAAGCGGAAGCCCCAAAGGCAGTGCTGGACCGAGCCATAGTTGCGTCCCGGGCAGCAGGCGCAAGGCGCATGCGCAGCCCGGCATGGGCGCGCGGTGCCCCTTACCACTTCAATCAGGTGCCCACCATAGTTTGGTGCCCCGGGCAGCTGCCCGGCTAGCCCCCCCCATAATCCAGCCCTGCCCAAAGGGAGAGTGAGGGACTCCCTGCTAGTCCTGCACTCCCTGCGTCACCTGAGCCTTTTAAATGTACAAAAGCCCTGGCCGGGGCTCTTGTACATTTCAAAAGGAAGCCCTGTAGAGGTACCTCTTTGGCCCTGCACTCCCTGTGGCACCTCAGCCCTGGTGGGGCTCTTGTACATTTCAAAAGCAGAAGCAACAGTGGGGGACTCCCCTGCTAGCCCCTTGCTTTTTTTTGCAGAAGAGCGAACATGTGCTTTCAGAAGTCCTCATATTCCTTGTTCCATGAGGAAGAAGGTGGCTTTCAAAAGAGTGGTTTTTTCAGAAATTTGGCCCAGTCTAGATAGGCCAAATTTCGGAAGAGGCTCTTCCAACAAAAGTATCTTTTCCCGATACATCCTCACAGTTTAGATGTACCCTATGTGTCACTGAGACATATTGGCTGACTCTGATGACACACAAATAAGTTTTTACTCCCATCAAACCTGAACCTGTTAATAACTAGAGAGAGCCAGAAATGTTCCTAACACTTTACTAAACAAATACAGTACTAAGCAAAATCCCTCCCCAGAAAGACTGAATATCAGCACAAAAACAGTTATGGACCAAAAGTTAGATACAAAAGCATACAGATCTATCATTATTGAATAAGGATGTAAAAAACATTTTTAAAAAGTAACTGTCTCTGCAATGGCTTACATTGCAGAGCCAGCTGTACAGCTGGCTTCCCAAGAGCCACTTTATGCACACTAGCTTCCGGCCCCACTCCCAGGAAGCAGGCTCCGCTGCAGGCTCAGCAGTATAAGCTTTATAGTACAGAACCCGCAGTGCAGGGTGGCACCTGGCTTCTGAGAGCACAGCCAACAGCAGAGAGCTAGCACCTGTTGTCAGGAGTTTTACCACAACCGGAACCAATAAGCTGATGCTTATCAGTTAAATGGTTAAACGGTTAAACTCTTACATCCCTATTATTGAGATAGGTGAATGAAGGATTTATGTGAATTGGGGTCTTAGCAGAGTGAGGAGACTTGATGACAGGTAGTGAGAAGGTGCCTTTGATTTTATCTCACACAGCATTGACAGAATTAGCAGTTATATTCTTATCTAAGAGGCTGTCAAAGCCCAGCTGGAGTCTCAGCTCTCAATTGGAGTTTGCAAAATCAGCAGAGAGAGAAAGCAGTTGCATAGTTATTCCTTATGAATCCAGTGTTTACTCGAGTTACATGTCAGAAGGTAGAGAAGATAGAAAAGCTATCTTCTGACATGTAACTTGAGTGTACTGGATCCATAAGGAATAAATATGCAACTGCTTTCCTCTCCCAAGCCAACTCCCTCCACCCAACCCCAACACAGTCCCATATTCCAATCAAGAGAGGAGGTACACAGATCAAACCAAAGTCAGCCCCACCTAAACAGCTGTCTGAGCTGTATTATAAGCCAGCAGGGAGCTATTTAAAGAGCTGGCATGGATCTGGGTTGCAACAGGACAGTTCCTGTAAGAAATTTTGAATTACTTTCACCACTTTACACAACACTGCTCGTGAAGCTGCGGAAATAGTGGAAATTACTTGTTAATCTCTGACCACAGGTTCAGCTCTATAAATACACAAAAGATATGGTCTCTGCTCTGGGGAACTTACGCCTTTGCTACATGGGAAAGTTTTACCAGTTTAACCTCCCTCTTTGTGGAAAAACCTTAGGCTCTTATGTTTACACAGCAGCGTTATTTTGGAATAACTGACTTTATTCTGAAATAAAGAGTGCATCTACACTACAAGCCTTTATTTCAAATTAATGTTGAGCTGGAGGATTTCTTACTCTGACTCATGGTAACCCTCATTTCACAAGGAGTAAAGGAAATTGAAGGAAAGTGTTCTTCCTTCCACTTCCTGCTGTGTAGACCGCGCCAAAAGCCAAATTAAGCTATTTCGACTTAAGCTACACAAATTATGTAGCTGAAGTTGCATAGCTTAATTTGACTTTAGCCCTGCTGAGTAGACTTCCGATTCCCAACCGCCAATCTGCAGCCCACCACTGGGCCACGAACCGCTGGCTGCTGTGCTGCAGCAGCTGTCGGAGCTCAAGCCAGCTATTCCTGGCAGCTAACCTCCAGCAGCCATGGTGGCTCAGGTGGTGGCAGCAGGAGGTGCCTCCCTCCCACCTCCCCACTCTGCGCTTGGGGAAATGTGCTTGGGGAGGGAGAGGCGCGAAGAAGGAGGGAGGTGCGCACACCACCAACGGCCACTCCCACAGCCTATGTGGCCGCTTTTGCCACCGGTGGCAGGAAGAGATGGAGCAAGGGGCACCTCCCCAGAGCTCCGTGTTCCCCCCCTCCACCTGTGCACCATTTTTGCTGGAGACAGCACTGGGCCTGAGGCGGAGCAGAAGGTGCCTCCCCAGGGCTCCCCCTCCCCTCCCACTTTTGCTGGCGGCAGTGCTGGGGCTGAAGCAGCGGCAAAAGAAAGTGGAGCAGGAGGCGCAGCAGGAGGCGCTTCCCTCCCTCCTGCCCCCCCTAATGGCGGCTGGCCAGGGCTCTGCACTCCCTTTACACCCATGGGGGTGCAAGACACACTTGGGAAGGAGAAGGTGCAAAGGAGGAGGGTTGCTCTCTCTGCCCACATGACAGTAACGGCCACACTCCTTAGAGGGGGCAGCCTCACTCTGGGGAGCATGGAGATGTGGGGGCAAATGAGTAATGGGTGAAGGCATGGTGAGGTCAGAGAGTGTTGGCATGAGCTGTAGGGGGTCAGAGGTTAAAGGGTCAAAAGGAATGGGGCGTAAGAGTGGAAGTCAAAGGGTATTTGGCACTGGGGAGCAAGGGGCTGGGTTGAAGCTAGGGAGACAGTAACATTTTATATGCATATTTATTATGCAAATAAAATCTTATCAGTCCACCAAATGTTTGTGAATGGGTTTGCCGGTCTATAGCATTAAAAAGGTTGGGAACCACTGGGGTAGACATACCCTTATAGAGTTTCCACAGTGGGTATGTGAGTGAGAGGGTTATACTGGGCCTGGTCTCTAAACAAGTTTTGCACCAGTAAAACTAGGTCAGTTAGGGGTGTGATTTGTTACAAAACAATTATATCTATACCTTTATTGGTTTAAATTCATACTGTAAGTTAAACCAGTGTAACTTTCTCATGAGAACAAATCTCTAGCCCAAAAAACAACGAGTAGTCCTGTGGCGTCTTAGGGCATGTCTACACAGCAGGGCTGAAGCTGAAATAAACTACGCAACTTGAGCTACATCACTTGAGTAGCTTAAGTTGAAATAGCTTATTTCAGCTTTTGGCGCTGTCTACACAGCAGGAAATCTGAGAAAGATCACTCTTTCTCCGAATTCCCTTACTCAGAGCCAGTCTTAGGAGCAGGCCATTATTTTCAAGGGGCCGCTGACAGAGCCCAATGGAAGCCCGCTCGGGACACGCAGCAATTAAAGGGGCCACGACCACATTTCGGACCGACCCGTCCTTTTTTTTTCTTCTTCTCTCAACAACTTTTCCCTGGTGGATGCCTAGGGCCATCAATTGGTTAGGACCGGCCCTGCCATTACTCCTCATAAAATGAGGGTTACAGGAGTCAGAGTAAGAAGTCCTCCAGCTCAACATTATGGCAAAATAACTGCTTGTAGTGTAGACGTGTACTATGTTATTTTGGAATAACGTGAGTTATTCCAAAATAACACTGCTGCGAAGACATACCCTTAGAGACTAACCAAAAGAGACTTTTAGTCTCTAAAGTATCACGACTACTCATTGTTTTTCAAGTTATAGACTAACACGGCTACTCCTCTGAGACTTTTTAACATGCTCTAGCACTATTGTAGTACAGCTACAGTAGTACAACCCCTCCAGTGTGGACACAGTTACATCAATATTATGATGCCTTATCCTACTATTGCTTATTTCCCTTTCCTGATGGGAATAAACTTTTCTGGTATAAGCACCTTTATATAGGTAGGACCTGATTGGTCCCAAATAAGGGCTTTTGCAAGATCGGGGTAGTCATTTCTAGCCCCCCTGCTGCCAGCCCCACCCTTTGCCCTCCTACCCCACTGTCTTGATAATAAGGGGTTTGTTTTATTTAGGCAACCTAATAACCCCCACCTTTATTTTTTTCACTCTTGCTATCTGGTACATTGGGCAAGCAAGGCATTGCACATACAGGGAACAGCATGGAAAGGGCATGTGAAGAGAAGGAAGGAAGGAAGGATACAATGAGGGAAGCTATCAGATATATGTGGTGAAGGAGACGAGGAGGAATGTGATAAAACATGAGACATAGGAAGCGGGGGTGGCACTGAGGAAAGTCAAGGCGGCAAGGAGATGCTTTCAATATAACTCTGCAGCTGAGCACATCTAACTGGAGGAGCAGCATTGACATGCAGATAGAAAGCATGTGAAGTGCTGCAAAACAGAGTTTGTACATGGGTGTGAAGTGAGGGGGCAGCTCAACCCTCACTATTCCAGGGCATTAATGCCAAACAGTACATCGCGCTTGGCAACGCTGCATGAACGTGCCGTGAAAAAACCTAGTGTAGAGTTTATACGGGAATCTCTGAGAAAAGCATTACAGGAGTCTCAGAGTCGCCCCAATGTCACAGCTTCACCTGATCACTGCACTGATGGATGTTTGCCTTGCTCAGCAATTACTTCTCCTTTGTTTTAGTGAAGGAAAATCTATCACAATAAATAAATAAATAAAATAAATAATCATGGGGACAGGACCACAGGAATACCAAGTGCAGCTCTAATCCAATGCACAACAAGATACTTATGTTCCACCAACTCCCTGAACGTGGCACAGGTTCCACCAACTCCCTGAACATGGCAGTCTCTTACTTGAGGGCAGACATGGCTTCAGCCTGCCTAGTTAAATATCTACCCAGAGCACAGCCCATAGGATTAGCTTTTGCTATGGTACCATCCAAGTTCCAGGAGACAAGATAGCAATTACAGAAGTCAAACCCAGACTCTCCTATATACTCAAATATTTAAAAAGCAAAATCCACATAACTTACCTGGCTGGGTAACCAATCATTAAGAACTGTAATTACTTAAATATTACAGGGAAACAAAGAACCTAGAATTCCAGGTTTTACAGGATCAGGCCTAATCAGATTAATGACCTTTAAAAAAATTCCAAGCTTAGTTACTATCCCTCCAACTACAATTCACTTAAACAATTAGTCCTTTCTACATCTGCTGCATGCATTTGCTGCACACCACTCTGCAGATGACATACAGGAAAGAAGGGAAACTGTTGTGGGGACAGAATGGTGAGGAAACTTTGCAGATGCAACAGAAGCTCACTGGGATGATTCAGTAGAATCTCCAAGTTCAATCCCCCATTCAATCACTGAATCCTTGCTTTTGACATAATATGCAAAGCTTCTTGTTTCTATCCAGGCATTTAGATTGGCCCCCAGTGCCACAGCAGCATTTCAGGTATGATAATCGGCTGGGAAAAGGCTTCTTTTAACAGGTAGTAGCTTTAATTATTCAGATTCTTTCCATAGTGTCTAGTCATTGGCCGAGCTTCACATCAGAACACAAAAAAAGCTTCCCAAAAATGTTTTACAACATGAAGATTTTGAAGCCATTCATATCTGAACATTCTTTTTACATCCAGTAGATGTCAGCACAAAGCCAGTGTGTAAGCCCCCTGATTCCTTAACTAAGTTTTCTCTATATTTAAACACTTCAGGGAGTATTTTCAATCAGTGGAGACCCATGCTACGAGGCCTGTGCTCTCCTCCAATAAGGAGACCGAGGTGCTCTCCTCCCTATGAATCCCTGCATGGGAAAGAACAAATATGGGAGCAATAGATCCACTGCATGCACCTCACTCTCTTTTAGACCAACATGCAAGGACAGTTCCACAGATAGCAGAATAAAAAAGCCAGTAGAACACTCAATAGGACCCAAAGCACCTACCATCTGGAAGGAGAGGAAATACATTCTGGAGCACTCACACTCAATGACCACTTAGGTGGTTGTCTCCAGATTTAAAAGGGTAGCTACCAGATGAGCACATTCTTCAAAAGACCCAATAAGATGGGGGAACTCCGAGCAGAGCATCAATTGGGGCTTAGCAGTTCTAGTTGCTGTGTGACTGGATATAATGAAATTCCTATCTGTGTGGGATCTGGGGATTTGTAAGAAGTCCTGAGACTGCCTCAGTCATAGCCTGATGGGTTTTATATAGCTGGGATATTTACAACTGCCTTTTAGTGTGCTCTGCTTTGGCATATTGTATACAAACAAAATCCAGATTCCTCTCTTGCCTGCCTGGGATGTGCATAGGGTTAGCCATGCTTGTCAGGGGAAGCCCTGACAGCCTGCCTCTGCCTAGATGAGAGCAGAGCAGGGAACAGTAGGCTGCCCTCTATAGCCTACTTCTCTCCAGATTCTAAATCAGTTCTGCTAGAAATATCATCATCTTACCCCTGTGCATGCTCCTCCCCTTGGGGTGAAAAAGGTTGCACAGAGCAAGGGTGGTTGACCAATGTAAGCATGGTTGCTGTAGGATAGAGGAGCTCAGACTTCATATAGAAATCCCTGCATTCAGGGGAGCAGAGCTTCCCTTCCCAGCAGATCAAAAGGAACAATGAGGTCGGGAGGCCAGGCGCTTTGAAGGAGGGTTAGTAAGAAACATCACAGTGTTTTCTGGACCCCCCTTGCAGCAACTTCTCATGGTGGAAAGGGAGCATTGCACCCAACACTGATACTTTCCAGGTGCACAACGAGGTTACTTGTAGGCTACGTCTACACTACGAGCCTCTTGCAGAACAGCAAATGCAAATGGAGTACTCATTTGCATATGTTGCACTCTTATTTGCATTTCCTCTTCCTTCTGCACAAATGGTTTTTGTGAAAAAAAGCGTTGTGTAGATGGTGCCTTTTTGCACAAAACCCCCCTTTTGCGCAAGAGCTGTTCTTCCTCATTTTTTGTGCATAGGTCTGGGGCATGCGGTGGCCAGCTCCCTGATTGGTGGTGTGTGTCTACTGCAGATACAGTCCATATTGTTATCTGTACCTTTGTGTTTCTATCAGGGCAGAGCTACCAGGGATCTTTAGTGAAAAGATTTGGGTGGGGGAGCCAGCAGAAAAATGAGCTATGACTGTATGTATAGGTACCAGATTAGCAGCCAGCCTCATCCCTGCAGCACTAGGGAATAGTCAGATTTCCCAAAGGAAAGGCCAAAGGACACAACAGATGCACAAATGATCCTTCCCTATCCTTCTGGCCCAGGTAGAGGGCAGGGGCATCCAGCCCCTCCATTACACATTGATGACAGGCTAGACTGTCTAGGCTAGACATTAGCACTCCAGGTCCTCCCTGTTCCATATAGGGCTGTTCCCTAGACTTTTTAGTGTTGTTGAACCTGTTTTCATCCATGCTCAGTGTGTGATGTGAAATCTCAGGGGATGCCAAGGCAGGTTTTTAAGAAAGCATGAAAACATTTTACTCTTTATTTAAAAAAAATAAACCGGTCTCCCCTGCTACTCCAGAGCTCCTCATCCCCAGCACTTCTCTTCTTGGAGCATTCACTAGTGCAGTCTCTGGTGACTGCTGACATGGAGGCAGGATTCTTGTGTCACATAGACCCATGCGAGAGTCCCAGTGCAAAGCACAGAACAGGAATTGGTGCCAATTTGCAAACGCTTCCCTTCTCCATTGATCCAAGATTTCACCTTCCCAAAGATGCTTCCTGGGGTTCTGCCACATCTGCACCGGGGCCACATCCTAGACATGTGACCCTGGGTCTGGCCCAGCGGAGCCTAGAAGGAGGAGCAGGAATAGCTGTAATAGTCTGTGTCCCTCCTGTGAACCAATGAGTAAACCCCATGGGGTCTCTGATTTCTATCTGTGGAGCCTACAGGCTGCGTGTCCTTGTGGCTGGGGTCAGTGCTGAAAGCGTGGGGAGCTGATGTGAGGCTGGTGGAAGGAGTGTGTGGCATATAGCACCTCAGGGGGTGGTTGGGGCACCGTGGTTAGGATGGAGCAGAGGGGCTCGTGGGAGCTCAGCATTGAGGTGAAATGTTTCATTTCTTCCGTCAGCTGCTTGATTTCCCTGCGCAGAGCAGCGTTCTGTCTCTCCAAGTCTTCGCTCTCCTGAGGACACAGAAGCAACAAGGGCTTAGAACATAAGAATGGCTATACTGGGTCAGACCAAAGATTCATCTCTACATGCCGGTTGACCCCCTCGAAGAACTCTAGTAGATTAGTAAGGCATGATTTCCCTTTACAGAAACCATGCTGCCTTTTCCTCAACAAATTATGTCCATTTATATGTCTGACCATTTTATTCTTTACTATAGTTTCAAATAATTTGCCTGGTATTGACATTAGACTTATTGCTCGCTAATTGCCAGGATCACCTCTAGAGCCCTTTTTAAATATCGGTGTCACATTAGCTATCTT
>CM057848.1:39693217-39705896 GCA_030068395.1 Apalone spinifera
TCACCTCTAGAGCCCTTTTTAAATATCGGTGTCACATTAGCTATCTTCCAGTCATTAGGTACGGAAGCTAATTTCAAGGATAGGTTACAAACCACAGTTAATAGTTCCGCAATTTCCCATTTGAGTTCTTTCAGAGCTCTTGGGTGAATTTGGTCCTGGTAACTTATTGCTGTTAAGTTTATCAATTTGCTCCAAAACCTCCTCTAATGACACCTCAATCTGGGACAATTCCTCAGATCTGTCACCTAAAATCAATGGCTCTGATTTGGGAATCTCCCTAACATTCTCAGCCATGAAGACTGAAGCAAAGAATTAATTTAGCTTCTCCACAATGACTTTATCATCTTTGAGTGCTCCTCTGGCATCTCGATTGTCCAGGGGACCCTCTGGTTGTTTAGCAGGCTGCCTGCGTCTGAAGTACTTAAAAAACATTTTGCTATTACTTTTTGATTTTTTGGTTAGCTGTTCTTCAAACTCCTTTTTGGCTTTTCTTATAATATTTTTAGACTGAAAAATAGATTACTGATCCACCTGCAGAGCCATCATAAGGGTGAGGAGAACCCTGGGAAACAAACTGTCTAAGTAGTGTGTCCAGATGAGGTAGGGGCAGATAGTATGTTTACAGTGCAGCAACTGGAAGACAGCTGAGTTAGTGCTCAAACTGTGAGGCAGCTGGTTCCCATCTATGTTATTATTATACATGGCTATTGCTGGGGTGCCTAAAGGCAGGTATTATATACACATCTAGGAAAATAAATGACAGTCCCTGGCCCCAGTGAATTTACAGTCCAGGAGACCCGACATAATAAGGAGATAAGACTAAAAGGCTATTAGCCGGGGGTAAGAAATGGTGTCCCTGGCCTCTGTTTGTCAAAGGATGGAGAGGGATGGCAGGAGACAAATCTCTTGATCATTGTCTTCGGTCCATCCCCTCTGGGGCACCTGGCACTGGCCACTGTCGGCAGACAGGATACTGGGCTAGATGGACCTTTGGTTTGGCCCAGTATGGCCATTCTTATGTTCTTTGTTCTTAAGACAAATGGGGTGTGAATTGGGGGAGGGGGAGGAGGAGGAGAGGGTAGGACACAATTCTCTGCCAGTCAAGAGCAATGATCACAATTCACCCCTTGCCTAACAATTCACAGGTTGCAGTTTCCTGTGTGCTTTACAGAAGAGGCAGTTTTGAGGGGGGACTTGAAAGAAGATAAGGGGATGGCTTTACTGATCTGTCTGTCTGTCTAGCAGCATCTTTCATGTGTATGACTGTCACTATAGTAGTTCAGTACTGCTGGGAGCGGTTGGAGCCGCCTCCAGGAAGTGGCTGGAGAGTATCTTGGGGAGGAGAGGTCAGAGCCCTTCATCTCACTAGCCTGGAGAGTTTCCAAAGTGACACATTTCCTGTAACTTCAGAGAGGCACTGTATTCTGGGCAACCCCTACTCCACCCCCAACCAGGGGTCCTGCCATCGAGCCAGTGACATTCTCAGCCCTCAGCCACACTCTCAGCCCCAGCAGCTGCTTACGAGAAGTGACAGCAGCATATTCCCCGCCCAGGCACTCACAACTCCCTCTCACGCACACACCTCCCAGGCCACATCCCGACCAGAGACAGATTCGCCTTGGGGGAGGGGATGGTAAATAACCGCCGTTATAATCAGAAATAACCAGAAAACCACCTGCCACAGGAAACTTGTCATTGCCATGGTAAGACAAGACTCACTGCTTCCTGCTAGTGCCTGGGGAACCAGCCGTATGGCAAGGAGGGGGAGGGACATTGAGGTGACAGAAGAGGGAAACTGAGGCCTCAGAAGAAAAAAATTAATAATAATGGTGGTGCTGGTGTACAGTCCTGCCTAAAGATATCCAAAGCACATCTCAGACTGTATGGCCCCTCACCCCCCCTGCCACTGAAATGCCTCTATCGCTAGCGTGGAACTCTCTGGTTCTAGCTAGCGTGAACAGCACCTGGCAATGCTACTCAATAGTTTGAGACAGGACTTGAAGAATCCTGTGCCCACTTAAACAACAGGAGGATTGGGGGAGGGATTCACAGAGGCAGAATGTGGGAACTTAACTAGGCTACTAGGGCACTGAGATTTTATGGACGGTGCTATGAGAACTTGAATGACTGTTCACCATGCTCAGTGGCCTCCAATGGTTAAATAGCTACACTCATCCAAAACAAAGCAACCTGCCACAACTCTGCTCATCCTTCTGGGATTGCTAGTGGCAGGAACCAGCTTATAAAGGTCCCCTTGCCTCAGTAATGGGACACCTAGCACTAGTTAAACACACCACCAGATATTAACTGCCACAGCAGGACTTTGCAGAAGGGAGAGGGGATCTCTCAGATCCCTAGGTCCCTCACAGCATAATGCTTCACAGATCTAATCAACTCTGCACTCGAAAGCTAACAAGAAGCCAGTGTGAAGTTTGCATGTTATGGACTCATAGTGACTCACTCCACTCAAGCCACAAACTACTTTGTTCTGCACCAGTTAAAACTTCTGGGTTCTTTTTAAGTGATTACAGTGGCCTGAACTGACCACTAACCCTGGAAAGACCTGCTTCCAAGAGGCACTTTCCCAGCCAGTATGCCTACTAGAGATGAAAATGACTGCGGATCCATTATAATCCAGAGACTGGAAACTACATTGGCAAAGGTTTGACAGGCATCTCTAGCAAAAAGGTGCAACCACATCTCTGTCCCATTCCTCCAGCTGTTTCCCCTACCTATTAGCATCAGTTCTGTCTTAGCCAGGCTGATCTTAAGCTACTTTGGTCCCATCCACATCCCCACCTTTGCCAAATACTACAAAACAATAGATTGCATTATCAGTGCCATCTACATCATAGTTACATTGCAAGCCACATGCCTCACTATCTCTTCCAGGAAGGATGGCAAGGGGAACACAGTAGAGGAAAAGTCAGTACTCATTCCTGCTCTCTGGAGTTCCTGGGAGAGGAAATAACAAATCCACGGAGAGGTTCTCCCACCCGTGGGTGTGAGCAGCAGCAGATTAGTTACTAGCCTGGTGTCACAGGACACTGACAGAGCTAATCAAATCATCATGGAGCAAGCAACACCATCCCTGTAATGAACCCACTACTAAAGCAGCATTGACGACTCCTGTGCAATCAGGATGTGGCAGAAGCTTCTCCAATGTCACTTGTTCTATAGTCTTCTCAAGAGTGGGGGTGTGAAGGCTGCTAAGGTCAAGGGACAGCTTCTCAAGCAGCGTAAAGTGCAGTCTGGCTTCCTGCAGGGGGAGGCATTAATAACTCCCAACAACAACAGGCCCCACAGCCTCTCTGCTGCACTTCAACAGCAATGAGTGCCCAGCGTCCAAGCAGAAGTAGAGGAAAGCAACTTTCTCGGTACATCTCAGATTTAGTTACACAAACACAACAATTCTGACACCACTGCCACAGCGCTGGCCATGCCTGCTACCTAGTGTTATGGGGTAGATGCCAAATTCCTTACACTGAGAAAAGTGGCCCAAGGCAGTAAATGGAAATCAATAGCCCAGCCCTCCTCCCATTGCCCAGTCCCAGTGCAGCAATATGGAAAATTTAAGAGAGGCAAAATGTATGACAGATAACAGCACTGTGCAAAATAGTCACCTGTGGAGCTATCTCCCAAGGGAATGGATAGGAGCCTCACTGCTGGGGGCATTTAAAATGAAACTGGACAAAACTCTAGTAAAGCATACAATGAAGAACTATTCTGTGTAGGTGGCAAGGAATGGACTGAAGGAGACCCTAATGGGTCTTTTCAACTCTAAGGCTTGATTCTCCATGTCTTGGCACATTATATCATCATTAAAACCTATGCACAGCAAACATAAAATGCTACCAAGTCAGAAGAGCAGTGTTTTATGTGCTCTTTGCATGGATACAAGAGGTGACAAGAAATGCAAGACCAGGGAGTGCAAGGCCTTGCGTATTTAGGCTTTTAGAGGATTTTTCAGAAAGTCATTCAGAATAGGTAACTTGATAATTTAAAAAAAAAAAACTAAAAAAAAAAGAATAACCCTGCAGTGCCTTAAAGGCTAACAAAAAGTGTAGATTAATAATAGAGATGTAGCCGTGTTAGTCTGGTCTTGCTGAAACAAAAGACAGGACTATGCAGCACTTTAAAGACTGACAAGATGGTTTATTAGGTGATGAGCTTTCGTGGGCTTAGGAAGTAGAAGCTGAGGAAGTGGGTCTGGCCCACAAAAGCTCATCACCTAATAAACCATCTTGTTAGTCTTTAAAGTGCTGCATAGTCCTGTCTTTTGTTTCAAAAAGTGTAGATGGTATTGTGAGCTTTTGTGGGTACAACCCAATTCATGATACCATCTAAATTTTTGTTAGTCTGCAAGGTGCTGCACGACTATTCGTTGTTTTTTAATTTTTTTCCAGTTACAGACTAACACAGCTACCCCTCTGAAACTTTTGATAATTTCAGGGCAAGAACTAAAGTCTTGCCACAGATTAAAAACTGGGTGCAAAAAGTAGGACTGTGTAGGCAATTTACTGCTCAGACAGCAGTCAATAATGGAGTCCCTCAGAAATTAGTCCTAACAGTATAGCTGTTCACTGTATTTATCAAATGAGTGGGAAGGGTAGTAACATTTGCTGATGACACCAAATGAATAAGACTGATCAAGAATAGGGAGGAACTCCTAAGGGACCTCATAAGATTAGGTGACTGGGCAGAAGAAATTTGGAGTGGATAAGTGCAAAAGGAAGGAGCACATTGCTAGGCCTGAAATATAGGTGATGTCACCTACCAGGGAAGGCATTTACTGACTGCACAACAGCAATCAAAACTGCAAACAAAGGGGCCTCGCCCTGTTCCCACTGCAGCAAGGGACAAAATGTCCATTGGTATGTGTGGGAGCAGGATCATCAAGGTGTTATTCCTGAATGGAGACTATTATGGGACAGACACACTAATGAAGGGAGGTACATTTCTCCTTCCACTCACCCAGCCCAGGATCCTGCACTCAGCTTCCACCACCTCATCCCAAAAGCAGAAACTAAAGGTCTAGAGAACAGCAACATAGGAGGAGAAACCTATAGGAGGGGCTTGGGCTTTCAACAGCGTACACATGTTCCATTTGGAAGGAACATCTCGCTGCTCCTGGCAGGAGCACCCTTCAACTTCACCGTCTAGCTGCTGCGAGTGCTGCCATCACATCCTATGCTGGTCCATGCTGTTTCTGCCCCTGCCTGAACTGAATGGCTCTGCTATGTGTTCATCTGTGCTAGAACATGTCCCCTTATGTGTGCAAGGTCCCAGTGAACCAGATGGACAGAGGATGGAAGCTCTTACCAAATGCAACGTGTCTGCTTTCTGGGTCTGCCTCTGTCGGCTCTTCTGAGCTGCAATGCGATTCTTCTCCCTTCTCTGAACTTTCCTCATGTCATCTGAAGAATCCTGAAAAATACAGGGCCTAGGAATAACAGACATCACCTCCACTACCACCGAAAAGCATGAGGTGAGGGGCACAGGGTTCAGAACAGACCCAGGAGAACATTCTTCTCAGCACAGATCACCCCACCCACTCCTCTAGCCACATATCCCTGCCTGACACACAGCATCAATGCAAAACCAAGATAGAGGTGCTCTCCCACTACAAGGATGTATGAGGCACTTAACAACCACTCCCTGTGATGTAATTCAAAATCTTGACATGCTGGTAGAACTGGGAAGTGAATATTCCTTTGTCTCCGTGGGACAGGCTTGGATTAAAACCTGCAGAACCACAGGAGTCAGAGATGAAAAAATAAACCTGATGGATCACCCACTCCATGCCCCTACACATCACTTTTTTATTCTTTGTGCCACAGAGTTTCCAGGGCTCATGCCAATGGAGGTCACACCTTTTCCCCGGGAGATGACTCCACTGCCTGACTTATTTTGCTGCCAGGGAGTCGATCCTGGCATTCAGCTTGTTTTTTGTCTTTCTTCATTTCATTCTATTATTTCAAATTCCCATATGTCAATAAATAATTCCTCTTCTACTTCGGTTTATCTGTTTCACACATTTGCAGAGTTATGTCACTGCTTAGCTCAGGTACACAGGCTCAGCTGTTTTATCTTTCCCGCTAATTCAGTCACTCCAGACCCCTGATCAATTTGTTTGTTCATCTCTGAACTCCCTGCATTTTAATGTCTTGGTGCTAATGTGATATTCGGAATCAGCAGCAATATTCAAGGTCACATTTTCACCAGAGTTATGCAGAGAAGAGCTATGACCTCCCAGCTCTGGAATATGAGGTTTCTTTGCTTGAAGATCTCACCCCTCAGCTTCAGTCAGCAGCCACTCTGGCTTTACCTTGCATTGTTGTTATTACTATGGAAGGTTTTCTGTTGAGAACTGATCCTCCTACTCTCTCTGACAGCTAAAACCCTCATCAGACCCTATCATCTTCTGTCTTCCCACTGGAACTGCTTCCTCTCTGGACTCTCAAACACAAACACCACCTCTGTCCTCTGCTTGTAAAATGCAGCCTCTAGAGCTATCTTCCTGGATCAGTGTGTCCCTCCCCCCACTTTGTGATCTCTCTGTTTCCTCAAATTTAAACCTCACATCCTTACTGTCAATTTCCTTCATCATCTGCTCCCCTCCCCCCCAGCCAACATATCCAGCCTAGTCTCTTACCTAATCACCCTCTAGGCCTTTGCAGTGAAAATGTCAGACTTGATACCCACTTGTCTACTCCCCCCTTGACTGCTTTTGTGCCTTATTCCCTTCTTCTAGACACAGAGTGCTCTCCAAATCTCTGGCTGTTCACCCAGCACCACCTACTCGGTCTTTATCTATAAGCTCCTTGAGGACAAGGTCCTTCATATGTGGTGTCCTGTGCAGCACATGTGGTTAGCAGCTAGCAAACAATAAAGTTACTAATGCAGGTTTCCCAAAAAGAAGATGGAATAATCCGGGACACATTTTAATAATCCCATGGCAGATGTTCTACTGGACAGCTAGAGGAACACGCCAAAGGCCTTACTTAAAGGATCCCACCATACCACAGCACTGAAAGAAGCAAAGCCTATTGGACTTAACACGACAGCGAAGGTGCAGAGAACAGCACAGACTAGAAAAGGGTAGTGGAGCCTTGTTCATGCCCTAAGTGATGTCTGATGACCTGGGAAGGATTTGGATTTAGAATGAGGCCTACCCACCCCATTCATGAGGGGTGGGTAGGCCCAGAGCCCACAACAGGGACTCTGCAGAGATACTGACTCTCTCATGTTACCAAGCTCCCAAGCTGCTGGATGCCTGGAGTTTGTGGAGTGGCCCCTGCAGTCAGAACCAGGCATTTCAGGTGCCGCCCCTCATGTGGCCTGTGCAAACGTGGTTCCTCTGCAAAAACACTCCTCACTCTGTCTTGGTTTTAAGCTTGTTCCTGCACTCGGGCTTCCTGCTTAGCTCTCTGTAGCCTGGTTTATATGGGGGGTTTAGTTTGCACTAGCTCAAGCCAGGACGCATTGCAAGTGCCTTGCATAGACACGACACGGACCTTTAAAGCACAGTAATTCCCTGTTTGCTGCAAATTCTGTACTCCACTGTCTAAGTGGAGTGAGTGCACGAAGGACTGCGTTAGCGTGCTTCTCCCCAGGCTGGTTCCTAGTAAGCCCTGCTATTCTGTGCTGTGAAAACAGCCCAGGATGAGAGCATGAGTGCAAAGAATTCAAAGTGTTACCTGTTTGCTAGGTGGGGGTGACTGGCTGAAGCTGCTGGAGTCGCTGCTGTCAGAGCTATGGGGCATGGCTCGAGTCTCCCTCAGCTCAGCGCCTCTTCTGCTTCCTCTGTGTCCTTGGTAATTGCGGTTTCCTTAGGCTTTTCTTCACTCCACCCCTCCCCTGCCACCTTTGCCTCTCTCCCTTGGTTACTTTCTTTGCTTCTTTCCCAGTCCCTCCCTTTATCACTTTGTCGCTCTCCTTGTGTCACTTTCTCTGCCACTCTGACCCAGTCCCTCCCTGCACTTCTCTCCTCTGTCAGTGCACCTTGCCGTGATGTCTAAGGCTCCTGTGGTTTCTCGGAAGCTGCAAGGGACGTAAGCTGAAAGTCACATGGGCGGAAACTTTATGAAGAAGAAAAAAGTTACATTGAGAAAAAAAAACACAGCATCTGGGAAAAACTAGATTCAAAATAGCTTGAAAAATCCCCGACACCTTCAGGCGGTTTGAGAAACAGCGACAAAGTTTCAAATGAGACAAACAACTGGGGAGAAAAAAAACCTAGCACGAGCTGCAAAACTCAGCCACTCAGAGAGGAGGCGGCGGTGCATGGAGCCACAGAAAATGCCAGGCGCTCATTTGTAAATGTAACAAGGAGGGAGTTTGATCACGTGCCACATGAGCCTTGGCTCCCCACTTGCCAAGGCCTGCTTGGGAAGTTCCCAGACCGACTGCCTTGCAGACCTCCCACCTTCTCTTCCATCCACCCACCAAACTGCTGAGGTCCCCAGAAGTGACGTGGTTTATAAGGGTGTTGGCGAGGACATCAAGACCATTAGCAAGTGTACGGACAGATCTTTGTGCAGATTGTTCTGCACCTTTGATATACAGGCCTCTGTGCATGCCAGATCCCCCAGAAGGGACATTGGGAACAGGGTGGGGAGATTATTAATATTGTCAAAGGCAGTTTCTGTTAGCCAAGGCTCTCCAAGCACTTTAAAACATTAATTAACTAATCTTCAACTCCCTACCACCATTCTGGGAGGAACATTATTATCCATGTTAGGTATTCAGGGAAACTGAGGCACAGGGGGACGTTGCTGTGGCTTCACAGCCAATAGCAGAACCAATGTTTTACTCGCATTCCCCCCCTCTCACCACTAGACTACTGTTCTTTGCAGAGCTGTGGTTAGATCCCAGGAGTCCTGATTTCCCGTCCCCCTTCTCCTAACCATTAGACCACACTCCATCCCAGAGCTAGGAATAGAACACAAGCATCCTGACTCCTAAACCCCTGCTATAACTACTAGTATAGTCTGTGGCAGAAACAATGTGGCATACCCAACCAGCATCTCACATAGGGAAACATCCCCTGGAAGGACACAGTCCCCCCACACTCCTTGTTTGCTCCCATGTGGGCCAGCTTAAAATGAGAACATTTGGGCTACATCTACACTGTAGCCTTCTTGTGGAAAAGCTTATGCAAATGAAACTCAGCACGGAATATTGCCACACTTTATCTGCATAATTAATGAGCAGCCGTTTTTGTGCAAGAGGCGTTTGCACAAAAAAGAGCCATATAGATGGCTTCTTTTTGCGCAAAAACCCCTTCTTGAGCAAGAGTGGTTCTTCCTCAAAAAATGAGGACGTACAGCTCTTGAGCAAGAGGGGGCTTTTGTGCAAAAAGGAGCCATTTACATGGCTTTTTTGCGCAAAAGCCTCTTGCGCAAAAACGGCTGTTCATTAATTATGCAAATGAAGCACGGTGATATTCCATGCCACACTTCATTTGCATAAGCTTTTCTGCAAAAAGGCTACAGTGGAGACATAGCCTCTGAGTTGTTATGGTTGATTGTGTATTGGTTTGGTTATTTTGTACTAAAACCACCATCCCTTTGCCAGCACTGAGGAACAGTAGGGCTCAGAGTGTTTGCATTTCTTCTACTTTGGGCTGGCCAGCGTATACTTCAGTCCCTGGGGTGCCATTTGGCAGAGTGTGAGTGCCCCAAGGAATGCAGCAATGTTTTCCATGCCCCCCCACCCACCCCAGGAATGCCCTCAAAATCTGCCTTGCAGTAAGGGCTCCTAAGGGAAGGGCTCCTTAGCCAATTGCCTAGACTAGGGGATGGATCCCCTAGCTTTATAACTCAGACAAACTGGGATGAGCTTGGCCCATGTTTTTGAAAGGCATTTGTATTTGTCTTTTCTGATTTTCCCTCTCTCCCTACCTTTCTTTTCCTCCTTCCACTTAGTGCACCTCGCCATACTCTCATCCACCCCAGTCTGTCCAAATCTCTTTCCCTCACTCTCTCCCCGCTCTGTTGGCCCAGGGCAATTTTAAGCTACCTGAATAGGTAGCAGAGCAAGTGGGAAGAAAGCAGGAAGGCCATGATTACAATAGAAGAGGCAGCAGGGGAGTACTTAGGTCAATGGGGGTGTTAGTATGGGGGAGGAGGGGTGATATGAATAGTGAGGTATCCTGCAGCTCCAGCCTAAGGAGCATGAGCAGAGCTGATTGGGGGTGAGGACTAGTATAAGCAGGCAGTGATGCACCTCAAGACTGAGAACCCTTGTGGATGCTAGAGCAGTGCCAGCCCACAATCTTGAGCATTGAGTTCCATTTGCTTTCTTTAGTTCGGGATGTGCTGCGAATCCCCTTAGCAAAGCAGAGAGCAGGACACAGCTGCAAGGTTTCAACATGAGCACCTGGGTGGAAACCAGTTATTAATGCAGCAACGTTGTGAGCTTTGGGTTTGCAGATTTTTATTTCCAGCTGAAAAGCAAACCAAGAGGCAGCAAAAAGCATGTGCTAGTGGCTGGTGCAAATGCTGCAGAGTTCAGGGTGGTTACTCCCTGCTTTGGTAATTCATAGACCCAACATGCATCCTCTCAGGGACAGGTACTGGAGAACAAAAAACAGTTAGCACTATGGGCTTGTCTACGAAGGGAAATTGACCAGCATGGCTATAGCTGAATAATTATTCTCTGTGGCTGTGCCAATCAATTTCCTAGTGTGGACAAGCCCACATTCATTTGTGTGCCCCCCATATTGTCCGAGGAACTTGCAAACTTTAATATATTTACCCTCTGAACACCCCAGTGAGATAGAGAAGGGCCAGTACAGCTTACAGATTGGAAGTGGAGGCACTGAAATGGCATCAACACTGCAAAACCCCTGCAGCAGCAAGTCTCAGACTTCAGCTCAGCCAACTCAGGTTCACAGGACTGAAATCAGCAGTGCAGATGCTCTTGCTCCTGTAATCACCTCCCCTGCCAGCCAGATTTCAGAGCCCAGGCTCCAACCTGAGCCGGAAAATTTACCCTATGTTTTTTGGACCCATCATGAGAGCTCCATGAGCCTGAATCAGTTGACCTGAGCTCCGAGTCTCAGTGCAGCAGGGGGTGGGGAGATTGCAGTATAGATGTACCCTGAGAGGTCTCTGAAGGTCTAGTTTAAAAAGTGCTAGTGCAGTGCCTTAGTTTTTGACGGCTCAACCAGAAGTTTCTGGGAGAGCCCTGATTTTCAGCAGGCGCTGAGCATACCTTGTCCCTTTCAAAATTAAGACCTTGAAAAGCATCCTCCTTTGGGCTCCTACAAACAGGGGCCCACTCACCCTATCACTTTTGGAGAGAGGCCTATGTGATTTACTCAGCATCTCTGAGGCAATGCAGGAAACAGACCCCAAGTCTTCAAAGTCCCAGGCTAATGTCCAAACATCTTTTCCAATGTCTGCCACTCTCCCTCTCTCTGATGCTTCTGTCTCCATGGGGCACTGGTCTCCCCAGAGAGGAGTGCTGGATTCCTAATGTGCCAAAGATGCCTCCACTTGTACAGCAAGAAAGTGTATCTCAGTCAAACCTGACACCAAGGACACAGAAGGGGGAGGGGGAGGGGAAGTATATAAACTAGCCTGAAAGATTCAATGAGCAAGAGTAAAACTGAGACAAAGCATGAAAAGCTTGAGTGAGCTCTGTCCTTTGCATAGCTGAGGGGCAGATTCTTCTCTGTTACGCCACTTCCCTGCCTTCTCTCTGAATGTACACTCGCCTAGCTGACAGCACACTTGGCCCCACTGATTTTCTGAGCTCTCCACGTGGCTGGGCAGCACGGATCAATGAAGAATGAAAGTGGCGGTTCTTCTCTGCCTCCTGCACACAAAGAAGAACCCTGAGACTCCACAGTGATGTGCTTCAAAGCCTATTTAACTGAGTCCTTTCCTTGCTCTCCCGACCACCTTTGTCCCCTTTCCCACCTGCCTGGAACCATAGAGTAGGAAGGGACCACGGTCATTTAGTTCAACCTGCACAAACCCTGACATGAGCTGCATGTGACTAATCCTCCTGCTCACTTCATCTCTAAAAATGCATCACCAACTGCCTTCCCTGAACTGATCCTCAAAGCTATTCCCCTCCCCTCTGTCAAATCCCTTCGCTGCTGCAACATCATGAGAGCTCAAAGGCCAGCAGGGGAGAGCTGTCACTGTATATTTATAATAATACTAATATTGCCAATATATGTTCAAATGGTATCAGTGTTCAATTGTCTCTCTCTTCCCACAGGTCACTGGTCTGCTTAGATGGTAAACTCTTTGGGGCAGAGGCCACATAATCATGTGTTTTTGCACAGTGCCCAGCACAATTGCACCCCACTCCTGTGTAGCACCCAGGTGTTACTGTAAGATTAAATTATAAACTCTACTTGATTACAGCTGATAACTAACAGATCAAGTTTGCTGCTCTTCTCTATGGCTGCGTCTACACTGGTGCATTCTTGCGCGAAAACGGCCGCTCTTGCGCAAAAACATGCCACCTGTCTATACTGGCCGCGCGTTCTTGCGCAAGTAAACTGACGTACTATAGAAAATCAGGGCTTCTTGCGGGAGAACTCTGACGCTCCCTCTCAGGAAGAAGCCCTCTTGCGCAAGAGCTCTTCCGGAAAAGGCCAGCATAGACAGGCAACATGAATTTCTTGCGCAAGAAGCCCCTAAGGTTAAAATGGCCA
>CM057848.1:39715329-39729307 GCA_030068395.1 Apalone spinifera
GCCTCTTTCGAAAAAGAGCGTCTAGACTACAACCAGTACTTTTGAAAAAGCAAGTCGTTTTTTTGAAAGAGAGCACCCAGGCAGTCTGGATGTTCTCTTTCGAAAAAGCACAGTCTGCATTACATAGCGCCTGTTTTCGAAAGAGCACTTTCAAAAAAAGGAGTTGTTCTTCGTAAAACTAGGCTTTCCACAGTCGAAAAAACTGCCGCGTTCCTTCGATTTACTTTCAAAAGAACGCAGCAGCAGTCTAGACGCAGGGGAAGTTTTTTCGAAAAAAGGCCACTTTTTTCGAAAAAAACCCTCTAGTCTAGACACACCCTAGAATGTGGAAGGCAGTGTGCAAGGCAGCTGATGTCCCTGTTCATTCCATTACCATAAGAATTAAACTTGGAAATGAAGTTAAGTTCCAACCCTTCCCTCTGTATTTGGCTTGAATTGGCCTGAAATAACACAGTGACTTGGAGATCCATTCATGATTAATTAATTTGGTGTGCCCACGAAAGCGCGTGATACCATCTATATGTTTTGTTAGTCTTTAAGGTGCTACTAGACTTTTTGTTGTTTTTAAAGTTTTTCCTGTTACTGACTAACTCGGCTATCCCGCTCAAGTTTTTTAGAAGACTGTCCCTCCTCCTCTGGCCCTGAGTCCCAGGCCAATGCTACACTGGTCTTTACTCAGAGAGCTGCCTTGGGAGGAGGAGGTGGGAGTGTCTTCATAAGGCGAGCTGGACAAGGTGGCTGAGGGCTGCTAGGGAGCCATCACAGAAGTGACAGAGCAGGACTGGTTGGACAAGTGGATGAGACCTGGACCTGGCTGAACCTGGTTCATTGTTTTCTGTTCAAGCAGAGACTAGTCAGCTTATTTATGTAATGGGGAAAATCACCAAGTACCTGCCATGCATAGCCCCAGCCCACCACAATTCCCCCCAGCACTGGGCTTTAGGCAAGGAATAGGAGACACTGCTACTGTACATCACCCCTCCCCCCGGGGAGCCTCCAGAAGCAGACCTTCCCAGGTATCCTTACAGTGCCCCCTGCTGGGAAAGGCTAAGGCTGCAGGAGGCATTGCCAAGAGTTGGGATGAAAGGTGTTTTTCTCCCTGCAGGCCTCATAGAGGACAGGTCCCTGTACCCCAGCTGGTAGATCAAGGGAGTCATTTGCAATGGGGAAAGGGAGCAGTTGCTCCTCACACTTTGGTTTCCCTCCCAAGAGTTGTAGGCAGCTGCCTAGGGCAACATATTTGACCCAGCTGTTCCTCTATCATGACAGAAGGGAGGGAGTCAAATTTGAACAACATTGTGACCCCATGCATCAGGTCACAATGCCACTCACTCAGATTTGTCCCTATCATCATAACTGAGAAGCATTTGGACCAAATCTGCCATAGGCTGATGAGGAAGGGGGCAGCAGATTGTCTTGAGTGGTTTCTGGTGCCACATCCCTCTCCTCACCAATGGGATAGGAAACGAGCTGTAGCCGTCAGGGCCAGAAGTGAGGAGCAAGCTGAGGCCCAATCCCTATCCTGCTCTGTCCATAGCTGAAACCTCTCCCTGAAAGCCCACCGCACTCCCCAGGACAGCACTAATTCAGAACCTCCTGGTCTTCTTCTGGGATGGGACCAGTCTGCTAACCCTCCATGGGCCACGGCACCTTCCATGGGGAGCAAAAAGTGGGGACTCTGACACAACTTTCCCCCTCAATTTTTTTGAAATGATGCCCATGTAGTAGATAGGGATTAGGGATGTTAGTGATTAATTGAATAGTCATGTAACCACACAAAATATTATTGGTTACATGACTATTCAATAATATCCAGAGAGTGGGAACTCCTGGGGAGCCCCTGCCATGCCATGTAGCTGACTCTGTATCAGAAGCAGCAGTGCGGGGTGCCAGGCGAAGTTGGTCTACAAGGGAAGCCAGTTTAAAAACCAGCTCCCCACACCGACTAGCTCCTGCCTGCTGCCCTGCGCTGCTGCCTCTGATATAGAGGCAGCAGCGCAGGGTAACAGCAGCCCCTGTCCACGGGGGACTTGAACTCCCCATGTACAGAGGCTGTGCTGGCATCCCATGGAGCAGCCTCTGTCTGAAGTAGGCCCTGGCTCGCCTCCACTCCCTCCCCACCAGCTGCTGTCTTTGATAGAGAGGCAGAAGCATGTGGGGGAGAGGGAGAGCAAGTGGCTCAAGTCATTCGAGACATGTGGGGAGCTGGCTTGAAAGCCAGCTTCCCACGTGTACCGGTTCCTGTCTGCCCCCTCACCCTTCATGCTGCTGCCTCTCTGTCGGAAGCAGCAGCGCGGGAGGACGGAGGAGGGACTCTGCAGATCTGGTGCTTTTGGGGAGCCAGGTTAAAAGTCAGTTCCCCATGGCATTGGCACCCACTCTCTTGCTGCTTCTGATACAGAGGCAGCAAGGAAGGGGAAGTGCATGGAGTTGATAAGATTAACCAATAAGCCTAGGCTTATTGGTTAATTGTGTACTTGACTATATGTTGACATCCCTAATAGGGATGGAGGAGGGAAGCTAGCCTTGCCATGTTGACAGGGACATGAGCATGAGCCAGATGTGGATAAGGGCTGTCTGAATAGAGGCAAGGCAGCACTCCCTGCTTGGGACCTACATTTGAAGATGGAGGTGGGTGGGCAGCTGGCCACAGTGCTCACAGTTTCCATTGTGCTGCTGCCACCATTGAAATGAAAATCTCTCCCACGCTCTAACCATCCTGTTTCCATCCAAACAATTGCGGCGAGAAAGTAAAGGGGGCCTGTGAGACATCTGCCTAGCAGCCCATGCCAGTGCTTCCTCTGCACGTCTTCCCTGGGACCACAGGGAAGAAGGAAGATGGGGCCAATACTCATTCCCATCTGTGATGTCACTAGGGCTTACACTCCTGGAACTCTAATGCTACCACAGGCTTCCCTTGTCGTGACTGCTTTTTGAGCCAAATGATCCTCTCTGCTCCACTAGTCTGCTCTTCTGGGAGTCACAGGGTTCCCTAGTAAAGTGCCTGAGTGCAGGCACTGGATCTGTGTGTCAGCTGACTAAAATTTGTGGTTTCCAAGTGAATCCCTGTACTGGCACTCTGGGCTGCCAGCAGAGTGTGTACTGTAGTGCTTAGCTCTTCGTGTTTATGAGCACTGTGGAACTGAGCTGGGGAAACAGCATTGCTGCAAAATAGTGTTGTGATGGTGGTGGACGTGGTGCTCAGCTCCTAGCATGTGCAAACACTGCTCTGTTACTCTGTTAAACCTGAATCATAGAATCCTAGAATCCTAGGGCTGGAAAAGACCTCAGGAGTCATTGAGTCCAGCCCCCTGCCCAAAGCAGGACCAACCCCAACTAAATCAACCCAGCCAGAGCTTTGTTAAGCCAAGACTTAAAAACCTCTGAGAATGGAGATTCCACCTGGACAGATCACTGAGTAGTTCTGTGTGCAAATGTGTGGTATGCAGCAGACATTTTAGCTAGTTGTAAACCTTCCTGGCATTGCCCAAATTATCTGGTATGGGCAAGGTCTAAGAGAAGAAACTCTAGATTTAGGAGCAAACAAACTTGGTCAAAATAATCTCAGAATTAGAATCACAAAGGCCAATGGGAGAAAAAGGTACCAAAGAAAATCAGAAGGTGTCCTGGCCATATCACTGGGAGATGGGCTTAGCTGAAGACACCTTCCAATTTGACAACTGTAGAGCATAGCTCCTACCAGGCCCATAGGGCAGTGATGGGCAATGAAAACTAGTAAGTGGGCCACAAGTGGCCCTCCTTCATCTCAGGGGGCTGCAGTGGTGGGCAACCTGGGCCACAAACTGCTGAAGTTCCACCTGTGACCCTGAGAACCCCCCTTACTTTCCCCCATGCCTTTTGTGTACTGGGACAATTGAGCACTGCACTTCCTGCTCTTTCCCTCCCTCCTGGCACGTTCGGAGTGCCACGAATCTGCTGATCTGCACTGTCCCCATTCCTCCCTTTCGCTCTCAGAGCTTGAACATCATGAATCAGAACCCCAGTGCTAAGAAGAACATGGGGTAGAGGGGCAGACAGGGAATACATGGGCCAGGAGGAGAGGTGGGTGGCACCAAGCTGCCATCCCATTGGTGGGGAAAGGTTGGGAAAGATGGGTGTCACCAAGCTGCCCTAGCACTTGAGGCTGGAGAATAGCCCCTCCCCACAAAGAGCTAAAAAAAGAGGAAATCCCAAGCCCACACATTCCTCACCAGCAAAGTAATTTGTACGCATTCAGGTTGCCTACAAATGGTGATGCAATTCCTCACATATTGTATTTTTGGAAGGCGTCTGTCTATGGACCTGTCTCACCTCTATCTGCCCCATCACTGGCATCGCTTATACCTGAGCAAAGTGAGGGCTCACATGTAAATGGGTGGGAAGGCTCTCACCCATTTACACAGGTATAAATGCTGCCAGCAGATGAGAACAGGGAAAATGGAGCCCCAGTTACTTGGGAGAGTGGGGGCACCTTGTGGTAACCATGTATGTAAAATCCAAAGGCAAGACTTTCTGAATAGATATGCTAAGGGAAAGGGAAAGTAGGGTGATGGCCATGAACAGGAATGATAAAGCTATAATCGCATTCCTTTGTACCAAATATGGATTGGCAACAGAGCTAGTTTACACTCACCAGATGTGTTCATCGTCAGATCTTTTAATGCAAGAGTAGGGAACCTGCAGCCCACGGGCTAGATCCAGCCTCCTGCTTAATTTCATCTGGCCTGCAGCAAATCTCCATTCCACAGGCCAGAAGCCCTGATTCTCAGTCTCTTCGGCAGGGCTGGAGCTGCAAACACCAGTTCATAGTGCTGCAGGGGCAACCTAGGGCATCAGGCTGGTCGGCTGACCCTGAGGATCTTAGGTGCAGGGGTGATCAGAGAAGATCGGCCCTAAGAGTCAGCATGCGCCTGCCCTCACCCAGCAGTGCCACCCCTGCAGCTACCATGGGTCAGAAACCATGGCCAATGGGAGCTGCGGAGGCGGCGCCAATGGGCATAGGCAGTGCATACAGCCCAGTGCTGCCTGGTCATATCGTGGCCACTTTAAGAGCAGCATGGGGCCAGAGCAGTGGGGAGCATGTCTTAGCCCCACTGTGCTGCCAGCCAGGAGCAGCCTGAGGTATGTGATGCCCAGCTGGAGCCCGCACCTCTCATATCCTCCTGCATGCCAACCCTTGGCCTCAGCCCTGAGCCCCTTCCCACACCCCAGCCCCCTCCAAAAGCCTGTACTCCCACCTCAAGCCCCCTGCCCCAGCCATGAGCCTCCCTGCATCCTAACTCCCTGTCCTGGCCCTGAGCCTGCTCCCACAGTCGGACTCCCTTCAAGAGCCCACACCCCTGTCTCAGACCCCATGTCCAAGGGCGGGACCCCTTCCTGCTCCCTAACTCCTTCCCTGACCCTGGACCCCAACCCCCTACCCCAGATTGCAATCCTCTCCCACACCCCAATCCACTGCCTGAGCCCTGAGCCCACTTCTGCACTACAACCCCTAAGCCCCAGCCTGGAGCCCCATCCCATACCCTGAACCCCTCATTTCTCAGAGTCTAGGGGAAACCCTGAGTCTTCATACACTCCCACGGAGCTGTGTGTGGCCTGCAACTGATTTTTTCTGGGGATCAGTAGCCCCTGATCAAAAAGAGTTTCCCTATCCCTGCTTTAATGCAGTGGTTCTCAACTAGGAGTACACAGGGTGTACATCAACTCATCAAGATATTTGCCTAGTTTTATCACAAGCTACATAAAAACACTAATGAAGTCTTTACAAACTATAATTTCATACAATAGCTTGTTTATACTGCTCTATATAATGTACCCTGAAATGTAAGTACAATATTTATATTCCAAATGATTTATTTTATAATTATATGGTAAAAATAACAGTAAGCAATTTTTCAGTAACCCGGGCTGTAACAATTCTGTATTTTTGTCTGATTTTGTAAGCAAGTCGCCTTTCTGTAAGGTGGAACTTGGGGAAACACAAGAGAAGCCAGCCTCTTGAAAGGTGTACAGTAATTTGGAACATTTGAGATCCACAGGTTTAATACTGTGCTGGGTATGGATAAGGTTAGCTTTAAATAACGGGTTTTGCATAAAGTGCCACCTAGTGGCTGAACCGTATTAATACAGAGCCATACAAGTTGTAACCCTCATCAACAGAAACGACTTGGATCAAACACTGCTGAGATGCCAACATCTATTGCCAAAGTTAGCGTGATTTAACCCGCTTGCTCTATATGTTCCTGGGAAACATATTTATGCTTTGGACAGGGGGCTGGACTCAATGACTTCCTGAGGTCTCAGCCCTGGGATTCTATGATTCTCAGTTACACATTCCTATCATTTACAAAATATATACTGTCACTTTATCTTTGAAGTTCAGTATTGATCAGTCTTAAGTGCCTCTAACAGCACAAAATACTCTTTTGTCACTTCCTTATTGTCCTTTAGATACTTGGGCCAGCTGCCCCTAATATAACTTAGAACTCCCTGAAACTATAGGTCTATCAAGCTATTTGTAGCTGAAGTAGTCTCTTTTCTGACACTGGTTTGTATGGACATGTCTATACCAGAGAGTTATTTCAAAATAACTCCCCTTATTTTGAAATAACAAGGCAAGCATCCACACTACCAAGCCTATTATTTTCAAAATAAGGGGCTTGTTATTTTGAAATAATAATTCCTGCTTGTGAAGAGGAATAAGTTTATTTCAAAATAGTTACTGTGGGAATTATTATTTTGAAATAACTAATTTCCCTTGGTTGATACCGACAAGAATGTTTTACAGTGACAAAACCACTGAATGAATGGGTAAAGTCCAAAACATCTTGTCCATGGGGGCCAAATAAAGAAATTGCCTTCAGAAAGGTAAAGGAAATTATCTCAGCAACTCCAGTTCTCAATCATAGAATCATAGAATACAAGGACTGGAAGGGACCTCAAGAGGTCATCGAGTTCAGTCCCCTGCCCTCATGGCAGGACCCAGTACTGTCTAGACCATCCCTGATAGACATTTATCTAACCTACTCTTAAATATCTCCACAGATGGAGATTCTACAACCTCCCTGGACAATTTATTCTAAACCTCCCTTGCTGCAGTTTAAGCCCATTGCTTCTTGTTCTATCCTCAGAGGCCAGGAAGAACAATTTTTCTCCCTCCTCCTTGTGACACCCTTTTAGATACCTGAAAACCACTATCATGTCCCCTCTCAATCTTTTCTTTTCCAAACTAAACAAACCCAATTCTTTCAGTCTTCCTGCATAGGTCATGTTCTCTAGACCTTTAATCATTCTTGCTGCTCTTCTCTGGACCTTCTCTAATTTCTCCACATCCCTCTTGAAATGTGGTACCTAGAACTGGATGCAATACTCCAACTGAGGCCTAATCAATGATGTGCACAAGCCCACAATGGTCACTGCAGATTCAAGCAGTGGTGGCCGCGGTGGTGTATTGATGCAATGACATGGCTCTGAGTGGAAGCCAGCTGCATTTCACCCTCGCACACTCACAGAATCAGAAAAATGACACACACAAACAGAGGTGACTGGTGAAGGGGACCAGGGGGCCACCTGCCCTTGCTCTGCCCCTCCTCACCCTTGCTCCACCCTCTTTGTGCTCCACCTCTGCCCCACTTCTTTCCCCTTCCCCGAGCAATACAAGGGGTCTGTCTCTCCCCTGCACTCACTGGGAATTTACTATCCCTAGCATACATCTCAATTCTGGTACATTAGCTGGTGCATTCAAATCTTGAATTGCTTTTACCCTTCTCAGAGTTAGGGTTGATTCCATCTTTGTTTATTGTCTGTCCCAAACACTCCATTTCAGGTAGCCAGAAAATGCATTTTTCCTTGTTTAGTTTCATTTCAGGCTGACTGGTTTGGCTTAGGTAGGATTTCATTGAAGGTTTGTTGTGTTCTTCCATCGAAGATCCATATAGCAAAATGTTATCCATGAAAAATATAACTGTTTGTATTCCTTAACGGTTCTGCCATCTTTTTTTGGAGAATTTCATGGACACTGGTAAACCCAAAAGGTAATCTCTGAAAGGATGTGATAAAGGTAGTCATTTTAGCATCTTCTTTGGCTAACGGAGTTTGCTAGAATACTGTTGTAGCATCCACCTTGGAGAATACAATATCTCCTTTCACTCTAGGGAGGAAATCATATAGTGTTGTGAGGATTTTTTAGACCAGTAAGACTAAGTTCAAAACAGGCAAATTGATTGAAATAATAGTAATAAAAAGAAATTTCAGACAGATCAATAAACATAGTTTTGGGAGATGAGTCAATGTGGCTTTTGTAAAGAGAAATTGCCTCCCCAATCTATTAGAATTCTTTGAGAAGGTCAACAAAGATGTGGACAGTAGTGATCCAGTGGATACAGAGTACTTAGTCTATCAGAAAGCCTTTGACAAGGTCCCTCACCAAAGGCTCCTAAGCAAAGTAAACAGTCATGGGATACGAGGGAAAGTTCACCCATGGATCAGTGACTAGTTAAAAGACAGAAACCAAAATGTAGGAATAAATAGTTTTCAGAATGGAAAGAGATAAATAGGACTGTCCCCTACGGGTCTGTACTGAGACCAGTACTATCAGTCCAGCTGACGGGGACAAGGAGCAAAGGGGGCAATTGCTCTAAGGCCTGGAAAAGAGCCCAGAGCTCCTGGCAGCCGCTACTGCAGCAGTGGCAATGGTCAGAGTCCTCGGCCCTTTAAGTCGCTGCCAGAGCACCACACAGTGTGCTCCAGGTAGTGCTGAGGATTGGTTGGGTGTGGCATGATGCACTCCAAGTGATATGGAGGGCTCCTTAGCTCCAGCCTTGCCCCTTCTGCCTGAGGCCCCACCCCTTCTGGGGCAGCGGTGGGGGGGGGGAGGAGGATAGAACAGGCCCTCCCTTATCTTGCCTAGGAGCCCAGTGAAGCTGCCGGCCCTACCAAGTACTGTTCAACATATTCATTAGTGATCTAGAAAAAGGAGTAAACAGCAAGGAGACAAACAAATTGCAGACAATACAAAATTATTCAAGTCCAAAAGCCAAACACAAAAGTCCAAAGCCAAACACAAAAAATTATGAAGGAATTTCACAAAACTGGATGACTGGGCAACAAAATGGCAGATGAAATTCAATGCTGATAAATGCAAAGTAATGCACATTGGAAAACAATCCCAGCTGTACATACAAAATGATGGGATCTAAATTAGCTGGTACCACTCAAGAAAGAGATCTTGGAGTCATTGTGGATAGTTCTCTGAAACCATCCATTCAATGTGCAACAGCAGCCGAAAAAAGCTAACAGAATGTTATATTCAATTATATTAAATTTAATCTATATTAAATCCATAGTATATCCATACCTTGAATATTGCATTCAGTTCTGGTCACCCATCTCAAAATAGATATTAGAATTGGAAAAGCTATAGAGAAGGAAAGCAAAAATGATTAGAGATGTGGACTAGCTTCCATATGAGGAGAGATTTAAAAAACTGACTTTTCAGCTTGAAAAAGAGACAATTAAGAAGGGATATCCTAGAGGTCTGTAAATTTTTTTCTTGGTATGGAGAAAATGAATAAAGAAGTGTTATTTACTCTGTCACGTAACACAAGAACCAGGAGTTACCAAGTGAAATTAATAGTCAATGGATTTAAAAACAAACAAAAGGAAATACTTATTTACACCAACACATAGTAAACATGTGAAACTCATTGCCAGGGGATGTTGTGAAGACCAAAACTAACAATGTTAAAAAAAGAACTAAATAAATTCATGGCAGATTTGTTCATCAATGGCTATTAACCAAGATAGTCACCAATGCAACCCACAAGTGTCCATAGCATCGGGTCAAAGTAACTTAACAGTTATTGCAACTTGGCTCCTTGCCAGCTCTTTAAATATCTCCCTGCTGACTTTTGCTGCAGCTCAGCCAGCTCCTGCTGGAGCTGTAAACAGGGCACCTGCACTTACTTTCACCTCTGGTCCCTAGATTCTGTCAGAAGCTGACAGTGGATGACAGGGACGGGTCACTTGATGATTGCTTCTTCTGGTCATTCCCTCTGAAGCATCTGGTATTGACTGCTGTTGAAAGACAAAATAGTGGGCTAGATGGGCAATTGTTCTGACCCAATATGGTCACACGAATGCTCTCTCACAATTGCTTCATTAAGTCTTTTTAAGATCCAGACAAATTCATAATTTTTCATTTTTTTTATAGCAGGTACCAAGGGGCACCCCCATGCTATTGATTCAGATTTTCCTTGCTTATGCCAAGCTACTCCATTCTCTAACTCTGTTTCTACTTTATGACGTAATGGAATAGGAATCCTGTGAGGTGCATGTGCACTATATGGCTCAGCAAAACTAAATATTCCATTGGGTTCTTCCTTCTTTTTCACCAGCCCATTGTGGCTGCAATTGAGAAAGTTGTTGGTCTGTGGTCCTTTGATCGTATACAAGAAAAAAAAGCTGTGTGTTCAGAGTGGAAGTTGTTTCTGGGGTAAACTGGCCCATGCAATCCGGAATACCTCCAGGGCTAATCAGAACTGAGGTAGGTGACTTCAGCTTTGGAAGGAGTTGAAGGTGATTGGAAGTCCCTTTTGAGATGACTGTGATATCAACTTCTGAGTCAATTTTAAAGTCGCTAGGCTTGCAATGAATATTCATTTTCATTCTCCATGTAGGCTCTGTAATGTCATCATATGTGATAGATCCCTAAAACAATGGTTCTTGATTGTCTGTAATATGAATCAACTCCCTGACAGCTTTGGTGTGGCAAACAGCTGCAAAACATTTTGATTTCATGCATTTATTATGCCGTTTGCCTCTAGCTGGACATGCATCATCTCTTGAGACTGACTTTTTCCATACTTTGTGCAGGTAGGCTGAAATTTGTCCCTCTTAGCCTGAGAATTCTCCCACCTTGACTCAGGAGGTTTGTAGTAATGACTTCAGTCAAGTGTTTGTTTATAGGTTCTAAACTAGTTTCAGATTTTTCAATTTTGTTAAGTTGTTGTAAGTTTTACTGTCTCACCAGCTCAGATTGCTTTGTTCTCTGTGTATCTGTAATTGGGGATAAATCATGCTTCGGTTATAGGTTTTATCTGGTAACCCACTAACTACCTTATCTCTGATATTTTCATTCTTTGCACATCCAAATCAGTTTTCAGGCAATGTATGCAGACCTTTTGTAAAACATTCAACACTTGCCCCTGGTTCTTGACTTCTCTGGTGGAAACATACTCTTTCATAAACCATATTTCTATGTGATGTAAAGTATGAATCAAACATAGCCACAACTTCTGAGCATTATTGTGACCATCCTCAGTAAATTCTAAGATATGCTCTGCCCACTTTCTTGTAACATACATTAAAGAAGATATCTGTGTATTTACAAATTCTTGGTGGAGTTCGTTTGCACTTTGAAATCTTGCTAAATACTAGGGATGTTAGATTCAGGTAACTGAATAGTAGAGTAACTGCATGAAATCGTATTGGTTACTAGACTATTCTATAGTCCCCAGGGACGGGGCAGGCAGCCAGTGTACGCCCGGCACTGTATCAGAGGCAGCAGCGCGGGGTGCCAGGTGGGATCCAGTCCACAAGGGGAGCCAATTTAAAAAACAGTTCCCCACATAGACCTCACCTGCTGCCTCTGATACAGAGCTCCCCACAGACAGAGGCTGCTGCTGGAGGGTTGGGGGAAGGAGGCTGCTCTGAAGCAGCCTCTCTCCACAGTGGGGTCCAAGCTCACCACGGACAGAAGCTGGTTTGGCAGCAGCCCCTGTCTGTGGGGGGTCCCCATAGAGAGAGGTTGCTCCAGCCTCTCTGTCCACTGGGAGCTCTGCAGGATGCGGAACAGCCTCTGCCCATGGGTACCTCGGACCCCCTGTGGATAGGGACTGCTGCCACAAAGCAGCCTCTGCCTGTGGTGAGCATAGGCCCACTACGGGCAGAGGTTGCTTCGGGGCAGTCTCCCCTGGTCCCCGAGGCAGCAGCGCGGGTGGGGGAGCAGGCAGCACTGCAGAGCCGGTGTTGGGGGGAACCGGCTTTTAAGTCGGCTCCCCCTAGCACAGGTTCCTGCTTCCCCCACACCTTGCTGCTTCTGATATAGAGGCAACAAGGGGGGGAGGAGGAGATGCAAGTAGTTGAGAAGATTAGCTGATAAGCCTAGGCTTATTGGTTAATCAGCTAGTTGACTACTCATTAACATCCCTACTAAATACTGCTCCAATCTGTCCATTGTAAAGGTTAGTCAAAGCTGAAGTTCTCTGTGGACACTGAAGGGTGGCATGTTGGTGCGATCCTGCAATCTTTGTTGTTCCTTTTGTATGCAGCCTTTGTTGTTTTTTCCTGTTTCTGTTCTTAGTTTACTCCTGACACAATGTCATGTTCCTCTGTACCAGATATGGACTGCCTACAGAGCTTGCTTATACATACAAGATATATTCAGTGTCAGATCCTGTAACGCTCTGCCAAATATGGCTAAGTAATAAAGATGTAGCCGTGTTAGTCTGGTCTTGCTGAAACAAAAGACAGGACTATGCAGCACTTTAAAGACTAACAAGATGGTTTATTAGGTGATGAGTTTTCGTGGGCCAGACCCAATTTTCTTGCACAATTTGATCTGAGGATGTGGGTCTGGCCCATGAAAGCTCATCATCTAATAAACCATCTTATTAGTCTTTAAAGTGCTGCATAGTCCTGTCTTTTGTTTCAAATATCGCTAAGGTTAGCTTTAAATAAGGTTATTTTACACACAGTGCCACCTATTGTTTGATTTGTATAATATAATTTAGCTTTCCAGTGCAACTGTGGTGGGTACCCAGGACTGAAAGTGTAGGTGTCAGGGGTGCCACAGGGCAGGATTGAGGTGCCTCTGTGCTGCTACAGCTTTACACTTACTAGTGTCAGCTCCCTGTGGTTAGCAGGCAGGCTGTGGAGCAAAGGCTGTCAGGCCCCTGGAGTTAGCAGGCTGGGCATGCTGTGATCTGGAACAGCTCTTCAATCAGGGCTTTAATACAAGTTGAGCAGGTTGATATTAAAGGCTTTGTAAATCCCCTCTGCAAGAGAACAGCAAAGGCACGAAAGAGTAGCAACGAATCCTGGTGTTTCCTTAGTGATGGGTTGTGACATGGTTGTTGATGGGCCACAAACCTGATGCAGTGGGGCTGTCTGCTTGGGGTGGGGTTTGGAAAGCGAACCTACCCCACGCTCACATGACAGGGTATGGGTCCAGCTCTGGGCTTTGCAACCTGATGCACATGGTCACAGCATCACTCCCTCAGATTTGGCCTGGTTACCCTGCCCCAGTCATGACAAGGGATGGAGTAATGAAACCAATTAAATGATTAATTGATAAGCGGATGCTTATTGGTTAATGCTACTGGCTACATGCAATCCCCCCCCACATTGCTCTGCATTTAAAATATTTTCAGAGCCAGTGGGCAGGCACACTGGCTCAGTCCTGGCTTGCATTGGACCTGGCAGCTATCCTCGCTGCAGCTCTGCAAATCCTTTCTATGCAGAGCTGTAGCAGGGGTAGCTGGCAGACCCAGCGTGAGCTGGGACTGAGTGCTGGCAGGGCTAACCCTAATCAATTGTGTAACTGCCAAAATATTTGTTGACTACACAATTAATGAATTACATGCTTCTTAACATCCATAGTCATGACAAGAGACAGGATCAAACCTGAGTGCTGCTGCGACCCCATCCATCACACTGCACATTGGTATCTTGGCCCACTTCCATGGGACAGAAGCTGATGCTGCCAGATGAGTGCCAGGCAGGCTTGCTGTCCAACCCTACCACCACCACCAGGAACCTCCCCTTTGCCAGGGTTTGGACTGCAGTGCTGGGGCAAAGTGTGCTACTTCAGAAGAGGAAGCAGCAGTGGTGCAGAAGGACACTGGTTTATGAGTTTGCCCCTTCCTACACACTACAGTAATTCCTCATTTAACACTGTAGATATGTTTCATAAAATGAT
>CM057848.1:39737693-39757634 GCA_030068395.1 Apalone spinifera
AATGCCTACATTAGCCTCCCTAGTTTGAACTAGGGAACTAGTGTAGACATACCCAGAGAGAGGCAGCAGGAACCCGCTGGGTTTCTCCCTTTGAAATGTGCAGGAGCCACGAGCGGCTCCTGTGCATTTCAAAGGGAGAGGTTCAGCAGGATGGTGAGCTCTCCCCCTTATCAACTAATCAAGTAGTCAATAGAAATTCCATCAACTACTCGATTATCTCATTAAACGAAATTTAACATCCCTACTATGAGGTATGGGGGCTTGGACTAATTTCAAGGCTTCCCAGTACTATGCACAATCTAGTTCAAATTTGTTAAATGAGGCGTTAAGTCTAAGTTACTAATTTCAAAATAGTTGCCTTGTGTAGACATGGCCTTACTGTCAGTCTCTTTGAATCAACTACTCAGAAAGTGATAGATATTCCTCAACAAGAATATCTGGCTATGATTCATGAGTTTGCCCTTTGATTTTCAACTCTGAAGATGGCAATGGCTTTGAACCATATTTGAAAGAGGTATCAGATCCTCATTTCCAGGGCTCAACAAATATGCTCGCCCACTTGCCCGCGGTGAGTAGATTTTACCAGCTGGCGAGTGCAGGGGCGGACTGGCCCGGTGGGCCGTTGTGATGGGTTGGCCGAAGCCCGCACTACAGGTGGCACGGCCCCATCCAATCCACTGGCCGGGTGGAGGAGTGAAGCACCACCGGAGAGGGGGAAGTGCAGCGATTCTCGGCGCTGGGCTGCCTGTGTGCAGCTCCGGCGCGAGGAGGCAGGGTGCGAGCCAGAGGACAGGACGCCGGCAGACACGAAGATGCTGGCGTGACGTGGTGTCGTGACGTCACAGTTGGCGACCGCCGGATTCAAAAAGGTTCCGGCAGCCCCGCAACCTGGAAGGCAGAAGCCAGGTAGGGGAGGGGAAGGGAAGGGGGAAAAATAGGGAGAAGGGGCTTATGCTGAGGGGAGGAGAAGAGAGGGGATGGGGGCAGGTCAGGAGAAGAAAGGGGAAGGCACCAAGGGACAGGGGTGCAGGACAGACAAATGCCAGGGGACCAAGTAGAGACAACGTGGAAAAGGGCAGGAGGGGAGGTGTCAGTGGGAGGGGGGACAGGGTGATGCTAGGAGAGGAGAGGGTAAGGGCATTGGCGGCTAGAGGGGGGAGGAGGAGGTGCTGGGAGAAGGCTTGAAAGAAGGGGTGGGCATGAGGAAGGCGGGGATGGAGCAAGGCATGTGTGAGGGCACAGGGGCATGAGGGGAACGGGGCAGAAGGTGGTGAGGACGTGGGCATCAGGGAAAAAGAGGGCAAAGGGGGCAGAGGCAGTGAGGGAAGAGGTGCAGGAGGGTGCAGGGCTAAGGGAAGAAAGAAAGAAAGCCTTTTTTGACAGATCCTGTATGCCACGCGGTGGCTATTTTTATGCAAATTAGGCACGGGATATTTAAATCCATGCCTCGTTTGCAATGTCGACCTGTCTAATCTGCATCCCTCTGCCGACAGAAGAATGCAGTCTAGACATACCCATGCTGAATTATAGCTCCTTTGTATTAAAGACATGTCTATCACCTCAAAGGAAAATGGCTTTTAATATTTTCACAATCCCCAGTTGTCATTAAATCAGTGGCGCGTGTTGCCCTTTTAGCACTATGCCAAAGAAGAGAGTTCTGACTGACAACTGAAAGCATGATATAGATGTTGCTATTTTGTAAACACAAGAGAAAAACATGTATAATCTAACAGACACATCATATGCAATCTACTAAAACTGAATTGAATATTACAGAAAATATATTTTATGCTAGAAACATTTTTCTGCCCTCAAGTAAACAAGATCCAGTAAGTAGGGGAGACCCAGCTTCTCAGGAAGAAGAGAAGCAACAAGGATCTTTGTATAGTTCAGACTTTACTGGCTTGTCTTATCAAGAGAATTGGCTTTAAAAACATCTTTGTGTCCTATGTAAGGAGCCCCAAGTCCAAGAAGTGACCCCTCGCTGCACATGACTGTGCTGGGATATGGCATTTATCCCTGCTGAGGGGGAAGAAGTGCAAGGAAGGGTGAGTGATCTTTGGGGTGGCACCATGCCCTGTAGGAGGAAGAACATACGTGTCTACTGTACTTGGGAATCACTCTGGGAGAGACTTGCATGTGCCTTTATGAATCTCTGAGCTTTGAGAGAAGTGAACAGACCCTGGGCATGTCAGGACTCTAGAGCCTATCCTGGTGCTCCCCCTGTATCTTCTGGGTGCCTGTTTGTGTTGCACTGGTTGGGCCTGTGGCCTCTTGAGGTCATTTGGAGGAGATGAGCACTCTGCAGGGCTGCACGCAGGGATGGGGCATGGAATTCAGCTCAGACACGAGAAGTGTATCAGATGCCTTCCTGCCCAGCACACCCTATCCTGCTGCTCTAGCTAGTAACAGATAGGGATGTGAAGGATTAGTAGACAGGATAGTCGACTAGTCGCTTCCCCACGCCTCCCCTTGCTGCCTCTATCAGATAGAGGCAGCACGTGTGGGGAGGTGGAGAAAAGGGGCTACTTCAAAGTGGCAGTGCCGGGCTCCGTGCGACACTGCTGCTTTGAAACGCCACATACAACCTGGGATCAGCTAGGGAATCCCCAACTGACCCCAGGCTCTGTGTGGCGCTGCTGCTTTGAAACGCCACCAAAGGCTGTTGATACACTTCAAAGGCAGAGGCACCCTATTGACTAATTGAATAGTTGATGCAAAATGCATCAATTATTCGATTAGCCAATTACCCGATACTTAACAACCTTAGTAACAGACACATGAGGTGATGGTCCATTTACCCCTCAGGACCAGCTGGGGAAAATGGGAGTGGACCTACGTTCTTGCATGCAACTGCCAAACCAGAGACTGCATCTGCGAGGCACAAGGCCTCAGGAGCTGTAGGACTCCCAGATGCAAGGTAAGGAGGTCAGTGGAGGAGGGAACACTGAGCCTAGCAGTGGGAGAAAGGGAGATTCAGCAGAGTGAACATCCCCTGCTGGTCAATTATTGAAGAACTTTTAATAGCCTGGGGACTAGGTGTGTATTCTACCATTGCCTCTCTGTGGGGAGAAGAGAGAGGAGTGCATTGCTGGAGAAGGGAAGGCTCTACCTAGCCTGCTGGGGAAGGGGCATGGGGCACTCACCCGCTGCAGAAACTCTGTCCTTTCCTTCTTCTTGTTGCGACATCGAGCTGCTGCTACTTTGTTTTTCTCACGGCGCCTTTTCCTCCTCTCCTCTTCCTCGTCCAGCTGGAAGAAGACACAGGCCCCACATGAGAATAGCCAGACAAGAACAGGGAAATGATGCAGCTGGCAATAGCTCCCTCACCAAGTCTCAAAGTCAGTGGTGTAAGCAGTGGCTGTGCAAGCCTCCCCCCAGACCACTTGATGCTCCTCAATTATGATCTGCAGCATCCCTGGCTATTGTGGCCCAACTTCCTCTTCCCCTCCTCCCATGCTGCTACCAGTACACCTCAGTCCTGCCCTGCATCTCCACCTACTAGTGCAGTTCCGGGCTCTTTGGAATGATCAGCGGTCCCTGCTCCAAACTGTGACAAAATTACTCCTTGTCTGTAATGTGGACTCTAGAGTAAGAGAAACTAATTTTGCCAAAAAACGGCGCAGCAGTGAAGGGTCTTGTGCAATAGCAGAGATTCCCCTGCCCTAACACAGATGTGTGGGAGTATAAACAGAGAGCCTGTAAAGTCACTTGTAGTGGTCTCATGTGCCAGGAGCAACACTGACCCTCCCACGGCTGAGAGAGCAAGAACAGTTCCCCAGAGAGGGGCCTCTCTTCATGCTGCCAAATCCCCTGGCTGGACACAGCCCAGGCATTCTGCAGAGCTGAGGTTTGTGAATTAGTTCAGTACAGCTCTGGTACAGTGCTGTGGCCGGGAGTGTGTCTGGGGGGCACACTACACCTATTTACAATGTGAGAGACTTCCACTCCTTCTCTATCTCAGGTTAACTAACCCTGGGCTGATACTGTAACAAGCAGATACAGTATTTCAAGGAAAATATTTTCCTTGTACAAAGCACATGTTCCCTGTACAAAGCACGTGGTTGGCTTCACCTGATCAGACTGCTTCTAAGCAGGGTTCTCAGTGAGAGAGAGAGAGGTGAGGTCCAAGAGACCGTTCTGACTACAGCTGTAGAGGTGTAAAATTTACACAGACAGCCAGGAAGGACTGGGGGCAACTGAAAGGAGTGCTGTCATTCGAGGAGCATCAAACAACTAGCCTGGCCCCAGAGGGCCATCAAGACCTGCATGAGCCATTTCCTGTTTGATTCCATTAATTGCCTGTTCATGCAACATGTTCAGCACTCTGAGGTGGGAATGTTCGGGTCAGTTTCCTTGGAGCTTAGTGAGCATGAAAGCTCTAGTGCAGTGTGTGGCATATAGGGAGGGTGCAGCAAGGTATGCAGATCCCATTATAGCATGGGACAAAGACAGAAGTTTCTGCATTTTACTTCATCACTCCATTGTTTATGCTAACCGACTCAAACTTTAAGCCTACATCACACAGACTGCTCAACAACCCCGTATCTTAGAAAGCCACTATCAAAGTATCAGGGGCATTACTTCAAGTACTTAGGGCAGTAATAATCAAAAACCTACTCCAAGCCCTTTGTTATAGTACAGTTCAGTTCATAAATATTCATATATTACTTAAGGATGTTGACCCAAATCCTCAAGGTACTTAACTGCCCAATTCCCATTGAAATAAGTGGAAGTAGGTGCCTAAATACTTTTTGAGGATGTGGGCCTTTTACCCTTAAACAAATGTAATTTTCTCAAAAGATACAAGCGTAACAGTGCCTGGAAATTCAACATTCAGGTGACATTAAAAAATGAATATCAGGGAACATGGAACTGCAAGATAAAGTCACTCAAATAGCCTTATGCATGCAGCACAATGAAAACCAGGAGCCAGCCTTAAGATATTTCTACACGACAAATGGAGGTGTAATCGCAGTTTGTGTACTTTAATCTAGGTAGCCTGTATATCAAAAGCAGTGAAGTTGCAGTACCCAGAGAGCAGTCTACCCTCTAATTTTTCCCATCCCTGAGCAGAACAAATTTTGTTATGTGCACCAATGTGGAGGTTCTGTGTGACATGGAGATGACGTGTGACACATCACCTTCATATTGGTGCACATAACAAAAGTTATGTGGTGGGAGTGGGGCCAAAAGATTCCAAGTATGAGAGGGGTTCAGGCCTGGGGCAAAGGGTTGGGGTGCGAGGGCTCTGACTGGGGGTGCAGGTTTTGAGATGGGGCCAAGAATGAGGGGCTCAGAGCTGGCATGAAGGGCTCTGGTGCAGCCAAGGGATTTGGAACACAGGAGAGGGATACAGGTTGAGACAAGGGGTTGGGGTACAGGAGGGGGTGAGGACTCTTCGGTGGGACCAGGAATTAGGGGGTTGGGATGAAAGAAAAGGCTCCAAGTTTGGGGAGGGATTCGGCAGTGGGCTCTGGACCGAGGTTCAGGAGGGGGGTACAGACACTAGCCTGAGGGTGTGGGCTTTGGGATGAAGGGGTTGGGGAACAGAGTAACAATGTAAAGGGGTAACCGGTTAACCAGTTATCTAGTAAGCACTGCCTTACTAGCATGCTTATCGGGTAAGTGGTCAACTGGTGCCCGGCTGGGCCAGTGCAGACCCTCTCACCCATGCTGCAGCAGGCCCTGCCACAGCAGCCCCCTGCTTGCAGTACCTGGCCGGGCCCACAATGCAGCGGGCCGATTAACTGTATATTTTGACCAGTTAACATTTTAAATTGGATTTTACATCCCTAGTGCAAAGATGGTTCTGGGTTGGTGGGGGCTCAGGGAGGGACCTGGGCTTACCAGGGCGACTCCTGGTCAGCGGTGCTAAGGCAGGCTGCCTACCCTGGGGCACACACTGCACCTCAGAAGCAGCCAGCAGGTCCAGCTCCTGGTGGGGTGGGCATGAGGCTCCATGGCATGCAGAGCCCTGTAGTTTCCTGGGCCTAAGAGCCTGGACCTGCGGTGCTGGCTACTTCCCCGCTGGCCCCAGCACATAGCTGCCTCAGCTGCTGGGGCCAACAGGGAGGAGCCCCTCTCCCCAAGCTGAGGCAGTTCTGTGTAGGGGCTGGGGGAAGAGAGGCACCTCTGTGCCAGCTACAGCAGCTTTGACGTTTGGGGAGAGGCATCTCTCCCTGCTGCAGCCCTGAGCCCCTGCACAGCTTAGCAGGAATTTAGCCAGAGATTAGCTGCCCAAGAAAGAACCCAGTCTCCTTGGCAGGCTTGTCTAGTCCAAGCTGAAGCTCATGCTGTCATTTATACCTGAGCTAGGCACATAAAAACAAGCTCCAGTGTATCTACACGTGCTGCAATAACATCGATGACTGCAGGGTGGACATACCCTTAGCCACAAATACTCCCCATCTCCATTACATCAAGGACTCTGAGAAATTACCAAATTAAACTGCCTCCCACTTCCTGCGTGACTTGACCATGCACTTCTCTTTAAATGCTGCTGCAGCACTATCTTGTCATTGCTTCAGCAAATTACTCCTGCCTTCTCTATGGCCAGCTGCAGTCACTGACAAGACAGCTTTGTACACCTCTGTGCCAAAACGGATCACACTCAGGATAATCATTTGGGACAATTCTCTCCAAGTTGAGTGTTTTAAGTGTTGATGTTCTATGAAGCTCAGCAGTGATGACTACTGTACCTAAGGTTAGGAATCTCTTACGGACCACTGGGAAATTCTGATAGTTTATCACCAGTGATGCAATGTTACCACAGACATATCTAGCAAACCAAACCCATTGCTCTAGGGCTCCTGATCTACCTAGGCAACTACACAAGCTGCCAGCTTTATACAGGCCAAAAACCTTAATCAAAATGTCTCCATGTGACACACAAGTGAGAAGGGAAGAGTCAGAGTTAAGAGTGACATTTATTGAGCATCTCTAATGCTTGCATTTTAAAGCTAACCAAGACATTGACCACATGTCAGGCAGTTATGGGACTCAAGATTCCCCCCCCCCACACACACACACGTTACCTAGATATTTACATTCCTAGTTCTAGTTTATGGAAGTATTTTGTCTGGGAATAAAATATTAAACAAGGGCAGTTTCAATAAGAGCAGTTTCCATTAAATACACGGAGGGGCCAACTCTCTTCTGCTCTGCACATCATTCACCCCTGTCTAAAGGGGGCATCCACTCAGACTGACTGTTTTACACTTGTTTTGCCGAAATGCAAGGTGTCAGGCAGGGGAGATCAGGCCCAGAAACAGATTTATATCTCACAATACACTTAAATATAAATAAAGTTGCCAAGTCTTTCTACAAACCGTTAAACCTCCACGTTTCCAATATTTGCAGGCAAGTGAACTGAAAGAGGTTTTGCCCCCTTGCTTTGCCAATCGTTCAAGCACCAACAGATTCTTCCTTTTGGATTTTTGAAAGAATAAGAATTTTAGAGTTAAGGGCATATGCAACTCTTAACAAATCTGTGCAGAATTCAGCACTGTTTTGGAGGTCAAGGTAATCACCATTCCACTCCCATTACATAGCTTCCACCAGCTAGTGATTTGTCTCTGAGTTGGGCTGTGAGTGGAGAGGTCAGAGGAACTATTAAAAGTAGCCTGCTGAGTGCAAGAAATAGCAGAGAAGAGGGGACATCACAGCCCACTCACTCTCTTTTTAACATGCAAAAACATTCCCGTATGTTTATGCAAAGCAGATGGTTAGCTATGGCAGCAATAGGGAGTGATTCCATTTATGGAACAACACTTGTGTCTGTCCATGATGCTTATCTGATGGACACATTTCTGTGGGTGAGCTCCATCCAGTCTGAGCACAGAACAGGGAGCAAATGACCCTTCCCCATCCTCATCTCACTGATCAGTTGAAAAGAAATTACCCCATCCATCCTACTAGTACAGAAAATATAGTACAGAGAAGGGTCACACCTCCTAGAAAGGTTACAAAAGCGCTGGGTGTGTGGCTTGGCAATGGCAACAGGAGAATGTGACTCAGGACTCATGGGGGTCTAGCTGTGATTTCTTCAGATACTGTATCACTTTCTCTCTTTCTGCTTGTCATCCAGTGACACTGGCCCTTTTAAAAGGGTAAAAAGTGCAGTGGTCAGCTGACTCAAATTGGGTTTAAAAAAAGGCATGGCGCCCTTTAAGGGAGAGAGGCCTGAGTGTACTGACAGAGAACAGTAGGAGGGACACCTGAAGAGGAAAAGGAGGTCCAGAGAGCAACAGGAAAGGAGAGCAAAGTTAGCACAGACAGCCACTGACAAGAGTACAAGATTGATTGTGAGGAGTGGCCAGAGCTGGGGAACCCCAGCTGAGACAGAGAAGAGCTCATGAAGAGGCCTCTGTGAAGAAGGGGAAGAATCACCCTGGTTAGGAGAAGCTGAGCCCAAAACAAGAAGGAGGTTGATCCCACAATAGGGGTAGCTATGTGCAATGACTCAGGGTGTTCTATCCTTAGGGTACGTCTACACTACAGCGTTATTTCGAAATATCTAATTTCGAAATAACACGTCTACACACAAAATGCACTTCGAAATAGCTTTTTGCTATTTCGAAATAGCGCGTCCACACTGATCGGACGCTGAATCACATTTAAGGCCAGCTGGAACCGGTTCCGGCAGGGCATCACGTCAGAAGTTACCTTGTGGCCAGGACAGCCAGCAGGGCACCCTGGGAAGGGCTGGAGGCCCCCTATTTTGAAATAAGCATCTACACAGCACTTATTTCAAAATAGCAATTTCAAAATTGGCGTTATTCCTCCTGGAATGAGCTTTACCAATTTCGAAATAAGCTCTCTGCTATTTCGAATTAATTTTGAAATAGCAGTTGGCTTGTGTAGATGCTAGGAAAGTTGTTATTTCGAAATAACTTTGCTGTGTAGACATACCCTTACTTGGAGCTCTAGGAGAAGGCTTGTGAGAGAAATGTGGGCCTTGGGATGCTAAGGCAGGAGTCCTGGTGAATGGGGTCCTTGAACAGGGGCCACCGGGGTTAGGGCAAAGCAGTTAATGACTCATGTTAGGGTGAGTGACATGGAAATGGGATTGAAGATCTACTGTGAGTAACCCTTTAGGGATTTATGAGGGACTGTTTTTTACTATGAAGAATCTGGCTCATAGTGGCAGTTTATATAGCTAAAAGGATGTCAATGCTGCCATGAAAGACACTATTCCTTTGCTCAGGTGGATTCCAAGGAAAAACTGAGACTGGCACACTTCTTGTGCCACTGCCTGTCAGAGGCAGATGCTCCATCTTTTCCCATTAATAAAATCGGGATACTGAGACTGGCCTTCCCTGACAATGACTGAGACTTAATTCATGTTTCTAAAGCTCAATGAAATGATACATAGGGCCATTGGGCATACATACAGGAAAGAGTTTAAGTAGCTAAAGGGTTAAACTGGGGAGGCAAGGCAGGGGAAGAGAAGAAATTTCCCATGAGGAGAGGGGCTGAAGGATTTTATGTCATATTTAAGTTCTTCCCATTCTCTCCAAATCAAGAAGAGGCTGGAGTTGCCTTCTTCACAGTGCAGACTATGACCAACATGAATTTCCCCAAAGTACAAGCACACACACACAATGGAGCTAATCCTTTCAGTAGGGTTTAGGAAGCAGTCTGTTCATCCCAGTGCCAGGAGAGACCCTGCTCTTCCAGGGAGGCATGCTGATATTTGTAGTGTCTGAGCTGCACCTCCCCTAGAGATGAAGGCAGCTGTGGGCTGCATTGTAAAAACTGTGTAGGCTGCTCTTTGGCCACTCCTGGGATATGTAGTTTTGGCTTTAGTTTTCCCAGGCTGCAGCTGCAAAACCTCTGCTTTGAACAGCTTCATTTAATATCCTCGGCTTGCTGCCTTTAGGTCTAGTGCTGCTAAGGAACATGTTACAGCAGGGCACCTGGGTTCTGGCATGTGCCAGAACCTGCCATTTAGATTTCCCCTGTTTTGTTACAGCTCTTAAGGAAACTGTTTCAGTACTTGCCCTATATTAGAGCACAGAGCATGGAAGAATGCATCTCCTCTCCCTTCCTCCCATCACCGACACAATGAACAACACATGACTCGTGAGGGTCTAGCTGACTAGAGGCTCTCTGCTGTTGAGTGTGTCATGGACATTAATGGAATAGTCTCACACAAGCCCTCTGGTCGAAAGAGAGGAACAATATGACCCCCCGCCCACTATATAGATGAAAAAGCAGAGGCATGAAGAGGCTAAGAAAAGTGCCTAAAGCCCTAGCAGGAGCCAACTATAACAAAAACAGCCAAATGATCGGGGATGGGAGAGCTATGGAGTAAGGATGTTAAATTGCGGTTAATTTACTAGTCGAGTAGTCGATGGAATTTCCATCGACTAGTCCATAAGCACCTCCGCATTCCTCCTTTGAAATGTACACGAGCCCTGCTGGGGGTTGTACATTTCAAAGGAGGAATACAGAAACACAGGTGCAGCCCAGAGCCAGCGGGATGTCCCACTGACTCCAGGCTGCATGTGGTGAGCCAGCTTTGAAATGTACAAGAGTCCCCAGCGGGGGCTCTTGTGTATTTCAAAGCGGCAGCGCAGCATGGAGCCCAGGGTCAGTGGTCACTTAGAGTCCCTCACTGACCCCGGGCTCCATGTTGCACTGACGATTTGAAATGCCACGCGGAGCTCCAAGCAGCATTTCAGCGGAACCTGGGATCAGTTGGGGAGTCCCCAGCTGACCCCGGGCTCCAGGCATCATTACCACTTTGAAACGCTGTCTCAGTGTTTCAAAGGAGCTGTGCTGCACAGCTGATTCTGGAATCAACTGTGCGGTGCTGCCTTTTGAAGTACCTCCTTTCTTTCCCCCTTTGCTGCCTCTATCAGATAGAGGCAGCAAGTGGGGGGGAAATTGACTAGTCAACTGACTATCTGACTAGTCTTTAACATCCTTACTATGGAGCTGTTTTTCAAACTGGCTGATGGCAAGGGAAGTAACTGGGGGAAAAGGGAGCAGAATCCCAAGGGCAGGAAGTTCTCTTTCATAGCAGGTATGATTTGTGTTCAGTGCCTGCAGCAGGGAGACCTTGGTTAGCACTTACTTTGATCTCTAGCAGCAGCAGATTCTAAAGGCAGGTTCCTCTACTGAGAACACTGGTGAGATCCCCCCTAGGAACTGTCCAATACAGCTGATGCATCAGGGCACACAGAGAGACAAGGCAGCTGGTGACAAGGCATGAAAGAGAAGGGTGAGGCCCTTTAATTTCAGTGGCAGTATGTGTAGAGTGCTGAGGTAAGCAGCTCATCATGGTCTGCCCTGCCTCTAAGGAACAATGCAGCTTAGGATAGCTAACCATTGGACAAGTTACATTTTGTATATGCTAGGCCTATGCTGGAGCTCATGGCTGCTCAGCTGATAAAGGAAATAATCTTCAGAACACACCCATAGCACCTCTTACATGAGTTAGACAAGACAGCTTGACAAAACTTCAACTAAATGCAACCCGTGTCTCTAAAAGTCTCCTGCAGTTTCAGTGGGATCTGAGAGTTTCCTGACTTTCTGGCCTAGCCTGTTGCACAATATTGGTGTGTGGCTGTTAATCAGCTACTGTGTTACACTGCACAGGGGATGATGTTGCAATGGTGAGTGAGTGAGTTGGTCCTTCTATGTAGTGTATACAATTACTTGGAATCCTCTAGCATGAAAATCCCTCTGAGAGCGACTGGCAGGATACCTGATTTTCATGAACAGTTATTTCTATTTGGTAGGGAGGGGAAAGAAAAGAAAAAGCCTTTCCACTGTGCAAACCTAAATACTGCGTGTGTGCTACTCATGCCACAGGGACCAGAGATAACAACCGAGACACCAGCTTAAGTCCAGGGAGAATTCCATGTCCAGTGAACTTCACCTACTAACCTCAGAGGCATTTGTGAGTGATGAACTGGACATTCATAACCCCCATGCTATGTAATGGGTGAAATGTAGATTTTTGGTAATAGTTTGTTTAATCCCACTGGCCTAAAGACATAGACTCCCTGCCCTACAGTGTTGCTGTTCCTTCTTCCCTACATACTGACACCTGCAGGCAGAACAGAACTTTCACCAGCTATCACAGTGCAGGAGTGCCTGATACCAGCAGTACAAATTCAGATATTCCTTGAGAGGGGGCAAATTCTGGTACTTCCCCCAGCAGGGGCTCTGTTTTGGTTCTCACTCATCCTGCCCCCTTCCACAGTGAGCACAGGTCTCCCTCAGCCAATGAGTTTTCCCCTCTTACCCACACAATGCATACGCTGGTTCTGTCAGGAGACAAAATCATGTCAGACTCCCCTACAGTCTGATGTACAGCGAGAGAATCTCTGTGCATCAGGCTGTAACATCATTTGGCCTGGTTTCCCTCTGTCTGGACTGAGGGATGTCTGGGCCAAATTTCATTGTGGTTGCAACCCAGTGCATCAGATCACAATATCATTTACTCAGAATTGGCCCAGTTTCCCCTCTGTACAGCAGGATTAAATTTCAGCGGTACTGCAATCATGTAACTGGACTAAAGCTTTGGTAGTACCTATACTGATTAAAGAAAGGACAACTGCTTGAAAGTGTTTGGTCCAAGACCCCACTGGCTGGCAGACTATGGAACTTCGAGTACATGCAAAAACCTTGAGGCAGCCTGGAAACTTTCCATACAGTAGCAACTGAACAAAGCAAGGGGGTTTCTATTGGACCTTTTAGTGCTTCTGACAGAGGCTAAAACTTTCACTGATTTTTGGGTTCCCAACTTCTTGTACATTGGGCCTCACATTCACAGTGGCTAAGCACTTGGCGCTCCAATTTGAAGTCACTGGGAACTGCAATTGCTCAGAACCCATGGAAAAAAATCAGCTCTAAAAGTAAGTCTGGTAGGTAATCACAATCTGTAGCCATACATGGAAAACTTGGACCAAAGAACTTTGATGCTCACTATGTAATTCTGATTTTGTGCACCACAGTACAAGGTATAAAAAAAATATACAGTATATAAGAAATGGAAGAAAGAGTAAGTTGATAATAATGAATGTAAATCAGAAGCTAAGCACTGTAAAACATTGATAAGGGAAGCAAAGGGACTCTGAAAAAGTTTTGGGAATTATGGTGAATAATCAGCTGAATCTCAGATCTCATTGTGATGCTGTGGCCAAATTACAAATATAATCCTTAGATGTATAAACAGGGAATACTAACTAAGAGTAGGCGAGAGGTTATTTTATCTCTGTATTTGGCACTGTGGCAATTGTAATGCTGTGTCCAGTTCTGGTGTTCACAATTCAAGAAGGATGTTGATAAACTGGAGAGGGTTCAGAGAAGTGTCATGCGAATAGAAAATGTGCCTTTTAGAGATGATCTCAAGGTGCTATTTGCTTGAGGAGAAGGTAGCATGAGGGGAAAAGCTTGTCCTGCTACTATCCATGGATAGAGGGCGTCAGTCTACTGAGCCTTTAGAGCAGCCCCCTAGAAGAAGGCAGGCAGGGTCTTGCAGAATTCCCCTCAGAACTCACCTCACTTTTCACAGGCTGGGACCTTTTTCCAAGTTTTACCTCCAGGAAATGCAGTGGCGAGATCATGGCCCCGATGTTGCGGATGTCAGCGTACTTCAGCTCTTCCACTGTCAGGGTGGTGCCAGGGAGTCCCGTCAAAGGGCCAAGCCCAGGCAGAGCGCCAGCTGTCAGGGATGGATCTGGTATCTGCCCTGGCATCATAGCAGGGAAAGCAGCTCCAGACTCTAGGGAGAGACCAAAACACAGGCCGTTAGCCACGGAGTCCCATAAATTGGAGAAAGCACAACTTACTCCAGAATCCAATAGGGTCTGAATAAAGGGGATCCGCTGCTCTCTCCCTTTCTGCTCTCACTCCTATACCTCTGGAGCACCAGGTGTGAGGGCCACTGAGCTAATCTGTTATGAAGGCTCTTTCCCCACATCTCTGTGGTGCTACTGAGGAGGTGAAGAGATGTGTACAATCTCAGAGCAAAGAGGAACCAATTCCCCTTCCCTGTGCTCTGATGCTGCAATTTGAGCCTGTGTCAGAGTAAGTGCATTTCATCCCACCCTTCCCACCACAAAGAAACACCAAAAAGGCCATTGTACTCCCATTCCTTACAAAAGACAAATTCGCTTGAGGAAGAGATACCATTCCCCAGTGTTACCACTCCTTGTATATTGTAACTGGTGAGCCACACTCAAGCCCCAGAAGGAATGCAGCACAGACACAAAATCTACCAACATTTGAGAGTCCTCCCACAAGAACTCAGTCACGACCAACTCTGACAGTTACATTATCAACTAGAGAAGCAGCCCCAGCTATACCATGGCACCTCCCACTCCCCAGCTATGTGGCCACACTGAGTAGATTAAAACACACTCAGGGTATGTTGACCGCCCCGTTATACCTCATGGAATGAGGTTTACCAGGGCGGTCGACAAGGACTTCCCTTGTCGACCGTGGCGCGTCCAGACTACCGCGCTGTGCCGCCAAACAGCTGATTGGCACAGCACGGCAGCCATTTTGATGTAAGTGAAGCAGCGATTATTTAAATCGCCACTTCATTTTCCTATGTCTAGTAAACTAATCTACGTGGCTCCGTCAATGGAGCCATGTAATCTAGACATACCCTAAGTGAACAGTAACAGTGTATACTGCAGAGAGCCTAGAGTAAAAAAGGAAAGGGCTGCAGATAAGGGGCTTTGTAAACACCAGTATCAATTGGTAACTAGTTACTTTCAGGGAAGGCTGCAGCGGAGAGAGGCAGAGCAGGAAAAGAGGCACAAGAATGACTATACTTGTAAGACAAAAACTGGTCTGGTAGCATTTTACCAGACCAGTTTTTGTTTTGTAAGTTTATCCTGTACAGACTAACTTGGCTACCCCCTGAAGCTTCTATACTTCTAAGCTTCTAGCACTACTGTGTAAGGCATGGTTGGAACATTGCAAATCCTGACAATGAATGATAGAGGGAAAGTTAGGTTTGGTCATAGAGGCTGGGGAGCCACCACAGTGTTACCCACAGAGTCGTCCACAATCTCCTTGAGAGAAAATACCTACAAGAGGAGGAACATCAGGCAGAACCTATGTGAATAAAATCCCTAGGTCAAAAGAAATTAACTCTAGAAGGAGGGGCACATCTGCAGATCAGAATGGGAAGAGAAATCAGACAGGGACAACAAAAGACAAGTGTTAAAGGGCAACTTCAGCTACTTAGAAGTCAATGGATCAATGGTTCCTTCAGGATGTGCTCTGGAGAACAATGTCTTGATACTACAGGTGACTGCTTCTTGGAATATCTTGTTCAGGATCTGACAAGATCAGTCTACTCTAAACATAGTTCTAAGTAATTTTCAGGCATTGGCGCAGGAAGTATATACCAAGGAGCCATCAACAATTACGATAACATGCATTGATTCTGACATCCTCTCCCGAGGAACAAACTGACAGCCTGTGACACTGAAATTTAAGCAGGGGGACTTTGCCTGACTGAAGATAAAGGAAAATGCTAGGAACTAAAGGACACAGAAACATCATGAAGGCTGCATAAGACTAACTTAGAATCACAGATGAGATCCATTCTCCAAAACAAATAAAAAGGAAGGAAAAATCCTCATATACAAGAGTTTATTTTGGCCAAACCAAATTAAAAAGTGTGTGGTGGGGGAGGAGAGGAGGGAGAGAAATCCAAGCCAGGTGAAGCAAATAGACTGGGGCAAACTCTGGCAGGTCAGTTACAATCTGAAGAATGAGGAGAGCTAAAAGGAAATATTAAAAGGAGCTAATCTATTAAAAAGAATAAGAAGTTCTTTAATTAGATGAGAAGAGGGAAGACCATGGAAGAGTGAATGAGTTCTGAGACCAACAGAGTACACAGAGAACAGCTGGGTACCATCTACACCAGCGGTAGGCAATAATTTTTGACTGGAAGCCACTTCAGAAATTTTTGAAGTCGCTCCGGGCCATCCCAGAAGGGGTGGGGCCTCAGATGGAAGGGGTGGGGCCAGGACACTTCCGTGCTTCCCCACCCACAGACTGATTCCCCACCCTCAGACTGGGGGGTGGAGGAGCATGCAAAGTCTTTGCCCCGCCCAGAGAGAACCACCAGCTGTTCTAAACAGCTGGCAGTTTCCTCTAGGTACTTGTGCCTCTAGTGGTGGGAGGAGACTTTGCGTGCTCCCCGCTACTGCCCCCAGGTCAATCAGGGCCTGGGGAGGGGGAGCATGTGACATCTCTTGCTCCCTGCCCCAGCTGGCAGTTGACTTTAAGTGCTGAGTCCCCTGCAAGGCCAGAGGAGACTTCACACAGTCCCCCCGCCCCCAAGCCCTGATTGGCCTGGGGGCAGGGGGAGTACATGAATTCTCCTCCCACCCTGCCCCTGTACTACAAGGAGCATGCGGTACTTAGAAGCACTGCACCGCTTGCAAGGCAGAAGGAGACTTCATGCACTCCCCATGCCACCAGACCAATCAGGGCTTGGGGGCAGAGGGAGCACACAAAGTCTCCTCCCACCCTGCCAGGAGTGCATGGCACTTCCAAGTGCTGCACTCTTCTTACAGGTTGGGGGCAGGGCGGGAGGAACCTTTGCGCGCTTTCCCCCACCCCCAGACCCTGATTGGCCTGGGAGCAGCAGGGCCTCTGCGGGCCGGATCAACTCACTTGGCGGGCCAGATCCAGCCCACAGAGGCCTTTTTGCCCACCCCGATCTACACTGTAACTATATTTGTATTTCTGTAACAAGGCCAATGCTTACAAATGACCAAAGTTACAACATACATAGAATCACAGAACTGGAAGTAACCTTGCGAGGTCTAATCCAGTCCCCAGCACTCATGGCAGGGCCAAGCAACGTGAGGCAGTTGTGTCCAGTGTTCCCTGTATGCCATGTGCTTGTGCGGCCTCTCAGAACAGCTTCCAATGCTTCCCAGCTGATCAGCAGAGCACCCACAGCTAGGTTTTTGTTTCTCCTGGTGACGCACGTTTGCACATGCCTCAGGGCACATGGAAAAAATATTCCACACATTGATGGAAAAGATTAGAGGGAACATGTGTTGTGAAAAAAGCTGCTGCATGGACACAACCAAACCACATCACCATGTTTGTGCATGACACTCATGATTTGCATAACTGGATTTGACTCTGTGCATTCTGGGAAATTCTGGGCTTCTACCTCCACTGCCTTGGCAGACAGCATACCCAAGCCATGGACATACTGCTAGAGAATGTGGGCAAGGCTCTCTGGCATGTCCTATTACCCAGAGAGCTGGGAGGAAGAAGGACCAGCTAAGCAAGGAGCATTAGAGGGTCCCATCTACACAGTCTACCAACAATTGTAGAGCTGGTTGTATAAATTCAGCATAGGCAGTTGGCAGGGGGCAATATTAACACCACTCGGGAAATGGACAGCATGGTGGCAGCAGGTGATAACGTGACTCACACTAGAAAGAACAATTTGAAATCTTTATGCTCTCTAATATGCTCTCTTTGTGCAACCTCTAATGGAGAGGTCACATTGGCAGTGCACAGAAGGGCATCTGCTAACCACGCAGCAACAGTCACAAAAGCAACAGTGTCTATGAACAGAAAGTAGTACTGGAAACCTGATAAGGGCATTATCGTAAGTCTGGGTGTGTCCTCTCCAGGAATCTAGCACTCAGCTTTAGCCACAGGGACAGAAAAGAAACAAAAAGGTAATAGAAAGGATTAGAAGTGTTCAATAAAAAATGATCTCAGATACTAGGACATTTTCGCTTTGAAAAGAGAAAATGAAGAAATAAATTATATAGTCTCAATTAATGAATAGTCATGCTGGACTAATGCTACTTGATAAAAATGGATGTCCTTCCAATATTCCAACTTACTTGGTATAAAAGAGAAATGAGAGTCAAAAAATGAAGCAATTTTATGTGGCACAGGAAGAGACAGTATCAGCTCATTGAGGCTCCAAAGACAGAAAATGAAGTAAGATAGTAACATCTCCATCTGAAAATTCTAGCATTGACCAGTTCTAAATTCTATGTTTAGAACTGGTTACATTTCACAGAAATTCAAAACAATTCCCCCTCACCCCCGTACAGCAGACCAATGAAGCAACATATCATTCTCCTTTTATTCTTTCCAACCTGATTTACGGCTACATCATTTTGCTCCCTCAAGAGATAAGAAAATGTCCTGTCCTAGGCCCCACTCTGTAAAGTGCCAACCCCTAATTCTGATTTCCTGAATAAACTATCCCTCTAGGTTAGAAAGGTACTAATTTAAAGAACATAGGCTGCCAAAAGGCTGTTGACCTTTGTAGACTTTTTCCAAGGCACACAACCACAGAACTTTGAAGAGCTCAGAATTAATTTAATGTATCTTTTGGGGACTTCTATATGTACTTACAAGTCTGACATTTCCTATACACTGTTTGTAAAGGCAATCTCACCTGGGAAGAAAATCTAAGGAAAAAAAACAAGTTCAGGAGATCAGACAGTTCCCCTAAGAGAGATATCTTAAAGACACAACAGCAAACTATCCCAATGAAAGGAAAAATAGAAAGGTAGTAAGAGGTCAAAATGGCTTATCAGGAGCTCTTTAATGATGTGAAAATCAAAAAGGAATCCTACAAAGAGTGGAAACATGGACAAATTGCTACAGATGAATATAAAAAAATATAATGTAGGAACAAAATAAAAAGGCTAAGGCACACCTAGCAAACATATTAGATGTGAGAGGATGATGGAAAGTATGGATCTTCAGTATTGCCATACAAATTGTAATCAATTGTATGGCAATACTGAATCAGACACTAGCTTCTCTGTGTGTTTTGACATTGTGGAGAGCTGATCTAAATTTCCTTCCAATACACACATGGTCAGTCTTGTTTCTGATAATTCCAGCTTGGGCATTCCAAATTACTTTGTGGATATATTTGCAGAGGAATATTGTTCCACCATTTATGATTACTGATACCAAGCACAGTTCTACCAATCTTTCACCATTCTGAGTTTGGCAACCAAACCAATGCCCTAGCTCCTCTCTGTTGCCATCATCCCCAACTTTTCCCTTTACGTCCTCACTAACAAGCATAAATCATGTGGTCATGTGACTGCTTCTTGGAGCAGCTAGTTCTGGAACCAACAAGAGGAGAGGCAATTCTTGATTTAGTCCTAAGTGGAGTGCAGGATCTGGTCTAAGAAGTGACTATAGCTGGACCGCTTGGAAATAGTGACCATAACATAATTAATTTTAACATCCCTGTGATGGGAAAAACACAACAGCAGCCCAACACTGTGGCATTTAATTTCAGAAAGGGGAACTGCACACAAATGAGGAGGTTAAACAGAAATTAAAAGGTACAGCGTCAAAAGTAAAATCCCTGCAAGCTGCATGGCAGCCTTTCAAAGATGCCATAATAGAGGCTCAACTTAAATGTATACCCCCAAATTAAAAAATATAGTAAGAGAACCAAAAAAGTGCCACTTTGGCTTAACAATGAAGTAAAAGAAACAGTGAGAGATAAAAAGGCATTGTTTAAAAAGTGGATGATAAATCCTAGTGAGGAAAATAGAAAGGAACATAAACTTTGGAAAATTAAGTGTAAAAATATAATAAAGGAAGGCCAAAAAGGAATTTGAAGAATAGCTAGCCAAAACCCCCAAAAGTAATAGCAAAACTTATTTTAAGCGCATCAGAAGCAGGATGCCTGCTAAACAACCAGTGGGGTCATTGAATGATCAAGATGCTAAAGGAGCACTTAAGGACAATAATGTCATTGTGGAGAAAATAAATGAATTCTTTGCATTGGTCTTCATGGCTAAGAATGCAAGGGAGATTCCCAAGCCTGAGTCATTCTTTTTAGGTGACAAATCTGAGGAATTGTCACAGATTGAGATGTCATTAGAGAAACAAATTGATAAACTAAACAGTAACAAGTCACCAGGACCAGATGGCATTCAC
>CM057848.1:39762659-39773778 GCA_030068395.1 Apalone spinifera
CCCCCCCCCCCCCCCCCCGCAACCTTCCCTACTACATCTATCAAGCACACTAAACTGCCATTAGATAAACAACTCTTGTTCTTCCTGTTTCTCCAGTACCTTCCACCCCAACGAATCGCAAGCTTTAAACCACTAAATAAGCTATACATCAAGATCACACTCTTCCTCTCCCCCCTCCCCACTGCTAGGCAGCCATCTAGTTAGCTTGTGAGCTCTTTGGGACAAGGGCTGTCTTTCCGTCCTGTACTGTGCACAGCAACTAGCACTACAGGGTCAATGACTAGAGCTCCCAGGCTCTACCACATACAAATCATCATCATCTCTGGTGTAGAACATGACAAATGTTCAACACCACAATGCACAGCTACAAGCAGTTTATAACATGAAGATGAGAACCATCTTACTTCTAACTGAAACAGCTGGGGAATTTAGGGAGGCAACATGTAATTACTTCATCTGGAATTTAGCCTGGACACTGAGGTTAACAACCTGACTCCTGTGAAAAATCCCCTGGAACATTTAATGACCACAAGTGGTCAGAACTGGAGTTTATTTTAAATGACATTTCATCAGAAAGCTGGCACCATCAAGCACTGCATTGGGAACCTACGGTGAGCACTGACTCAGAGGGGAAAATGCCCTATACATATTCTTCAAAACACTTCCGGCAACTCTGGGTGTTCCTTAATAATCTCCCACTCAAAAAATGACCCGGACTAGTAAATTTACACTAACCCTGCTCAGCAAACAACCAAGGAGTACAGATGGGCTTATCTGGCTACAGGTTAACTATCCTTCAATGTTTGAATCAATATTCTGAACGCTAATGGATTTCTCAGTTGCCTTTAGATCAGTCAGTGATAGATGGACTCCCCACCCACTTCTTTTCTGAGTTGCTGCTTTAGGGCCTAAGGAGGAAACATGTAGTTGAACACAGTGGCTTGTGCTATGCACTACAGGTCTCAATCTCCAGGGTAGCAAATATGGTGTCAGATTTACCTAAAGTACTCAATATCCTACACACCTCTCATGGTTATCCTAGTGGGCAGAATCTCAGAAAAGCTTAGCACCAAACTGAATTTGACTGGATATCCAGCCACTGGAGTGCAGCAGGGGCAGCAAACTCAGCCCAGGGTATAGGGGGGAAAGGAGGTGAGTAGAACATTGCTCACAGCCATGCATTCTGATATTGGCTAGTTAGCAACACTGAGGGATGGGGTGTGGGGCTCTTATTTATTCCTCTTTAGCAAGGGCCATAACACAAGACCACAAAGCACTGAAGGAGAATACTAGATTGTGAGAGAAAGGTGCAGATACATCCACGGGGCCTTTAAGGTCACAGACTGATGAGCCAGAGAATGAGACAGCAGTTTGTACTTTCTCAGTGGATTCTGTTAAATCCCAAATAGCCAAATAAACCTGGGAGACAAGGTGAGTAAGAGTATGTCTACACTAGCTCCCTAGTTCGAACTAGGGAGACTAATGTAGGCATTCGAAGCTGCAAATGAAGCCCGAGATTTAAATATCCCGGGCTTTATTTGCACTTTCCCGTCTGGTCGCCATTTTAAAATTCCACTAGTCCGAAGTAGTTGCCCGCGGCTACACGCGGCAGTGAAAAGGTAATTTGAACTAAGTCCTTAGTTTGAATTCACTGTTACTCCTCATGGAATGTAACATGGAATGAGGTGTACAGTTAATTCGAACTAAGGACTTAATTTGAACTACCGTTTCACTGCCGCGTGTAGCCGCGGGCAGTTACTTCGGACTAGTGGAATTTAAAAATGGCGACCGGAGGAGAAGATGCAAATAAAGCCCGGGATATTTAAATCTCGGGCTTCATTTGCAACTTTGAATGCCTACATTAGCCTCCCTAGTTCGAACTAGGGGGCTAGTGTAGACATACCCAGTGATATATTTTACTGGACCAACTTTCAAAAGATATGACTTCACATACATTGTCTCTCCAATTCTCTGGAACCAACATAGCTACAACTACACTGCAAGTAAATCTGGGACAGCCCAATTACTGCCCTGAACAGGGCTGATTTTGACTCCAGCTCCTGCACCCACTCTTCAAATAGGTATTTCCCTTTTAGTTAGTGAGAGTTAGACTAAAAATTTGCTCTCATACAAGCCGTATCCCCTAAGGATGTAATAGTGTAGTTGATTAACTGACTAACCAATAATCAAAAGCTTATAGGTTAATGCTATAGACTGCACATGCTATTTCGCTCCCCACTGTCCCTAGCCAGTTAATTTTTTAGCAGGCTGTCCAGCAGCCCGGCTCTGTCCTGGCTTGCAACTGGTCCAGGACTAGGGATGTTAAATATTGGTTAATTAAATAGTCGAGTAACCTCATGAATTCTTATCAGTTACTTGACTAGTCTATAGTACCCAGGGGTGGGCCCGGCAGCTAGTGAGAAGCTAGACTCCTACTAACGAGCCCCCTGCCACTCCACGCTGCTGCCTCTGTATCAAAGGCAGCAGCACAGGGTGCCAGGTGCAAGACAGTTTAAAAATCACCTCCCCTCACAGACTGGCTGCCTGTTGCCCCACACTGCTGCTTCTGATATTGGAACTGAGCTAGGCTGCCAGCCTGGCTCCTAATACACTTTAAGTGCACAGCCGCAATGGGGGTAAGTCCCGGACTTGGTGCGAGCCAGGACTGAACTGGGCTGCTGGCCAGCCTGCTAAAAAATGTACTGGAAATAGAGTGGGGGGGGAGGAAATGTGTAGTCCAGGGCTACTCAATTTTGGAAGCCCTGGGGGCCACAACGATACTTACAGCACATGTCGAGGACTGCAATTTAAGTGTGGTTGCATGTACATGCAAATATATACAAATAGCTTTTCACACTGACAGGCATGAATACAAAGATTAAGGTAAAACTACACAACACCTGGGAGACCGGTGTTAAGTCAGTTTTGCTGATATTAAACAAATGCAATATTTACCCGATTTCCACCCATATGACAGCATTTTTATTGAGTAATGACAGTCCAGGAATTTAACTACTAAAATGAGCATCAACAGAAGACCATTATATTGACTACTTTTTTGTTTTGGCTTCTGCCTGCGGGCTGCATGTTGAGCCCCACATAAACCCAAACTGCACCGCAGGCTGCAAACAAACGGACCATGGGCCGCATGTGGAATAGTCCTGGTGCAGTCTATAGCATTAACCTATAAGCTTTTGCTTATCGGTTAATCGACGACACCAGGGGTGCGCAACCTGTGGCCCAGACCCCGGCCGCCCAGATCTAAGCGCCGTGCGGCCGCCAACAGTCAGGCCCAGCCCCCAGCCACCCGGATCTAAGTGCCGCGCTGCGCAGCCGCAAACGGCCAGGCCCAGCACCTGGCCACCTGGATCTAAGCACCACAAGGCCGCCAATGGCTGGGCCCAGCCGTGGGGGTCGCGGTTGCAAAAAGGTTGCACACCACTGGACTACACTATTACATCCCTATCTGGGACTTACCCTTGCTGTGGCTCTGCATTTAAAGTGTATTTTGAGCTGGGTGAAAAGGCAGCCCAGCTCAGTTTTGGCTCGCACAAGGTCTGAGAGTTCAGACCCGCCCCAGACAGGGGCTGCTGCCACCCCGCATTATTGCCTCTTTATCAGAGGCAGCAGCACAGAGCGACAGGCAGCCAGTCCACAAGGGGAGCTAGTTTTTAAACTAGCTCCCCTCGCAGACCAGCTCCCACCCGGTACCCTGCACTGCTGCTTCTGATACAGAGGCAGCAGTGCAGAGTGGCAGGGGGCTCCTCGAGAGTGAGGCTGGAGTGCAATGGCTGCCGGCCCCACCCTCGGGGACTACAGAATAGTTGACTAACTGATAAGAATTCATGAGGTTACTCAACTATTCAATTAACCAATATTTAACATCCCTAATATCCCCAGACATCTCCATGTAAAACCTAGCAAATTCCCAACACAGGCTTCTGGCAAAGGCCTCCAGATAGAAATTTTCATGCTAGTTTCAAGAAACATGCTAAAAATTCCAAGTCTGAGTAGCTGAAGCATTTGTCTCTTCTGTGCTTTCAGCGATCATGCACACTCACACGTGCGCGCGCGCGCACACACACACACACACACACACACACACAATTTGGCAGTGGTTGCGTTCCAGAGCTGGTAATACAAGCTATGAAGCAGGCTGCCAAGACAAGCAAAAGAATGAGCCAGGCCCCATTTCATTGGCCCACCATACACTGCATATGGCCCTGGAACCAGCCAAGAGAGTGTTCTCACCCTCCTTGAAGGCATAGGAGAGCCTGTGTTTTCAAATACACCTCCACAGGGCCTTCATTAAAAGCAAAATGGAAACATAATGTGTATGTGTCTCTCAATATTTCTCCCTTCCCCCCAATTTGCTCTCAAAGCTATTTCCCTACCATTGAAACATAATGCCTTTTGGAAAGAAAAAGCACAAAAGAATGTGACTTTCATTCAGTTCTATGTCTGGCTACTAAAGTGGACTTGGGACTGAATGAGTGAAGGAATCTCCAGAGGCTCCCTTTCCAGGGCCCAGAGAGCAAGTAGGAGGAAGTACACTCATGAGGTAGCAGAACACATTGCAACCCTCCTTGTAACAAAACCAAAGTGGGCCTCCCAGAATTCAGATTTTCTTATTCTTAACCCACACAGCAAGCATTTAACATTCACTGTGTGGACAGGTGAACTAGAAAACAAAATCTGAGGAAGTAATAAAACCCACTATGGCACCAGTCAGAAATGAGTTGTGTTACCAGAACCCATTAAAACCAGGCATTAAAAACACATAAAGTTAGGGCAAAATACAGTGTTTGTGAACCTTGATTCCACTCTTCATACATTTGTAGGTCTCATTTGGGTACACCTACATTGCACTAAAATAAGCATCAAGTCTCAGAGCCTAGGTTAACTGACTTTGGTTACAGGCCTAAAAACTGCAGCACAGACATTTGGGCTCAAACTGTAACCTGAGCTCTGTAACCCAAACCCGGGCAGGGTTTCAGATCCTGTGCTCCAATTCAATCCTGAACATCTCCACTGCAATTTTTAGCCTCTCCTGCCCTCTTCCCCCAGCCTGAGCTGGAACTGTGTCATGGGTCCAGTGTACACATGTTGTTTATGCATTTGTGATGTGCCCATCTGTGCAGCATCTAGGTGTCCAGGACATCAGCGAGAGTTTTGCACAGGGAACAGAATGTCAGTCAAAATTCAGGTGCATTGAAGAGGAAAATGCTGCAGGTAAACACAGTACATAGCAGGCTCTGAAGCCAATCCTCAGGAGACTTCTATCTTTGTGTTTTAAGGCCTGTTAGCCTTAGCCCTACCCTATCAGCCCACTCTCCTTAACCTATCAGAAGCTGTGCCGACACCGCAACATGCATAAAATCCTAGCACCTAATGCTGCAGGATATAGGTGCTGTTGCACCCCCAGCTTGCACTTATTTATAGCCTATTCTGGGTTTACATTTTGGTTCAATGGCTCTCAGAACCTCAACTGTGCAAATTGTTCCAGGACCCATAGCTTGGGCCTCACCTCCCCCATCCATCCCTTTCCTTTTGTTGTTTCCCTTCACTTGCCCAGCTGGACTGTAGGCTGCTGAGACCAGGGCCTTATAAAGCCCCCACACTGTTGGCTTCACAGAATTAAAAGTGATCAGTACTTGGCAGTAGGCCCTACACACTTCAGAGCATCTTCACAACAACCAATGTGGGATAGAGATAGGGGCCACACTTTTCCTCAAGCTTCCCTTCCACAAGGGACAGCCTGCCCTCCCTGACTAGCAGCCCCAGGGTACAGTCATGGGTGGTAGCACAGAGGTGAGAAGTGGCTGGACATGGCACAGCAGCTCCCAGGGCCAGCACACATTGCAGAGCATGGCAGGCAGGCAGGCAGTCCCTGAGGTCATTAGGGGGACACGGAGGCTCCCTGTTCTGGCCGCGGGGAGGGATGCGGGAAGACCCCAGCCCATGCCAGTGACAAGAAGACCCTGGACCCCTGAGCGCCCCCTGCATGTGCGTGAGAGGAACGGGCAGAACGGGGGCTGAAAGGCAGATCCAAGAGCACAGCACAGTCCGGGGGGCAACAGGCAATAAAGTCCCCTCCGGTCGCCGCGCCGAGGATGGGGGGGAGAGGCCCAGAGCCCCCCAGGCTCCCCTGACCCAGGCCGGTGCAGGTTCCGGGCCTGGCTTTGCAGCTAGCCTGTTTCTTTCCCGAATCCCGGCCCGGCCCAGCTGCTACACCGGGAGGTTTCCCGGTGCTTCCCAACCCACCGCCCCGTCTCGAGAGTCGGCCCCCTGTTCCGAAACTCCTCCGGTCCCACTGCCAGCCCCACACCGAGTGGCCGCGGCCTCCCGGGCCCGCACCGAGCCCCCCCTCCGCCTCCGCCTCCACACTCCCCGCTCCGCCCAGACCCACCGTGCAAAGGGAGAAGGCGGCCGAGGTGCCCCCGGGGCCCGGCTGTAGGAGCCGGAGACAGGCGACACGCTCAGCCCCTCCGCTGCCGCCTGGCTCCGGTGCTCTGCCCGTGTCCCCAGGCCCGTCCTGCCGAGTGCGGTCCCGGGAGAAGCCGGAGCAGCTGCCGCCACCGGGGCGCCTGGCCAGCAGCCGCCGCCGCTACAGCCGCCGCCCCCCGTCGCTGCCCCGGTGCGTCCTTCCCGCAAGCTGTGGCGGGCGGCTGGGTGGGTTGCATCAGCCCCGGTTATATAGCGGCCCCTGGGCTGCGGGGAGGGGTCGGGAATGCGGAACCGGCCGGGCTGCCAGCTCCAGACGTCAGGGAGGGTGGAGAAGAGGGGACCGCAGGGGAGGAGAGCGCAGGCCGGGGGTGGGACCAGCTCTAGAGACAGTGACCTCCAGCTCCCTCCGCCTGTTCACCGCGCTGCACATCCCCGGGAGCTAGAGCGTGCCGTGCCGCACACCCCCGGCGGCCTCCTTCGCCCTGCACCCGGGCCAGGAGGGCTGAACTGCATGAACTCCTCTCCTCCGCGCCCTACATCCGGGGGTGGCATGACACATACCTCCTCCTCCTCCTCCTCACTCCGTGCATCCCAGTTAGGAGGCTGGGGGGAATGGAGGAGCCGGCCGCATGCTGCGCACACTCCGCCACCCCTTGAGCTGTAGATCAGAGCGGGGCTGGGGAGTCAGCTCCACAGCGTGAGAGAAGCGCAGCGCACACGGCCCGCGCCCTCCCCATGCAGCGCCCTCTTTACCGCCCCCGGTTTGGGAGAACGGAAGGCGAAGAGGGAGGAATTGCCAGGCTCGCTGGCAATCAGTGCCTGCCTCACCCCCTCTCCTGCATTATCCACATCCACAGGAAGGAGTTGCACCATGTTTTCAAATAGCGCACCCCATCAGGGGGAGGGACAAGGTGCTCCAGATCTCCCACTGCTCATTCCTACCGGTTGAAAACGGGGAGGGAGTGAGAGATCTGAGAAATAGATGGGACAGCTGAAGAGACCGTATCCACCTACATGCCAGGGCCAGACAATGAGGAGAGAAAGGTAGGAATAGGAGGGGCTGCAATGAGACCCCACACATCTAAGAACACAGTGTGCTTCGCCTTGCTCTCTAGCTTCACCATCATTCACATCTGAGGTGGAGCCTGTGCAGGCTCCTTCGACATACACATATAAAGGGTCATCAACAGTTTTGTGCCCTTCTCTCCTTCACCCAGAACTCTTGAGACAGATGACGAGAGGGAAACAGCAGGACGTTTAAGGCTACCTCCATCCAACTGCTGTCATCACAGAATTGTAGGACTGGAAGGAACCTTAACTGATCACCCTTCTCTATCATCTGGATCTCATGGAATACTGTACCTCCATATGTACATACCCACACATACACTACTCTCCTCCTCTTACACAATATCCAAAGCAGACAAAGTAGCAGGCAGAAAAGAGGGCTAGCGTCTTCTAGATAATGTAGACACATTTATTTGACTCACCTCCTTCCTCCTCTGAGACATTTGTCACCTATCTCACATTTACCAGATCATATTGTTTTAAGACCACAATAATCAGGCTCCAGGAGCATGGTGGACTTGTCACTGATTCTAGATATCCAAACAGCTCTAATGGCCAAAAGTCCCACTCAGATACTTCTTTTTCTTTGATGAGGACCTCCTGAGTTCATCCCTTCAGTCTGCACTATGTAATTCCCCCTGCCTGAGACTAAAGCTAAGAGATCATGTCCTCTAAGCAGGGAAAACTACAGAGATCATATTACACCACTGTTCCACAAACTGAACTGGATGTGCATTCACTTCCACTTTCTGGTACTGCTCTCAAAGCTTTTATTGAGACACATTAGGGGTTCTCAAGTTTTTTTTTCCATAATGGGTACAAAAGTCTAAACTGAAAGATTGTCTCATACACTATCTTCTAGCCCAGAGGTAGACAATTTTTTATAAGAACCTAAGAACATAAGAATGGCCATACTGGGTCAGACCAAAGGTCCATCTAGCCCAATAGCCTGTCTGCTGACAGTGGCAAATGCCAGGTGCCCCAGAGGGAGTGAATCGAACAGGTAATGATCAAGCGATCTTTCTCCTGCCATCCATCTTCATCCTCTGGCAAACAGAGGCTAGGGACACCATTCCTTACCCATACTGGCTAATAGCCATTTATGGACTTAACCTCCATGAATTTATCTAGTTCTCTTTTAAACCCTGTTATAGTCCTAGCCTTCACAGCCTCCTCAGGCAAGGAGTTCCACAGATTGACAGTGCGCTGTGTGAAGAACTTCCTTTTATTTGTTTTAAACCTGCTGCCCATTAATTTCATTTGGTGGCCCCTAGTTCTTATATTAAGGGAACAAGTAAATAACTTTTCCTTATTCACTTTCTCCACTCATGATTTTATATACCTCTATCATCTCTCCCCTTAGTCTCCTCTTTTCCAAGCTGAAAAGTCCCAGTCTCTTTAATCTCTCCTCATATGGAACCTGTTCCAAACCCCTAATAATTTTAGTTGCCCTTCTCTGAACCTTTTCTAATGCCAGTTTATCTTTTTTGAGATGGGGGGGTCACTCCATGAATTTGGTAAATTGTCAAGGGCTGCCCTCTTGGGATAGGTATTGGGATGCAGGAATTGGGTGGGGTCTGGGTTGTGACCTAGGGCAGGGGATGGGGTGCAGGAGAGGATTCTGATCTAGAAGAGAGCTGTAGTAGCATGATACAGGATCTGGGAGAGAATTGTGAGGAGGCAGGGGTTCAGGAGTGGGTACAGAGAGCCTGAAAAAAGGTCTAACTTCTTCCTATACACATAACCACATTTTTCTATGCAATTGCAAGGAAAACACTTATATGACAAAGAAAACTGAACATTTGTCAGAGTCTACAATGGCTCCACAAGAGGCTGGGAACAATAAAAAGTACCATAACACAAAATACAGTGAACAGATGATACTTTGAAACTATACATTTATTATTTGTGTCAACAAAATACTGGAATCAAATTCATGTGTTTTTGTGCTATGCAGATTATATGGAAGGATAAAGGAAGTGGATATGAAAATGAGGCAGTACAATAGACTGGAAAATATATTGAGTATACTTAATGGAAAGTTCTAAATAGAGAGACCCTACAGTCAACAAAGCAATTTTAATAGAGGGTAATTTGCTCCCAGTACTTTGGAAAGGAATAACCAATGCTATTAAGTGGGGGTTAATTCATCTGGTCTGTGAGGCCTTCAATAAGGGAATCAGTTATTTTCACATATTTTATCTTCCTTAAAAGTACATTCACAGAACCACCAAGATATGCATTTGCTGGGGAAAAGTGATGGTATGATCGAATTCTTGTAATCTTTATCCTTTTTCACCCAGTGGCACTGGAACATTTTTAGTCACAAGGGTGCTGAAATCCCCCTTACCCAGTGTCCATCACCAGCCATTCCCCTAGCATTGGGGCCAGGAACAGGGCTATCTCTCTGGGAGGAAGGGACCCAGGCAGAGGAAAGGGAGCAGAAGTTAAGGCCAGGGCTGGAGCCAGGCACGAGGCCGGCAGCCAGGACCTTATGAATGGAGCTGGTAGCCAGAACTGTAAAATGTGGGGGTGCTGCAGCACCCATAATTCTCATGCCTATGTCCTCACCTTGTTGCTTTGAGTATCACCTTTGCTCCTGTCACAATTCACATTTAGACTGTAAATTCCCTGGAGCAGGGCTTGTGCTTTCCAATCAGAGTTGCTTATGTAACCTAGACACCTGGTGGGTGTGGTTCATTGTCCCATGTAATGACATGTGGACTAGTTACAGAGAGGAAGTCTGAGTTTGCTCTAGGGCAGTGGTTCTCAAAGTGCAGTCCCCGGACCACAAGTGGTCTGTGGCCGCCTCCCAGGTAGTCCAAAGCTCAAGCTCAGCCTCTCCTCCTCCCCCACACAGCAGGGAGCTCGTGCAGCCACAAAGCTCCAGCTCCAGCTTCCAGCTCCGAAGACATGTGGAGGTGGAAGGAGGGTGGTGAAAAAAGCAAACTCACCCCCCACTGTGTGGGCTGCGGAGCTACAGGTGGAGCAGCACTGCCCTGCCCCCTTCCATGGGAAAGTCCCACCCACTACTGGGCATCTGCCTCACCTAGGCCCCTCTGAGCTCACAGTCACTATGGTAACAGCAATGCTTCCCTCAGTTGCTTCCACAGGCCAGGTAGCAGGTTGGGCTGTGCAGGACCCAGCTGGGTGAGGCAGGCTCTCGTGGTGCATGAATGCCCAGCACCCTCACCCTTCCCCAACTGCAGGTTAGGCTGCGTTACACCTGGTAGCAATGGGGTTGAGGAGCCCACATGTGCAGGATGCAGGTGGGGGCTCGGATCCTTCAGGGCTTTGCACCTGTGGAGACTTGCTCTGGGCAGGGGGCCTGAGCCACCTCAGCCCCTGCCCCCGAGGCCACCATGAACCAGACTTCCCCCGGACCCCACCCCCACCAGTGCTGAACAACCTGGGGCCACTCCCCACCTCTTTGCCACACCTCCCTGCCCCCTCCCCCAGGGACACCCCACCCTCCATTTTCCTGAACTCTCACCTAGCCACCTGACCCCAGCCCTATTCCTAGGGGCACCCTGCCCCTCATTTTCCTGAACCCCCTCAGCCACTCTGACCCCCAACTTTATCCCCAGGCACTCCCTGCCCCCAT
>CM057848.1:39773878-39795767 GCA_030068395.1 Apalone spinifera
AAATCTGGCCTATGGGAAGCCCTGAACCTCAGTCCTCCCTGTCCTTTCCCCTCATCCAGTGGGATGAGGTGTCTCATTTGGGGGCCACATCAGTGAGGGTAGAGAAGTTTTGGAGGAGTTTTTTTGCTTCTCACTTATATGGTCCCCAACTGATTTTTCTGTGGGTCAGTGGCCCCCAACACAAAAAAGGTTCCCCACACCCACCATAAATAAAGAAAATATTGAAACCTTTTGTGTTGGACATAAATTAATACTTTACTTTATTTAAAATGAAGTTTGATAAACTAACATGAGAAAGTTAATATAAATTAAACTATTATCCTTAGCTGCAGCAATAGCACAATAGCTCGGGCATAATCATGTAATTAACAGTGAGTTTCCATTATCAACTGGTGGTTCACAGAAAGGTTTATATTGAGCCAGGTGGTCCATTGGACCAAAAAGTTTGAAAACCGCTCTAAGGCCTTATCTGAGCTCTAGTTGGCCTTTAGCTCATTCAGTAGATGCACATGCACTATGCTCCAGATATCCCAGATTCAATTCAGCCTGACAGTGTTACAGTACCATTTTTTGCCAAAAAAATTCTCAACATTGCTACTGTTGTTCCAGCAATGGTGGGACAACAATTTAGACCAAGGGCATTCAAAATATGGACTGTGGGCTAAATTTGACCTGCTGCTTGCCTGCGGCAGACCCACACATCACTCAAAGTTTCTGCATGGCACATCCCTTAGGGATGGGAGGAAGATTTCTGCACCATGCCCCTGCCCCCAGCACCAATCTCACAGCTTTCCATTAGCCACAAACTGTCCAATGGGGACTGCAAGGGTAGTGCTTTCTAGGTGTGTGCAGTACATAGAGACCTGCTGTCTCCTCCCCACAAAGGGTGCACTGCACAGAGACATACATGCACACATACACTGACCCCAGCCTCTTCGAATGACTGGTGGAACTGCAGCAGCCAGGGAGCTTGCAGCCTGAGAGTCCTGCTGCTTCACCAGCCAGGAGCCACTTATGATAAGCGCTTCCCAGCCAGAGTCTGCACAACCTCCTCCTACAGCCAAACCCTCTGCACCCCACCTCAGGTCACAATCCCCTCCTGCATCCAAACTCCCTCTCTGATTCTGTCCCCTACTCCTGCACCTCTGCCCCAGATCAAAATCCCCTTCTGAACACAAACTCCCTCCCACAATCCACATCCCCTCCTCTACCCAAGTTCCTTACCCAAAACTCCTTCCTATACCCAAACTCCATCCCATTAACATTATTAAGAAATGTGGCCCTGACCACATACCAAATTCTTGGAGTGACCCTTTCTGGAAAATTATTGCCCACCCCAGTGTAGACAATGCTCCTAATGGCTACCGGCATTTTAAATACAATTTCATCTAATCCTGCTCAGAGCAGATCCACATCCACGGTGTTTAAAATACTGTCAATGCCAGCACTTTTCAAAACCTAGGGCCACCATTAGTGGAAATTAATTTGTGGACAGGAGGGGACCAGTGGAAAACATTTTGCAAAAGTCAAGGGTAGACAAGACATAGGTCTATTTGCAACATACAGCACAATTCTGAGTAGCTAAATAATTACTAGTACAGCAAGGGTCTTATACAATACAGTGTCACCCTTTATTATAGCTGGGTAGTACAGCAATGTATATTAGAAATGCATAGACAGCCATGCATGCATGCATAGATCCTGCATGTGGTTTTTCATTGCTGCTCAGAGCTGATGGGATTAATGATTTTCTCTCTGCCCACTTGGGATCAGTAGGCAGTGTGATTGCTCCATTTAGCTCAGATTCCCCAGATTGGCTTGTAGCTTCTAGACTAATTATCTAATATCTTTGTACATTAAATGGTATTTACCATCTGTTGCCCAATCACCTAAAACATCCAAATCCTCTGGAATCCAGTTCAAATGCTCCTCATTATTTGAACTGCCTTCAGCATTAGTATCATCTGCAAACCTGGAGATCCTATTTCCAAAATCCTCATCCAAATAACATATGCTTGTTATGAGCAGCATTGTCACTAAAACTGACCCCTGGGGTTTGTCAGTAGTTACCCCTTTCCAACAGAACAATGTGTTCCTATGTATCTGTGGCTTCCCTTTGCTTTTCACTTAAGCCAATTTTCCAATCAGTACCCTCATCTCTTAGCTCATGGAATAGGTTTGATGTTAAGGCACAGGAATAGAACTCAAGAATTCCAAATTACATTGCCTTCTATATGCCACAGACTTGTTGTGTGGTCTGGTCAAGTCATTTAGATCAACATTTTCAAACATGAGCAAAATTTTCAAGCTGATTTTGCAAGGTATATAACACCCACAGCTCTCAATGGACTAACACACAACAGAGAAAGTGACTCAAAACCAGACCACTTAGTTATGAACATCGAAATAACTAGATAATAGATCAGACCACTAGATCACTAGTTTAGTATCCTGTCTCTGAGCGCTCAGAGGAAGGTACAAGAAAACTTATAATGGACAGGCAGTTATGGTACACAGAGTTCTCTCTCACCAACAGAAGGTGTCCAATAATGGATCCTTACCCAGCTTGTCTCTCTAATACTGAGACTGACATGGCTACAACACCACTGCATTCATACAGATACAATGAGAATGATTAAAAGTATCTCCTATTTCTTCAGCTAGGGGTGACTTGAATTGAACACAGTGTTCCAGGTGAGGGCATACCACTGATTTATACAGAGGCATTATGTTTTTCTGTATTATTTTCCATCCTACTTCTTATGCATTAAGGATGTTAGATATTATTTATTTTAGTAATCATGTAGCTGCAACCATTTTTAGTGGTTACATGGTTACTAAAATGCTCCCCTCTGGGGTCAGGGTCCCCTGGCACTAGGGATGTTAAGGACTAGTCAACTATCCGATAAGTGATTGCTTATCGAATAGTCGACAGTATAATCAACTAGTCGCTTCTCCCCCCCTCCCCGCTTGCTGCCTCTATCAGATAGAGGAAGCAGGGGCAGGGGAGGGGAGAGAAGAGGGAGGTATTTCAAAGTGGCAGTGCTGCATAGAGCCCAAGATCAGCTGTGTAGTGCTGCCCCTTTGAAATGCCGCTGTGGCATTTCAAAGGGGCAGTGCCGCATGGAGTCCGGGGTCAGCAGGAGTTCCCAGCTCACCCCAGGCTCTGCGCGACGCTAAGCCCAGGATCAGCTGTGTAGCGCTGCCCCTTTGAAATGCCACCATGATGTTTCAAAGGGGCAGTGCTGCATAGAGCCCAGGATCAACTGTACGGTGCTGCCCCTTTGAAATGCCGTGGCAGTGTTTCAAAGCAGCATCACCGTGTGGAGCCTGGGGTCAGCTGGGGAGTCCCCAGCTGATCCCAGGCTCTGTGCAGCGCTGCCCCTTTGAAATGCCCTGGCAGCATATCAAAGGGGCAGCGCAGCCCTATCAACTAATTGAATATTTGATTAGTTAAATACATGCTACTTAATATTCTTACCTGGCACCTCATGCTGTGGTCTCTATCAAATGCAGCCATGAGGGGTGACAGACGGAGCCGGTCTGTGAGGGGAGCTGGTTTAAAAATCGGCTTCCCGTGCACACAGTCTCTTGCCTGGCACCCCATCCACTGCGAGGCCTCTGTGGACAGAGGCTGCTCTGGCATCCCACAAAGCCAGCAGCATGGGGTGGCAGGCAAGAGCTGAGTTTTAAACTGGCTCCCTGCATGGACCAGCTCCCACCTGCCCCCCTACATCAGAGGCAGCAGCAGGGGTGGCAGTTGGCTCCCTTGCATGCTCTTCATTTAAAACTGAAACTGGTGGGCTGAGACTGAGCCAGCCTGCCAGTCCAAGTTTAATATGCAGAGTACACAGGAGGGGATGCTGTGGCTAACCTGGACTTTTAACCAATAAGCAATCACTTATTGGTTAAACAGTTAGCTGGCTAGCCACTAACATCCCTATTATGAACCCTAACATTGTTTGCTTTCTGGCTGCTGCTGCATATAGAACATATCCTGGGCTGTTCCACCTTGCATTGAGACAGTAATTCCTCTGTGCTGGATTGGGGAAGCACAAAACTAACTTTGCTTGGACCCTCATATACACATGAATTGTACCAAGTGTTTGGGACCTATATTGTCTGTCTGTTAGCATTTAATCAATGACTGCACTTCAGTGCTCACTTCATGACTACTTTTAGATTCCTTAAGAGACACTTATGATGGACTCTGTCCAAGGTTTTTTGAAACACCAAATCAATTTGATTTCCATATATCTCTTTGCGCACTATTCTACTGACACTCTCAAATATATAGATTAGAAAGGTGCAATTTTCCTATACATCTGTAAGGGATGGACAAGATAGATTTGATCCTGCCTCAGCACAGGAGGCTGGACTACATGTCCTCTCAAGGGGCACGTCTACACTTGCGAGAAGATCGATCCTCTGGAGGTCAATCTTCTAGCCTTCAATTTAGCAGGTCTAATATAGATCGGTAAACTGAACACTGAGGGCAGCCCTCATCGGCATCCGGTACTCCTTGTTCTGTGAGGAATAAGGGAAGCTGACAGCAGCACCCTGCTGTGCGGACACCACCCTGGCTCAGCTTAAAGTAAACTGACTCCAGTAACACATTTTGCGTAACTAGAGTTGCATACCTTATGCCAACCTGCCTGGACTAGTATAGACCAGTCCAAGGTGCCTTCCAGCCCTATGTTTCTAGAATAGCATGGTCATGTAGATGTCTTATAATCCAGTGTTTAATTATACTTTCAACCTCTTTGGGACTAAAGTAAGACTCACTGGTCTGGGATTCCTTGGATCACTCCTACCACTTCTTTTCAAAGAAGTATAACATTTGCTATCTCCCTTCTACCAGTATATTAGCTGATTTTAATGAGGTTGTGTTTTTTCATTAGCAGGTCAAACACTTCTTTCTTATTCTCTTGCAGTACACTAGCATGAAGTGAAACCTAAGGATTGCTGGTTCTATAATAAATCAATTCATTCCAGCACCTCCTCTGGTGACACCTCACTTTCAGACTGTGCCTCATCTCTGATACCTGAAAAGAGCAATTCTGAGGCATGTATTTCTCAAACATCCTTTGCTGACAAAATCATTTAGCATCTCTGCACGATCATTCTCCTCTTTAATTTTTCTACTTTGCCTCTGGTAGTTCAGCAGATCATTAATCTCTTGCAAGATACCGGCTTCCACTATCCTTAAATGTCTTGTATGCAGTGTTATGTCTTGTGTGCAGTGTTGTTGGAGATGGATTGGTCCCAGCATATTCGAGATAGAAGGGGGGATGAAGTATATCTTTTATTGGATCACTTCTATTGGTGAGAGAAACAAGCTTTCAGTCTTACATAGAGTTCTTCTTGGTGTAGGCTCTTCTCTCTCACTAAGACAAAGATGGTCCAATAAAAGATTTTACCTCATCACCTTGTCTCTCTAAAGAATTACTTGTTATTTGTGTCTGTTTTCTCTTAAAATTCCCTCTCAGGCTTCCTGCATCCCCTCTTATGTTTTACCCACTGTAGTTTGTTTTCCTAGTAGCTTCACTAGGGTTCAATTTTCATTTTCTGAAATATTTCTCTTTGGCTTGAGTAACCTCTTACACTTGCATTTATCCAGACTGGGATTTTTGCCTTCCTTTTCAGTAGAATGCTATTAAAGAAAAGGTAAGAAAAAAAGTTCTCATTTCTTATTCAAAACCTCTTTCCCCATAGGGTTTTTTCTGCCTACAACATCTCACTGTCACACCTTTGCACCAACACTCTTAGTTTTCTCATTTTTTAGTCTTTGTCCTTTCCCCTTAATCTGCCTTCTCTCCTTGTTCAGTATTTAAAATCCCTGCCCATAGTGACAATGGGGGTGGGAGGAACACCAGCCTGAGGGAGGCCAGAGCTTGGGTTTCCATTAGAGAAAAATCAGAAGTCAGGGAAGGAGAAAACAAAAAGAGAGGCAGGAAGAAAGCAAAAGTGTTTCAAAGGGGAAAAGGAATTAATATCTTAGGGTACATCTACACTGCAATGCTATTTCAGGATACTGGAGTATCCCGAAACAGCTATCACGTGTCTTCATAGCAAGCCCATTATTTCAAGCTCGCTATTCCAATGTCCCTATAAACCTCATTCTACGAGGAGCAAGGGACATTTTGGAACAGCGCTTTATTTCAAAATTTGGTGCTGTGTGGACAGTGCCAAATGATGAAATAAGCTATTTTGAAATAGCATCAAAATAAGATACACAATTTGCATAGCTCAAATTGCGTATTTTATTTCAAGTTATGGTGCAGTGTAGACACACCCTAGGATATGTCTAGACTACAAGCCTCTTTCGAAAGAGAGCATCTAGACAGCAGCCACTTTTCTCGAAAAAGCAGTCTGGATGTTCTCTTTCAAAAAAGCACTGTTTGCGTTTAATAACGCCTTTTTTCGAAAGAGTACGTTCGAAAGAAGGCGTTATTCCTTGTAAAATTAGGTTTTCCACAGTTGAAAAAACTGCCGCATTCTTTTAATTTAATTTTGAAAGAATGCGGCTGCAGTCTAGACGCAGGGGAAGTTTTTTCGAAAAAAGGCCGCTTTTTTCGAAAAAACCCTGTAGTCTAGACATACCCTTAGAGAAGTGATGGAGGCACCCATCTAACCATATCAATGACCATTCTGCTCCCCTTGAAAAATAAAGGCTTTTCCAGCCAGTAAGCTTAACAGGATCCAAAATGGTTATACGTGGTAGAGTGACCATATTTCCTGTCTTGGCAGGGACAGTCTTTTTTTTTTTAAACCCTGCCTTGGGCATCCTGACTTTTTTTGCAAAAATGAGCATTTGCCCCATTTGTTCTTGACAACTTGATCAGTTTGCAAGAGCAAATGAGAGAAATGCCTACTGTTGTAAAAAAAAAAAAAACGGGGGGGGAGGCTATGGGTGGGCAAGCGGTGATACCTGCCCGACGCAATGGGGAAGCTGGGCTCTGGCAGGGAGCAGGCATGGCTTGAGTAAGCAGCAACACAAGCCCCAAGGAAATATGGTCACCCAAATGCATGATGATATAAAGATGGGCTCTCTGTATAGATTGTGAGAAAAAGCAGAGATCTCAGTGGAATACACAGGGTAACTGCTACATTAGAGGGGGAGGAAGGGTCAATGGCTCAGGGGAGCACCTACATTTTAGCTGTAAGGAAGAGTTCTCAACCCTGGTCCTGATACCCCTGGGGGGCCATGAACAGGATTCAGGGAATCTGCCAAAATAAACTAGAGAGCAACAGTAGCATTAGCCTCACTGTGGCCCAGGGTGAAAAGCCAAAGCCTGAGCCCCACTGCCTGAGGCTGAAGCTAACGCCCAGACAACTTAGCTTTGCAGAGCTCCTTGTGTCAATAGGAGTCCAGGGCAACTGCCTTTCTCCCCTGCCCCCTACTAGGCCCTAACTTCATCTTTTAATCTACTGGATATGCAGAAAAACAGTTGTGGCACAAGCAGAGCATGGAATTTCTCAAAGAAAAAGGTTGAGAACCCCTGGATAAGGCCATAGCACGAGCAACACTGTTCATCCTTCCTGCCACAGCTCAGCTCAGGCATCTCAAGCTCACCCTCTATCCCAGTTACAGATCCACTCATGCACCTCAGTCCCAAACGCCCCTTGCACAGTTCCGTCCTTTCACCTCAATCCCAATTTGCAGGTGTTTTACCCCTTTCCATAAGCGAATGTTACCATTTTTCTATGAACTTGCAACAAGCTACTCCCATTGAGCAGCAGTCTGCAACTGCCAGTCCACAGACCAGTGCCAGGCTGCAACCCCCTGCCTGCCAGGCTGTGCCATACTGCCAGGCCACATCCCCAGCTGGGCTCCACTAGGGAGCACACCAGTGTTCCCTCTGAGGTATGCACCTGTGCAGCACGCACCAAGAATTTGAGGCCTGCCCAGCTGCACATGGTGGGAGCTCTGGCCCTAGCTTCAGACCTTCCAAAGGGCTAGAGCTGTGAGGCGGGTGACAGTAGGGATGTTAGTAGCCATTCAACTAGTTGCTTCCCCTTCCCCCCCCCCCCCCCCCCCCCCCCCCCCCCCACCTTGATGCCTCTGTCAGAGAGAGACAGCAAAGGAGGAGGAGGAGGAGGAGCCGGTGCTGGGGAGAACTGTCTTTAAGCTGGTTCCCCCCAGCACCATCTCTGCAGGAGACAGGGGAGGCAGAGGCACAGCGGGGAAATGGTGCAAGCATGGACTGCTTCAGTCCCCACTCGTGCCAGTTCCTGCCAGCACATCTGCTTTTGAAATGTACAAGAGGCCTTCAGGACTTTTGTACATTTCAAAAGCAGAAGTGCAGCAGGGAGTGAGCAGGGACTCAAGCAGTCCCCGCTTGCCCTGTGCTTCCTGCAGCATGCCCCTACCCTTGTTGCTTCTATGAGAGACAGCAAGTGCGGGGACAGGAGTTGGTGCTGGAGGGAGTCAGCTTAAAAGCCAGTTCCTCCCCAGCACTGTCTCTGGGGTGCCGCTTGCCCCACCCCGCTGCCTCTATTAGAAGCAGCAGGGAGGGAATAGGGGACATTGCTGGGAAGCAGCCCCTGTAAACATGGGCCTTGCTACCATCATACAATGTGTTCTCTACACTCAGACCCAGCAATTCTTTTCTACCCAGCAGAACCATACTAGCTTCAGAAAAGCCATCCTGGATTCCACTCTGCCTCATGCATCAGCAGCAACAAGAGGGCCTAGTTTTGGGATGTGTATGGAGTCTGAGGACCTGTGATGCTGAGAAGGCTCAGCAGGGTGGGTTCACTGTACCATTACTATGGCCACTAGGACTAGGTCTCAAGCATGTTCTTTAATTCTTACATATCAGAAGATAACAATCACCAGCTGCCAGAGCAGCCATTCACTATCCTTCTTCCACCCAGGCCTACCAGGGACTCTGCCCAAGAATCAAGCATAACTAATGTTGTGACTATTTTTAAAAGGACCAAGGAAAATGTATCTGACCCCACAGAAAGCATTGTATGAAGACTCCTGTGTGTGAGCCACATGAAGCATTATGTTTCCTGAAGCACCTTGAACCACTAGGTGAAATGTCAGAAGAGACCCATCAGGATATTGAGGTTTCATCCATACAGATCCATGCCACATGAGATAAATGGGGGGATAATGAACTAGATGAGGCCACCAAACATTTTGTAAAGAGTTTACTAGCAACCTAACACAGAACAGCAAACTCCTGCAGTCAAAGAACTTCCCAGCAAGCCATTCCCTCCAGCCACCATCTATTTTCCTGGTGCTCAGCTTTCCTTTGTTGGTGATTTTTTTCAGAGGACTTGCACTTTGAAGGTGACTAAAGAAAGATCCTTCAGGAAGCATGCTAGAGGAGACAATGGATTTGGGTTCACTCAGTCTTCATACATTCAGGAGAGCATGGGCATGGGGAAGGGGATGGAATTGAAGAAAGACCTGTGTAGATTAGAACCAATTTTGTAGCAGGGCAGGCTAGAAGAGCTTTAAACCTTTAAGTTAGGGAGGCAGAGCTGGGACCCAGTAAAAGCACAGGAACCAGCTATGAGCCATGTATCAGGTCAAGTCATTCTTAATGGGAGGCTTGACTCTGCATAAACACAACCACTGCAGGTGGGTGGTACTGATGAGCAGGTGTTCACAACTATGTAGCATCTTAGCCATTGCCTTCTCAGTATAGCTGTGGGACTTCAGATCCCACTCATGTTTTGTTATTTTTAATGTGGTTGCATCTTTGGAATACAAGATTCTAAATGGACACATAAGGATCAAATTCCAGATTGAAATGGGGGCTATGGAGGTGGACAAAAGACTAAAAAAATGGCAGATGAAGCATGGAATGTAAAACAAAACTGTAGCAATTTTTATGGCTTGAATAGGGGTTAACAGGAGAAACTGAGGGTTTCATGTGTGAACAACACTGATTTGGGTGCATCACAGAGACTTAGTGAGATAAACTACAGAAGGGTATGAACAGATCAGGAGCAAGAGATAAAGGGGAATGGAGTTGGGTTAATTATCAGGGATATAATACATGCTCAGAGGGGCAGATGGACATGAGAGATACCCATGGTCAATATCTCTTTGTTAAAAATCAAGGGAGAAAAGAAGTGAGGGGAAGTTGGCTGCAGGGGAGACAGGATGCTATAGAGCCCAAAGCAGGAAGAGGAGATAGACAAGAGATTCCTAAACAGTTGATAAGTATTGCAATCACAGGAAATGGGAGGCACATGGACTCTTATTACCTGGGTATCTGTTTAAGGGTGTAGCACTGGGAATCAGAAAATTTAGATGATCTGTGTGATTTTTGGCAAGTTTTTCTCTGAACCTCAGTTACCCCTATGTAAAAATTGGGTAATCTTACTGTTGTTGTACCTCCCAAGAGCAGCATGAAGATAGATCTGTCTCATGTGCTCAGCTGCTATGAAAACAGAGATCATGTCACAATCTTTAATGTGCTTATCCTCCCAAATCCCAATGAAGTAAGGTTGTTCTATTAGCAACACAATTACTCCCCAGGCACAGGAAGACTAAGTGACTTGCCCAGCATCACACAGGAAATCTGTGGCAGAGATCTCTCCTCTTCATCCTCCCTCTTTATATTAATATATGTGAGGTGCCTAGAATCTAACATCCATGCCAAGAGACAGAATGCCAACAGAGCAGAAAACCCTCCCAGTGCAAAGGGCAAGTGCAAGTAACAGAAAGATAAAGAGGTGTCACCAGGAGATATTTGAGACCTGAAAGTGAAAAGGGAATGATATAAAAAAAATAGGCAAAGGAGACATGCCACACTCTGGGCAGCTGTGAGAGGCCTCTAGGAGGCCAATAAGTTCGAATTAGTGGCACTAACATTATTTCAAAATTACTATTTCAGAATTATCATTACTTCCCATGAAAAGCAGGAGTACAGAGTTCAAATTCTATGGCCTGTTACTTTGAAATAACAGGTTTGGTAGTGTGGACACACTATTTATAAATTTGAACTTGGGGAAGTTATTTCAGAATAAGGTCCTAGTGTAGACTAAGGCTAAGGTGCTACAGTCCTACTCTCTTTTTTGTTTGTTTGTTTTTTTAAGTTACAGACTAACACGGCTACTCCTCTGAGTTAAACTGAGTCAGCCAACATGTTTGTACAAGCTGGTTTGGACAGTCCAAACATTTGTGCCCTGGAACAGATGTCTGTGGAGTATCCAGACTAGCATGTACAACTGTGTTGGCTCCCTCGATTTAATTAGCAGTCAACTGCAGTTAAGGACTTCAGTTTAGACATATTCAAAATAAGACTGGATACTCCATTACATCAAACTTCATTCAGTACCCGGAGTTGGACTAGTTGACCCACTAAAGATTCCTTCAAAGACAAATTATTTGATGGTCCCACCACCATGAAATACTGCAAGACTCTGCCATTCTCATGGCAAACTTTAGTCTTTTATGCCAACAACACCCAATCCTATATATCCCTCAATGCACCCTCGCACAACTCAGTTGCCTACCTATAGTGCCTGTCAGGACCCTGCTAGATCCTGACTACACCAAAATTTCCTATTAATCAACATTTCAAAGGTGAAAGGCTTTCTTTCAAGTGGCAAGTCAGCTGCATCTCATTTTTATTTGTGTTACAATAGTGACTAATAAACTCCATCAGGGGCTTATTGTGCTAAATGCTATACAGACAGATAAAGATGACAGTCCCTGGTGCAGACAGTCTACATAGGATCATTGAGTCATAGAAATGTAGGGCTGGGAAGGACCTCCAAATGTCACCCAAGCCCAGCCCTCTGTCCTGAGACAGGACCAAATCAACATAGATACACACATATCCCCACCTTAAAAGGGGTTGGTCCAGCCTGTTCCCAGAAACCTCCAATGAGAAGATTCCACGATCTCCTTTGGAAACCTATTCCAATCACTCTTAGTAGTTAGAAAATTTTTCCCAATATCTAACCTAAATCTCTCTTGTGGCAGATTAAGGCCCTGTCAAAGAAGGAATTTTTTTGACATTCATGCCAGCTATAAATTCTTGTAACCCTATTAACCTCCAGGTGCTTACACATTGATTGTTTAATAATTTGTTCCAGTATTTTGCCAGGCATCAAAAGGAGTCTCACAGGTCTATAATTTCCTAGGTTCTCTTTGTTTCCCTTTTTAAAGACAGGTAACACAGGTACTATGTTAGCCTCTCTCCAGTCATCCATAGCCTCCCTGTCTCAAAGATTCGAATGTTTCTGAAATTGCTTCAGCTAATTCCTTAAGTACCATAGGAAGAATTGCATTAGCTCCTGCCAACTCGAATACTTATAATTTATCTAAATATTCTTTAGCGTGTTCTTTCCTTATTTTGGGATGTCTTACTTCTTCCTTGTTGATATTAAGTGTGTTAAGTACCCAGTGACCATTGTGAAGACTAAAGCAAAATAGGCTTTAAACCACTAAGTCATCTTGATGTCATTAGTTATTAGTTGTTCTTCCCCACCAAATAGAGGACCTAAATTTTCCTTTGTTTCTCTCTTTGCTCCTTATATATATATATATATATTTATATAATATTTTATTCTACATTTCTTGCTAGATGTAACTTATTCTAGCCCTTCACGTTTCTGATTTTGTCTCTATGTGCTTCTGCTCTTCTTTAGCAATTAACCCATGTTTCCACTTTTTCTGGAATTCTTCATCAAATCAAAAAGGAATCCTACATAATTAAAGAGCTCCTAGTACAGCCATCTTTATTATTCTTTCCATCCATCCTTTGAATCAGATAGTTCACAGTTGTGCCTTCAAACACTTTCTCTGAGAAACTGCCAGCTCTTCAGAACCCCTTTTCCCCTTAGGTTTTCTGACTTTACCTACGAGTTCTTCAGTCTGTTAAAGGCTCAGAGAACATGTCAGACTGGAGGATGAAACAGACAAATGGGGTGGAGACGTGTTGGGAGGATGAGCTATATGAGTATAGTAGAGAACCAGAACTCTGCTATTTCCAAGACTGATACACAAAGCAGCTCTAATGTCCCAAACTACATCTGCTCTAGTACTTTCAATTAAGGGGTCAGATATCCTAACTAATGGACAGAATGCACAGTGTGGGCAAATCCACAGAATCCCTGATCTTTTGGATCTATATGTCCAGTGTAACCCCAGGCACCTGAAGAGTTAATGTCCTCAAGTAAATGCTTGAACCAAATGAACTAAACCACCTCTTTTTTCCCCTCCACATTTTTTGTTGAGCAGTTAATGAAAAGGGAGGGGGAACCCTGCTATTTGTTTTGCCCCTGCCAGAGCTGCGAAGGGAGCTCTTCGAGGTGCACAGTGCAGTCACTGTGACATCTCAGCAGTGAAGGAGGTGAACCAGGCGCTGAGAGGTGAAGGCCCCTGGTTAACAGCTTTCCGTTTATTTACCAAAAAAATATTGTTCCATCATAAAAATTCCCAAAATAGCTCCCTTCTTGGAAGAGGGACTGGCAGCTGCCCAGCACTGCAGGATCTTGCTAAATGAAAGGAAATTTTAAAAAGCTAATCTGGTCTCAGGGCCTTCAACTCAGAAGCCTGCAGCTTCTCAGGTTTTAGCCATCAAATCTGATGTTGGGTGAGCTTCAATGCCAGTCCTAGAGCAAGGACCTAGGCAAAACGATCACATTTGATTTTTTCATGGGGTGCTGCCCAGACTAGCCAAGAAGATAGAAATTGCATGGTCATGAGTATTTGGCCTTTGATTTATTAGACAAAAATTTTCCCCTCTTCTGAGCAGAAGAGCCTTGTGCACCTTCCAGCACCTTTAGAAAACAATAGAATATAGATTCCTGAGAAGAGTTCTAAAGGGCAGCCTGCATCTGCCTTCATCATTAATACAGACACGAAGCCTATACAGTCTTTATTTCCCAGCAAGCAATATTTAGTGCTGATGTGGTCAATCACATCCCATAGTTTTCTGCATCATGCAGCCTTCAGTGCCAGATTAGAGTCAAAGGTAGCTGCAATTGGCTCCACTTTAGGGAAAGTAATCAACATGACAAATTGCCAGCATGGCCCTCGGTGGGCAATATGAGGGCTACCTGGATTGCAGTCACTGCTACCAACCTTCAGGATGTTTTACCAAGACAACTGTGAGAAGTACCCCACAGATCACATATTTTACAAGCTCTTTATTAAGAATAAGTGGAAATGTGTTCACCACCACAAAGTCATCAAAATTGGTCACACTCTGCTGAGCAAAATGTCATCACAAAACACACAGAGCTGTCCACAGAAAACAGGGGATGTAATGCATGGTGATTCACAGCACAAGGAATCATCACACCCAGATTAGTTAATACAGAAATAGCAGCCTCTGTGGAAAGAACCTAAACCCACCAAATCACAGACACCTTCACAGCTGCAGTATGAGAATCTCTTTGTCCAGCATTCTTCTATAGGGAAAATCTGTACTCCACACAGACCTGGCCTCAGTGGACTCCCCTTTCATTCCACAATCATTTTATTATGTAAAGAAGTGGAAACTGCTTTACTATGGAATAAACTGCAGTGGGGCAGGAATAAAGGACAATCCCATTTTCCAGTGTGGGCATACTGAAAGAATGTCCATGTCTGCAGTGGGATGTTCAGGCGCCTATGAGGCTTTGCATATTGCAGAGCTGGGTTTCTGTGACCTAAGAAGTTGCACACTATGTAAAATTGCATTTGATGTGTCATTTATTCAGCCCGCGAGATTCTTGACAAAGCCGTCTGATGAACGGCTTCACAGCAGCAGTAGAAGATCTAGAGAAAGCTGCTGGGCACATGCTTCTACTGCCCCTGAGGGAAAAGGCTAAAAGAGCTTGTAGCTAGAGAAAGGCCAAGTGAGAAGAACGTGAGTGGAGAAGTGGAGCAGCACAAACTTGCAGGAACAGATGAGATCCTCCACTAACTAGCCCAGGTTGACATTACAGGTCTCATCTTACTATATTATCACTTCCCCACTGATTTTGAGGCCCACTCTCATGTAACTCTTACATCTCAGACCTGGGCTCCATTTGTATTTTCCATACCCCCTCTGTGCCACCACTGATGCCAGCCTCCACACTTTTCTCATCAGACTCTCCAGGCCTCCTTCCATGTTACCCCTTATACTTGCAACCCTCTTCAGACATGTTCACCAAGATACTTCCCTCATTTATTAAAACCCCTTCCTCAAGCTCCCCGCCTGCTGTGAGACTAAAGAAACATGAAGAGGGAGGAAAGGTAACAAAGCCAAAATTAGTTAATGGAACCACCAACGTGTGTACATGCTGCCTTGGGCTGGGTCACAGGGGACCTCTCATTCTCCCCAGTCTTTGCTCTCCCTTCCCCGCATCTTTGCCTATCTTTGTCTCTCTCTTTTTCAAGACTGAAGGTTCTGTGGGGCAGTGAATATATGATAGAAAAGGAGTTTGCATATTCTGCAGAAAATCCTATCCCCATCCCTACAATATCCACAGGGTTTACCTGGTTCCATGGCCAATTGCCCATGAGTGGAGCTCAATGGACCTGCACCAGGGACCTGGAAATCAGCTGCAGTTGTTCTATCTAGACTAATCTCCTCAGGCCCTGAATCACCAGTTCCCCCTCTCCCCCTGATCAGACAAGTCGCACTCAGGGCACACTCAGTCCTCTGTCACCCTCTCATTCACATTTTCCCTTTGATCCTATGACTTCCCATTAGAATGAGATTATCATCAACTGAACTAGTGGGCCAGGCCATGAGCTAAGATCCCATTCTCCAAAGCAGACACCACAACTGCTCCCAAACAGGATTGGGGCTCTACTACAATGGAAGAGGGTGGGACACCATCAGTTTGCTCTGAAGTACCAAAGAAAATATAGGGATTCTCACCCCCAAAATCAAAGCACCAGCACACATTGAAGGGCCCTGGCCTTAACCTTATTCCCATCTCTCTCATTAGTACACTATGGGGGACCAGGGATTCCTGCACAAAGATTCCTTTCTCACTCAAGAAACTTGCCCCAGAAGAACTTCCTAGGGCTAAGCTCTCCAGGTCTAGAAACTAAGTGCAGAGAAACTAGGGTTGCCAGGTGTCCGGTTTTGAACCAGACAGTCCAGTATTTGAGCTTTCTGTTCGGGAAACAAATTGAGAAAATATAATTGAGAAAATAGAAATGTCCGGTATTTTCTAAATAAGATGTAATGTCAATTGTGATGTAATGTCAAGTGTGTCTGGTATTTTTGTTGAAACCATCTGGCAACCCTAAGAGAAACACTCAGGTCTAAACTGCCCCCAGGGGAATCCCTCTGTGCTGAATTTCTCCCTCATGCAGAGAAATCAACCCCAGAAAGATCCTTCAGTGCTAAGCTCCCTTCCCTACTCCCAGCCCCCAATTTTGGGAATCCAGCTGCAAGGAACCCCATCAGCAGTAGCCCTGGGAATATAATTTGGCTGGGTTATTGAGCCAGTGTTTACTGCAAAATGGGCATAGACATCTCAGTCTTTCACTAAGCACAGAGCAAGGTCAAGAGCCTCCCAGCTGGGGTAGACAGATGTGCCCTTGAGAGGCTCAAGCTAGTTTGCTAAAAATAGTAGGGTGAATGCTGGAGTTCTGGCAGAGACCTAGGGCTCTGGGTGGGCTTGAGAGCCTCAGCTGCCACTCAAGCTGCACCATCCATTGCCTAGCTCAGGGCTACTCAACATGTGGCCCGCGGGTGGGAGCCAAACAAAAAAGTAGTCAATGTAATGGTCTTCTGTTGCTATGCATTTTAGTAGTTAAATTCCTGGACAGTCATTGCTTATTAAAAATGTTGTCATGGGATGGAAATCAGGTAAATATTGCATTTTATTAATATCAGCAGAATTAACTTAAATGGGGCCTGTGTGTTGTGTAGTCTTGCCTTAATCTTTGTATTCATGCCCGTCAGTGTGAAAAGCTATTTGCATATATATTTGCATGTATATTCAACCACACTTAAATTGCAGCCCTCAGCATGTGCTGAGAGTATCATTGTGGCCCCCGCAATGAGTCATGTGGAGGTTGGTTTGGAGAAAGCTGGATCCCAGACTCCAAATTGGATCTCACACACCTGCTACTTTATCCTTCACATCTTCCCCTGCCTGTCTCAGATGGGCTTAAGATTCAAACATAAAGAAGATAGGTCCTGTTTTACTTTGAGTAATCCCCACTGGCTGTGTGATGCCACCATGGGGCTGGAGTCTGTGGGGAGAGGGAGCAAGAAGGGACAGGTTTTACTTCTCACAGCCTGGTGTTTCAGTGACACAATCCTGCTCACAGAGCTCATTCTCCAGTCCAAATTAGCAGGCGTCCATTCCATAAGAAGTGCCAGTTAAGTCCTGGGCTTCAGTGGACTTGAGCCCTGCGCTAGAAGGAGGCCTCTCCTGGGCAGCTGGAGCAGCTGTCACTCATTCTCACTGACCATTCGTTAGTGAGAATCTATTCTTAATGCAGTCTAATGCATTTTTATACAGCTCTTATACCAAAGGCCTGAGGAAGAGAAAGGTGGCAGCTATGGTATAATAGTGTAATCAATTAGCTTAAAGCACTTGGAGATCCCTTCCCATCAAATACAGTGAAAACTGTTACTATAAGATGCTAACTTCCTTTGACTGACAGCCTCAGCCAAGTGGCCTGGGAAGCAGATTCATCTCCTGGTCCAAAAACCCATTAGCTCCCATCTGGTCCATTGCTCTAGTTCAGTGGTGAGCAAGAGGTGGCTAGCAAGCTGGATCCAACCCCCAGCCACCTCATCAGCACTCTTCCTACACCCAGCTGGCTGCTCATTGCTGTGCATGCTGGGGAGAGACAGGGAGGCTTCATGTGCTGTCCCTGTCCCCTAGCAAAATCCCTTAGCTCCAATTGGGCAGTTTCTGGCCAATAGGAGCAGAGAAATTTTGCTGGCAGCAAGGGCAGGGAGCAAAGCCTCCTCACTCCCTCCTTTCCATGGTGGAGAAGTCTGAAACTGTGGCAGACCGATAGCCTGTCTCAAGTTCTTGCAGGGCTTCTGGCTGGGAGCCACCTAGGTAAGTGCCTCCCAGTCAGAGCCTGCCTCTGGCATCCCACCTCTGGCACCTCCTCTCTCCCCTCAACATTCTGCCCCCAGCCCACCACCCCCTCCTGTCCCAGGTCACCACCTAAACCCACTGTACCCCCTTGTGATGGGGTGAGGAAACCCCGCACTAGCAGGGAGACACCCGAGAGGACGGACCCAGGGGAAGGCCAGGTTCCCACCGGCACAGCAGGAGAACAAACGATGGCCAGCGTAAGCCACAAGAATGCTGGCGCATGCGCATCCAAAGGCCCAGAAGACGCGGCGCATGTGCAGCTGGGGGGGCTGACGTCAGGACGCAAGGGGCCAGTCCCGGAAGTATGGGGCAACCCCGCAGGACAGAGAGGAGCGGGGATTGGCCAGTGGAAGACAGGCAGCCCTGTAAGAAGGGTGCAGCAAGCCCGGAGGAGGGGCAGACAGCTGGAGGCAGCGAGGTGGGGCCATTCGGATCCAGTGAGTTGACCAGGGACAGGTCTGCATCAGGGTAAGGCTGTAGGGGGTGAGGAAGCAACCCAGGGCGGGCAAGTGGAGCCTGTGGGCTGACGAGTTGCGGCGGACAGCCCCATCAGCCAGGTGGGAGGGGGAGGAACTCCCCATCTTAGGGCCCTGGATTGGGACCTGGGGAGAGGGCGGGCCCTGGTCCCGCTCACTCCCCTCAGTAGAGTTAGAGTGTGTGTGTGGAACGCGGCTTAGGGGCTAAAAACACCCAAGGTGGCATGGTGGGCTGGAGAGCGAGGACAAGCCCCATGTGGGGGGGAAGACAGAACCCCTAAAGGGGAGGGTTTATTCTGGTACAGGGGAGCTTCATCTGGTACTGGAGGGCACAATCTGGTACACGTGGTGGAGAATGTGCGTATAGACCCAGGCCCTGAAAGTAGGGCCCCATAGGGCCAATAGAGCCCGACTTAATTAGTAAGTTGGGTTTGTGCTTTGAGAGGGAATGTTAGAGATGGAAGTGATGAAGCTTCTGGAATGGCTGATGGAGAATCAATGCCAGCAGCAGCAACACCAGACACAGATGGTACCAGGAGCAGCAACGGCAGTTGATCCAAGAGCTGAATGAGCAACAGCAGGCGACTGTGAGATCCCGGGCTAGGGGGGAATTACTGTTAAGAAGTGAGGAGGGCTTGACTGTGGGTCACAATTGCCTATTAGGCTGGCCAAGTTAGGGCCTGAAGATGACCCCGAAGCCTTCCTAGAGACATTCGAAAGGGTGGCCGCAGTGGCAAAATGGCCAGAAGAACACTGGGCTACCCTGTTGGCCCCCATTTGACAGGTCAAGCCCAGCTGGTATACAGAGGCTTGTCCACCAGGGATGCAAGGTCAAGGAGGCCATTTTGGACCAGCAAGGGGTGACCCCAGAGATGTACCATCAACGGTTCCATCAGGAAAGCTACAGGCACGGGAAGAGGCCACGGGCCATTGCGCAAAGATTGCGGGAGGCGGGAGTGAGGTGGCTGGAACCCGAAACCAAGATGGGGTTGCAGGTACCAGAGACAATTATTTTAGAGAAATTTATGCAGATCCTACCAAGCTGGGGGCCAATGATGGGTCAGATGTCACCACCCGGCCACCCTGAATGAAGCAGTGGCCTTAATGGAGGACTACGTGGCCCTGGAAGGAGCCAAAGAAAAGGGTAAGACACCCGAGACAGACCCTAAGGTCAAGGCCCCACCCCTCTACCGGGCGAAGGGACCTCGTGCTGGTTTCGATAGGAGGCAAGCTAGGGATCTGGGGCAGTCGGAGGAAAGGAAATTTGCACCCAAATCTATCACGTAAAGCTCCTGAAGAAGTGGGACCCATTGGAGGCCCTGCTCATTAACCCACAGCCCCCGGAGTCAGAGCTGGGGCCGGGGGACAGAGAGGTAGGGGAGGCAAGAGAGGCACAACTCGGGAAAGAACTGACAACCAACCAACAGGAAGAACTAAGACATCTGCTACAGGAAATTGCACATGTACTAACCAATCACCCAGGGAAGACGATGCTGACGAGCCATGTGACAAAAACGGAACCAGGGAAGAAGGTACATGATGGTATCAGGCCACTACCCCGCAAGTTGTGGGATACGGTATGGAAGGAGCTACAAATGATGTTACAGTGGGGTAGAGGAGTCCCACAGCGACTGGCGGAGCCCAATCATCCTGGTACCTAAGACGGACGGCTCAACGCGATTTTGTATTGATTCCTGAAGGGTAAATGCCATCTCCCATTTTGACACCTATCCCATGCCCCGAGTAGACAAACTCCTAGAACTTCTGGGGCAGGCACAGTACCTTTTGACCATAGATCTTATGAAGGGGTATTGGCAAATACCAGTGTCACCTGACTCTAGGAAGAAGACCGCATTCACCACACCGTTCAGTTTGTACCAATTTGTCACCATGCCGTTTGGACTCCATGGGGCTGCCGCCACATTCCAGAGACTGATGAACCAGGTTCTATATGAACTTTGAAAATACGCGGCCGGATATATTGACGATATTATTATTTTCAATACATCTTGACCGCAGCACTTGCAACAGGTGGGAGCCATACTCCGAGCATTGGCAGAAACCGGGTTAACAGTGAATCCGAAGAAATGTCGGTTCGGGCATCAGGAAGTATCCTTTCTAGGGTACACTGTGGGAAGCGGACAATTGAAGCCATTGGTTGATAAAGTAAGTGCCATACAGGACTACCCACCCCTGTCAACAAAAAGGCAAGTACGGCAGTTCCTTGGGTTGGCAGGGTATTACTGCCAATTCGTGGCAGGATTCATGACATTGGCAGCCCTGTTGACAGACTTGATGCAGAATGGACAACCCCAAAAGATACGATGGACTGAACAGGGCAAGCGGGCCTTTCGGACACTGAAAGAACATTTAGCGAATGCCCCGGTGTTAATACAACCAGAGTTTTCAAAACCGTTTATTCTCCAGACAGATGCGTCAGAGGTAGGTCTAGGGGTGGTGTTAGCACAGGAAGTGGGGGGGAGAGGATCACCCCATGTTGTATATAAGTCATAAGCTGTTTCCCTTGAGACAGGAATTGCACAACAATAGAGAAAGAGGCTCTAACGGTGAAATGGTCCATAGACATACTCTGTTGTTATCTTCTAGGAGATGGGTTCCTGTTAATCATGGACCATGCCCCACTCAAGTGGATCCAGACTATGAAAAGTACCAACGTCAGGGTCATGCGCTGGTGCCTGGTACTACAGCCATACTGTTTTAAGGTGGTCCACTCTCCGGGGGCGGCTCACCAAAACGCAGACTTCTTGTCACGTATTGCGGAAAAGGAAGTGAGTCAGGAAGAAAGGCCAAGACCCGTCTTAAGGTGGGAGGAGTGTGACCAGGTGAGGAAACCCCACACTAGCAGGGAAACCCCCGAGAGGAGGGACCCAGAGGAAGGCCGGGTTCCCACCAGAACGGTGGGAGAAAAAGCGGCAGCCAGCATAAGCCGCAAGAACGCTGGTGCATGCACATCTGCAGTCCCAGAAGACGCAGGTGCATGCGTGGCTGGGGGCTGACATCGGGATGCAAGGGGCTGGTCCCGGAAGTATGGGGCAGCCCTGCAGGACAGAGAGGAGTGGGGATTGGCCGGTGGAAGATGGGCAGCCTTGTAAGAAGGGCACAGCAAACCCGGAGGAGGGGCAGACAGCTGGAGGCAGCGAGGTGGGGCCATTCGGACCCAGAGAGCCGCTCAGGGACAGGTCTGCACCAGGCTGTAGGGGGTGAGGAAGCAACCCATGGCGGGCAAGTGGAGCCTGCAGGCTGACGAGTTCTGGCGGACAGCCCTGTCAGTCAGGTGGAGGGGAAGGAACTCCCCACCTTAGGGCCCTGGGTTGGGACCTGAAGAGAGGGCGGGCTCAGGTCACCCTCATTCCCCTCGGTGC
>CM057848.1:39833040-39885723 GCA_030068395.1 Apalone spinifera
TCCGTTAAAAGCATTTCCGGAAAATCATGCCAGTGTAGACGTAGCCATAGAGAGAAAGTATCATGAGCTTTCATGGGCAAAACCCACTTCTTCATATGAACTGGATACTATATATATTGTTAGTCTCAGGACTACTCATTTTTAAAGTTACAAACCAACATGGCTTCCCCTTTCAGAGACATAAGTGATATGAGGTCACTTAATGTAGTGTTTCCTAAATGGTAGGTACTGAGCCAAGAGGGGGAAGAAGGGAGGGAAGAGAGCAAACCCATCCTGCACTCATGCTGCAGCCATGGTTCCTGTCATATGGCACTTGGCCAGGTCCCTGATCCAAGGTTGCCAAAGGCAGATAAAGGTTTTGTGGAGCCCTGAGCCAGAGCGGGGCAGAGGACAGGCACTGAGCCAGAGTATCTGGCCCACCTCAGTCCTGCCCCTTCTATCTGTGGCCCTGCCCGTGCTTCTATTCCATTCCAGCCCTTCTCTCACAGCCCACCCCGTTCCACCACTGTTCAGCACCACAAACTGTTTGCTCCTTTCTTCCCCTTCCCATTCCCAAGGCCAGAGAAGTTCTGTCCCAGCCTACCATAGCCCAATGGCCACAGCTGGGAGTGAGAATTCCCCCAGCCCTGAGGCTACAGCAGGGAGCAAGACCTCCTCCAGTCCAAGGGCTGCACCTGGGGTCCAGACACTGGGGCTTCTGTTGCCATCTGGTGCTTCTGCCAGAACTTCAGGCTTACACTGCCCATGTTAGATATTTGCTGGGGTGCCCATTTTTCTGGAGCATGGGCCCCATCAGCCCATTGGCTAATCTGCTACTGGGTGTTGCAAACAGATACACGTTAGCAGTATCAGAGGGCAGCTGGGCCAAACCTGAGTATGCCAGCCCCATATGCCAGGGTACAATGCCAATCACTCAAATATAGCTCAGCCATCCTCCTCAGGAACTCCATGAATTTGGGCAGGTTGAGGAAAAAAACCACAAAGACAAAATGCAGTTGGTGGACTGCCTTAGTAAAATGTTTGAGTACTACTGTTTAATGCACCAGTGAAAGTTGTTCAGATTGTTATTTGTCCTTGAAGTTTGAAAATAACCATGAAATCACTGGTTGGCTTTGTTTCTGTGAACACATGAGTGACTGATCAGGCCAAAGAACTTCAGTCTGTGGGACACTGAGAAAAAGATGCCACTATGGGTTACCTGATTAACAGCAGATATGCTGCTGTTGTGAGATTTACACTGCCTGTGCTTCTGTTCTGCCTCAGGGGAAGTTTTACCAGGTAGAACAAGATCTTCCAAAAATTCTCTGGTTCAATGTTGAAATGCCCAAAAGATAACTTGAGGGAGTCCTTGAAATGTTTAATTTGGCCTCCCTGAAAGCATTTTCCCTCCTTTAACACACCATAAAAGATCTGTCAGTTGCTCATCTGACATTCTGGTAGCATGGCCTTCCCATCTCAACTGTGATTTCATCAATAGATTATGGATGTTTGAAATGCCTGCTCATATAAGAGCCTCAGTCTCTAGAACCTTGTCATGCCATCTTGCCTCAGTTTCCTCACACAGCCCATGTGAAAGTGATTCAGCTTCACAGAATAGTGTCTGTGTACCATCCACATCTTGCATCAGACTTGGTAACACATTGTCTTTGTAGGCTTTCAGATTTGTTTTTTGATTCATGCTTGTACGCACCCACACAACTGCCCATAATCTGCCAAAAGCCACACTTGCTTTGGCAATTCTTGGCATCGATTTCATCACCAGTGTGAATTGCACATGACAGTTTACTGCTCACATAGGTGAATTTGTCCACTGCCTGGAGAGTCTGGCTATTCACTGGATAGCAGGCTTTACAGAAGGCTTTCCTGGTTCAGACTAATACATCTCTTCTGACTTCTTGATAATTATGAGATCAAAGTTGTCATAAATTGAAGGGAAATACTCCACACTCCACTGCATGTCAGTTTCAGATCTAGCTTTTAGGGAACAGTCATCAGCAAACAGAAGATCATAGTCCCTTCCTGGATATTCATTCTTTGCCTGTAGTCTCCTCAGATTCAATAGCGTACCATCAATCTGGTATTGTAACAATATGGCTTTTCTGTAGCCATGTTGGAGGGCCTGTGCTAGGCCTGAACCAAAGCCGCCTTCTGTCGCCAGACTGAAGAATAGCAGCCATTACTGTAAGGCCTGGAGTCACATACTCACAATTTCATCTAAACTGTATTACAAAGTGTCACACCAGGCTGTGAGGAGGGGACTTTGCCCTGATAGCTCCTCCACTGTCACCAGATAAAGAAACAGATCTCAAGATGGGTAAAGAAAACTTAAGTAACACCATTCTGTCTGGCAAGAAACTGCTTATCAATAGAGAATGTTGTGGAATCCTCATCCTATGATCATTGTCACTACACTTTCCTATTGTTTGGCTGTGTGATCTCTGTCTGGTGTAAAATTAATTTTGCTAGGTGTAAATCAATTAAGGTGGTGGGGTATGATTGGTTAGTAAAATTATACTAAAATAATTGGTTAAGGTATATGCAAGACTCAGGTTTCATTATATAAACTGGGGTTCAAGAAGGAGAGAAAGAAGAAGATCAGAAGTAACAGAAGGAAGAAAAGGCTGGAAGAGGACCAGAAGGACAGGGGGAAAGACCTAGAAAAGAAGAACTCACCTTCGAGACACAGCCTAAGACCAGAGAGACTAATATTGCCTGGCCAACAGGGGAAGTCTACCTGCCTTTATCAGGATTAGTGAGCATGACACTGTGTGCTTAGCATGTGCATTCTGCTTGTTTGGGAATTGTCAATAAATAGAGGATTAGGACATTACTGTGTGAGGCTCCTTCAATGGCTAAAGATCCTGCCAACTTGTGGGTTGTTACACTCCGAGCCTGAGGACTTGGGTATGGGTGGGTGTGTAAATTCACAGGATTGCACCTTGAGCCCTAGGAACTGAGTAAAGGTGTGTGTCCCTACAGTGTGGAAGGGATAGAGAAATTTGTGTGGGTAACAGTATCTGATGCCAATCCCAGTGTCACAATCACAAAAGGTACCTGCAAGCATGGCAGAGATCATACTGAAGACAGCTGGAGCCAACACAGAGACCTGCTTGACTCTATTAGTGAGTTGGAATGGTTCAGATGACTCTCAGTCATCCAAATGGTGAACAAGAACACCATCATGGAATTGCCAAACCACTGTGATAAATTTCTCTGGACAACCAAATTTTGCCATAATCTTCCAAAGGCCCTCCTCACTGACTGTATCAGATGCTTTTTTAAGGTAAATTAAAGTCATATACAGATTACAGTTCTGTTTCTGACATTTCTTCTGAAGTTGCCTATCTGCAAATACAATGTTTATAGTCCCACGTCCTTTTCTGAACCCACACTGACTCTCAGGCAGGAACTCTTTTCCATTGTGTTGTACAAGGCAAGTCAACAGAATTCTGATGAGAATTTTGCTGGCTATTGACACAACAGGGAGATACCCACCTCAATCTACAACAATTATTGGAGCAATAAAATGGCAGCGGTTCCCCAGGATTAGCCACTGGTGGGCCTGTGCCACTATATTTACCTCTGCCTCTGCAGCTATGGACAATTGCATTTCCCATTGGCCGCCGATCACCATTCTCAGCCAATGGGAGCTGCAGGAAGTGGTGTGGAACAAGACGCCATTTCCAACAGCTCCCATTGACCAGAAACGGTGATCCACAGTCAATAGGGACTGCAACAGGTGCAGGTAAATATAGTGGCAGCATCCCACCAGGGACTAACCTTGGGGAACTGGATCTGGCCCATAAGCCAGTATTTGCCCTCCCCAGTTGTAGATTGTCCATTTCCTTTCTGCTTATGCAAATGGATGATGGATGCATCCCTGTACTAATGGGATATAGTTCCTTGAGTTCACACTGACTCGAAAAATTCAACAAATGGTCTGGTAGCACTTTATAGACTAACAAAACATGTAGATGGTATCATGAGCTTTCGTGGGCACAGCCCACTTCTTCAGATGATCGGAGTTATGAGTTTTCGTATCCCCAACTCATAACTCCGGTCATCTGAAGAAGTGGGCTGTGCCCACAAAAGCTCACGATACCATCTACATGTTTTGTTAGTCTATAAAGTGCTACCAGACCATTTGTTGTTTTTTTCTGTAACAGACTAACTTGGCTACCCCCTGAAGCTCAAAAAATTCAGTCAGTTTCAGAGGCATGTGTGAGCGTCTGGCCTCATAGACTTCTGGCCTTGCAGACTTCTGCTGGTAAAGCCTCTGCTCCAGGTGCTATACCATTTGACATTAGGGCAATCATTTTCAGTTTCAGTCAACATTGGGAAATCAGCAAGAGATATGCCGATATCAATCTATAGCAGTTTAACAATAGCTTCCCGACTAATAGATCATTCTTAATTAAGCCCTAGTGAGGAGGGCTTTAAACTAAATTTGATGGGGGCAGGTGACCAAAGCCAACAGGTAAGTGAAAAACATGGAGACCTGGGAGATGGCTCAGAAATGGGAGGGAATGTGGGTTATAATAACAGAGATAAAGGAGGGACAAGGAAGAACTGGGGGGCAAAATCAAATTAGTATCTTAGATGCCTATATAAAAATGCAAGAAGTATGGGGAATAAGCAGGAAGAACTTGAAGTGCTAATAAATGTAGAAACATTGGAGAAGGTCCAGAAAAGAGCAACAAAAATGACTAAAGGGCTAGAAAACTTCACCTGTGAGGGAAAACTGAATGAATTGGGTTTGTTCAATTTAGAAAAGAGAAGACTGAGAGGGGACATGATAGCAGTTTACAAGTATCTAAAAGAGTGTTACAAGGAGGAGGGAGAAAAATTGTTCTCCTTGGCCTCTGAGGATAGGACAAGAAGCAATGGGCTTACATTTCAGCACGGGAATTTTAGGCTGGAAATCAGGAAAAACTTCCTCTCATGGTGATTAAACATTGGAATAAATTGCCTAGGGGGGTTGTGGAATCTCCATCACTGGAGATATTTAAGAGTAGGTTGGACAGACACCTGTCAGGCAATGTCTACACTGAAGGCTTCTCGCGCAAGAAGATTTTTGTGGAAGAGATCTTCCGCAAAAACTTCTTGCACAAGACCACATCCACTCAAAAATGCATCGAAAGAGATGCGCTTTTGCGAAAGAGAGCATCCACACTCATTGGATGCTCTCTCGCATATAAAGCCACCCTGAACTAGTTCTAGCCGGGCTTTAGGTCACCAATTGTTCTCGGGTGCTGTTGTCAGAGCCCTGAAGAAACACACACTTAAAGGGCTCACACACTTAAAGGGACCCCTCTGGACAGCCATTTCTCTGTTTTTGCTGCCTGCTTGTGGACCTCTGTTGAGGGACAGCAAAGCTTCAGCAGTGCCTGTTCTTTTTGGGGATGCCACAGCTTTTTTCCTTGGTGTGTGCCATGGAGCCGGAGCTGCCCCTGGGCAGGTGACAGCCCCACATAGCCATGCTGAAGTTCTTGCAGCATTTACTTCCAGTTGCCTACATGTTCCTGCTGGACGTGGACTCGGAACTCCCTTCTCGTCACCCTCTGCGTGGCTGCAGCAGTCTGGCTGCGCACCCCACTATACAGAGAAAGTTCTGGAGGCTGGAGACCAGTTTGGACTGGTGGCGCTGGCTAGTCCTGGAGCAGTGGGATGACCAGCAGCGGCTACACATCTTTTGAATGCACAAAGCCACCATCCTCAAGCTCTGAGCCTGGCTCGCACCCGCCCTCCATAGACACAACACCCACCAGTGGCCTGCCATCCCCCTTCAGAAGCGGGTCGCAATAGCCCTCTGGAAGCTGGCCACCCCAAACAGCTACCGCTTGGTGGCCAACCACTTTGGGGTGGGGAAGTCCACCATCGGGGCTCTTCTGATGCAGGTAAGGAGCTCGCAGGCTGCAGTCCCTGCCTGGGGGCTCAGGGTGTTGAATAAGGGGGACCCTGGGGACAGGGGGGCTGGGGACTGTAGGGGGTGGAGTGGGAGTAGGAGGAAGCCCTGGCCCTGGGGATTTGTGCCATTCTGCCCTCACACAGCCCTGCTGCTGGGGGGGGGGGAGGGAGCATGGGCTCATAGGAGGTGGCTCCTGGGGGGTTGGCAGGGCAGAGGAGGGCAGGGGGATGGGCACCTCCCAAGGGCTCACACAACCCTTCTCTCATTCTGTTTGGTGTGTTTCTTTGTCTCCTTCTGCAGGTGGTCAGGGCCATCAACTCCCTGCTGCTGCACAGAGTCGTCTGTCTCAAGGAACTGGATGCAACCATGGCCAGATTTGCTGCCCTGGGGTTCCCCAACTGCAGGGGAGCCATCAATGGCATGCACATCCTATCCGGGCCCGGACCATCAAGTGGCCCAGTTTATTAATAGAAAAGGCTACTTTTCTGTAGTCCTGCAGGCCCTGGTGGATCACCAGGGCCAATTTACACATTTATGTGAGGTGGTCAGGCAGGGCACACAATGTCTACGTTTTTAGGAACTCCAGCCTGTGTGCCAAGCTGGAGGCAGGCACCTTTTTCCCTCACTGGGACTTTGCAGTGGATAACCAGAACATGACAGTGTGCATAGTTGGGGACGCGGCATACCCTCTCATGCCCTGTCTAATGAAGCCATACATCGGCCACCTTGATCCCAGCAGGGACCTTTTCAATGCCCGCCTCAACTGAGCCCGGATGCAGGTGGAGTGTGCTTTCAGGCACCTCAAGGCACGCTTCCGCTGCCTCCTCACCCGCCTGGACATCAGGGAGCAGAATATTCCTGAGATGGTAGCGGCATGCTGTGTTGTGGACCGTGAGGGGGAGGTCTTCCTCCCGGGGTGGGGGGCAGATGCCGGTCACAAGGGCTGAGTGTTTGAGCAGCCCTGGACTGCTGCCACCCACCAGACCCATCAGGCCAGGGTGCAAATCAGGGGAGGCCCTGAGAGAGGGGTTGTCTCAGGCCCCCCAAGTAACTCTCCCCAGGGCCTCCCCAACAGGGGCTTCTGCCTTTCAGCTCTCTCCCTTCCCCCTCTCTGCCCCTCCCGTTGCCCCTTCCCTGACCTCCCAATAAACAGATATGTTTGCTTTCACAACAAAAAGGAGTCTTTCTTTATTATACATGAAGAAAAGGTGGGCAGGGGGAGGGGGAATCCTGAACTGGGAGGGGGGGATCAGGAATGGGAGGAGTAGTGGAGCAGCTCGCTGTGCCACCTCAGGTGCAGGGACCTCTTCGGGGTTGTGTGGGTCTGGAGAGCAGAAAAGGGTGGGCAGGAGGGGGAGCTAGAGTGGGGTCAGGATTGGTGGGAGGGGCAGGAGGAGGAGCCATAGGCATCACTTGGGGAGGAGGCATGGGCATTACTATAGGATGGAGCAGAGGCATAGGTGGATGGGTTTGCATCAGTTGTTACAAGCTGGATGCAGTTTCAACAAGTGTGGGTTCTTCTATTTCAGTTTGGAAGAGACATTAAGCTTTCTGGATGCTTTTTTACCTTGTAGTTGCCTCCTAGGCTATATCCAGATATTCAGCTTGGAGACTATATGCAGGGCTCTATTTAGATACAAAATTTGTATCCATAGCCACAAAAATGTGCTGCCGATAGCTGCATCCATATCCATGGATGTGGAGATAAAGCAGATATTTGCAAATTTGAAGGGCTCTAACTATAAGCCAGTGATCAGTCCAGCAGTCTGCATTTCTCATGGCCTTTGTCATTCAAACATCCTGTCTGTCTCTTCTGCTGATGATGATAATGTAGTCAATCAGATTAGCTACAGTTTAGAGCACAGCGGCATCCAAGACATCTTGTTACAAGGTGCTCAGATGTTATCGTAATGAACTCAGTGTAAGAACTTGTATAGAACAGAATAAAAGCTTAATTAATATCTGTGAAGTACTCAGAGTCTCAAACAGAAAAATGCATTATTTCAATGTATGACATAGTTTTAAAAAGCAAATACAAACCTGTTAATAGTCAGAGCTGATCTTTACTATATTTCCGAGGATACGTAAGATTGCTTAAAAAGCACAATGTGTAATCTAACCCATAATTATGCCAAGATTGAAGGCTACAGAGGTTCTCCTTGTGCAACTACATGTGCCACACGGGACTAAGATTAGCTCTGCTAATTGCTTGCACATGCAAGTAACAGCTCAGGCCTCAACAACAGGGAACATCAGGCATTACAGCAACAAGTGAGAATATGGACTGGGATGACAACAAAACACAGAAATGGGTGACCTGTGAAGAAAGCAGATCAGAAAGGGTGTATTCTTGAGTTTTGACTGAGTAGTTGTGCTGAGCTCAGCTAGTAAGAGAATATGTGACAGTCTAACCCCAAAAGCATTGCTTCTAAAAGCAAGATTGGTTGTTGTACCCTATACTCAGCGGCTACATCAAAACTGGCGCGCTTTTGCGCCAGAGCTATGCAAATGAGGCTCAGCGTTGGAATATCGCCGAGCCTCATTTGCATAGCTAATCAGCCGCCATTTTCGCAGAAGAGGCTCTTGTGCAAGACGGGGCTGTCTACACTGCCCCTTCTTGCGCAAGAAAAACCCTTTTGCGCAAAGCCGTTATGCCGATTATTTTCAGGCATAACGGCTTTGCGCAAAAGGGTTTTTCTTGCAGAAGAAGGGGCAGTGTAGACAGCCCCATCTTGCACAAGAGCCTCTTCCGCGAAAATGACGGCTGATTAGCTATGCAAACGAGGCTTGGCGATATTCCAACGCTGAGCCTCATTTGCATAGCTCTGGCACAAGATCGCGCCAGTCTAGATGCAGCCTTCCATTCCCAAATGCTCTCTGAGGCTTTACCCATAAGTCTTAAATTTTGAGCCAGTGCTGAGGCTACATCTAGACTGCAGCGCTTTTCTGGGATACCAGAAGTATCCCAGAAAAGTACTACTGTGTCCAAGGAACACGTCCACTTTTCTGGAAAAAAAATTCAGAAAAGCGGTTGTGTTTTCGCCATCCCGGTAAACCTCATTTTATGAGGAATAAGGGATGTGCCAAAAAAGGTTTTTCCAAAATTTAGCACAGGGTAGACACACCACATTTCAGAAAAGCAGAAAAAGATACACAAATTGCAAGCCGCAATTTGTGTATCTTTTTCTGACTTTTCTTTGTAGTGTTGATTTAGCCTGGGGGATGTACGTTTATCTTCATGAGGTATTTGTGGCCTTTATGGTACAGGTCACCACAAAATCATTAAGAAATGTAATCATCCTCTTAACTGACCCATGAAGCCAAATTGCCACACCTGTGTAATCACATGAGCTTTTTGCTGCTTCTTTGCCCCACCTCTTCCTGCTATTTGATACACTCATTGCATCACTGTTCTTAGGAACAGGGCTAGGGCTGTTTGTATAGTAAAGTACCCACTACATTTTGAGGCACTACCAAAATGATTTTAATAGAGCTTTTTATTTAAAAATCCCCAACGTTGTAGCATACTATTTTAGATTATAATCTTCAGCACAAGAATTGTCTTTATTTTAGTCCTGTATCGTACTGAGTACATTGCTAATTTAAAACAAATTAGTGCAAATAAAATGTACATTTTGTAAATAAATACTACATTGTGACACTAACACTTCCCCTGAAATAGGGGAAAGAAAATAATCCTTAATAGCTGGAAAATAAATTGTAGTGAATTAAAATAACTCTTAGCACTGCAGCTGACTGTCTCTGTCCAACATATGTGGCAGCTACTGGCAACTGCTAAAAAAGGTGTGTATAAAAACAAGGTTTCTCAGCTGTTCAGCCACTAAGGAAGCAAGGAGTTTTTAGCAAATAGAGCACCACATGTCCACCTCTCTGAGGGTCAGGAATGTAGGCAGAGGGGCTTGAAGTCTCCAGAACTGGAAACAGTAAAGATTAGGGATTTGAGTAACTAGTTGACTATCCGATAAGCCTTGGCTTATCAGGTAGCTGAGTCACTATTCAACCTCCCCCTCTTTATCAGAGGCACCAAGCTTGGGGTGGGGGCAGAAGGCTTGGGAGCAACTGTTCTCTCCCAAGAACCAGCTCTGCGGGGTATGGGGGGGGGGGAAGAAAGAGAGGGGAGAGAAGGGCAGAGATGCAGCAGCAGGTGAACAGCACAAGCAGGGACCAAAGCAGTCCCTGCTCATGTGGGGTCCTGACTGCTGTGCCTCTACCTTTGAAATGTACTCGAGCCGGGTGGCTCTTGTACATTTCAAAGGCAGAGGCACAGTGGGATAGTGAGTGGCCCCCTTATCAATTAATCGAGTGGTCAGTGAAATTCCATCAAATACTCAATTAGCTGATTAATCAAAATTTAACATTGCTAGTAAAGATCCCATATATATTAGTTAAATCCTTTTGTTTTACTATGGCATTCTACTCCTATAGTATCCAGATCCCTTTTAGACATAACTTCCTTCCCACTCAGGAGAATGTTGAATGTGTGGTGAAGACAACTTTTTTTTTTTTTTTTTTTTTTAAGAAAATCTGCCCCTTAATTTTTCAGGAACAAGATGGCCTCTGGAGGGAAAGTCTAGAAGGATGAGGCATAAGCAATCCATCTTAAAGTGCCAACTGTAGCAGTGATGGAAAATAATTAGGGATCTATCACATTCATAGCCATTCAAAACATGTCACTGAAATCTGGTGTCCTCCCATGAAATCTGGCCTTCTATGTGCTTTTATCCTATACTATAGAGGGAAGACTAGCGTTTCTCAAATCAGATGCCCTGACCAAAGAGAATTATTGGGGGAAGGAGGGGGGCAATTATTCAGAAGGCAGTTGGGATTTACTGCTGAGGTGTCCTCATAGGTCTCTGGCTCCGCTGATGATGATAATCAGAAAGCTGCTTGTGTGTGCTCAATGATGTGTGCCGTGTTGACTTGTGCACTCAGTCTCCCCAACAGAGCCCCCAAAGACCACAAACCAGATAAGTATTGATGGTGCCAGGCCAGGTTTATTGTTAAGCAAAGTACAGTACTAATGGTCAGACTCTACTGAACCACTACACATACGTACCCTATAATAATGGAAAGATTGTCAGTGGGGAATTTCCACTGCCCCTTAGATCATCCAAAGACTGACCCAACACACCACCCTATATACAGGTACAACTAAACAAACCTCACTGCTGACATCAGGTTGCCACCCTCTGATGCTCCTTCAATACTACTCTGTTCCTAATGGTTTGAATAGATCATCTCTAGCCATCATACTGTCATTTAAGACCCTTTCCTGAACTGGGGTCTGTATCTTTGAGCAGTAGGTACCAAGGTCTTTTTTAATGAGCGAGTAGTATCGCAGCTTTCCCCTTATAACCAGTATCAATTATTGTTCTGCAGTCAGTACCTAGCACCAATTACTATTTTGCACACTTGGCCCTGTTCATGCCCAGTACTGTGAGCAGGGCCCTGCCCCTAGCTCAGTTTAGCTTTGCTTGCCATGTTTTCTCATTAGCTAGGCCTCAGACCAGGCCTGGGCTTGTTTTAGGCCTTCATCCTACTGCAGGGGATATCACAGTTATTTTAGGAGAATTAGAATATTCCCACCCTTACTTCTGCACTGCCTTGAGAATTGGAAAAGCAGTGGTTGTAATGTTAGCTGTGTGTCTAGCTCTGAAGGCAGCACCCTGCCAGCAGCAACATGGATGTAAGGAAATTAAGCATATAACTGATAATTTTAATAGGTTAAACAGTTAACGGCAGTCCTGTTGCAGCTCCCGACCTGACATAGCTGTTGCAACTCCAGAGGTTTCCAGTTCCACAGGGCTGCCATGGTGCCCAGCAGCCCTATGAAGAGTTTAACCAGTGCCTATTACCCACTTAAACCTTTACATCCTTAGGTGGCAATACCATATAATGCCAACTTCACTTCTGTGCTGCTGCTAGCAGTAGCTCTGCCTTCAGAGCCCAAAGCCACCATTCTCCAGCTGCCTAACTCTGAAGGCAATGCTCCCAGCAGCTACACTGAAGTAAGGGTAGCAATATCGCCAGCCCTATACAATAATTTTGGTATCCCTACAAAACTCCTTTTTGGGTCATGACCCCTACAATTACAACACAATGAAATTTCAGTTTTAAATTCGTGAAATTTACCATTTTTAAAAACCTATGACCATGAAATTGACTATGAAGTGGGTAGGGCTCTAGACATAATACAGTACTAGTGGTGGTCCACTAATGCAATTGGCCTAAATGCCACATGCTTAGGCTATGTCTACACTGGTGCATTCTCATGCAAAAACTCTTCTGCAGAAGAGTTTTTCTGCAAAAACTCTTCCAGAAGAGAACGTCTACACTGGCACGTGCTTTTGCACAAGAGCATCCATGCCAGTGTAGATGCTCTCTTGCACAAGAAAGCTCTGATGCCCATTTTAACCATAAGGCTTTCTTGCGTAAGAAATTCATGTTGCCTGTCTATACTGGCCTCTTGCGCAAGAACAGTTGCGCAAAAGGGCTTATTTCTTAGCAGGAGCGTCAGAGTTCTGGCGCAAGAAGCCCTGATGTCATACATTAGAACGTCAGTTTACTTCCCCAAGAACAGATGGCCAGTGTAGACAGGCAGCAAGTTTTTGCGCAAGATTGTGCCAGTGTAGACCCAGCCTTACCGTATAAATAGAATTGATGCATGCTAACCAAGATCAAAAGATTCTAAAGAAGGCAAGCACTCCAGAAAGAGGAAGAGAGAAGACACCTAGAGCATACGAGGAAGGAGACACTGCAAGTAGTTTTTAAAAAAAAGCAGCACATGAAGTCAATGGAGCATCTTAATGAGAACCTCACTTAGTCCAAGTTATGCCTAAGAACAGAAGCTCATTATAAGCACTGATATGTCCACTACACATCTCATTTGGCTCTGGTCAGCAGATCAACAGGCTGGTATGCTATTTGACAGATGCATACAGCAACTGAAGGATCTGAGCAGTACTGCAAATGCAAAAAGTCTTTGGCATCTCTAGAGAAACTTTCAACTCCCTTTCTCTGAGAATGACTATAAAAGTAAACACCGCTATTGTTCTTCCTTATAAGAGAGGCCTAATGGGAAGATCAAAGTAGCAATAGCAAATCACACTTTGAATCAGTATATACACCTTGTCAGAGTGAACAAGAGAATTGCTGAGGAAGCATATGATGGACATGTTAGCCAAAAGCTTCCTTATGGACAAGGAGAGGAAAAGTCAAGTTACCAATGAGGCATTTACAGAGACAATGAGTGCAATAATCCAACAGAGTAAGATATGTTTAGGTCCAAGATCACTATTTCTAGTTCGCTACAAGAAAATATCTGCAAAAAAGGATCCCTGCTTTTATCACACTCTGATGCTACAAAGTTAAATTAGAAAATTAATTGTTTTTATTCTGAGTAACTATATAATCAGTACCTGGATTTACTTATTTACATTAAGTTCACTTTATTTTTGATGCACATTTTCATTGTGCCACAAAATATTGTTCTTCAAATGAATAATTGTGTTGCATAAGTTTCTAGGGAGAATCTGAAGACTCTGATCAGGACATTTGGGGTTTTAAGCTGCCTCAAAGGAAAATAAAATGTTTTGGGGTTTTTACACCCAAGGTAATTGAAGACTTTTGCACTGGTGAATGGATTCACCTTTAATAAGCTAGTTTTTCACCACATCCTTTCTGTGGGTAGATACTGCATAAGCTCTGCACCTGCCAAATACCCAGGCTGCTGCAAAGAATAGTATATATGGTTTGGGGACCCTTAAAAGTTAGACTCTAGCCAGATTCTCAGCTATGTGGAACTACTTTCTTATCAGATGCATTATAATCTCAGTGCTATGAGCTTCTCAGAAATAGAGGTCTGTTAGTGTGAACAAAATGTAACCTCTTGAAAAAAAGAGCGCTGGCTTAATATATTAATACACTTTATTATGCAGAAGAAAATGCTGCTTTTAATCACCTTAATTTATATGAAACAAGCACAGAAACAATTTCCTTACCTGTCAATTTTTAAGCTTCCCTTTTTTGTATAGTTAGTACAGTACTATATTTATTAGCCTCTGCTGCATATTTCCAATTCCAAATGAGGTATGTACGTGGTTGACCAGTCAGTTTGTAACTGAGGTTCACTGTAGAGATGTAAAAATCCCCTGTAATTGGCTAGCCAGTTATACATCAAGTTTATTGCATGTTTAACCAATTATGGGGAGCCACTCCAGCCCAACTGGAGCTTTACCATCCCCTTCACCCCAGCCTGGAGCAGCCTCTGCCTGTCCTCCTCCTCCCTGCCCCAATCACGGATGGAAGCTGCTCCAGACCCCACCCACAGACAAGGAGCTGTTCTAGCCCCCACTGATTAGCCAGAACTAGTAAGCATGACCTATTAAGAGTGACAAGTTAACCTTTCGCATACATAGTTCATTGTACATAATTCACTTTCACACAGCAGTCTGTATATAAAAAAGTGTTTCCTGCCACAGGACAGAATGACATCATCAGGCTCTCTGGCCACAAAAGAGAGGGGGTTGGCCAGCCTAGTGAGCAGGGGGCAGCCCCCTTGTAGACTAAGAAATAAAAAAAAATTAGAGAATAAGCTCCCTTACATTTCAGAAGGAACTAGATACCAACCCGGATAAAGCACAAGTTCTACTTATTCAATGTTGGGGGACAAGACGACGTCACCAAAATATTCTGAGACCCCTGCAACCTTTATACCAAAGGGGTAACCAGGCTTGGTGTTTGGGTACAGCAGGCGGATGTTTATTAACCCCACTAGCGGATGCCTGAAGAGGCCAACGGGCCACGCTCCTAATCACAACGTTGGCTGCCCCAGGGGGCTAAGGGTGGATGACCCCAACTCTTCAGTGAGGTAGTTTCAGCTGTTTGGAAGCCCGGGCCAGGTAGGACACAACAAGCGATGCAATTACGTTCTCCTGGCGCGGCCCGTGCCAGCTAGTTTGGGCTCGTAGTGGGCCTCAGGCTAAGGGGCTGTTTAACGGGGGGACGCAGACCCTGGGGCTGTGAGGCTGAGCAGCTAGACCGCAATTCGAGCGCCCTTAGCGCCAGCCCGCGGCCACGGGCCAGCCGCCTACCTGCCGGACAACCCTACCCAGAGGGGTGTTCGCTGCCCCCTCCCGCTGCGGCGCCCCCCGCGCCCGCCAGCGTCCCGCAGCCGCCGCAGCGCACACGCCCGCTCTTTGCTCCGAGCTCTACGCGGGCCGGGCTCGCCCGCCAGCCCAGCTCGCGCCGCAGGGGAGCTCAGGGCCGCGGGGCCTCCCGAACAGAGAGCGGCGCGCGATCGTTGCCCGAGCCCGGGGCAGCCTCTCGCCGCCCGCTCGCGCCGCACCCCGCCAGGATGGGGGGGAGAGGGGCTCCCCCCCTTACGGAAGGGGATGCTCCGCGGGGAAGGGGTAGAGCGGATTCCCAGGCAGGGCCGCGCCTGTTCCATCCTCAGAGGGTGGGACCCGCTAGCCGCATCGCGTCACGCGCCCCGTACGTGCGCCGCTCCGTTCTGGAACCTTCCCCAGGCGGAGGAAGGACAAGGAACGCGCCAGAGCCTCCCATATAAGGGCAGCGCCGGAAGCACTTACGTCATGGCGTCGCCTCGTAGCGTCTGTGCGGGCAGCGAGCGGAACGTGACGACGTGGTGCCCTACCCAGCGCCCTGGAAACCAAACAGTAAACAGCTGGCGGGGGAAGGGCGGCTCAGCGCAGGCTGTAGCAGCGGGACGCGTGCAGGCCGCCGATGAGGAGACGGGTGGTAGCTGGGAGCCAGGCGCGGCGCGTGAGGCGGGCCGGGGGCCGGTCTCAGGGCCCGAGCGGCGGGGGGCCAGGCGCGGCACTGCGGGCAGGCAGAGGAGCGCGGGCCTTTCCCCGCTGCGTCCCTTCCGAGACCAGCTCCAGGGAGGGCCCCCCTCGGGACTAGCCCTGGGGCCCCGGACCCCTGCTAATCCCCTTCCGCTTGTATCGAACCGCACGGGGTAACGTGCAGGAGGCCGCAGCCAGAGGCGTGGGCAGCGGAGCTCCTTGGCAGCAGCAGGCGCGCACGCCCCCGATGTTTGTGCTGGGCAGAGAGCGCTCCCTCTCAAAGGCGGGGGGGGACACCGCAGCGCTCCCCCATATGCCCAGAAGAAAGGTTCCTTAGGGTAAAGAGAGGGGCGGGCCTCGAGTCTTCCGTGCTGCGGCTGAGTTATTTTGTGTCCATGAACCATCTTGTGTGATCAATGACACACCCCCTTGCCACTGGGCCATCAGACTGATACTGGGACTTCTCCTCGGCAGTGCTAACTTCTTGTGTGGCACAAGTGTAAGGGGTAGCCCTATTAGTCTGAAATAACGAATGGTCCTGTAGCACCTTAGAGACTTAATCAAAAATATAGATAGTATATTATGGCAGTTACTGGCACTGAAAAGTGCCTGGTCCTGTTAGATTCTTCCATAAGGTAAAGGCAGGCACAGAGGAAGTTGAAATTTGTCAAATCCTTCTGTTTTTCACAAGCACAAAGCAAAGTGAATCTTTTGATGAATAGATTACTGCTACGTTTTCCCAATATTTGGAATTAATACTGAAAACCTCAGTGATTACCTCAAACAGCTCAGTAATTACACAAAACAAAAATAGACATGGCTAATGGATTTTCAAAACTGTATTTAGAAATACTATCACTCTTCTGTAATAGTGAATGATGCTGATAGTGCGACCTAAGAACAGCCATACTGGGTCAGACTAAAGGTCCATCTAGCCCAGTATCCTGTCTTCTGACAGTGGCCAATGCCAGGTGCCCCAGAGGGAATGAACAGAACAGGTACAGGCGGCCCACGATTTGCGACACAATTGGATCTTGGGGAAACGTCGCAAGTTGAGGGTGTCATAACTTGAACCCACATTTACAATAGGTATCAGGCGCCGTCGTAAATGCGGGGCCGGGGACATAAGTTGGGGGTTTTCGGACCCTTCTGCACTTACAAAAATGCTTGGAAGTCTGGGGGGTTGGAAGTCAGGGGTTTCCTGTAATCAAGTGTTGCTCATTCCCAGCATTGGAGATTGCCATCATACTAATATTCTAGCAGCAGCAGGTTTAGTCTGATGATGTAGGATAGGGTTAAGAATTAATCTCATTTATATGCAAATGTCATAATTGTCTGTTCAGTCCTAATCTATATACCAGATTTAAAAAACAATGAATGGTCCTGCAGCACCTTAAAGTGCATCTACACTGCACCCTTAGTTCAAAATAAGCTATGCATATTGCATAGCTTATTTCAAGTTAATTTTGAAATAGCTTATTTCAAAATGTGGTGTTGCACCAGATCAAAATAGCACCAGATCAAAATAGTGTGCTATTCCAAAATATCCTTTAATCCTTGTGGAACAAGGTTTACAGGGACATCAGAATAGTGCACCTGTTATTACGAAAGCTATTTCAGAAGAATCCCAAAATAGCGCCGCTGTCCAGATGCACCCTTAAAGACTAACAAAAAGTGTAGCTAGTATCATGAGCTTTCGTGGGCACAGCCCAATTCTTTTATCTGAAGAAGTGGGTTGTGGTCACAAAAGCTCATGATAGTAGCTACATGTTTTATTAGTCTCTAAGGTGCTGAAGAACTTTTTTTTTTCTTTTTTCAGTTATAGACTAATGTGCCTACTTCTCTGAGACCTATGTACCAGATTGTTAGGCTAACTAATTCATTAGTTAATTATTCCAATTGTTTTATTTTTACCAAAATCTATGTAGTGTGAGTACCAAAATATGATTGATAACTGAGGATTATGTATTTATTCAAAATGTAGATGTATGGCTGCATCATCCCTTCCCATGAAAATATTCAAACCTTGTGAAGTAAGTCATGTATGACTATGTAGTCCCATGGAATAAGAGAGTAAATGAGATCAGATTATGACTACGATTCTATTACTGGATCTTTTGTGAGTAGATTCTTGTGTTCACATAAGTCCTCCCCCCACTATTGTTCAAGGATCTGCTTGCAGATCCCACTGTAGGACAGGTACCTATGTCTGTACTTTAGACCAGAAAATGAGGACAAACAGATTAAGAGAACTCATTCTGGGTGAAACCCTAGCTCTACTGAAGTCAATGACAAACCCTTCTCCCCATTTTGCAGATAGTCTGTGGCATGTAACACAGACCAAGGAAATGTTCCATAGACAGGAGGGGATTTTTATTTATATTGTACAACAAGCATTCATATCTCCATAAGTGCATTCAAAAAGACAGAGTTGTTTCTGTGCTGCGCATCTCAGACAGCAAAATCTAGAGGGTCCAGAGCTTTAAGCCATCTTAAACCCTTTGAATTGTGAGCTGCATAAATCAGAACAGCTTCTAGAACTTAATCTTGGTTGGTTAAACATGACGTAGGAACACATTCTTGTGTATTAGCATGACTGTAAAACTAAAGGATTTACATCTATGACATCATAAATAAAATTCAAGATATTCTAATTGCCTGTTGTCTCCACTGTGTTTAAGCAAATGCTGTATGTCCAATTTCTACTTCTGGACTTTCTGTTTTCACCACAGTGTGCGATAAACACTGACTTCTGTTGTTTTCATCAGTTGTGTGTAAAGAAGTCTGATCAGATGTCACTCTTTGAGAGGGGGCTCTCTTACTACTTGTAGATTTCTGTTCAGTCCCTCACAAATCCATCTCCTTCCCAGTACTGCTCTTTGGACCATGCATTTTGCTCCCTCTGTCAGTGGTTCTCAAAATTATTTGATAAGGCCACCCCCCTCCCTTTTTTTTGTCTGCAGTAGTTAACACCCCTCCCTAGTACATACACCTACTCCATTCTGAAGGCAGAATTGAGAGCAGCAACTGCTGGCTGAGCACCCAGCTTTGAGTGCAATGCCATGCCAGCAGCAGCACGGAAGTAAAAGCAGTGATGTGAAAAATAATATTTATCAATATCACTTTTCACAGCAGACTTAGTGCCCCGTTGTCACCATTCAGTGTTGCTAGTGCTGCCACCCCAGGGCTTATAGTGGAGCTCTGCTGCTTCCAGTTGATAAATAGGCTGGGCGGAAGGAGAGAATCTGACCCTGAGTTTTCTTCCAGTGAGAGATCAGAGAGGAGAGCCTAAGCCCAGGTGGTAGGGTTTCTAGCTGCTCCCCTTTATCTCTGTCTTCCAGGTGTTCATGGTTCTTTTGCCTGAGCCCCAGCCACAATGGACTAACAGCTCTTTACAAGAGGAAAAAAAGCATGCTGCTTGTGCCTCCCTTGAAATGTTCCTGTGTTTCCCTTGGAAGGCCTGCCCCATGCTTTGAAAACCAATGATCTATTTATTAGGAGCTTCGCCAAAAAACAGCACTCCAAATATATTTGAGTTTAGATTGTAAACTCTGATGCATGAACCTCACCTTGATAATTGTTTCTCACAACCAGCACACTATTAGAGCTAAATGTGTGTGTCAGCTCAGTTTGGTACTGCTGCCCATTACCATAGTGTGTTGGCACTTTTCACATAAAACAGATTGGCAGTATCTGTTTCTAAGTGTTGGATGTCTGACACTAGGATCAATGCTTGAGATCTATGTCATACTCTGATAATAGTAGATTCCTGTTTAATGTTGTTGTTAAAACAGGAAGTTACATAAATATTATCGTCACACAGTATGCAGCCTTAATGTTGAGAGGCTATCTACAATATGGATACAAAGTATGGTGCACTCTGTATATGCCTGCTCTTGTATCTCATTTTGGGTAAAGAGACAGAATATACTGCTGAAACCAGAGAAAACAGAAGTTAAACTAACTAAACCTAGAATAGCTGTAGTAACTTCCAACAATAAAAGCATTCCTGTAGGTAACCAAATGCTACTGGGGCCGGCAAGATATTCCTGCCTCAGGAGCTTTCCTAGTGCTATATCTAGAAGAACTACTAGTCATCTTGGGCTGGAAGCTGTAGATGATTTGGTTTCACTCATCACTGTCCAGGTAAGATGCAGCACATCAGACTTGTCTCGCATCTAGAAATTCTGTGGAGAGCATCTAAGGGATATTACCCCTGATTAGGCTTCACACTTACTTAGGAATAGTAATTGTTTCTAACCTTAGTAACTCCGGGTTTGGGGAATTGAATGCTTGAAACAACCTTTATTGGGTGACCCTGTGCTTCTCAAGACATTGACACAATTTCTGAGCTTAGTCTAGACCAAAGCCAACCTTCTTTGTTGCCCTTGCTCTTTCACTACTGCAGTCAAGTTTTTAGTGTCTACTCATCTGATTTTAGAGACAGAGAAACAGCCCCTGCCTCCAAGCTCATAGCCCCTGCTGCAACCTTATCTTCTTCATTCCAAATTACTTTTAATAAATTTGGATATTCCCCTCAGAGCTCCTGAGTTTCTATGCCCAAACACAGGGAGTCAGGGAAGGGAAGGCACCTTGAGTGGAGGGAGGAGTTATTTTAAAAACAAGTCCAAGGGGAGGGAAAAAGAAATCTACAGCCATTGGGCTCTCCCATCCAATAGAAAAATGTATAACTATATCCATCTTTGCCTGGGTATAAATAAAGGATAATAGAAAGAGGGAATGAAGTAAAGGGAAGAGTTGAAAATGCTTTGATAGTCATGTATTACCATTTGAACTGTGATATTTTGGGTACATTTGCTTATGCAGCATACAAACATGAGAGGCTCAGGTTTTGCTATAGCAGGATTTGTTAAATATGGGCACCAGAGGTAAGTTAATGGTTTCTATAGTGTTCAGGCTCTGCAGAGCCTGGACTGCCTTGTGAGAGTGAGGTTCTAGTCCTCATAGCTGCAGAGAAAAGTGATACTGAACACAAGCCAGAGTGTTTGCTTGACAGCCTTGAAATACTCATTCAAGTGTTTTTCTTCTCCATCTGTTTGGAGTATGCACTGACAGTGATGTGTCTACTGTTAAATACATACAGATATCTTGCTGATAATTGAGGGTGTGGGAGAAGGCCATATTATGGGAAGAAAGATGAGGAAAAAAAACCCCAGAGTGAGAAGGATTTGCTGCAGAAAAATAAAATGTGCAGAGAGAGTAATGGTATTGTCCACAGATAAGGATGGCAAAATAAATCCTATAAAGTGAGGCTATGTTCCTCCTCTCCCCAACCCCAATGTTGCTTCTGGGTCATTTAAGTTCAGTTACTCCATGATCAATCTAGTCCTGATCTTTCTTTTCCTCTGACAGTGGTAGGAGGCTTCTAGGAATCTTAGATTCTCACTGATACAGCCCATAGTGTAAGGCCAGCAAAGTTTATGGCCCCGTGCAAAGTGAGGGGATAGTCAGCATAAGTAGTGTTGTTTGTATGTAGACATTTGGGAGTAGCACATTGAGCCCAACGGTAAATAGTGAATACGCCTATTAAGTAACTTTTCATAGCACTTAGCTGTTAGTCTCATTAAAGACACCAAAACAGGTATAGCATTTCAGTTGAATGCTTTTATTGACAATGTCTCTTAACAATAATAAGCAAACAATGCTTAAGTCTCATCCAAATTCACTTTCCACATCTCAAAAAGACCTCAAGGTAGAAAAAAATAAAATAAAAATATAAATATCTGAGAATCCATCTTAATAAATAAAATAAAGACACAATAAAAACGTTTTCATGGAAAACTTATGTCAGAACATTCAGACCACCTCAACAATGCATGATCAGTACAGTTACAATGAACATTGATGTAGGAGAACTACAGTACATGGATATAGCTATTTATCTCTATCTACTAGAAAATGATATATTGTCTCTTTCCCAGTTAAGATGGGTCATTGCTAAAGTCATCAGAACACGATATTGCCAGGAACACAGTAGTTATTGTTAAATCAGCTGCACTAGATACGAGTTGGAGATACCCAGCACCAGGTTAAATTCCAATCATTAAACCAATAGATTAATTAATGCTAGTGAATACTAAGTAGGGAAAGGAAATCACCAACCCAGCCATGTTGGACATGCTACAGACTACCAGCTCTCATGGATGGGTCACTGGGGACAAGACAAACTCCATGCGATTTGCTACATCTCTGGAAGAGGTCTGAGGCCTGGCTGCAGATCATTCTGCAGGGTCCTTTAGCGCCGGACCGGCCTATGCAAGCCCAGGGGGAAAGGACGCTTTGCCCTCCCCTGTCTGGGGTGTCGGGCTGCAGGAACCCCCCTAGAAAGAAGGTGGATCCTTTGCGGTGAAAGGCCCCCCCACACACATACAGCAGCAGATGGGAGGCTCGGGATCCGCTGTATTCACCCCTCGCCCTGCAGTCAGTGCCCTGGAGCTGCGGCCCCTCACAAAGCCAGCAGGGTAGGGGAGCTGAGCGAGTCGGAGGAGGGCTCGTTGCTGCTGCTGCCCTTCCTGTGCGCGGCCGCACAGCTGGGGAAGGAGTCGGCCTCGGGGTAGGTGAAGACGAAAGTAGAGGTGTAAGTGCTGGGGCAGGGGGTGCAGGTCACCACTGGGGTGCAGAGCGGTTCCAGCTCCCCGCACGCCCCGGCCGCCAGGGGCTCCCAGTCTGCCGCATAGAAGGATGAGGAGCCGGCTAAGTCCATGTCGGGCACAGAGCGGGCAGTCTCCCGGGACGCGTGCGGGAAGAGGAATTCATCGAAGGGCTCAGGCTTCAGCTCCAGGCCGCTGCTTGCTTTGGGAGGCTCCGGCAGAGGCTCGGGCTGAGCGGCCTCCTGCATCATGGGCAGAGCGAAAGCGGCCTCTTCGGACTCTGGGGAGCTGGGCACAGGCGCCTCGCCCAGGCCGCTCAGGTCCATCGAGGAGACAGCGAGCTCCTCGGAGAACTGCAGCTCCTCGGGGATCTTGCAGGCTGGTCGGTGCGCAGCCAGGATGAACTGGAGCTTCTCTTTCTCCTTCAGCAAGTTAGCGATCTCGGTCTGCAGCGCGGACTTCTCCTCCTCCAGCTGATCGGTCTCCTGCGGGCACAGCGAGAGGGAAATGAGACAGAGTCGCAGCCGTGCCCGGTGCCCCCTAGGGGCGCACAGGTGCTCCGTTCGCGGCTTGTGGTAGGGGTCGGAGGCGGAGGCGAACTTACCGCTTGCAGCGTGTCTGTCAGTTCTCGCCTCCGGTTGCGGCACTTAGCTGCTGCCATTTTGTTCCTTTCCCTCCGGATCCTCCTCTTTTCCTCTTCCTCTGGGGACAGCTGAGGAGAGAGAACGAGCACGGTGAGAATGCGCTGCCACCCCACGCCGGTGAGCCCTGGCCGCCTCACCACCGCCAGGCCAAGCTCCCCTTCCGGATCTCTCCCGCCAACCCATGTTAAGGTGCTCACAGACTGCGTGTAACAGGCATGCCAAGGAAGGTTCTGAGCAGGAGAACAAAGCGAACTCCAGCTCCTCGGACAGTCCTAGTGGCGCTGAGCCGGGTTACCCCTAAGCTATTCACCCTTCCCATTCAGTGCAACTGATGGTCAGTGTCTTCTGCTGAGCGGCTCTCGAAGAGCGGTCAGAATTAGCCCTTCCCCTTCTATCCCCCTGCCCAGATGCTACGTAGGGACGATCGCAGAGGGCTGTGTACTCACCTGCTCGATTTTGCCCCTTCTTCCAATGCTTTGCCCTCTGCCTCCTGCGCTTTTGACAATTCCAGTTCTCGAATAGGCGCTGGCTGGAGGAGTAGGAACCCCGTAGAGATGGGCCCGGTTCTGGGAGGGTGCCACTGAAGAGATTAAGGTGGGCTGCACCATCCATTGCAGATCTGGACTGGTAGAGATGGCAGTCACTGTGGGTACGAAGTTGGCACTTGAGACAGCTAGGTCCGTGCAGAAATCCTGAAAACACAGAATTGATATTAGTAACAAGTCTAGGCCTGGACAAGGAGGAACCCCCTCTCCCCGACCTGCACCCCCTCACCAGGCGTATCAGACGCAGTGCCCCAGAGGCTTAGTTCTGTGCTATTTTGAGCCAGGCCTTCAGCCCCCGGAGCCAGGCAGGCTCAAGCGCTGCGCTACCATCATCAGACTCCACATGAAAAGGGGGTTTGTTATAAATATCCCTGACGTCTGCACTGACGCAGGCGCCGCTCCGGAGTCTCCTCAATGAACTCCCGTTTTATCAATGAAACCGCTTTACACACCCGCCGCAAAGCAGAGCCTGGGCCACAATCCCTCTTCCCTGTTGCAGGGACCAGACAGGGAAGAGGTGCAGACCACCAGATGTGGCCTCCCCCACATCTCAGAGTAGCCTTCCCCCAGCACACATACACTAACTCCAGGACAGGGAGCTAGACTGCTGCCTCCTTCTCTCCCATACACAGGCACCGAGGAAAAGAGGTGCGCCCAGTGCAGGACAGACCCTTCCTGATGCAGGCTCTCTCTGCACCTGAGTTGCCCCGTCTGTCACTGTGCGATGTTTGGAGGCGCAGACTGCTCCCCCTGCCCGCAGCAGTTACTGCCCCGGGAGCAGTCACCGCCCCGGGAGCAGTCACCAGCCAGAGTCCCGGTCTCTCACCTGCTGGTTGACAGGCGAGCCCATGCTGGAAAAGGAATCCGCTGGGGAAGTGTAGTAGGTGAGGCTGTCCCCGGCCGGAGAAGCGCTGCTGCAGCGGGAGGAAGACGCGTCATAGTCGGTGGTGAAGCCTTGGTACATCATGTTGTCTAGGCTAGGATTGTCCAAACCCCGTTTAGGCGGTGAGGCTGTCCCGGTTGACTGTGTGTCTGTCCGGGCTGATTATCCCTCTGTCAGTGCAGACGGATTGTCTGTCCCCAGCCGTCTCTCTCGTTCCTTTCCCGGCTCAGTCACTCAGATTAGCTCTGCTGCTGGAGTAGAGTGCGGAGCCCCACCTTTTAAACCCTCCTTTGTGAATGAAGCCTATGTCGTCACTGGCAGACCCAAAATCTGTGGGAGGGGGGACGGCGAGATGCTCCGCCTCTAAGCTTTCACCACAACTTCCGCCTCCCTCTCCCATCTTCTACGTAATCCACAGGGCTAGCCACGCCATGTCAAGGTGGTTACCCTGAGGGTTTTCAAGGGGTCTGAGCCGCTCAGGGTCAGGAAGGGCTGCTGGTGTTCCCCCTTCCATAATGGTACAGTCCCAGCTCGGGAACCCACTGACGCAGATATCCTTATATGGGATACATCCTGTGCAAGGGGGTGTGACTGACGGGAACCGCTCCAGGCTGCAGCCAAGTGGGGAGCGCGAGTGTATGTGTGTGTGTGTGTGTGTGTGTGTGCGTGAGAGAGAGAGAGAGAGAGAGAGAGATTGAGAGGGAGAGAGCGTTTGGGCTATGTAGGCAGATTGCAGGTCTTCTTGTTGAGGCCACACTCAAGTTCAAGTCCCTGGCTGCAATAGCGCCCTCCCCCACAAGGAGAATCGCGTTCTGTTAGTTAGAAACCTCCACAGAGTTCATTCACCTTTAAGGCCCAAAGGTGACTTTTTCAGCCCTTCTGCTATCTGCACCTGCTTCCTCTTACTCAGCCCCGTTCAAATAGTTATAAACAAGTTCGGTTGCAGCTATATTAGCACATGATATTAAACTTGCTTTTCGCTTTACATACACGTCTGAAGACAAGGTCCCTGACCAGAGGGACTCAGCTGTTAACAAACAAAATACAGAGGAAGGTTGGGAAAAGGATAATAGGGGCAGCTTGGGAAAACAGTGTGAGTAAGCAGCAGAGATAGAAGGCCAGTCTTGTTAGTTTCACTATCTTTTTTTTATTGTTGATTTTTTAAAAAATATCATAAGGTAGGCTTTCCTAATGCCTTTTGAAGGTAGATGGAAAACAACAAATGTCTGCTATTATTTAGGGAAGAAGGATTGTGCTGTTTTGTTGCTTGTTAGAATAACTTTTAAATTATAGTTTAGCGGTAAAAGAGTTGTTGATCATGAAGAAAGAAACAGTTGTGTTGGGGGGGATTGTTTTGTTTTTGAGAAGCCCATATTTTATGTTGTACTTTTTATCCAGCATATTTAAGTATCCGGTGTTGTCCTAGTTACAATTTATCTAACATTTCTAAATTAATATTATATATATTTTATATAATATTAATATTATATGCATTCTATATAATAAGCCTGTTAATTCTAAATTAATATTATATGCATTCTATATAATAAGCCTGTTAATTGTATACAACGTGTCAGAAAGTAAGTAGATTTCTTTTTATTTGCTGTGTAGCACTGCCTTTGCAGAGAGTCAGGTACTGTGCATTTCACTTTAGGACATTGTAAAGTATTTGGAGAAAAGTTAATCAAATTTTTGTTCACCTTTAAAATGCTTTTATATAATGGAAACTTGCAGCTGGAGGAACTGCCTTTACAAATATCAAACTCATTTTCTGCATTTAACTTTATATGCACTGCAAAAAGAGCTGTGTTATCTAGTGGTTATCTGTGCAATCACCCTTATCCAAAACCTATTGAGGTCAATAGTGAGACTCCCATTGACTTGAATGTACTTTGGAACCTACCGATATCATGGGCCAGTTTCCCAATCCATCCAGAATATATCATTTCACTTGCAGAAATTTGAATAGCAATTATACCTGTTTGTGTCCAAGAAAAGGTGCAAGTTATATCTACTTTATGAACATAGATCGTATCCCTTTTATTTTTTCTTAAAACAATATTTATTATACAAGACCCAACAAACTTAACTAAAAACTAAATAAAAATGATGCGGTGTATACTGGGTGTTATGGAGCAGTTACTCACTGAAGAAACACAGGTATTTTATTGTAAATAAATCCGGATCCCTGGCATAGAACTCTTTCTGGCTATACTTTGGGACTGGAATATTACAGAATGTACATGTGGAAAATATAACCGCCTCCATTTCCTGCATTGGGGAAAATGTTACACTCCTGTGCAATTATTATTCATGTTATTACATATGTAGAATAATAGCTGGGAATATAGTGAATAATGGGCACAGGGAGGAGTCATTAGTTAAAGTCCACCCTGTGCTTTGAAGGAGGACAGTGCCACAGGGGAGGCTATTGTTATTTACTGGGCACTGAACTTCCTAAAAAAGCTGTATACAAACAGTAATGAGAGAGAATTGTTAAGACATGCCCTGTGTCATGGTATGTAGATAGGGGGCTGCTTGCCTGGGAGACTGCCAAGCAGCGGTGGTTTCAGGCAGAGGAGTTTTCTCCTTTCCCAGAGTTTGGATTTGCTATAACTCTCGTGGCAGTGAAGTTCGGAGACACCCACCCACAGTGGGGATGTCAGGCAGCCCAGGCTCAGGTCAGGCCAAGTCAGGAGGAGCCAGACCGCGGACTCGCCTGGCACGAGAGCCAAGAGATCGCACAGCTATACATAGTAACAGGGAAGCTGCAGCGCTGAGTCTGTTTACAGCAACAAACAGAGCCTCGGGCGCAGTCTCCAAGCAGGGAACGTCACAGAGCCGGGCTGGGATGATCCTGCTGGCAGCAACTCCTGCTGCCTGAGCTCATGGGCTAAATGCAGCGCTTGATGCTGCTGCGCGGTCACCTCCATTCTTAGAGATCTGGGCCACGGGGGCGGAGGAACCAGGCCAGCGGCTATGTCAGATCACCAATACTGGCGGCCTCCCATCTCTCCGGGGCGGCGGGGGGAGCCTCTCTGATCTCTTCTGCAACTCCTGCCCCAGGATAATCTTGCTCTCTCCCTGCCCTGGGACTGGGCTGCCCCAGCCACAGGGTAGCCAGGAACTTGCTGCGATTCTGGATTACTACCCCAGCTGTGTTGGTAGATGTTCTGACTTCTTTCAGGCAGATTTCGGAGCTGGAAATCTTAGTCTTAGTTCTATCTAGTGTATGGCAGGAACTATGGCATGGGCAGAACTGTGCTTAGCAAAGTGAGGCTGAACATAGTTGCAGACTGAGTTCTGCGGGGCAAGGAGCTTGATCTTCATTCCTGTCGTATAACAGCTGTAGAAAAAACATCAGGGCAGTGAAAAATCAAACCCAGTGCTCATTAGCACAAAACTGAGCAACCAGTGTAAATATTTGTTGGGTCCTTCCTCTCTTGGGCTCCCAGCCTGACTCCCCATCTATTGTCAAAGATAATTCTACTCTGTTCTCTGCTTATAATATCAGAGCAGTCTCCATGATGTCGGAATGCCGCCAATGTGAAGACTTTGAAACCCAAGTTCAGCTTCTGTATATTTAGAGGAGTCTTTCTTTCAGCCCTACTGCTTTTTGATATGTATGCTTCCTGTAAAGTGCCCAACACCTGGTGCACACTAGACAAAACAAACCATCAAAGAAGGGTCACAAAATATTTGTTGACAAGACATGTATTTGGTGCCTGCAGAGGGAAACTGGTTTGTTCTTCCCATCCCCAACAGTTACTGTGTATACTCTGTTTGTATCAATGGAAAGTACACAGATGCTGCATATATCTACTATGAAGACAGGGAGACAGAGAAACTGAAAACTCATGACGTGGGTTTGTTGTTTCCTTCTAGCATGGTGCACATACATTTATACCGCAGCATGTGAGACAAAGGAGGAAGGCAACACCATTCAGCAAGCACCAACATGGAGATAAAATACAGTCACAGCATAAAAACACTGTGTACATGGCTGAGGCTAAGCTTACTGTCTGTTCTTTCAGCTATGTCAACTTCAGTACACTGCTGCACAATCTGTATTAGTATAGCAGGCCCTAGAGACTCCACAAATAAGATGGGGCTACCACTGTGCTAGGTGCTGTATATACATATAGAAGGAATCAGTCCCTGCCCTAAAGAGCCACACTGAAGATTAATGTAGTATCTGAGAGAGAGTCCAGTGCCTTGTCCTCTGGCTCATGCTACCTTTTTGCATAGCTGAGACAACAAACAGTTCTGTGCCATCTCTGTGGATGGGGCAACATAGTACTAGGCTGTTCATGTGCCCTTGCCATTTTTAGCTCACTTGGCCATAATTTATGTCTACATTTATACAGGATAAAAGTCCAGAGGGAAAAAAAAGGACATAGCAGCCTGAACCATGCACACCTAAAAAGAAGGGCAAAGGGAGGAAGGAGATTAGCAGTTCCAAAGGTTTGGAAGGGAGGATAAAAGCAGATCCTACTTTAAACTGCTGCAGCTGAATCCCATCTCCTCAGACTAGGAAGTGCAGCATTTAGCACTGGGACTTTTACTGTTTCTACTGTTTACAATCCTTTTCTTATTTTTATTTCATATGTGACTTTGCTAAGTCCTTAAAAGCCACAGTAGAAAGGCACCTGAGGTATGTAGCACAATGTAATACACAGTGGAAGTCAGCCTCTGGGGCTGAAGATGGTTAAGTCTAGTTTTTGCTGCTCGCCCTAGCATTGTAGTATTCTCCCTGGCATCTGACAGGAACAACTCTGGTGCTAATCCTCTGTCAACTAAAACTAACCACACAGAATGGATCCATGTTTCACTTTCCACATCAATATGATGACACTAATGAGCCTGAAGTTAAACATGAGCTGTTGATTTTGGGGGTGTTCCAGACTGTCACTGTGTGCCAAGGGGACACTTTGCTTTCTGGAACTTAAAAATACCCAACATGACAGATTTAAAATGCTGTGCAGGACTGAAACATGCTGACTGAGAAACTGGTTACTGAATTACTAAGCTCCCTCCCTAACTAATTGGAAGATCCTACAAGTACTACACATTGTACCAGTGGAAACTTACATTGAAACCTTATCAGGGTTGGGACTATGTCTTTATTTTTTCTTTTAAATGCAGGGCACACCTATAGCTGTATCTAAATAATAATTAATAATAATAGCAGCTTCATGTGAATTGATTCAGAGAGTAAAATACTGCACATGCACACAGCTTGGCATCTCATGGTTAAACATTTAAATGGCACTAATCAATTACCCAACATTTACACTGTGTAAACCTCCCTCCCATTTCTACCCTTCCCTTTTTGCCTTTGATTATCCTCTCATGTGACATACTGTATCTTAACTTACTTAGAATTTAAATTCCTGGGGCAGGCATCATGGGCCAGATTCTCCATTCTTGTAAAGCTGTGCTTGGCAGAGGAATGTCAGAGAGAAAGTGTAGGACAGCCAGTAACCTACCCTGGAATTTCCTTGTATTCTCTGTCCTGCTGTGGGTTTATCTACACTTAGCTACCATGACCCCTGGGTGCTGTTCTATAGTTGAGGACCCTGAAATACACTGTGCCTCACCCATACCTCCTTCTTCCCCTGACATATCCCCTGCCTTGCAGGCTGCAAGGGGATGTAGATATTCAATAACTCTATGCCATTGTCATTTATTTAGCATTTATACAGTGGGATTTTGCAGAGGTTCTTTCTGCTAGAACTCTGGTCTTTTCATGCCACCAGTAGCGGTGCAAGGCATTTGAAGCTGAATGGAGAATTTAGCCTCATATTTTTTATTTGTCTTTAGCGTGACATGCACACTCATAGTGCTGCAGCTAATAATCATGCATAATCCTAGGGAACAAGAATCAATCCAGCAGTGAAACAGGCCTAAAATAGCCAAAATAAAATGTTCCCAAAAATGTATAGAATCAGTGAGTTCCTGAAAGATTAGATGGAGTGATAAAGAAGGTGCTCAGGTTCTCCAGTGACAGGCAGCAGTATAAAACTCTAATACAGACAACTTCCTTTTCAGTTAAACAAAGACAGTAAGGAAACTACAGCTGTGTCCTTTCCTCTGGAACCAGAAGAGAAGCATAAAACAAAATCCTATGGACTCAAATAGAAAAACTTAGCCTTTTTTTCAGCTGAGAGTCTCAAAGCCCTTTATGGCATTGGCTGTGAAGTTATGGTACTGAAGTTCCCATTGCATGTGCTTGCCATAGGATCTTCAACACCTTGAGTTTTCTTTAAGTCTCCCAATCAAGACATCTTAGAATACCAGTCAAAGCACAGTCCATGCACTTCTATAAGGAAGTCCCTAGCTGCCATGATGTTTTAAGCAGCAGCAGGGTGCTTATGTAATGGAGCCAGACTGCTAGAATAATGCTACATTATATGCATGGGCCCTGTACTCTCAGGAAGCCATCCATCTATATTAGATATGAAAGCAGTAACACCCTGTTTTCTTTGTTGCCAAATAGGTGTGTCCCTCTAGCAACAATATGACAAAATGTTCTTAAGCTATACACGTAACATGTTGAAATCAAGAAGAGACGGAAGTTCAGTTTGGTTGAGAGGATCTTTCTGCAAAAGTTGAACAAAGTGGCAGAAGCCAAAGAAAGGGATAGGATGATAAAGACTATTTGGTCCATGAACAAATAAATCCTGAATGCTGAGACTACAAAGCACCCTGGAGAACTGCTCCAGAGGAGAATCATTGTCTTTTCAGGGGTACAAAGGGTCACAAAACTGAAGATCTCATGGGAAAAAAATCCAAGACTTTTACCCTTACTGGGGAAACAACCTGATTATATTTGAACAAACCCCAAACCCTTTCCCCACCTCCTTTTTATGCAATATTATATTTAGATACCAAGTTACTGAACTGGGTGCATAGAAGGAAGATTTTAGACAAAAACCTCCTTTTTAAACTCTGCCAGCATTCATCTTACATGCCAGTGACCAAGCCATAAGAACTCTCAGAGATTCAATTTCATTCATTCCAGGCTACAATATGAAACCTCAGTGTGGATTACACATACTTGTTGGTGCTAAAACAAAATGGAGAGATTTGATGTTGCTGCTTGTTCCAGATAAATTGCAGACCATACTGGACAGCAAGACTGAATATTACACAGACACAGAAAAAGTTGTCAGCTGCATGAAAAGATGCTGCCACTGCAGAAATAATGGTCTCAGCAAAGAAGCAAGAGATTATAGGATGAGACATAGCCATAGCTAGAGTGAATGTCCCTCCCTTAGAAACAAACAGTGGAAAATCACCCTGAGGAAACTGAAATTTGTTAACAAGTATTTATGAACTGAAATAAATATTTTATTTTATATAACTTTTAAAAATAGTTTATGGTTACTCAAAATATAAAGAAATATATTTACATAAAAGACACTGTGTGATGCAGCCATCCCACTCCCTTTGCTTTGGTATTAACAGGGGAATGCAAGTTGCCAACCCTAGCACTTTTGTTGGGAGTGGGATTTTTTGCTTTGCCTCATCCAAAACTAGCCCTTCAGCAATATCAACATTTAGGGGGAAAAAAACCATTTACTGATACAAAGGGGCAAGTGTAACACAACCAACACAATTCTAAATTGTGATTACTCACCATCCTCAACTTTAAATTGATGTAGTTGATGCACTTATTCTCCCAGTGAAACATGTACCTTTTGATAGTCAAATGACCAAACAGCTGCTCCCAATCCAGCTCTACAGTGCAAAGAATGTGCTCACACAGGAAATATTCCAGAAATATTAGTACAGCATCTCTGATTGCAAACCCCAAACTAGGAGAATCTCAAAGCTGTCAGTTCCAGGACACATTACTTCATAGAATCATAGAATTGTAGGCTGGGAAGGGAGTTCAAGTGTTCTTCTAGTCCAGTCCTCTGCACTCAAGACAGCACAGTATTACACCACCCCTGACAGGGGTTCATCTCAGCTTCCCCACTGTAAACAAGAGACAGAAGAGAGACTCAAACTGCCCTAAAAACTACTTATTGTCATGGGTCCTTAACTTCTTCAGAGACACCAATAGGCAACACTTACTTCACAAATGAGATAGGAGGCCCATAGGATCACCCAAGAAGGAATAATCATTTCCTACTCAGCTAACTTAGAATAAAAGAACCAGAAAGCACAGACCTAAAAACTCAAGATATTGCACAACCTGCCCCCCACAACCCAGATACAGAGGCTAACCTCCCAACAGCAAACCAAGGATTAGATCATCATGGACCATAAAAAAAAATCTGTCTTCAGTGATCCCACAGCCTTCATAATGAAGGAGGAGGAGCTAACAGGGGTGTAAAACATGGTTTAAAATCTTCAAACTACCTGTTGCACCAAACTCTCCCATCCAATACAATGACAAAAACAAGCAGATCTGTGGGCCTGCTCCACTATAAGGAATTACCCAAAGTGCAAACTTTTTAGACTGCACCAGATCTAGCCCCCACCATTGTGGCAGCCATAAGGACAGATGCAACTCTGGGCTTTTCTGAAACAAAAGACAAATTTCTTCTGTATTCCTGATACCCAAACTACACCCAGATCTATATGTTCAGTGATCTAAGAATGCACTCAGCTTTGCAGTTAGTATAGTAAAGAATTAAAATGTGTGACAAAAGGAAGAAAATCCTATTGTAAGGGGCCTGGGTGGTGCCAGGACAGGGACAAGAGAGCCTTTCATCTCGTCTACTTCATCATTTTCAAGCCAGTCTCTTGTTGGGTAGACAAAATGGCTGGGCTAGTTGTTAGGAATTTAAATTCTTTACTATTTCATGGCTATTTCATGGTAATACATCTTATTGTTATAGATTGGGTATCTGACTCCTGCTTCTAGCTGGTGGCTGTTTATCTCACTCAGAAGCTCCTCCTCTACTGACACTAATTTGGCCCCCTTTTTGGAAAGTCTTAACAGAGGGTCAAGGACTGAATGGCGCTGGGCCTTAGAAGCTGAACTTTTCTCTCACTTTGGAGGCAGCTCCCCCAGGGCCAGAGCAAGGCATAGTGGTAGGGCAATGTGTAGGACAGTTTGTCTTTTCAGCGCCTCGAGTGGTCAGCTAGCTGAGAAGCCAGTGCTCTAGATTTTTGTTGCAAGTAACAGATTTTTGGCTGGGCAGGATCTTCCTCTTGCAATGACGACATAATATCCAGGGCTCCATCTAGTGAATGTGAGTGCTAGTGAATTTGAGTCTGCCCCACTTGCCCACATTCTGAGGCTGAACAACTAATCTGAACTGCTGCAGGCAAAGTTCTCTGTCCTTTTCTGAGCTACCCCAAGCCATTTTCATAGGAGGGGAGGAGAGAGTTGAAAAGCCCAGTTGATCAGGAAGGCTCTGCTTTCTCTTCCCATGTGAGTAATGGGGTTATGACAGTTCCTCTTTTCTCCCTCCCTGCAGAAAGCCTGGGAAGGGGCAGAGAAGGGTAAAGAACCCCTGGAGCTGCCTCCCCTCCGGGCTGGAAGAAAGTGAGGTGGGTTGAAAGTAACTTAAATTTCTCACAGGTACTGTCCTATCCCAACCTGTCCCCTCTTGGAGGGGCCTTAGGGCAGAGGATGGGAGGGTTGTGATACCAGCCTGCATCAAGAGCACAGCTGGGAGAGCACACTGCAAGCCATGGCACCTGTCAGCTGGCTCTCAGTGGAGTGCCCCATCCAGCTCTGGATGGAGTACAGCCAGCTCTTGCTTTCACCTTTGGAGGAGATTCCCCACTGCAGTCTTTCCCTATGGATTCCCCAAAATTTAATGTCATCATCATGATTCCCTTCTTGACTGTCCAATTACTTTATTTTTTTCTTATCTTTTAAAGAAAAGTGCAAAACATTGGACTATATTTGACAAAGATGTGTGCAGGGAGAGACGTGTGTACAGTAGATCTTCCTAAGCCAGTTATGCCCAGGCAAGAAGGAGGGAAGAGCTGCAGGAGAAGCAGAGATGAGGCTGGGGACCAGAACTGTGATGAGGCTGAACAGCTGAAAGTTTGGGGGGGGGGAACTGTACTGCTGGAGGCTGAAGTGAGGCAGGCTGGGCATGAGTGGGGACAGAGGGTTGAGTAGAATGAATATGGGAATCAGAACTCATGACAGGGCCAGAGAGAATGAGGTGGCAGAACTGATGTGAGGTCGTAGGACAGGATTTATTTGAAGCTTCAGGTGCAGAGTAAATTGCTGGTCAGGATATGGACAGATGTGGGGGTGAGAGCTCCTTCAATAGGCACCACAATCACCTTACCAAACATGTTTAGGAGAACAGGCAACATTAATTTTCACATCCACACTGAGGATGGACAGGGCAGACTTCAAAAACCAAAAGACAGACCAAACCCCACACAATATATATATATTTTTAAATCTCAGGATTAATGAAGGTCCAAGTAAAAATGTTTAGTTTCCTGAGGCTGGCAATACTGCTACCTAGTTTGGGGATAAAGAGCCCATCATATTCCAGGGTTGTGGATCTGGCATCTCACATATTGGCATGAAGTACACTTTCATCCTGCCAACTTCTGTGGGTAAACAAAAGTTTAAACTTTCTGTGCTTTGTGAATAAATAGGCACTGACCTGGAATACCTAGGAAAACTGGAGGGCTCCCCACAGCTACCTCCTGTGACAAAGACACGACCAGATAGTTATGTTACCCTTGTGTCTGCACATCTTCTTAATATTTCACCAAAGGGGAGTCATGTGTAGTTTCTACTGAAAACTAAGATAATCATGGTTATTGAAAGGTGTCCATATACAAATTACAATAAGAGGGATGTAAATTGTAGAACACAGTATTGTGTTGCAAAAGGGTTGAAGTGCCACTTGTTGCTTAAGGTGAGGTGGGCTTTCAGGCCTAACTCAGTTAGTGCTGGGAACAATGGACATTTATCCAGACAGCACTTTGTGATGTCTGGCCTGGCAGAGATCTGAGCATTTGCAAAGATAAATGAGTCCCAGAAGAGCTCTCCAAAGAAGGGTGCCCACTGGCTTACGAGACAATAGCCTATGCCTATAAAAGTAGAAGAAATTGCACAAGTTGTTATCCATTACTTGGAGGGACTCTGACAGCAAGGGAGTCTCATGAAAGGTGGATTCCAGATTCCTGAACTGGACAAGCAAGTAAGACTTGACCATTGGGTGAAAAATACCATATTAATTGGCTAATAAGTATAAGCTATATATTGCATTTTTATGCTTTTCTTTTACCTATAACCTTGTTCCCAAACCCTGTTACTTGCTTTTATTTGAATCTCAATCTTAAACTCAGTTAAATAAACTTCACTTTGGTTTTACCATAAGTGACTCTTGCTCAGGAGAGACATGAACTGAGGTGAAATCAGTGAACTGAGGCATACTACTCCCATGGAGACAGCAGAACAGTCTATAGTGCAGGATCCAGAAGTTAAAAGACTGGGCACTCAAATCTAACTAAGTCAGGTGTGAACTGCTAGCTTGTCAGAACAACCCAGGACTCACAGAGCCCAGAGCAGTCTGGGTTGCCAGCAGCTGACAGTGGGGAGCATTTGTCCTGCTAAGCTCCCCATACAGCAAGCAGTGGTACTGATTCACCCCAGACACCCCCAAAGTGTCTCACCTATTCTCCTAAATTGTTTGCTCTGATGATTTTCTGTAAATAGGGATTCAGCAATTCCTTTCAGCAGAAAAATCCTGCTTCTACCAGATGTCCCACAGTTAATGCTGTGGAGTGACAAACCCAGCACAGGACTTGATGCATTAAATTTGATTATCCATTTTGTCTGATGCAGGTTGGGGGTAGAGGCAGAGGGATATGAACTGGAGATTGGAATAAAAAGATAGGAGCTAATTGGAAGACAAGTCAAGAGAGAAGAGGGTTCTTACCAAGTGGGTGGCAAAACCAACTTCCTGTTTGCATTGTCTAAATATACATCCCCTGCCTGCTGACTGCTTCCTGGGGTAGAAACTAGTAGGATTCACTCACGTGTTGTTCTCTGGCTCTCCCATGTGCTGGGTGTTCCAACTTTAATTTCAGATGAAGGACAATTTAATATAAAAATCCAGGCCAAGTCTTATGCATGATGTGCCAAGTTAAACCTGCTCTGCCACTCCGCCCTCTAGCTGAGAGCTCACCCAGTGGCAGAGACTCCAGCCTCTTCCTTCCCACCTTTGTGGGCTGCCTTCCAGGATTAATTAAATACAAGTCATGTCCATCCCTAGGCCTGGCTGAAGAAAGGGAAACCTACATATTTCCAGAGTGGGAGACACACAAGCAGGGAACAGGAAACACAACCCCTAAAACTTGACCTGCCCCAATATATGTTAATAATTCCTCTGGACTGGGGTATTATCTATGCATGCCTCCTGCTAGAAACAAACTGATGATTATTATTACATGAGGGGTAAAGAAAATAATGAAAAGCTGCTTCTGTGAGGAAGTGTGGACTGAATCAGAAAAAAAGGGGTGTGTATGAATGGAACCAGGTTAGGAGAAGGCGGCTGGGAGAAAGAGAAAAGCCTTTGCTGCACTAGATAGCTCCATTGGCAACTGTTTTTGAGAAAAATGGTATTGCTTCCTTGCTAGGAAATGAGCATGTGCATGGCCACACACTAACCTACTGGTCATTTGCACAGACACACATGGCATAAGTGCAGGAGCATTTACATGCATGCACACACACCAATGCACACGTTGTGCAACACACTCAATGCACCAGCATGCACACAGGTACATGACCAACCCCACTCAACATACAGGCAGGCACGCATGAGCACAACTCCCCTTCCCCCCCCCCCCCCCCCCCCCCCCCCCCACAGGTGCATGGCCAACAACCCTCAGTGTACAGGCACATATAGGTGCAGATCATGAACTGCCCGAGGGGCGATGAACAGGAGGCCCTGAAGTCGAACCCTGATGGAGTTCAGGGTTGGGGGGGCTGTTTCATTCTTTGCTCCTAGAAGAGGAAAGGCCGATTCAGGGCGAGGGCCCGGACACTTGGGGTTTCCGGAGCAAACCCCACAACACCCGTCCTATCTGCTAGGGGCACCCCGATTTTCCAAGAGAGAGGGCCCCGCGCGGGTTTGCCCCCTCCCCCCGCCAATCCTCGCGCTGTTGCTGGGCCAAGCCGGCCGCCTGACGTTGCCCTGGAGACTACGGAACGTTGAAAACATACAAAGATGTTGACGTGAGTGCGTGGTTCCCATGTCAACGGCCGGGAGACGTCATCATCCTTTCCCTCCTCCCTCAGCGCTCGCGGGCGACGCAGCCGCGGCGTCGCCTGTCGTGGGGAGGGGAGGTAATAGGGCCCAGTCCTTATGGAAACAGGAGGGGTGGAGCCTAGTTACCATAGCAGCTAGTGGAGGGTAGGGCCTAGTCACTATGACAACGGGAGCGGTTGTTGTTTGTTTGTTTGTAGTTGTGATTAGACGGGCGCGGAGTGGCGGGTGTGTCTGTTCCGTAGCCGCGGGCGCTGTCTGGGGCGTGCTGGTCGATTCCTGGGCCCGTCCGTCTCCTGATCTCGTGTCAGCTCTCCCCTGCCCTCCACCCCGGGCCTCCTCCCGCAGGGTTGGGAGAGCCCAGGCCGCACCTCGCAAAGGCAAGGGAGACCTGCGGCTCCCGGGCTCTGCCAGAACAGGGGCCTCCCGACCCCACCGTGTCTGAAAAGACCCATGTTCTGGAAAAAGTAACTTAAACCTTACAGACCTCTCTGGGCTTTTTCTTCAGAAAGAAGCAAAAAGGCCCATTTCTCTCCTGGCTGTAAGTCCTTTGAGAGGGCCTGGCCCTTGCAAAAAAGCTGGGGCAGACATTGTCCCCTGTGATAACCATGATTGTCCCTTCCCCAGCCTCTGAGGTTGCTAGCTGCGGCAGAGGTGGCTAGCTGTCATCCTCAGCTACCTTAGCTGTTCCTGCACAGCTTTCGTCCATCCTCCTCCAACCCATATGCTTCCTGTTTCCAGGGTTATGTGTACTGGGGCTAAGGTGCTGTGTCTAGACTGGCAAGTTTTTGTGCAAAAGCAGATGCTTTTGCGCAAAAACTTGCCAGCTGTCTACACTGTCCACTTGAATTTCCGCAAAAGCATTGACTTCCTACTGTATGAAATCAGTGCTTTTTGCGGAAATACTGTGCTGCTCCCGTTTGGGCAAAAGTCTCTTTTGTGCAAAAGTTTTGCGCAAAAGGGCCAGTGTAGACAGCTGAGATTTGTTTTGTGCAAAAAAGCCCTGATGGCTAAAACGGCGATCGGGGCTTTCTTGCGCAAAAGCACGTCTAGACTGGCACAGACGCTTTTCTGCAAAAAGTGCTTTTTGCCAATCTAGACACTCTTTTGCAGAAATACTTTTAACGGAAAACCTTTCCGTTAAAAGCATTTCCGCAAAATCATGCCAGTCTAGATGCAGCCAGGGTGTTTATTTTTCTTCTCACATCAGGTTCTCGCTGTGCGATGTTCAGTAGAGAAATCCCTTTTATGTGACACACAATGCAGGGAAATTTCCCACTCTGATAAAGCTGGGGAGACCCACCTACAGGTAGTTCCTGATATGATGCCATCACATGGGTGGGTCACACAAGCCGGGATGTTTCCTAAAAATGAAAATACTGGCATGACAAGCTGTGCACGTACAGCTGCTAGATGAGAAAGGACAAAACGTATAGTCTCTGTCTAGAGGCACACATGGTACATCAGGCGCCTACAGGGTGGGAATACCCAGCACCTCAACCTGTTGAGGCTGGCAAACTGAAAGTCAGGTTCTTTCCCACCCCTCTCCAGCAGCTACGCTGTTGTCATCATTAGGTGTTTTACGTCAGCACTGTTTGACTTGGCAGACAAAGGGCAGCAGGCTCAACCTACTGGTTTTTGAGGGATGATTTCTGCACCACGCCCATGAACAGCGCTTACGTCTGGGGATACCCTCATCCCAGAGCCCGAGGCAGGCAAAGGGTGGGGTGGGAATTACCATTTACTTTTCATGGACAAGTCACAAGCTGTCTGTGTTTCCTAGGTAATGATTTTGTGCCAGAAAGCATCCAGCAACTACCTGTGTGCTTGAGGGATAGTAACGTGAGAAGGTGTGCAGTCAGAGAGGAAGGTGCTGAGAGAAGGCTATATTCCCAGAAGCAGGAATCACACTCTGACACTGACCAGCTGAAATACAGATATGTTTGAAGTCCTCTTTCAGAAATGTGATGAAGGCAAAGATAGTTTTCTCCTCACCCCCCAGTGTTCTCAAGGTCCTGGCTTTTCCTATTACTTTGCTGATAAGTCTTCTTAAATTCAGTCTCATCCGCATTTGCAGCATCAAATCCATATCAGAAGAGGGTGAGGAGGGAGTTGTGGAGTGTATTTCCTTAATAGAAAGGGGAACATTTCATCCCATGTATAAGGAAATACTTTTAGGGTTTGGGGATAGGCTGCCTCCAGAGTGTCAGAACCATGTTGGAGTTGGGAAAGTAAACACAGTCTTCTTTAGCTGAGGTTTATGTCTGTCTGGCATGAGTCCTGCCCTATGAGCTGTTGGCAATTTTTGCCCTCTAAAGTAATGGGAGATCACTGAGGAATAGCCTGTGAGATGGACCTGCTCCTTCTCATCTCATAAATCCTAGTGAGGGAGCTGAGTTCTACTGATGGGACTGCCCTTTCCTTTCAGCATTTCTCACTGAAGTGATAACCAACAAAATGGTGTGAATCTTGCCATTTATCCTCAGACTCTCCCTTTTTCAAAGCAGGTTGTAGAGAAGGCCATCCTGGCAGAACAGTTTGCTACTGTTGGCCTTGAGGCAATAATCCTGTTGACAGACACCGGTAAGGGTGGGAGTTGAGTTTATGTGGCTCCGCACTTTTCTCTCTCAGGGATCCATGAAAGTGACATTGAATAATTGCTTATTTGCCCCAAATATTCCACAGGGTTCTGTCATGTTTCCCTTCTAATTGATGTGTATATTGGGTAGCTGGGCAGTGTGCTGAAAAATGGTTAGAGCTTCAGTAACATCACTGTGAGTATGTCTACACTCGAACTTGAGTGACAAAACTTTTGTCATTCACAGGTGTTTAATCCTCCCTCCCACTCATGAATGATGAAGGTTTGCTATGGTTAACTCTGCTTTTTTGGCAAGAGTGCTCTCTTGTCGAAAAAGCAAAGCCTGCTCGTTGGTGATGGAAGTATTTTGTCGGCAAAAGCACTGATAAACAGTATGTCTGGCTGAGACTGGAATGTGGATCAGAATAAGCTGGCTGGTGCTTGGTCCATATAATCTATGCTACTGGTTGGTTTAGGAATGATGTCTGCTTAGCCTCAAGATGCAAATAGTTTTATTTTTCCAAATTAAGTCATTTGTCCAAATCCACACAAAGACTGTTCAAAAGTCTGAAGGTTAATTGTTTTTATCTGCAAAAGGTCAGTCTTTTCCTCTGACAGGGTTAAAGGGTGAACTGAAGTCAGTCAGATTTGGCTGAGTAGGAATGAGTTGGGGGTACAAAGAGACATTGGGGGCAAGACACTGTTTCCAGGGATGAAATAATTATTGTTAGGGAGTTTAGAGAACAGAAAGTACGGGGTATTCAGAGAAGCAGGAAGTGACAGAAAGACTCTGAGAATGCACGTGCCCAGAAGAGGCTTCATTTGCTTTTCTTGGAGCTGGACCACAATCTGTTCCTTCTCTTACAGAAGGAGTGTATCTTGTTCTGCACCTAGGAACGCGAGCGCTATATATGGCTGTCACGAATGGGAGCTGCAAAGGAGAGCTTAACTTACCTGGAGAGTGAGGAAAGGGTTAAGCTAACCTTAAGCTATTCTGCACCTGAGGGAGGGGGCTTTGGGCACTGAGCCAATGAAATGCAGCTAAAGAATTTCAAACTGGGGGAAGCAGTCTTGTTTGTTAGAGAGAGATGGGAATCTTCTCCAGGCACAAAGGGAAGAAATGAACTTCCCTCAAACAGATCCCCTGGCTTCATCAGAATGTGTGAGTAGGAAAAAGTTTAGGTTGTCCGTCAGATTTATCGTTTTCCTTATTTGGGGTTTGGAAATTATGTCTGAGATGGTTAATTGTCTTTTTTTCTCTCTCTTGTAATCAAGAATTAATCCTAGGGAGAATCCCTGAGTTTTGTTTCAATTCATGGCTTTTTAACACCAAGTCATTTACTATGCTTGCAACGATAGTCTTGTTTTAATAATAAAAGTGTTTCCTTTTTTTTTGTTCTGTTAACTGGTATTGGTTGATCTTTTGTGTCCTTAAACTTAAGGGCTTGGCTGCAGACACATTACTGGAGAGAGAGCACAGGTTCATTGTTCTCTGTGAGAGTGTTCTTGTTTTCCAACTCCTTGGGGAAAGGAGGTTAGGGGTTTTGCCCTCAGGGAAGAGATTCCAAGTGATTTCTTTCCTGGAAAAAAGGGTACACTTGGTGGTGGTAGTGCTACTGGATTTCAGGAGAAACTGAAATCAGGAAAACTTTTTTTTGGCTCTGAGAACTGCAAAGATGGGTTCTGACAAAGTTTTTATTTTCCTAGCCAGCCCCCGTTACCTACACTTGAAGTGCTAGGTTGGGGATTTCAGCCGTGACAGTGGCTAATGAAGGTCAGGAGGTAGAAGAAGGGTGAAGGGGAGTATAATTGTGTTTGTGTGTGGTAGGGGAAAAAGATGATCTGAGCAGACTGGGAAAGAGATGTGAATCTCCTAGGGAGCTATGCAGGAGGAAGCAACAGTGATGAAGCAGCAGAATCAGAGAACAGGGCTGAGCTAGGGCTCAAGGAAGATTTGGCAAGGAGAAAGGGAACTCAGAAATGAGAGAAGAGAAACACATGACTTAGAGCTTTGCTTCTGTCAAGGAGGAGGCTACTCATCCTGGGGTTGAAAGCAAGTGCTGGAGTATTTGAGATGAGAGGTGGCATCAGAGTAGGAGCAGAGCTGGACTTAATGGGGGGAAAGGAGAAGGGAGAGTAGGGGGTCATTATCAAAGGGCCCCCAAAGGGAATGTGCCCTCTTGTTTGAAAACCATCACCTCCAGCCAGGAGCTGGCAGATTAGAAGCTAATGGGAGCCACCTGGCCCACTCAGGCCCCTGTCCCTTCATGTCTTGGGAGCCAGGGCACTGGCTGGCTGCCCAGCAATCCTTCTTACCCTGTTCCCTGAGGTGAACTACCTCTACATAGCTGGACACTTCCCAAGCAGGCTGGTGGCACAGCTCTGAGCTCTGCCCCCAACATGCTCTTGCCTCTCTGTGGGAGGAGACCATTACCCTGGAGCTGGCTCCTGACTGCAGAGGTTGGCTGCCATGAGATGCTCCCCGAGGTGCTCACTCACTGCTGCCCTGGAGCTCCTGGCTGGGAGCACCTGGCTGTGCAGAGGCAATCCAGCCCAGGGAGGAGGACAGGGATGGCCACTGGGCAGGCAGCCAACCAATGCTCTGGCTTCCACAGTGGGGAGAGCCAGTGGCCTGAGTGAGCTGGGTGGCTCCTGCCCATTTCTTATCTGCCAGCTCCTGGCAGTAGGTGAATGTGTTGAAACAGCAGGATGTGTCCCAGCAGGCTGCACAGTTTGAAAACTTCTGTGCTAAATGGAAGGCAGAAATCTGAGGGAACATGTGACCTCACATGACCCCACCATGTCACCTCTGCCCCTTGGGGCATGTGACTCTGCAGCTCTCCCATCACCTCTGGGGGGCACATGACTCCACCTGGCCCTTATTGTCTCTGTCCCTCTAAATATAGAAGTTAAACAACATCTATGCTGACTGGATGTATTGTGGGCTTCCAGCTCAGGAAAAAATCATGCTGTCTTGCTTCCATCTCTTTTCTCTTCCTTCCTTCTCCTTACTCTTGCCCTCTTCTTCCTTTCCCCAGTCCCTGATCTGCTGTCATCACTTTTCCCTTCATCTCCCCTTCCTGCTCATCTCATCTCATTTCTTCTTTCCCCACCTGCCATTTCTTCTTATAGAATTTTGGTCTTCGGTGTTCCTACTTCACTCTATCATAAAGGGATGATAAGTGCCTTCTTTCTTCAACATTTGCCTTTGAGTTGTAGGCAGAGCTTTGGGGGCCCCCATGGCTGCTGCCTCAACCATCCTATGGATGGACCATGGTGGGGGATTACCTGAGGGCAAACCTGGTGTGGGAAAGCAGCAGGGGTTGCTCTTATACACTCACTGTAAGGGTGGGAGGTGGAGCTACCCTGCAGACTTCTCTGCTCCACTGCCCATCCCCCAGCTGGGTCACACCATTTCACCACAGCAGCACAGGAAGCAAAGTGCCCTGGTCTTGGCCCCAGTCCATTCCCCGGAGCCCTTCATTGCTTGGGGGAGCAACCCAACTGGGTGAGGGTGGCAGGGTGAAGCAGAGCAGGCTGCCAGGTAGCTTTGGCTCCCACCACCACGGTGAGTGTTGAAGGGGTGATCCCTGCTGCTGCTGCCCTATGCCAGACCCTCCCAGGTAATGTCCGGGGTTGCATCACAAGATGAGGGGGCTTGGGGTGCAGTGGGTGTGGGAGGGAGCAGAGCAGGGGCAAGAGGAGGAGGGGCACAGGTAGAGCAGGGTTGGGGCTTAGGGAAGGGTGAACTGGGGCAGGGCAGGGCTTGTGGTGGAGGGTTTGTCCCATGCCCCATATCTGGGGCACGGGGGGGGGGGATTGCCCCAGGCCCTGCAGCCCCCTAGGGATGGCCCTGGTTGTAAGAGAAAGGGGGAGGTGATGCTATGGGCGCTGTCCCTTTAAGAGGAATCAGACCACATTATGTTGTCTCATGTACCTTTAAATATCCTGTGAAGGAACAGATGGTTCTTCCAGGGAACTTACTGGAACCCTGGCTGGGACAGAATTGTGCCAGGAATGGAACCTGAGCAGCACCCATGCTTGTATATAGCTGAGGAACAAGATCCAAGGTTCATGAGAATATGCATACAGATGCACTTGTATTTGTCTAATTTCTGTATAGTAGCTAGTCCATAGGGAGATAACAGCCTGCTACGGCTGCAAACTAATGGAGTTACTCTGTTAGCTCAAGTGGTAGTGTGCTTTGGTCTGTGCTTTGGTGCTAAATGTCCTGGATTCAAACCCTGCTGACAACCTGTGGGAGGTGCTGTTTTACATGCATGCATTTATGCTTGACACATGGCCACACTCTCCTATATGGTGGAATTAAAAGATTTAAAACTCCATGAGCACGTGCTATATATATATATCTACAAACACAACACACATGGAAGAAATGGACAGGACTCAGAGTGTCTCTGAAAATCATAGAATCATAGAACACTAGAACTGGAAGGGACCTCGAGAGGTCATCTAGTCCAGTCCCCTGCTCTGACAGCAGGACCCAGTACCGCCTGCACCATCCCAGATAGATGTTCATATGCTTTCCACACAACATGCTAATGATGTCCAAACCCCATGTGCACATACATACGACGTACCTGCAAGAAACAGGCTCCATGTATGCACACACATCTTAGCCTCCAAAAGCTAAGGGTGTAAAAATCTGAGCTGATGACATACTGTGTCTGAGAAAGAGAGAATGAGAGAGCTCCAAAGCAATGCAGGTCATGGCAGAATGCTTTATATAACCCAGAGTCACAGAGAAAACCAAAATAGCTGCCTCCCTGCTGCTCAGTTAGTCTCCTCCATCAAACATGGATAAAATTAGAGCAGGCAGTGACGTTCACCTACGTCTGCACAGGGACTCCAGGGAGACAGAGGGAGCCAGGCTCAGGGCTCTGCCATCAACTGCTCGGGCTGCCAGAGCTTTCATAAAGAATCTGTCACTAGGAATAGGGTGTGAGTGCAAGCACAGAGATAGGGAAGAGAATGAGGGGAGAGGACTGGGACATTGCTGTTAGATGCTCATAAGAATGTTCCAAACCAAATCCCTGCCTCTTGGGGAAAAAAGCCTAACATGTTTGCACATAAGCTGGCATTTCCCAGCTATTCACCCACTGCTCTGAACTCCAGCGAGCCTGCTTCGGAAACAGCTGATGAGCCCTGAAGCAGGTGAAGCTCAGAGGTTATTCCCTGTAAGAGTGACTCCTTGAGCAGATAAGCCTCAAAGCACATGTGCTTCTGATAAGTGACCTGTACAACAGTTGTAATGCAGTGGGGTGGTCCTTGCAGACTTGCAGTAGTTGCCTAGTAGAGAGGTGCCCCAGAGCTGGCGGTGACTCTCCCAGATCCTTGCAGTCTTGTGGAGGGACAAACTATATGTTACTTTGGAAAGTGGCAGAAAAACAGAATCAGAAAATGCTATATGTGAAGACAGATCCCTCTCAAACAGAGCTGAGGCCAAAATGTTCACACAGTCCTATGATAGCCACCTACATCTATATTGAAGGGAAAACTCAGTGAGCGTTGGGTCACTTTTCAGAAGTGCTGAACACAACTCTTGTGAATTGCAACAGGAGCTGGAAATGCTCAGTACATCTAAAAATCAGGTCAAATCATATGTTAGGTGCCTAAACCTAATATAGGTGTCCAATCTCATTATGTCTGAACATTTTGGTCTGAACTTTAACGTTGTTATGTTCAGTAATCTGAGCACAGGATAGGAAGCCAGGCAATGAGTTATAACTCCAGCTCAGATGCTTACCTGCTCTGTGACCTTGGGTAGATCTTTCCCTCTGGGTATGTCTTAATTTCTCTTTTCTTTACCTGAGGATAATGCCCTTCACCAATATTCTGGTGGTGAGATGGCAGTTCATGAAGACTGATGGAGTTAATATTTGTAAAGCACTTTGAAAAGGACAAGAGCCCTAGGGAAAATCTAAGTGCTAATTATTAGCTACAGAGAAGAAGGAAAAAAAGGACATAAGGTTTAAAAATACTTTTCTGTTCTGAGACACATGCATCCATTAATGAAAATAATGTATGCCTCCATCCGCAGGGGTTCTGCCATCCACCCCCACCTTGTGACAGTGCTGGAAGCCTCTGGCCTTGGAGAGATGGCTCAGAACTCAGTAGGTTGCTCTAGGCAGGAATCAGAGGTATAAATAGCAGCACAGCAAGAATCAAGCTAGACAATCATAGCAGCAGCTTCTCATTCTGGACTTGAAAAGTCAAAGAGAAGGAAAGAAATCTCTCTTCATCTCCCCCATAAGTCCCTGAGAATTAGTGACCCAGAAAAGGAAAGGTGAGAAATAGCCAAGTGTGACATGACCGGTGAGGGATCCATACCTATCAGGGCTCAGTCCTGTCTTGACTCTACCCTGGCTGACTGGAAATGGTAAGGAAGGAAAATGTTTCCAGGTCATCAAAGGCAGAGAGAGTCACACACTTTTTCTGGGGGCCAGTCATTAGTGAGGATCCATCTCTGCCTATCATCTCCTTTTTTAACCAATGTATGGTACTTCAAGGCACCATCGCCAGACAATAATGAAGACTCATTAATTTCATTTGCAAATAAGCACCTTTATGCTTTCCCCCTTGCTGCCCCTCATACTTCAGAGGCAGTCCCTGTAAACAGCCACATAGCTACTTCATTCTGCAGCTTCTCATCCCTCCATATAACTCCTCTTTGCAATATCTATAAAAACACTTGACAATGGATGGTTTGTTGGTATACTGATACCACTGCCTGCCGTGCTGATCAATATTGTTTCCTTGTACTTCTCTGTTGGTCTACCTGTATCCATCTGTTCTCTCGTCTCAGACTTAGGCTATATCTACACTGGGAAGGTTTGGCAATGAAAGTTCTGTCGACATGTAAAAGTTGCCCAAAGTGAAAACCAGTCAAACTGTTTTTTCTGCCTCCCATTGTCAACATTTCATGGCCACATTGCTCGCACCCTGTCAACAGAGAGAGTAAAGCAACGTGGATAATCATCCCACAGTGCAGTGATGTGGAAAGGCAGAGCTGATCTCTGCACTTCTTGGGATTCCTTCCTAACTCTATGAGCTCTCCATGCTAAGGATGTTAAAGAAGCACAGCAGTGTCTCCAGCCCTCCCTCTGCAGCAACAGTCTGCCTGCCATTCTGCTCCTAGCAGGGAAAAACAGGAGCATTCCAATTATTTGTTCTTTGTTTGTTCCAAACAGAGCAGCTCACTCAGCTGTCAGATACTAACCCAGACCTCTGAAGGGGAGGAGGGGGGAGGTGTGCATGCCTGCAGGGCAGCAGAGATCACAAAACATTGAGCATAGCCATCAGGTCAGGAATTGTGGAATACTGGCGGAAGTCAGTTCTCTCGACAAAACAAACTAACAGAGTCCAGATTACCATACTGTTAGGGACTCATACACCACATTTCCTCTTTTTTAAAATTTATATCCCCTTTCATTACTGGTGAAAAATCATCTAAGAAAGGGAGTAATTGCTCCTCATATCCCAGCTGTGCAACATCCCATAATACTTATGTCCTATCCACACCATCTGGTTATACTGCACCCTCATCATGCAGCACCATCATTGCTTTATACAGGGGAACCTAGTCAAGGGAAACTGAAAGCAGGTCAGAGGCTTTGAATTACCTGTAGTTAGTGAGGTGAAGGTAGCACAGCTCTAAAGAAATGTAACCTTTGTGCCTCCAGCAGAGATCTTGAGAGGACAAGAAAACACCCTGCACTCCCAGTACCTCTGTTCCTTAGTCCATCTCTTGGGAGATCAATTGCACAACAACGGTGCCATAAGTAATACATGAATGTAGAATATTATGAACATTTATTATGGAGAGCAGCATGGTTACTCTCTGTTTCTAGTGGGAACTAAATTTCAGGCTGGGATCCCCGTGGGATTATCCAAGAGAGTCGTGCACATCAGTGGTATCTGTGCTGGTCAGATGGATAGGAGTCAGAGTTAATCTGCAACCTCTGCTGCAGTTTAGTGGCTGGGAGTCTCCTGAGAATGCCCTTGGGGAGCGGGGTACAATAATGAGCTTTGCACTCAGTCCAGGTATCCCTCATGATATTTAATTCATTAGGAAGATCTCAGGAATGAATACTCTTCCCTTGAACAGCAGCAAGGAGCCCTGGCACTCGTGTGGTCTAATGGGGATTTTGGCAACAAAAGTGCCTCAAATGTTGCTCATTCACAATTGTCCCTACGCCCAGAAATAACCCACATTGGCAGCTGGAGCTCCTGCACAAAGAGGAAGCAGAGGCTCCAGCAAGGTCAGAAGGAAGAGCACCCTGTCTAGTCTGACATCCCAGGGGATTTCAGCCTTGGCGACCTGGAAATCCCCCAGTCCTAAAGCTGCCTTGCTGACTCAGGTACAAAGCGGACACCAGAATGAATTTCACCCTCCCCAAAAGGCAAGAACCAGGCACCTGTTCTTCATTCCTAGCTGACCTTAAGGAGGAATTCTGGAGCATTTCTATTCCCACTGCACAGCATATCTTCTATGCTGCTCCTATCTCTTCACTCTTAATTAGCTCTTCCGAGTCCCATGTCAGGGCAAATGTGCCTCCACCTGCTTATCCATCCCCACAACCCTTGTTTCTGTCCTCACGGCAGCTACAGGGCCTGTCTGCTGCTGCTTTTGTCTCTGCTTCCATATCAGATGTTGATGAGTGTGAAACTGTTAACCACATTCTTTTCAGCATTGCTTTAGACCTTGCCAGGGCCATTTGTCTTTGGCTGCTACAGTTAGGATGCTTTTTTGTCACTGACTGATGTTGAGAAAATCAGTGTTTCTGAGACTTCTGTTTCTCTCCTCCAGGTCCTAAATTGAGCCCAGTTGCTGAGCCTATCCCTTCCGAGGGAACCCCAGAATGCAGAAGTTGCATACTTTCACAGTCGCAACATCTGCTGTGGTCTAGATGAGACACCAAGCCCAGGAGAAGTCTCTCTTTAGAAAGGTTATTAATAGTCCTTCTCTCCACGTGCCAGGCTGACTTTCTGTCAGGGACAAGTATTCCCCTCATGTGCCTATGGAGAAAAGGTACTTCCCAGTGCTCATTCACTGCTTCCCATTCCTGCCTTCTTGCACATTGATCTCTGCAAAGGGTATGAATGTATCCTGCTGATTCAGTCTTCATTAGGCCAACTTCCCCTTTTCCTAAAGGGGAATATTGATAATACTCAAGTCACCACAGAGTGCAGCTTGTGGATGACATCCAACAAACATGCCATTTAATTGCCTCCTCTACTGCCAAGCATCCTACATCTGGGTAGTATGCAACGGCCTTGCTGTTAAAAGTTTTGGGTATTTTTTGCAGTACACCAGTTAGATGTGTCCCTCTCAGGAGGTTGTTAGAGAGCTGTGTCTAATATAAGTCTGCAAATAGCCAGCAAAGCTTTTTTGAGTCGCACAGATGTGGCTTCAATCTGGATAGAGCCATTTAGCATGGCCTTCTATGTAAAGCTTAGCTTGGTACTATTTATTGCATCTGTGCTTGTTCCTGGCATGCAGATTCTTTTGAAATACACGGTGAAATGCACTCTATATAAATGTAATACAACTTGTTTCCAGAGTGATATGGGGATATTATTATGAAGGCATCAATAGTAACTCCATACTTAAAAAGTTTTGCATTTAAAGTAGGGAATCAACTTCTTCAGTATATATGAAAAGTGGCATTTACCCTGTCCCAAATGACATCATTCACTCTTTCAGTACAGAATGAAGTTTCTGAGAATTGATAAAGTGCCCTGTTAGTTAGTAGAGGAATTAATATTAAAATTAAAAATAGGTCCATTATGAAATATGGACAACAAAGTAACACACCTGTTCCAAGCTTTCATTAGGAACTATGGGAATTTTGTTTAGTATTCTGTAATTTGGTGACTTTTTCCTCTACCCTTTGAGCATATTCCTGCATCAGTGACCCTCTCTGCATCATTCTAGGGGATAGCACTATGGCACATATATAACGAGGGTAGGAGATGCCCTGAAAAATTATGGAAACCAGCAGTCTGTGTGAGACTGGGCTATCAAAAGCAAACTTTGTTCCAACACACTGAAATTAAATGCACTTACTGTAGCCCTTCAGGCTATGATCCTAAAAACAAAATTGAAGAGCTTCTTGCTTCCTTAATCAACTCCTGATTGAAAAAAAAATCTACTGTGCCTTTAAAATCAGTTTAATCTTATCTGGCTCACAAACACTATTCTATCTTAATCTTAATCACATGGTATCATTACATAGCGTAAGATTTCTGCTGAAGAAGATACTTTCAGCTATGTAGAATAGAAAAATATAATTAATCCTAATTTTTTTAAAAGACTATCTCAGTGTAGTGTACTAACAAGATTTCAGTGAGTTTTGCCTTTGACACAGCAAAGTTATTGCTATGTTGTATTGACTCAATATGGTGTTATATTGCTTCTTAATATAGTATGCAACAGATAATTTTTAAAAAAGTAATTGCCCACTAATAAGAATTAATCTTTCCTGTTCAATTTCAATAGTTCCTATTCCAACCTCCCAAAAAAGGCAATAGAGAAATCTCATGTGGCTTCCTTGCATTGGCATCCATTTTTATTGTTGTAAATCTCATTTGCAGATGACTTTTATTGCTTTCATGTCTGTCCAGAATATGATACCTCAGGCTTCGTTCTTAGATTTTTCATTTTGGTTATGTTTTGCATACTCAGCCCCCACGTTGTATAGTATTGTACCATAATGTCCTTTGTACAGAATCTCATCATATGCAGCAATTACATCTCCATAGTTCCAAAAGGAGTTTGAGGCTACATCTAGACTGCATGCTTCTTGCACAAGAAGCTTTTATCGGAAGAGACCTTCCGCAAAAACCTCTTGTGCAAGAGCGCGTCCACACTGCAAAGGTGCATTGAAAAAGCGATGCATTTTTGTAAAAGAGAGTGTCCAGATTGCATGGATGCTCTCTCGAAACTAAACTCTGATTACTATGCACAGAATGGCACCAGGGTACCTGTGTTTTTTCCTCTTTTTGTGCAAAAAACCCCTCTTCCCCGTCCACACACACCTTTTTGCAAAATAGCTCTTTCGCAAAAAGGCATTCTTCCTCGTAGAATGAGGAATACCTACATTGGAAAACCCCTTCTGTTCTTTCAATGTTTTTGCGCAAAAACACACTTGAGATGTGGACTCTCTGCGAGTTTTGTTGGAAAAACGGCCGTTTTTTCCTACAAAACTCTGTAGTGTAGATATAGCCTGAGAATATTTGTCTCAGACTTTTAGGCTATGTCTATACTGCGCTCTCTTACACAATAAAATATGCAAATGAGGCGAAGCGGTGAATTTTTGCGCTAAAACCTCCACTTGCACAAGAGCTGTTCTGCTGCTTTTTTTCAGGCAGAACGGCTCTTGCGCAAGAGGGGGTTTTTGTGCAAAAAGGAGCTGTGTAGATGGGTCCTTTTTGCACAAAAGCCCCTTGTGCAAATATGGTGGCTCATTAACACCGCTTCACCTCATTTGCATATTTTATTGCGCAAGAGAGCGCAGTATAGACGTAGCCTTACAGTATTGGGTGATTTTGTGTTTCTTGTTTGAGTTTGTCAAATTTTGTCTAAAATGGATAGTACTTGAGTCATGATTAATTCAAACTATTCTACCTACAGCACCTTGCTTTCATAAGTTCTCTTGAAAGCAGATTCACTATAATTAGATTTGGAAGAATTAGATTTTTATTGGTAAATGTCAGTTTCACCATACACATACAAAACCATGAAAAAATATTTCCATCAATAACAAATGTATAGAGAAGCAAAAAAAAAATGCTGTGAGAGAACACAGAATTTGATTGATGGATATTTACTTGGTATATTTTGATGTGATTTTGACAATTTGTTTTTTAATAGTTATAAAGCTTCAACTTTTTAAATCTCAACATTTACTGTCATTAAATAATTATCTTTCTATATCCCCCATAATCTCCCTGACATATGAAAATTTAAATAGATAAAAAAATACTAAAGACACATAATTTTGTGCAACTGTGAACATTTAAATCCATAATAATAAAAAGCTTAAAAATAAACATTGGTATTATCTGTCAAAGTTGTAAAAAAAAAAAAAATCTAATTTTTCTAAGTTCAACTACATTGCCCTCACCAAGCATGAATTCCACTTTTAATGAGTACTTTTGCAATGTTATTATAATTTTCACATGGCTTCTTTAACACAGCATGGTAATGCTCTGTTTCTATCTCAGCTGTAAACCCTTCTAGCTAACTAAATAATTGCTGGAATTTATTCTTCAAGCTGATCATAGGCCTATTGTGTTTAGTCAGTGTTTTGGAAACATCTGTCACTGAACAATCTTGTCGCAGGACAGCACCCAACCTACATGCATGTGCATAAATTACAGTATTCAGTTCTTTGCTAATCTAATATATAAAGGAGAATGTTTGTAAGTTTGTGCGCTAATAACTTGGA
>CM057848.1:39889785-39914598 GCA_030068395.1 Apalone spinifera
GGGGAGTGACAGCCATAGGGCTCATTGGGGTACACTGTGCGCACATGGCACACTGGGGGTGGGGTGACAGCCATAGGGCCCATCGGGATACACTGTGAGCACATGGCACATTGGGGGTGTGTGATAGCCATGGGGCCTGTCGGGGTACTCTGCACATGGCACACTGAGGGGGTGACAGACATAGGACCCATGGTACACTGTGAGAACATGGCATTCTGGGGGTGTGACAGCCATAGGGCAGATCGGGGTACACTGTGCGCACACAGCACACTGGGAGAGTGACAGCTATAGGGCCCATCGTGGTACACTGTGAGCACTCGGCACACTGAGGGGAGTGACAGCTGTAGGGCTCATCAGGGTGTGCTCTGTGCACACAGCATGCTGGGGAGGTGACAGCCATAGAACTCATTGTGGTTCACACTCTGAATGTGCATGCTGGGGGGATGGGTCACAGACATAGGGCCACACTGGGGTTCACTCTGTGCACATGGCATGTTGGGGGGTACCTTGACAGCTATAAGCCATAGTGGGGTTCTCACAGTGTACATAATATTCCCAGAGGATTGTGCCACTCGGGGAGGATTGGTCAGAGTTGCAGGGTCATATCCAGTCTGATCTCTGCACTAGGAATGTAGTGACTGTGTTGCCAGGGTTAATTTTTCACGTTGCAGGGTTGGGAATACAGATGGGGAGAAGTTTGGAGGGCCACACCCGGGCTCGCTCTCTGCATGTGGCACAGTATATTGAGGAGAAGGCCATGGAGACAGTGTTATAGGGAGACTATTCCATTCTTGCTGTTGCCATGGGTATTTGGAGCAGGTTTACTCAGGGGAGGGTGGCAGTTTGGTGCACTAGCATTTGATGTGAGGAAGAAAGCACAGAAGTGTGAGCACAAGGAAGATGTGAGAGAATGTGAAAGGATTGTTGGAGCTGAGGCTAAGACCAAGCAGCATGTGCATGAATCATACAAAGACACCATCTATGTGACAAACTGCCATTCTAATGCAGCTTTGACAACCTTGCTTGCATCGCACCCAATAACATGTCCTCGCCTCTTCTAACTTCACAAACACCACCCACTGGTATTACCTTTTGAATCAGTTTCCCAGTGACCTGCTCCTTTTTTCTTAAATGTGGAATATTTCCCCCTTATTGTCCCTATTTTCGGTACCGCAGGGTGAGAATTTATGATGAATGTAAGTCCAATGTCTTATGAATCTAAGGGTCAGAAACAGGAACATTATCCCACTGGAAAGGGAAGATTCACAGTTTCAGTGAGGGGCACAACGTATCAGCCCTTATGCTACTTTTATGTCTGAACGGCTCTTTTAGATCATTTTAAATTTTATTAAATGTTAAGCTATGTCTGCACTTTAACTGCTGCAATTATGCTGTTTTAGACTCTAGCTGTAGATGCTCACTGCAGTGATCTGTGGGGTTCTCAAGTCATTTTAATTAATCCATCTCCCTCAGAGACGGTACCAAGGGTAGGGATTTGAATGACCAGTCGACTAGCCGATAAGCAAATGCTTCAGAAAGAGGCAGCAAGAGGGGGAGAAAAAGAAGGAGGGTTCAAAGTGGCAGCTCCACACAGAACCTGGGGTCAGCTGGGCACTCCTGCACTGACCCTGGGCTCCATGCGGTGCTGCTGCTTTGAAACTCTGCATGGAGCCTGATGCCGTGCTCCCCATACCGTTTCAAAGAGCCAGCATCAGCTGGCTTAGAGTCCCCAGCTGACCCCAAGTTCCATGCAGCTTGCCACTTTGAAATGCTGCGGGGAGGATGGGGCCAGCGGTTGACTGCCTTTGAAGAGTAGCAACAGCCCTGAGGTTGTTGCTATATTTCAAAGAAGGAGGCGCCCCTATTGACTAATTGAATAGTCAATGCAAATTGCATCAACTATTTGATTAGACAGTTAATCTAAATTTAACATCCATAAGCAAGGGCAACAGAAGAATTCTTTTGATCTAGCACTGTCTACACCAGGGTTTAGATTCATTTAACTGTGTCACACAGGGAATATGGATTTTTCATACCTTGAGTGATATATGGGTAAGCATAACTTTTTAGTGTAGATCTGGCCTAAGTTCTCTCTCTCTCTCAGCGCTGTACATTCTTGCGTTCTGGTTACATTGTAAGAACAAAGGATGCAAAATGGTTTAAGAACTCAAATATTTCTCAGGATAGCCTTGTCAATATGTAACTTTAAAAACAATGAGTAGTTCTGCTTTACCCATAAAAGCTCATGATACTATATATTTTTGTTAGTCTCTAAGATGCCACAGGATTACTCATTATTTCAAATATTTCTGCAGTTGTTTTTCTGATATGTGGTGTATATATGGATTATAGAGCCCCCATACAAGCAGAGATGGTGCTTTGCAGCCTTTTCAGAACTCTGTGCTTTCACCTCTGTTCTCAATCAGTGACCTAGTCTCTCCTGGCTCTTTGCTTGCCTGTCCTTTGTACATTTGATTCCACTTCATTTTCTAAGACTTCTGTCTTCCACAGAAAGCCTCACACAGGTCCCTGATGTAGCATTACTCTTGTGCCAGGGTTGGATTGTGGTTTTGCTGCCTTATGGGGTATTGAGGTTAGACTGGCAGAGGGAAACATGATTTATTTATTAAAATGTTAAACAAGCATGAACTGAAAATTATCTCCATTTCCTGGCAGCACTTCAGGCTCTGTAATAGTCTGGGGGAACTTCTTGCTTCCCTTCCATTGTCATACAGGAGTGTTATGGCCAGCCCTTGTATTCTAAGGATGTTAACTCATTTGCTAGGTTTAAGCTCCTTTTCTATTGGGTGTGTTTGTGCAGTTCGGGAGGCACTTTCCCCACAGCCTGGGTCACTAGGAGGAAAGAAAAATGTCACTGACATGGCCTCAAACTGAGAAGCAGCCCCCCCAAAAAGAGAGAGAGAGACACATGTCACTCATGCAACTCAGGGCTCTAGTGTTCCTTTCATGTTCCAGCCCTGTGTGTGGGTCATAGAGATTCAGGACTTTCCACTAAGGCCCGATTAACTCTTATGGGATCCTGGGGCTAGTAGATTTTGTGGGGGGTCCCTAAGATCTGAGGTGAGGTTAAAAATTAGGGATTCAGTGTGCAGGACAGGGCTGCTGGGGAGCGGTGTAGGGTTTGGGAGGGAGATAGAGTGCAGTTGAAGGTGCGGAGACTGGGCCAGAGGCTGATGGCAGGGAATTGGGTGCTTACTTGTTGCAGCTCCTGTTTGGCTAGTGTGGGGGAGGCAGGGTGGAATACAAATGGCTCTGCACTTGCAGGCACCGCCCTCACCATGATTCCTAGCCAATGGGAGTGGAGCCTGCAGGCAAGTGCAGGAACAGAGCTTCTCTGCACTGCTATTCCCCTGGCAGGAGGAGTGGGGGAAGAGCAGCTTGTGGAACTGCTTTCTGTCTCCTGCCAGGCACAGCTGACCATGCGGGATTCTTAGTGCCGGTTCCTCGGCTACTTCTCCCACCCTGCAGCAGGGAGCCAGTGCTCACGCTGCAGCCATACGGGGGTGGTGGGCACTGAGGCTTGGAGACTGACCATGGGGCTAGAGCAACAATGCCATCTTGACTCACTGCAGAGGGAAGCCTAGAGCTTCACTGGGGGTTGGCTTTGGCCTGTGGGCCTTAGTTCCCCATCCCTGGTGTAGGAGGTTGATAGCTATTGTGTCTTGTATTGAGGATGGTTCCTGTAATTGAGCTGGACCCTGTGTGTATGTGAAATCCCTACACTAACAGTGGTACCCTCTGTTCCTGAGGAATCTGCACACTGTGCCAGCTGGCCACAAAGTCGATACTCTTGGGTGGATGACGTCTTGCTTCGACCTGGTCACATGCAACTGTCTCATTGTTCAAGCCGACAGAGTGGGAAATTGATAGGCTGTTTGTCAAGACAGAGAACAATACTTTGTCTGTAGGGGATGGCATTACTGTAAATAACGTTTGAACATTAAGAAGAATCTCTTTCAGGTTACTCTATCCTTCCATAAGTGTGTTGGCTGGGCTATAAGCTGCTTCTCCCTCATGCCAAGCTTGATGGGTAATGTCTCTGACTGAGTCTGGATAATGTGCATCCAATACCGATGGAAGGAGCTAGCAGAGCTGCCATTGTCTGATGTGCTACTTCTGGGCACTGCACTTCTTAGTGTGTGCGCAGTGTGCCTTGGATGGCACATGACCAGGATTCATTGCTTAATTTGGTCTGTTGGTTGGATCATTAGCTTCCCCGGGTATTGGCTGGGTACTAAGGTGATGAGTAGGGATGTAAAATCCTGTTTAATTGTTTAACTGGTTAAACATTGTGTTTAATCAGTTAACCAATTAAATGGGAAGCGCCAAGGCTGAGCTGGAGTCCCCCCCATCTCCGCCACAGGCAGGCGCTGCTTCAGACTGGCTGGAGCAACCCTTGTCTGCCCGTGTCCCCGGGCTTCCTGCAGACAGTCTGCCTACAGGGCACCCAAGCCTACCATGGACAGGTGATGCTCTGGATGACTGGAGCAGCATCTGTCCATCGTGGAGACCTGCTTCAGCCCTGACCAGTTAATAGTTAACCTGAACCGGTAAGCGTCATCCGTTAAGGGTGATGCTTACAGGTTAACCTTTCCCATCCCTAGTGAGGAGTGTAATTTGAACGCTTATCTATGTCCATTCTCTCCCCTCCCCTCCACACACAAGTGTTCTTCTGCTAGTGTTAGAGACAAAGCAAAAAGGGGTCAGGCCTGTGTACCACACAACCTCTTCTGTGGAAAGATAGCACTTAGACCTTAGAATCATGGGGTTGGAAGAGACCTCAGGTGGTCATTGAGTTCAACTCCCTGCCCAAAGCAGGACCAACCCCAACTAAATCATCCCAGCCAGAGCTTTAAGCTGGGACTTGAAAACCTCTAGGGGTGGAGATTTCACCCCATCTGTAGGTAACCCATTCCAGTGCTTCACCACCCTCCTAGTAAAATAGTTTTTCCTAATATCCAGCCTAGACCTCCCTCACTGCAGCTTGAGACCATTGCTCCTCATTCTGTCATCCATCACTACTGAGAACAGCCTCTCTCCACCCTCTTTGGAACCTCCCCCCTTCAGGTAGTTAAAGGCTGCTGTCAAATTCCCCTTCACTCTTCTCTTCTGTAGACTAAATAAGCCCAAATCCCTCAGCCTCTCCTCCTAAGTCATGTGCTCCAGCCCCAATCATTTTTGTTGCCCTCTGCTGAACTTTCTCCAGTGTGTCACATCCTTTCTCTAATGGGGAGAGGGAGGGTGGCAGAATTGGACACAATGCTCCAGATTTCGACCTCACCAGTGCTGAATAAAGGAGAATAATCACTTCTCTAGATCTGCTGGCAATGCTTCTCCTAATGCACCCTAATATGCCATTCGCCTTCTTGGCTACAAGGGTACACTCAGCTTCAGGGGTACTCATATCCAGCTTCTCATCCACTATAATCCCCAAGTTGTTTTCTGCCGAACTGCTGCTTAGCCAGTTGGTCCTCAGCCTGTGATTGTGCTTGGGATTCTTCCATCCTAAGTGCAGGACTCTGCACTTGTCCTTGTTAAACCATATCAGATTTCTTTTGACCCAATCCTCCAATTTGTCTAGGTCACTCAGGACTCTATCCCTACCCTCCAATGTATCTACAGGTTGCACCTCCCTGGTTCGGCACCCTCGGGACCTTACTGATCTTGGATGAAGGATTTTGCCGAACTAGGGGAGGTCATTTCTGCACCCCTGCCTCCAGACTCCATGGCCTGGCTGTTGGACTCCTGGCTGGTTCCCTACCTCCTGCTGGCCTCACTGCTCTGCCGACCCCATGGGCAGCCATCACTGCCATGACTCTGGGGCTCCGGGATCTACCAGGCAGCCATGTGTGCCATGCTGGGGCTTTGGGACCTGCTGGGCAACCACATGCGCGGCTGTGGAGCTTTGGGACCTGCTGGGCAGCTCCGCGCATGGTGCTGGAGCTCTGGGACCTACTGGGCAGCTGCATGCATGGTGCTGGAGTTCCAGGACCTGTTGGGCAGCTATGCGTGTGGTGCTGGGGCTCCAGTACCTGCAGGCCAGTCATGCGTACTATGGCTTCCTGTCCCACTGAGCTACTGGGACCCCCAGCCCAACCAGGCAGCCACATGTGGGGTCTCCCAATTCTACTGGGCAGCCTCACTGCCACGTGCTGGACGGCCCCACCGTCAGCTCACTGCAGGCAGCCTACTGCCCTGCTGGCTTTGCAAGGATCCTTGCTGCTAGCCCACCACCTGCACTCTCTGGTCCTGCAACATCCGTGCTGGACCAGAGAATCCCAGCTGAAGGAATTTCAACCTGTATGTCTCCCCCTATCTTAGTGTAATCTGCGATCTGTCTGAGTGCAGTCCATCCCCTCATCCAGATCATTAATAAAGATGAACAAAATTGGCCCTAGAACAAGACTGACCCTTGGGGCACTCCGCTTGATACCGACCGCCAACCAGACATCGAGCCATTGATCACTTCCTGTTGAAACTGACCATCTAGCCAGCTCTCTGTCCACCTTGCAAGTCTATTTATCTAATCTGTACTTCCTTAACTTGCTGGCAAGAATACTATGGGAGACCGTTTCAAAAGCTTTGCAAAAGTCAAAGTATATTGCATTCACTACCTTCCCCATATCCACAGAGCCACTTACCTCATCCTTGAGTCAAGTTTAAAAGGCAGTACTCCAAATACAAGGAACCCTTTAAAGTGGGTCCTTTTCTGTTTTTCCTTTACCAGACTCCTGTGTGCAGATTCAGTACAGTATCAGCCTGAATAATTGTAATCTGGTTAATCATAGTTGTTTTGTGAATAATATGCAGGGTAAGTTAACCAAGAAGCCTGACCAAGTGTATCTTGTAGTCTCTCATATGCTTGGATAAAGATGGAGATCTGCATAGGAACTGCAGTACCAAAGCAGTGATCCACCTAGTGATTCATCCTGGCTCTGACACTGACAAGTACCACACAGTTCCAAGCAAGGTGCAACAAATCCCATAATACGCAATTATGGAATAAACTATCTTCAGATAAAGTTTCTTTCTAACCTTCTACCAGTTATGATTTATACTCTGAAGCATGAGAGTGTATGGTCCTTATTATTTTTATCTTGTCCAGTGGATCTGGTTGTTCTCATTATAAATATCTGAACCTTTAACACTGCTGCACCCTGAGAAGAGGTTTTAATTAAACTGTGCATAGTTATGGCTCTCCTGAGTGGCTCCTGCTAATGTGCTGTCAATTAATGTAACTTTGTGAGAACTGTCTCTAGATTTGACTAATCGAAATAATTTTTTATGTTAGCGCACATAGCAGTTACTCCTTTTACATACTTAGATTGTCTGATCTGCAGTCCTGCATCTCAACTGTGATGTGAATTGCTACTACCAGAGACATTGACACCCAAACATTGTTCATGTTGGAGCATATTTGCATTTGGCTTTTAATGGCTCACGCCTGCCCCTTCTGCAGTTCTGCAGCTGGAGAGTCAGTCCTGTTTGTCCCTCGTTATCTTTTGCTGTAGGAGCCAGAGAATCTGTGCTTTGGGAATTTACAATTCTAGCATCTAAGGAGAAGCTAAGGAGGCAATGAACAAGGATTCTGAGACTTAGAAAACTTAAATTTGCCTAAGCTTTCGTGGGCAAAGACCCACTTCGTCAGATGCATCTGACGAAGTGGGTCTTTGCCCACGAAAGCTTATGCTCCAACACTTCGGTTAGTCTATAAGGTGCCACAAGACTCCTCGCTGCTTTTGCAGATTCAGACTAACACAGCTACCCCTCTGATACTTAAATTTTGCCTGTGTCCAGGATATTTAATTAAAAACTAGTGAAATCAAATCTTAGATGTTTTCTGCCATCCTGAGGGAGAAGAGGAATTGAAATGGGGCAAATGGAAGCAAAAGGCAGCAAACACTAATAGGGCCTCGGAAGAGTATATTAAGTTTGTCCATGTGTCATTGGGTGACTGTGCTCCTGCCTGCAACCGTCTTGAGCCACTGTTGCTGTCTGTCTCTCCTACAGATAACTGACTCAAGTGGACACATCCTCTACTCCAAGGAGGATGCCACTAAGGGCAAGTTCGCCTTCACCACTGAAGACTATGATATGTTTGAGGCTTGCTTCGAGAGCAAGCTCCCAGTAGGTGAGTGCAGAAAGCTGCTCCCAGCCCTTCCTTTTCCTTGTCTTTGGTGGAGTATGTTGGGTGAGGGGTAGGGGAGAAGCAATTTCAATGTGTAGTTTGCAAAGCACTTTGGATTCTTCATGCTGAGAGGAATGGGGTCCTCTGGGATGAGGAGTTTTGTGTTACTGGAGCAGAATAGCTGCTGCATGCATTGGGGTTGGGGGTGAAACGGTCCTTGCAGCTTCCCTGTGGAGCATACTGGGATCTTTCAGGCCCAAGCACAAAAGCAATGGGGTCACCAACAGGGAATTGTGATGGTGACTGTAGGAGGAGGTGAGCATCCCAGAAGTCTAAAGAGAGGAGACAGCCAGGAGCAGGGCTGACTGTGTTTTCTCTTCCCATGGTGCCTCTGCAGGCTGACACCCGTTTGTCCTCCGCATTTGCCAACTTCTACTCTTTTGTGGTAGAGTGAAATCCCCTTCTTGGGCGCACCCTGTGGCAACAGCCCTATGCTGGGATGCCCCTTCCCAGAGGGGTTACAGCAGCCTGTGATAGTTGCTTCTAGTTGCACAGGGCATCCTTTCCTTTGAGTGATCCTTTGACAGAGGGAAGAGGAAGTGAGCCAGACGTCAGTCCTGTCATTATGCTGCAGGGACAATTGCCTAATGAGCACCAAGCTGCCATTTCCTGTGAGTGTGACGCATTTGCCACTCTCTCTGCTCAGTAGCTAGAATCAAGTTCAGGACAAATGCCCTGAAAACCAGAAGGCATCTGGGTTCCATCCTTGGTCTGGGGAGGGCTGGTCTGTTGCCTGTGGTAGCTTTACTTAGGCTTTGAGTACTCATCTTGCTCACAGTCACTGCAGTGGTTCCCTCTTGTGTGACGCCATTCCTCTCATATCTTACTCTGGAGGATCCCAGAGTGCTTTGCAGACTGACCACAGAGATGGCTTCTCTCCCATCCCTACCTAAATGCACTTTGGTGTAGGATGGAGGAGCAGTTCTGCACCAGGTTTAGGGCTAACTGAAATTAGAGAGAATAACCTGGCTTGGGATTTATGGTCAGGCTGTAGGTTAGTTGTAACATTTGATTCTTTGCAGTGTTGGAGATTCTGTGCCATGGTGCATAAGAATCAGGGAGTTATAACCAACATCCAGACCAAATTAGAATTTGGGTTTTACTCTTCACTCAGATGTCTCCTGCGGGAGCACAATCCCCCATCACACTGCTTGGGGAGTTTGGGGGCAGTATTGACTCATCTGAGATACTGTCCTTAAGAGTCACCCACACTATTGACTTCTCCTGGGAAGCCTCCAAGCAGACCCACCTACCCATTCTTAGCTTCCATAATCACAGGCTGAGTGACATGGCTTCAAGGCTTCTTGCTCATACAGCTGCTAGCAAGAGTTCCCAGCTTGGCCCCAGTCCCTCAGCTCTTCTCTCATGGCTTAAATGCCTGTTTCTGGACTCCTTTATATCATTGTGGGTTTCCATAGTGAGGGGGGCAGAGTATAGCCAGGTGCAGCCTCCATTCAGAAACTTATTAGTGAGTGAGGTGACTCCAGAGTTGGGTGGCCTGGAGCAGCTCAGCTGAGCTTGTTGCCCCTAATGTCCTCTCTGGGGGGCTTGTACTTGAGGGTGCCTGGCTTTGCATGAGAATCGGAAATCCTTATTCCCTGTGCCCCAGAGCTTGATACCTGAGACTTTCCAAAGAGTGCACTTTGCAAGTTGGGCGATTACTTGAATTTTCCCCATGTGTGGTTACAAAGGAGTGTGAAAGCTGGTTGGCTGCACTGTGGTGACTGCTTTGGGGAAGGCAGGGGACTGAACCAGGACTTTGGGGGCTTAAGTTTCTTGGAGAGGAAGATCCTGGCTCCTCTGGAATGTCAGCTCTGGCGGAATTGATTTAATTTTGCTGAGCTAATTCAGCTGGATAATTCTCCCTGCAGTCCTGTTAAGGGGTTTCCTATTGGACCCCTTTCGCATTTGTGAGCCAAACATCCCCAGTTAGGGCTGCACTCAGGGAGGGGCTCATCACTAGCAGAGCTGTGGCTTCCCCTGGGAGGGCAGGCTGGGCAGCAGGAACAGTTGGTGGAAGAAACAGAGCCGTTGAGGCAAGTGGGTTTTGAATAGCTAGGATTTCTCAACCCCCAGCCACAGAATTGGGGAAGAGGAAGTGAGTGGTGGCAGATCAGCTTCTTGTGCAGGGTCCTAGGTTCTGGCACAGGGCAGCTTGCAAGACATGGGGATCTCTCCTAGCAACTCTTCTGAGGGTGAATGGTATACAGCAGGCTCAGGGCTTGGACTCTGGGTTGGGTGCAGAGTCCCAGGGTGCAGAGTCTGGAAGGGAATTAGGGATTTAGGGTGGGGGAAGAGGCTCACAGTTGGGGTGCAGGATCTGGCAGGGAGTTGGGGTGTGAGATGGCTGGGGTAGGAGGTTGGAGTGTGGAGTGCTTACCTGGGGCAGTTCCCATTTGGTGGTGGAGGGGAACAGGCAATTCCATGCAGCCCTACACTCACCTGCAGACACTGCCCCCGCAGCTCCCATTGTCCGTAATTGTTGGCCAGTGGGAGCTATGGGGGGGAGAACCTCCAGGCGAGGACAGCGCAAGGACAGAGCTTCTCAGCACTCACAACAATGCAAGTCTAGCCAGGGGCAGTGGGGAGGAATGGCAGTGCACAGAGCTACTTTTCCCTGCCAGGAAGGGATGCCACAGAACATAGGGGCTTTACGGGCTGTAGTCCCAGGCCCTAAAGCCCCTTTCTTAATCTGTCCCCATTACTGGGATTGGAGGAGTGCACCTCTTTCCCAGTCACAACAGCTCCCTGCTGGCGCTGGAGGAGAGCAACTCTCCTCCAGCCAAGGTAGCTCCCAGCTGGCTCTACTGCTGCCAGAGGAGTGCACCTCTTCTCCAGGCCCAGCAGGAAGCTGCTGTGTCCAAGGGAGAGACACATTTTCCAGTCCCAGCAGGGAGCTGCCACAAATATATCCCACTGAGCTGTGTGGACTAGAGATGTCAACATGTAGTCCACTACACAATTAACTGATAAGATTAGGCTTATTGTTAAATCTTGTAAACTACAGACATTTATTCCACCCCTTGCCTTGCCGCCTCAGCCTCTGGCAGCCTTCCCTATCCCTCCCCCCACATCCTTCACAGCAGCCTCCGTCCATGGGGAGCTCAGACCACACAGATAAGGGCTGCTGCCACCCCGCATTGCTGCCTCTGTATTAAGAGGCAGCAGCACAGGGTGGCAGAAAGCCATTTTGTATGGGGAGTTGGTTTTTAAACTAGCTCCCCACGTGGACTGGCTCCCGCCTGGCAAACTGCGCTGATGCCTCTGATACACCGGCAGCAGAGCAGGGTGGGCATGAGGATCCCTGGGAGTGGGGCCAGAGTGCATTGGCTGCCAGCCCCATCCCTGGGGACTATTGAATAGTCGCATAACCAATAAGAATTCATGTGGTTACACGACTATTCGATTACCCAATGTCTAACATCCCTAGTGTGAACACCAGTGAAGTTGCCCCAGGCCTAGTTACTCCCTTCCCATTTGAAGATAGCTCCAGCAGCTCTTCTAAAGTGGCCTGTGAAAGGCCCCATCTTCACAAAGGGGCTTTGCAGGAGCTGGGCAGAGTGAATCAGGACTCCCCATCTCTAGAAGCTCTGGATCACTAATTTTGCTTCACCTCTTGACTACACCAATTCCTCAGCGACAAGAGGGAGCAGGGAATTTATTGAAGGTCCTTGGGACCCTTAAAAAGACATCCTGGGCTCCAAACCTAGCAGCCTTTCAGAGAATCACCACCTGAAAGCCCCTAAATTTGTTAACCCCTCATAAAGTTCCTGTTCCTCTCCCCTATTGCACTCACCACTCTCACACTCTTCCTGCTGCTTGGTGCCTCTCCCCTTATCTCACCCTTCAAGGTTTGTTGTCCTGTTCACCAGGCTTCTCACTCTCCTCACCTCAGCCTGAAGGTCCCAAAAATCTCACCCAAACTTCTGTAATTTACATAATGTGCAAAAAATATATTCCATTGATTTGTGTGCTTTGAAGGATCTTGCATGGTTGTTGGTTGTAGCTCCCCATCTTCCATCTCAGCCTCCAAATCTGTCTGCGTGACATACACAAAATGTGTGGCAAAATGCTGAAATGTGAAACCCCCAAGGTTTGCTTCATATCGTGGTGTTGCTGGCAGATATAATGTTTTTTAGTTCTGTTTTAAGGATTTTTCTTCTCTGTGGGTATGTCTACACTGTAGCATTATTTCGAAATATCTTATTTCAAAATAATTAATTCGAAATAAGTTATTTTGAAATAACGCGTCTGCACACAAAATGCATTTCGAAATAGCGTTTTGCTATTTTGAAATAGCGCGTCTACACTGATTGGATGGTTCCAGCAGGGCATCAGGTCAGTAGTTGCTTTGTGTGGCGGCTGTCTGAGGCCTGTGCTTAAAGGGACCCCCCCAGGTTTTCCTGCTAATTGCCTGTATTGCTGAGGGACAGCAAAGCATTTTTCTCTCTGATTGCTTTGGTTGCCCTGACTTGGGACACCACAGCACTCGGCACCAAGGAGCCAGAGCTGCCTCTGGGCACTCTGGTGCTCATTTTGGATGTCTTGCTGCAAGCCTGGCAGCAAGTGCTGAAGACTGCCTGGCAGCTTCTGCAGCAGCCCAACCCCCAGGCCCTCTTCTGGACCCCTCTGGGGGCCGTGCAGGAGCAGCGGCTGGATGCCAGTGTGCCCCACCACATGCCCCGGCTGGCATGGCACGGAACAGCACGGCACATGCACAGGTTGCTGCGTTATCTGTGCTCAGCAAGGCCCACACACGTGGTCCCTGGGCTCCTTGCCCTCTCCTCCTCCCCGCATAAGGGAACAGTGATGGCACTCACATGTTGAGGCCTCCCTGGCTTCGGAAGATAGCGGTGATAGTGCTGGAATGCCTCGGGGGTCCAGCATGAGTGCCACGCTCCCTCCAGGCTCCTGCGACTCCCGGCCGTCATCGTCCTCCTCCTCCTCCTGCTCCGTGCCCTAGCCAGGACCCTCTGCCCCAGGGTTGATGTCCACCTGGGGGGCATGGACCCTCCGGCCCCCCCAGGATGCAGTCCAGGGCTTCAAAGTAGGGCAAGGGTCTGGGTCTGCCCCAGGTTGGGAGCTGTCCCCTGTGCCCCTTGCATAGGCCTGCCTCAGCTCTTTTATCTTCATGTGCACCTGCGGCCTTTGGTGGCCAGGCTGTTGGCCATCCATCTGTGGACGGCTGTGTTCCTGCGTCTAGTCCTGAGATCATGGACATTGGAGGATTCCCCCCAAACCTCAATGAGGTCCATGATCTCCGCACTGGAACAGGAAGGCACCCACCTTTTCTGGCCCCTGGCAGGCTCCTAGGAGCTGCCAGCCTGCTCCTGGGGAGCGGAGGAGGGCTGGCTGGCACTGGCTGGCTTGCTCATGCTGGCAACTGGGTCACGGGCAGCGCCTGCGGGCCCTGGGCTGGCAGACCTGGAGCTGGCACAGGCCCTGTGGCCAAAGAAACTACCCCTTTAAGGGCTCTGGGGCTGGCACGGAGAGCAGAAGAGTTCTTCTGGTTTGGCCCAGAGTGGCCACCAGGGCACCCTGGGAAGGGCTAGAGGCCCCCTATTTCGAAATAAGCGTCTACACAGCACTTATTTCAATTTAGCTATTTCGAATTTGGCGTTATTCCTCGTAGAATGAGGTTTACCAAATTCGAAATAAGCGCTCCGCTATTTCAATTTTATTTTGAAATAGCGGTTTGCCTGTGTAGACACTATTAAAGTTAATTCGAAATAATGGCCGTTATTTCAAATTAACTTTGATGTGTAGACATACCCTGAGTGAATTACATTGAGCAGTTTTTTAAACAAACACTAGAAAAGAAATTACATCCTCTGTAACTAGAAGAGCCTTTTGCCCTTGAAGCCTGTACTTTCAGATCCACAGAGACATTGCTTGCTTGAGCTAAGAGATTAGTATCTGATACTCAGTGTAGAACAGGCACTAGAAGAGAGTGCAAACACGTAAGTTGCCAGTGGTTTATACAATTTTTGATGGACAGCTGTAGAATGTTGGAGAGCAGGACTCATAGATTTTGTTCTCTGCTCTCGGAGGGAAGTGTTAGCTAATGGTTAGAGACACAATAGCTGAACACATGGTTTTGACACAATGTAGCTGATGGGGATAAAGAGATCTGCGATATTTTCCCATCTCAGCTTGAAGTGACTTGATGTAACACTGGATTTAACTTATTTGTAAATAGGAGGAATGACACTTGAGTATTTCCTAAGGAAGCCTTGACTGTGCTCCATGACAAGGACTCTGAAGTACACAGTCTGGAGAGATGAGATCAGAACTTGTGCTGTCCAGGCACCTTTTTTAGGCTGCAGAGTACTCAGGGCCATCTCTATGGGGGTTTGGGACCTGGGGAAAGCTCCTGTCTCAGGCCTGAGGCAACCCCACTTGTGCCCCAGGCCCCACCCGTCCTCCTTCTGCCCCTGCTCTACCACCACACCTCTTCTTGCCCCTACTCCTCCCTCTCTCATCCTGCTTGCACCCTTTGCTTGAATCCCCCTTCCCTGACAGACCCAGGGGATTACTGGTGTGCCTGGGATGGGACAACAGCAAGGTTGTCTGTCCTCTTCCCCTCACTGCAGCAGCGGAAGCCACAGAAGAGGAGCAACCCAGTAGCCTGTTGTGTTCCACTGGCCATCTCCCAGCCAGGTTGCTCCACTTAATCATGGGAGCAGGAAGCAGAATGACCCAGCCCGAACCAGTAGCACTCCCCCATACTCATACCACTCCACTTCCCACCACCAGTGGCTGGGAGACGGCAGAGTGTGGAGCAGGCTGCTGCATTGCTCTGCTTCCAGCAGCTCCCACTTCCATGGTAAGTGCAGGGGGTCCTGATCCTCGCTGTCACCTCACACCAGGACCCCCAATAATTTCCCAGGCCAGTTCCCATCACTGTGGACGACCATCCCGTCCATAGAAGGTTGGGGCAGCCGCTGTGAGGGCCCCCCAAAACATGGGATCTGGAGTGGTTGCCCCAAATTATCCTATGGATTGGATGGCTCTGAGGGTTTTGGATGGGGAGGGTGTCTCATCTAAAAACACTTCCCAGGTGGGATATGTGGTGGAACAGGCAGCTTGATGTGGCTGAAATGCATGGTTCTTTGGAAAATTCTGTATATTTGTGTTCTTTTTCCCCTACCCTCTCCCAGAGGTGATAGTTGGCTGTAGTCCTGCATGCCTGTTGGCTCCTCTGTTCTCTCCTGGCTTGTTTTTTGGCTGTTACCCTTTATATTTGCATTGCACTGGGGTGGCTGTTGGCTTTAGCCCTTGCTCTACTTGTGTATGTCTCTAGCCTGCCTGCTGAATGAAGCTGGCTGTGTCTCCTCTGCCTTGGGAAACCCTATTCAAAGTTTGGGCACACTTCGGCTGTCGCAGTGCCAGGCAGCTGTTTGTGTCCTGTGTGCTTAGTGCTCTTAGCTACAGCTTGTTCTTATTATCTGTGGGAGCCCATCCCTCAGCCAGGGCTCGTTCAGAAGGTCCTGTGATTTTAAGCAGGACTGTGCTGCCTCTCCAGCTGGTTGGAGACTCGCCAAGGGAGGAGGAGTGGTGTGAGTCTCTCGCCAATGGGGGGCATAGTGAGTTCCTGGCAGCCTGAAAACTGCACACAATGAATCCTTTCATTGCACTTCCAGGAACGGGGCGGATGCCGGACCAGCTCGTGATCCTGGACATGAAGCATGGAGTGGAAGCAAAGAACTATGAGGAGGTATGTCCCTTTTCTGGTGCCAGTACCCCAGAGCTCTTTCCTATCACTCACGTGATGCTGTGTTTGGATCAGGGACTTGTGATGGGAAACTGCTTTCCCAGCCACGATGACAGCCTGATTGCAGCTGGGAGCGTCTGTTAGCACCTCCTGTGGTAGAGATCTAAAAAAACCTGCTGCTCTAATTCTGGGAGGGCTGAGGTCCAAGTTATAAGTTTCTTAGCCAGCCAGCATGGGTTTAGGTATTAGAGTCAATAGTTTCCAATGCCCCAACAGCAGAGGGCAATGCAGGGAAAAGGCAAATCGACCTAAATGTGAAGCTTTATACTTTCTATTCACAATCATGAGAGGTGCTTATCCACAGTCTCCCAGGTGACTCAGTAGGGTTGTTAAAATGCATTTATTTTTGTAAACATGTAATTGCTGAAATTTCCAGCTGTTACACTTTTACATGCAGAAGAGCAGGCAGGAGCTGGTGCTGGTGGGTAGCTGGCTTGTAGGCTGGCTTTCTGTGAGCACTGGCTTCCTCATGGCTCTCCCTCCCAGAGCTGCTGCCTCTGTGAGAGGCAGCAGCTTTGCGGGGAGAGCTCTGTGGGAGTTGGCACCTTGTGCCTTTGTATCAGAGGCAGAAGGGTGGGGGGCAGGCAGCTCTGTGGGAGCTGGTACACATGCACTGGCTCCTGCCTCCTCCCTCCCCCACCTCTGACACAGAGGCAGCGGGGCAAGGATTGCTGCATGTAATTGTTAGGATTAACTGATGAGTCCAGGCTCATCCGTTAATCATGTACACGCATTAACGTTCACATCCATGGGACTCAGCTGCCTTTCCAGGGACAATTGCAGCATTTCTCACAGTCATGAGTAGGGATGCTAATAGGTAATCGGTTACCTAGTGTCAGGGCTGTTCTCCCACTCTGGCACTCTGAGTGTAGAAGGTGGGGGCGCCTGCAGAAGACCTTAAATACCTTGCCACTATAGACTCTACTTACAAAAAAAAACCTCCCCAGAATCACAGATGCACTGACTCTGCAAGATAGGCTACCACCACCAAGTGATTTTTTTAAAGAACCCTGAAATAAACAGGAAGGGACACTTAAATTCCTTCCTCAGGTGTACCCTAAGCTCTTCTGCCACAAGAGAGCTTGAAAAAAGAAACAAAAGAAAACACAGAAAAAAATCTGTCTCTTTGAGAGTTGACCTTCCAGGCTAGGCAGACACACACACAGACCTCTTGTTACCTTCCAGGACACAAGAATTAAAAAAAAAAGGTGATTTTATTAACAAAACAAAAAGATATACTTAATCAAGGGTACTTGGTTGCCAGGTGTTACAGATCAACTAAGAAAAGAACAGATCAAAACACAAAGAAACATCTCATTGGGCTGTAGCTAAATATGGTTAGGAAGGGAGGGAAGGCACATGGAATTCACACACAGAAGTTTAACCAAACAATCAGCCTCTCTTCCCCACCCCCCCCAGCCCACAACCCTGATCATGACTAAATGTACATTTCCCCCCTTATTTACTCACAATCCATTCATGGTCCAGTCCACTTCCATGCCCCAAATTCCTCCGTCTAGCCCTTAACTTAGTACTCACGAAAAAGGAAGAGCAGCTAGGTATCTATATACAATTCAGATTTCAACAGTCCTTCCCATTGGCTTCCCTGGCTTTCTGCCAACACCCCTGCTGGCTACTTGAGTTTAATCCTTTAGTCGCTGGGTTTTGACAATCACTTCTCCTATCCATCACCCTTAACAGATGATGCTAACTGTGTAATGGTTAATCAGTACCTGGGGAACAGCCCCCACCCACGGCCTACTCTGGGCAAAGGGCTGCTTCAGCTCTGCTGGGCCCCCATGCAGGGCTGCCGGCTGCCAAACCAGGTGGGCTGGGAACCAGCAGCCCTCCAAAGGGCTGGAAGTAGCCAGGCTGGAGCAGCACTTATGCATAGTGTATGTGGGGGGGAGCGCTCCAGCCTGCCCTCTCCCATTTAATCAGTTAACTAATTAAACTTACCGTTAACCGGTTAATGAATTAAATAGGATTTTATATCCCATGTCATACGAGCTGCCAGTATAAGTCTGCAAGTTGACTTGAAGTGCTGAGGCAGGCTGACAGTATGCAGGGAGGATTGAATCTCACTGTCTGTGCCGTAGGTTGGGTCCAATTGTAGGGCTTGGACATGAAGTATCAGTTACCTAGTGGTTGGGACAGTCACTAGTTGGTTTTGGGGAGGAGGGGGAAGTGAAAATGGGTGGCTCTTGAAAATTGTTAACCGGTTTTTTCTAAGCTTGTGTTCTGTGACTTTTGACCCCTGCAGGGCTGGTGTCTAGGAAGGTCAGTTGTAAACTGGGGAAGGAGCTTGTATATGTTCAGTGGGGAGAATAACTGAAAGCCACCTGAAAATATGTGCCTGGGAGCAGGAATGGTTCAGGGAGCAGAATGGGCAGCAGTTTGCAGTGTTAGATGGCAACAAGAAGAGTTAGAGTAGTTCTTAGGGAGGGCGGCTGGTAAAGACTTCACATCCTGGAGTAGGGAGGGGCAGGTCCTCTCTGTGCTCTGGGCTGACTGCAGTGCAGTCAGTTCTGGGCAGCTACCATCTGGATATTAACGACTTATACTGAGCTCAGAGAAAGCAAAACAGGGATTGATGGTAAATATGTCTAGGTGGGAATATAACAGGACTATAATTGTGTGCATGTATTTGAAAGATGCAGTGTTACGAATTATTTAAGATGGTTCATGGCGCTAAGTTCCCTGTAAGCCACGATACTGTGCAGCAGCCTGTTTAGCACCACGCAGGCGCTCAGGAAATCTGTCCAGGGAGGGACCTTCTATGACCAAAGGAGGGATGCGCTTCCACTAGCCCTAAACCTAACTCTGCCCCCAACCTGCCAGAGCTGGGATGTGGGTGGCCTGAATCTTGCTCCGGCCCAGATTTGTCACAGCCAGAGTGCCCCTACTCCTGCCCTAACTCTGCCGTAGCCTGGACCGCAGCCAAGCCAAGCCTGGACTTGCCAACCCCAACTTTGCCATAGCCTGAACCTGTTGCGCCCAGGTTTTTCTTCTAGCTCCAACACTGCCACAACTTGGACCTGCAGTAGTTGGGGTGCCCTTCCCCTGGCCTGAACCCAGCTGTGGACCAGACATGTCAGGGCTCAGCAAGGGGCACATATCCCTTCAACTTCAACCTTCCCCAGAGAGCTGCAGGGAGACTTCTCTCCCTCTCATGTCCCTGAAGCACCATCCTGCACCCCAAATCCCTTGTTCCCAGCCCCACGCTGGAGTCTGCACCTCTAGCTGGTGCCCTCACACCTCTACACACCAATCCTCTGCCCCAGCTCTGAGACCCCCACCTCCCACAGTCCAAATCCATCAGCCCCACCCCCACCACATGAATGTTGTTATTTGCATCAATATGAAGGGGATGTATCCTGCATTATCTCCACATTGGTGCACATAACAAAATACATTCTGCACATGGGTGGGAAAAATTAGAGGGAGCACTGCATGGGGGTATAACTAGGAGACTTGGGATGAAATTTAGGAATTTGTGTATGCACGTAACTTGTACCGCTTTCAATGTACTGGTGTCATTAAAGCAATACAACATGGACACAGTTCTAGAATACAAAAGTGCTTACATTGGTATAGCTGATTTCTTTTTGGGAAGAGGAATAATCTATACCAGCATGGGGCACCTTCACAGCAGAGCTTTATTGGTATGACTATTTTGGTCCAAAAACCCTAAACCCCTAACTGGCATCATTATGCAGGTAGAAAAATTGTATGCAAATTATATGTGGACAAGGCCCAAGAGAGGGAGAAGCTTAGGCTGAGCATCAGGAAACGAGCCCTGACAGCAAGAGCCTGAAACTGGAGTGAGTTGGAATCCTCATCATCTGTTAAATGAGACTGAACACATCCAACACATATCAGCTGCTGAGGTTGATCTTTCCTTGGTCCTGGAATGCAGCAATGGTATCTAGTGGATTTCCTGCACAATCTCTAATTTTTGGCTCTTTGAAGGCTGGTCTCCACACACAGAGAATTAACTGATTGAATTATAGTCATGCTGTTTTACAGGATTTAGTTAACACAGTGCAAACCCTGTGTGGACCTTCTCCAATAACTTCACAGGCATTTAGCTTAATTCAGTGCCTTAGCTGAGGTTTAGCAAGATTCACCCATTGTCTGCAGTAATGATAGTGGGGTGCGGATAGGGATGTAAGCGACTGCTCATTTCCCCCCTCCCCCCACTTGCTGCCTCTGATACAGAGGCAGCAAGAGGGAGAAATAGGAATCAGTGCTGGGGGGAGCTGGCTTAAAATCCCGTTCTCCCAGCACTGACTCTGCAGTACGGGGAGGTGGAGGCGCAGTGGTCCATGAGCCGGGACTGCTTCAATCTTGGCTTGTGCCAGGTCCCAGACCTATCCGTACTGCGGCTCTGCAGTTTAAATGTAGTAGGAGCTGGGTTGTCTGTGCACCTGACTCCTACTGCATTTAAACTGCAGAGCCTCAGCGGGACCCCTTTTCGACTAATCCTGTAGTCGATACAAATTCTATCGACTACACATAAGAACATAAGAATGGCCATACTGGGTCAGACCAAAGGTCCATCTAGCCCAGTATCCTGTCTGCCGACAGTGACCAGTGCCAGGTGCCTCAGAGGAGGTGGACTAAAGACAATGATCATGTAATTTGTCTCCTGCCATCCATCTCCAGCCTTTGACAAACAGAGGCCAGAGACACCATTCCTTACCCCTGGCTAATAGCCTTTTATTGACCTAACCTCCATGAATTTATCTAGCTCTTTTTTAAACTCTGTTATAGTCCTAGCCTTCACAGCCTCCTCTGGCAAGGAGTTCCACAGGTTGACTGGGCGCTGTGTGAAGAAGAACTTTCTTTTATTAGTTTTAAACCTGCTACCCATTAATTTCATTTGGTGTCCTCTAGTTCTTATATTATAAGAACAACTAAATAACTTTTCTTTATTCACCCTCTCCACACCACTCATGGTGTGGACCCGTTCCAAACCCCTAATAATTTTAGTTGCCCTTTTCTGAACCTTTTCTAATGCCAAAATATCTTTTTTGTGGTGAGGAGACTCACCTTTTTTGAGGTGAGTATTCAAGATGTGGACGTACCATAGTTTTATATAGGGGTAGTAAGATATTCTTCGTCTTATTTTCTATCCCTTTTTTAATAAATCCTATTTGCTTTTTTGACTGCCACTGCACACTGCTTGAATGTTTTCAGAGAATTATCCACAATAACTCCAAGATCTCTTTCCTGATCAGTTGTAGCTAAATTAGCCCCCATCATATTGTATGGGTAGTTGGAGTTATTTTCTCCAATGTGCATTACTTTACACTTATCCACATTAAATTTCATTTGCCATTTTGTTGCCCAGTCGCTCAGTTTGGTGAGATCTTTTTGAAGTTCTTCACAGTCTGCTTTGATCTTGACTATCTTGAACAGTTTAGTATCGTCCGCAAACTTTGCCACCTCACTACTTACTCTTTTCTCTAGCTCATTTATGAATAAATTGAATAGGATTGGTCCTAGGACTGACCCTTGGAGAACACCACTAGTTACCCCTCTCCATTCTGAAAATTTACCATTTATTCCTACCCTCTGTTTCTTGTCTTTTAACCATTTCTCAATCCATGAAAGGATCTTCCCTTTTATCCCATGACAACCTGCTTTACACAAGAGCCTTTGGTGAGGGACCTTGTCAAAGGCTTTCTGGAAATCAAAGTACACTATATCTACTGGATCCCCCTTGTTTACATGTTTGTTAACCCCTTCAAAGAACTCTAAGGGTACGTCTACACTTGCTCCCTATCTCGCGATAGGGATGCAAATGTAGTGTACTGAAATTGCTAATGAAGCGTGGGATTTAAATATCCCGCGCTTAATTAGCATAATCGCATCTGGCCGCCATTTTGAAATTGCATTATTGCGAAATAAAATGCCCCGTGTAGCGGCGTTGTTTTGAGAGAAAACCCTTCTCTCCAAATAACTGTTAAACCTCATTGTATGAGGAGTAACAGTTATTTTGAGAGAAGGGTTTTCTCTCGAAATAACGCTGCTACACGGGGCATTTTATTTCACAATAATGCAATTTCAAAATGGTGGCCGGATACAGTTATGCTAATTAAACACTTCATTAGCAATTTCGGTACACTACATTTGCATCCCTATCTCGAGATAGGGAGCAAGTGTAGACGTACCCTAATAGATTAGTAAGACGTGATTTCCCTTTACAGAAACCATGCTGACTTTTGCCCAACAAATTATGTTCTTCTACGTGTCTGACAATTTTATTCTTTACTATTGTTTCAACTAATTGGCCTGGTACTGACGTTAGACTTGCTGGTCTGTAATTGCCAGGGGCGCTTCTAGAGCCCTTTTAAATATTGGCATTATGTTAGTTGTCTTTGACTACACGATTAGTCAGTTACCCACTTCTTAACATCCTTAGGTGGGGAAGGGCTGCTGTCCTGGCCTCCCTCCCAGAGCTGTCCTCTTCTCAGATTTGAGCTCCACTTCCTTTTTAACACTTTCCTATAGCTTCTGCATGCCTGGCAGGGGAGAGCTGTCTGAGCCCCTTTGTTGTTCAGCATTGTATTTTGCTATTCCTTCATAGATACCTGTCTCTTGTCCTCTTCAGTCAATGCTGCTGGACTACTTTGGGGAAAGGCATTGTGCTGGGAGTAGAGCTGAAAGCTGACTTCACCCCCCTGCTGCCCTGATCACACATGGACACATGCAGCTAGATTTGGGGGAGGGAGGAGTATTCAGAGATTGACTTGGCTCCAACTGTGCTTTGTCCATTGTGACTGAGAAGGGAGTTCAGTTTGGGTAGTTCCATGGTCTGTGGACCTGCAGTCTGCCCATTAGTTCCAGAAATAAGGGAAATATTCTCCCCATTTTACAGATAAAGAGTGGAAGCATGGAGAGGGGAAGGGACTTTCCAGAAGTCACATAGGAAGCCTGTAGCTGAGCCAGGAAAGGAATCTTGGAATCCCCTAAGTCCAAGGATGAAAGTAACTTACATTTCTTACCAGTACCGTCATATTGTGGGGCTTGGAGGGGTTGTGATATCACAGTACCTGTAAGAAATGTAAGTGTGGGATGGAGTGCAGGGAGCTCAGGGCACGGGGTTTGGGTCGTGTGTGTGTGTGTGTGTGTGTGTGTGTGTGTGTGTATGTATGTAGTGGAGCTCAGGGCTGGGTGTTTGGAGGTGAGGGGAATTCAGGGCAGGCGGTAGAAATGTGGGGGAGTACAGGAATTGGCAGAGGTGGGGGGGGTGAAAGAGTCAGGCCACAGTGTGGAGGGGTGCAGCAATCATAACGGTGGTGAGAAGTGCAGGAATCAGGGCACTGGAGTGGAGAAAGCTTGGGGCGGCGGGGACTGCACTGCTTGACCGCTGTATCCCTTGGGGCTGGCCAGGGTGATGCGGGACCACACTGCCATTCTGCTGGATCCTCTGGGATTGGGTAGGGTGCTGGGGGTCCATGTTGCCGGTCTGTTGGATCCCCTGGGGCGGTGCTGCTTGGCTGCCGCATCCCCTGAGGGTACTGGGGACCACACAGTTGGACACTGGATCCCCTGGAGCTGGATTGTGGATACTCTGTGAATGTGCTGCCCAGGGGCTTTAGGTGCTGGCGTAGGCCCACAAGTGCATGGTGGCTGACAGCATCCAGAGCCCTGCGCCCAGTTGGGCACTCTCTTGCTGCTACACCAGGGCACACTGTCTGTCTTACACCTTTGCCCCAGTCTCAGTCCTGTTTCTCAAGCACAAGACTATTCTTTTCCCTCCTGGGAACCTGAAGTACACAGCTGGGCTGAGGCAGCCCCCACAGAGAAAGCAGAGGAATTACTCTTCAATAATTTTTTTGTAAAATTGCCCTGTAAATTCCCCTTTTCCCACAAGCAGAAGTCACTGGCCCTCCTTTATATCCACGCTGACATGCACAGTGCTGGCTCACTTTATATACAGATAGGTAAGATTAGAATCATAAAGCTGGAAGAGACCTCAGAAGATCATCAAGTCCAGCCCCCTGCCCAAGGCAGGACCAATCCCAACTAAATCAACCCAGCAGGGCTTTGTCAAGCCTAGACTTAAAAACCTCTAGGGATGGAGATTCCACCACCTCCCTGGGTAACGCATTGCAGTGCTTCATCACCCTCCTAGTGAAATAGTTTTTCCTAATATCCAACCTAGACCTCTCCCACTGTAATTTCTCTCCCACTGTAACCTCCTCTCCTACACTTACATCCAACGTAGACCTCTCCGCACTGTTCACAGTAGTGACGGATAGCAGAACAAGGAGCAATGGTCTCAAGTTACAACCCTGGCTGGGTTGATTTAGGTGGGATTGGTCCTGCCTTGGGCAGGGGACTGGGCTTAATGACCTCCTGAGGTCTCTTCCAGCTCTATGATTCTATGATTCTAACTTGAGACCATTGCTCCTTGTTCTGCCATCTATCACTACTGAGAACAGCCTTTCTCCATCCTCTTTGGAACCTCCCTTCAGGAAGTTGAAGGCTGCTATCAAATCCCCCCTCACTCTTTGCTTCTGTAGGCTAAACAAACTCAAATCCCTCAGTCTCTCCTCATAGGTCATGCACTCCAGTCCCCTAATCATTTTGGTTGCCCTCCACTGGACCCTCTCCATTGCGTCCACATTCTTTCTATAGTGGGGGGACCCCAGAAGTAGACACAATACTCCAGATGTGGCCTCACCAGAGCCGAATAAAGGGGAATACTCACTTCTCTGGATCTACTGGCAATGCTCCTCCTAATGCACTCTAATATGCCATTCGTCTTGGCTACAAGGGCACACTGTTGACTCATATCCAGCTTCTCATCCACTGT
>CM057848.1:39919358-39950885 GCA_030068395.1 Apalone spinifera
ATACTGGGCTAGATGGACCTTTGCTCTGACCCGGTACGGCCGTTCTTATGTTCTAATACTCTTTGCTGTCTATTTGACTCCTGGGGGAATTCTGCATCTCTACACAAGCACAGAATTATTGTTCCCTACAGGACAACAAGATCCAGGTCCAATAAGGCGATTGTTCCTACCTTATTTATGGAGCCTGGGTGACTTATGTAACAATGCAGACAACAAAAATGATCCAGGGAAAGATTTTTGATTAATAGATTCTTTACTAGGCATATTAGCACATCAATATGGTTTCAGAGAGCAGATGACAATACTAATGATGGTGAATAAATGGCAGGAATCTGTGTTACTACGGCACTAGGGAGGAGAATATAAATGTAGCAATGGCAAGAAATGTAATCTGCTTTCCAGCGAGGGCTGATTGATTTAAATAATTGATTTTATTCATTAACATATTTAAACAATTATTATATTGCTTAACTTGCATTTATTTAGATTTTTTATAGTTACATTTTTAATACATTAAAATGATGATGCATTTCTTATTTCCTAGTTTGATTAATTTTTTATTTCTAATTTCTGCCCAGCTTTATTTGTATAAAAATTCAAATTCAGTTAAAATACACAAACAACTAAAATTATATTAAATGTGCTGAATACATAAGAAAAAAAATTTATCAAACCATGTTTTGCATTAAAATTAACTAATTTGTTAAATAAAGGTAATATTTGTAGTTAATGAATTGACGTGATTTTTGTGGTCACCACGTCTAGGATTTTAGAACAAATAGATCTTGTCCTATTATATTATCCTAGTCTCTATTCATACTAAGGATGTTAAATTGCAGATAAATGACTAATCGAATAGTTGATGCAGTTTGCAACGCCTATTTGTCTAGTTGATAGGGTGTCTCCGCCTTTGAAGTGTAGAAACAGCTCTAGGTGTTGGAGCCAGATGGAGCACAGGGTCAGCTGGGGACTCCCTACTGACCCCGGGCTCTATGTGGCGCTGCCACTTTGAAACGCTGCAGGAGCATGGAGTCAGGCTCCCCACAATGTTTCAAAGCAGCAGTGCTGTGTGGAGCCTGGGATCAGCTGGGGACTCCCTGCAAACCCTGGGCTCTGTGTGGCGCTGCTGCTTTGAAATGCCATGAGCAGCCTGACTCCGGGCTCCCATTGAGCCTGGGCTCCATATGGCCAGGCTGGCTCCCCACTGATGCCAGGCTCCTGCAGCGGCGTTTCAAAGTGGCAGCGCTGTGTGGAGCCCAGGTCTGGCCCAGACTCTGTGTGGCGTTGCTGCTTTGAAGTACTCCCTTCTTCTCCCTCCTTCCCCTTGCTGCCTCTTTCTGATAAAGGCAGCAAAGGGGTGGGGGAAGCGACTAGTTGACAAGCTTGTTGACTATCCGATAAGCAGGGCTCTACAAACAATGTAATCTACTCGCCCATGGCGAGTAGATTACACTCTGGAAGAGCCGGTACAGAGCAGTCTGCGCATGCGCAGAACTGCGCGGCTGGCGAGTGGGGTTTGCCGCCGCTCGGCGAGCCTTGCCGATAAGCATTTGCTTATTGAATAGTCGACTAGTCCTTCACATCCCTAATTTATACACTGGAAGAGGGGAAACTAGTTTTCTGGCTTTTGACTCCTATTGGTTTCTTAACTTTGAGTTAGTCATTAAACTGAACTGAATGAATAAACTAAAGTGAAGAAAATATTCTCTCTGCACTCGAAGAAGAGGCCACTGTGGTCAAAAGCTGATTCTAAATGCTGAGACAGTGACTTCAGTAAGTTCAGTGGTTTGATTTCCTTAACAATTGCACCAAACATATTGCTTAATATTAGTTAATTAATTTGAATATAGTAACTTTAGACCTTAATATAGCTTGTCATAATTTAAAAAATAAGTGTATTTAAAAAATCCTGTATTTACATTAAAAAAAAAATCAGATTTAAATTTTAAAAATAAACAATTTGTATTCATCCTATTCCCAGCAGCCCCTGTATACGTAATATTCACATATTGTGTGCAGGGATGTGAAAGTGCAACAGCATTTACACGCAGGATCCCAGTACGCATGGGAAGCTGGCTTAAAAGCTGGCACCTCGCATGCACCAGCTCCCTTGGAGCTGCCTCCCTCCCTTTGTATCAGACAAAAGCATGGGGGGGGGGGGCAGTGAGAGCCAACTGCAACATGCCACCAGACATGTGACCGTGTAACCCAGTGATTCCCAACCTTTTTCTCATGGAGGAACCCCTAAAATAATTTTTCATATCCTGAGGAACCCATACCTATGAAAACGTTTGCTTGGCCAGAAAAAGTTGACAGCAGGGAGTGCAATTCAGTTACTGCTAAATTATTGTCAAGAAAATTTATTTGTAAAGATCTGTTATATGTCAGCTTACATTGTAAGAAAAAAAAATTATTTATTTATTCCACGATTTCTTGCGGAACCCCTGACGATGGTCTGCGGAACCCCAGGGTTCTGTGGAACCCTGGCTGGAAAACACTGGTGTAACCACTGAAATTTTCAGTGGTTACATGTTTACATAAACACATTTTAACATCCCTAATTGTGTGTGCTCACATTTATGCCTTAGATTTAAGTGCAGTGTAATCAAGATACATTCTTTCTGGAAAGGGGAACTTAGAACTTTCTGATTTGGTATGTTTAAATTTTCAACCCTGAAATTGTTGCAGTACTGGTGTGGGCTTTGTAACTGAATTTCCTGTGCCTTTTTTCTCTATCCTCCTTGCAGCATGTGGGGAGGGCCTGAGTGCAGGTCTTTGGCATGGAGTTATCATACCAACCACAAAAGAACCTGTAATTTTTCTTGTAACTTTCAGCCACATGGCAGACTCCATCAGCCCAAGCCCCAGAAACCAATTCTGAAGGAACAAGAGCTAGGCAGAAGCAGAAGGGAATGTGTTTAATATGTGGATGCATGCTATGTTCCTGCTGTGAGCAGGAGCAGCTATAGATATCTTGCTAGAAGTGGATGGGGTAATGGAGTAATACTGTAGAGACCCTCACTGTTTTGAAGATGCCTGTGGTTTTCTGGTCTGCAGAGGGCACCATCCTAAGGGAGAAATGGCCCAGGCCCAGACCATGTGAGGTTGAAAAATGTCAGGCTGGTTGCTTAGACCCATGTAAGGATTGCTGTTTCTAGCTCAGTGAATCACCGATTCTCCCTTACCAGATTGCTAAGGTGGAGAAGTTAAAGCCCCTGGAAGTGGAACTACGGCGCCTGGAGGACCTCTCTGAGTCCATTGTCAATGACTTTGCTTATATGAAGAAGCGAGAGGAGGAGATGCGGGACACCAATGGTAAGAGTACATATACCCCCAAGGAAGACTGAAGCTGTAAGAGCTATATTCTCACTACATCTGGTTAATAGGACAGAATTTGAAGATTAGGCCAGGGGTTCTCAAACTTTGTGATACCGCAATCTCCCTCTAAGTTGCTCGCGACCCCCCGGGGGGTCAGGACCCACAGTTTGAGAAATGTGGGATTAGGCAATTACAGTTGTTGCTATCTGTTCTGAACTCTGTTGAGAGACCTTTAAGCTTCTGGGATGAGTACACTCAAAAAGTCCTCTCTAGAAGTCATTTCCTTCCCTCCCACACAATGCTCATGATTCTGCCATGAGAATAACCTCATTTTGGTGCTGCATCTGCTCAGTACCCAGTACTCCCTCTGGCCCCCAGATCTCCTGAAATGCCACCATTGACATTCTGCAGGGTTGAGGGAAGAGGAATTCTCAGAGACCTTCCTCTCCTGAGGAGGATCTTTTATCCTGACTCTGGGCATCTGAGCTTTGGTTTGGTTTGTCTGTTTCAGAGTCGACCAACACTCGGGTCCTGTACTTCAGCATCTTCTCCATGTTCTGTCTCATCGGATTGGCTACCTGGCAGGTCTTCTATCTGCGTCGCTTCTTCAAGGCCAAGAAGCTGATTGAGTAAAGGGGCAGTTCCCCTTCCCCTCCTCTCAAACCTAGCTGGACACCATTGGGACCCAGCCATGGCCTTTCAGAGCCATCTTTCAGATGATTCATGCTGACTAGAGGTTTTCTGCAGGAACTGTCCCCTAAGAGGGGAGGGGAGTATAAGCACTGGAGACTACAGAGGGGATTCTGATCTCCTGTTGGATGGTGGGTTTGGGGACTCCTAAGGCAATGATGAAATAAACATTATGTTTCAATGACAGCTGCAGTTGGTTTAGCACGCTGTCTTTTCTCCTTTTATATTCTAAGCTTGGTGATGTTGCCCATCTGTTTGTGACCATCACGTTACTCTGAACCACTTGAACTGGCTAAGCTTATTAAGTACTATGAGCTACAATATGGGAGGGGGGAACTCCGAGCTCTGTTGTTCTGGAACCCAACCCTTAATGAAACAGAGCTTGGGGCAAAGTAACGGGTTACAGTGCTAGACGTGAGAGAGCACTGAGCTTTAACCTCTGTCACAGACCTTGGTGTTTCTTCCTGTGGGAGCTGGAATCTTTGTTATGATGGGTCAGTGCATTCAGGTGCGTAAGGGTTGGGTTGGGAAGAAGGAGAGCTAACAGACTTGGCAAGATGTTGCAGAGCCTGAAGAGGAGAATCCTGCCTGACTCAAACAAGCTGTTGAGAGTTGGCCCCACCTTGTCCCCAGGTGTCTGTCTTGGATTTGCTTCTCTTTCTGAAATGATGCGGCAGTTCCCTGAAAGTGCCTTGGTCACTGAGAAACCTTTTTATCAAACAAGAAGAACTTGCTCAGCTACAGATTGGCAGTGTAGGCTTGGGCCCCTTTTTGAATGGGAGCATGGTAGGTTGGGAATTTTGTGAAGTCTTCTCATCTGACACAGCTAGAGTTAATGTTGAGTATAGCTTGATGGGCCTTCATTCTCTATCTATGACGTCTCCTACTTTGTGTTCTGGGGATGTGTGGAATGCCCTAAAGCCTGGCATTCAGAGGAGCTGAGGGAGTGCAGATGAACTGGAGTATAGAACACAATGAGAACATGGATATGCCCCTACTTAAGGATCTCTTGAGTTGACGAGAGCAATGAGACAATGACATAAATGTGTTGGGGACTCCCTTAAACTGGTGAGAGCAGCTGTGCTGCACTGATTGAGAAGTCCTTTGTTGTCCAAACATGGTGTTGGATTAAACAGGCCGTGCTGGAGAAAACCAGGTAGGTTCCTTTCTCAGATTTGTCCCACAGGAGTTTCCGGGCAGAATGATGAAACATTTTCCATTTTCTCTGCATTCCTTTAGAACCAAAAGCCCCGCAGGGCTTAGCCCCTCATCCTTCCAGCCCATAGGTCTCCCTGATATTCAGACAAAATGTGTTTTCTGAAATTACTTTGTGGAACGTTTTCTAGTCTGAATTTATCTTTCTGCTATTAAAAAAAAGGCCAGAGGCAATCAGGTAGAAAGAGGAGAACATCTAAAGACCCTCCAGTGTCCTCTAAATTCATTAGATATGTTGGAGTTTTGTATCATTTGTCCTGAAATCTTGTATGTTTTTAGACTCTTTGCTCTTTCCTGACTTACAAGATCCTGACCTTGTTAATTCTACCTGCAAGTGACTAAACTGCTTTTAGTTTCTGCTTTTTTAATGGCTCTATTCAGAACCCAAGGCTCTCCTGGTTTATCACTTTAAGCACGGGTAAGCTGTTACACCACCACAGCAGTGATGTCTCAGGATGGGATTGAGCTAGAAAAGGTAGTTATAGGTAGTTTACCTTCCCACAATCTAAAGCCTGTAGCTGCTGTTAAGGCTTAAAAAAGGTGAGAATGAAAAGACTATTTGGAGCACCTTCTCTATCTCTGCTTTTGCTCCCCCCTTTTTCTAAAATGGCACAGTGAGGTCTCTTCATAACTGAGGTTGTGAGGCTAGCATTACACCAAATGACTGTTGCTCTGTAGTCACATTGATACTGCTCAGCTTCTGTCTCTGCTTTTAGCTCCTATGGTATGGCGATTGCGGAACAGACATGGGGAACTTCCACAGAATTGCCTGTAATTACTGGTCTGGGGAGTTTGTCAATTTTCTCAAATAAACTTTCCTTTGGATAAATAACCTCCTGAATTGTGAGATTCTTATCCCTCTTTATGCCACATGCTTCTCCTTGCCCTCCTGACTGCAGGCACACAAACTTGGGAACCTAGGAAGCCTCAGTATCTCAAAGAGATTTCTAATTTCCTCCACTCTAACCTCGGTAACTGCTTGTACATTACATTTGTCTAAGATGTAAGTGAATTCTGGGCTGGTGAAATGGGTTATGTTGATAGGCCTTGAGATTGCAGGTCTTCAATTTGCAGAATAGGTACAACACAGGTGTCTTGCAGGACAGACAGCACTCACTCTGACTTGGAAGGAGCACCTCTAACTCTTGAGTGTCTATAGTTCATTAAATCATTACCCTTTCCACTAACTGTACCATCTGATCATGTGGGGGCCACCTTGTATGGAACAACTGGACTGAGGCCATCTAATGGTTTCGCCAAATAACTCTCAGCTGGTAACTGACCAAGGCTGGTGCTCTGGAGGTGAAAAGCTCCATATCTCATTGTCTGTTCCCTATGACATAAAGTTCGAATTAATTCCTATTCATTAAGAGAAGTGGGGTTAACCCCAGGTCTATTCTACAGAGGGAACTTACATTCCCAAATGGGATTGCCCCATGTGAGTGACAAACATGCACTGAAAGGAGTGACTACAAGGCCATTTCCTTATTGTATGCAGGCAGTGATCTCTGTCGAGCCCCTGTACCTCTTGCTGGGAGACACTGGAACTTTAATCTTGGAAACCTCCACTCTTTCCCCAACTGCCCCATACAGTGAGAAGAATAGTCACTAACTCTCCTCATAATCAGTGCTGCTGCATTGTTCTTGGAACACCCCCGGCTTTGCTTGAATAGAAGGATTTCAAACCCATGTTTTCAGGAGAGCTTCCATTCTGTCCAGTGAAGTTTTGTAGCCAAAACAAATCCATGTTTTTATGGCGGCTTACTTTCTCATGTGCATACTACAGATGTCTCCAGAAGAGCTGCCAGACCTTTTAGGATTGGCTTCAGGTACAGTAGTCTAGGTCCTCTTATTCTGTATTCTTGTAACATATTTGTGTTATGTTTACACAGGGCATGGCACAATGGAGCTCAGACCTGTGGCTGCTACCGGAATAATAACTGGGAAGACAGCACTGCCATTCAGTATTTCTAGGAGGGAAATTCTCAGTCCTGTCAGATAAGGTGTAGTCTCCCTGCATAAATTTAAGTATATAATGAATATATACAGCTGTTCTTTCTTCTGGATAGTTTGGATTTGGGTCTGGATCGCCTCAAATTTCTTAGGGTGTTGATGTGGCTTGTTAATTCTGTTCCAAATCTGAGCAATGGGCTCAAGCTTGTGACATACACATCATCAGTAGATGTCATTATTGAAGCAAACTGCATTAGACAGACACTGCCAGGCCTCTTCCACCCACTCATTCTAACTGAACGTGACTAACAGTTACTACAATATTTTCACAGTACTTAAATATTTTATCTAGAATTGCTTTAACTCAGCATATATTCTCATATATTCCATCTCTCTTCTTGAGTCAGAGCAAATTCTGTGCTCCATACAAAATACCTACTGCAGCTGCTCTGTTGTTATGAAATTAACATCCTACTCCATATTCCTCATCTCCCACAATGCATCAAAATGTGTGACAAATAACCTTGATGTGGAACACCTGTGTTTTGTTGTTATGCCATAACTACTGATATTCATTTTTTTTTAACTAATGCATGTAAAGGTTGTTTTCTCAATGTATAAATCAAATAATCAATCTGGCAACCTTGTAGAGACAAGTGTAGTACAGTCCAACTTAGGCATCTCAGACTAGATGAGGTAACAGTCCTTTGTTAAATTAACCTCCTATGAGCCTGTAAAATGCTGGACCTAAACCTTTGTGATGGAAAGTCTTAGCTTGTTCCTCATTCTAAGTTGACAATCCTGTCTTCAGGTACAATGTAATGCACTCCTCCTAGTGGATCCAGTACATGGAGTGGTTTCTAAGGATGTGAACCAGTAATCAGTTACCCGGTAAGCATCACCCTGACTGAGTGATGCTTACTGGGTAATAGTTAACTGGTTACCTGGTGAGCAGCCCTCTGTGTCTGGTGGCTGGGGCCAGAAGTTGGCCCCAGCAGCTGGTGGCTGGGGCTGGGAGCTGGTAGAGCCTGTCCCAGCCCCAGCCCCACCTGGGGGCCAGGAACCAGCAGAATAAGCCCCATCCCCAGCACAGGGGCCAGGAGCAAGAGCCCTGTGGGCTGGTGGGTTGGAGTGGTGAGTTCCTGCTAGTTTGTTAACCAGTTAAACATTAGATTTAACTGATTAACCAGGATTTTACATCCATAAGGAAGTGAAAGGCCTGGCGCTTTAATCTGCACCAAATTCAAATACTGGTAAGTAGTAAGGATTCAGCATTTCAGCTCTGACTTTGGCTGAAGACATTTGTGGCAGCTCACAGGGAGGAAGACAAGGTACCCTACAGTTGATTGTCTTTTGCATAAAATATTCTGTGTGATTCTTCATACACAAGTATTTTATTGCATAAGCATAGAGGCGTGTATGTTTAATGTATGTAATTAAAGATGATATTACATAACTTACACATTAAGCCACGCTGTTCATCATGCAGCCTGCCTGGTTCATCTTCACTACCTAAAATAAACTCTGAAGCCTAAGGTCTTTCTTTGTTTATCTCCTCTGCTGCCCAGCAGTGCTACCAAGCTAACCATGGAAAGAGAGAGTGCAAAATTACTCTGCATAGACTAGGAATGCTAGGAGGAAGTACGCACGAGGAGCGCCAGAGTTTTGGGTCATGGGAGAGGAGTGGTAATGAGGAGTAGGACGCTCATGCAGTTTTATTTCCAATATTTGCCAGAGTCCATTTGATTAATAGCATTTCCTGTGTAGCTAAGAATTAAAGATAACCGGTATATTTAGTATATAAAGGTGAAATATAAGAATTAATATTGTAACAAGATAAAACAACAGCTTAGCTAAACTAACTAAGGCCTAAGACCCAAATACTTGACATAAGCCACTAACCAATAAGTAATCCTAGATCACAATACAACAATAACCCTCTTATCACAAGATGTCACTAATATGAATAACTCACACAGAAAACTAAGTTAAAATTCAGAAGGGGCCTTAAGAACATGTTAAAAGGGTGTCTCCCATCAAACCCCTCTCACAATTACCCTTTTAAACAACAATGAAGTGACTATGTTGAAAATTTTACATATTGGCCTTTGTGAGAAGAAACTAGTTTATTTATATTACAGTGATGCCCAGCGGCTCTAGTCAGGATTGGAGTGCCATTTTGCTTGTAATTACACAAACATATCTGTCCTTGCTCTGAATCACTTCCTGTCTAAATTGGAACAAGATGTAGTGGGAGGTGTGGAACAAACCACATAGTGAGGGGAACGATAAAGTTGTCAGTAATAGGAACACAGCTTGCATAAATTTCTTAAGATTACAATTGTGTGTGTGTGTGTGTAGTTAGATAGCTATCAAGGATCATTAAAGGACTATGGTGATTCTTTAGTTTCACTTTTTTTGAATATACTGATTAAGAATGCTAATACGGTTTTTAATATTTATTTTCTTATGCAGCACTACTAAATGTTATAAGGGACGGAGTCTCCCTTCCCACTTGTATGTGAACTTGCCTGAAAGGCCCAATCAAGTAAATGGCTTCTCAGTATATCTACCCAGAACACAATTTAGGCAAACACCTATTGCCTCCTGGCTCACAGATCCAAGGTTGGTGACAGACATCATTGGGCCATGGGCAATGAGGGAGGGGCTTGGCTCTGTGCCCCTGTAAGAGGCAGGGCCTCAGGCAGAAGGGGCGGGTCTAGAGGCAGCCAGCCCTCAGCACCACCTGGATTGTGCTGCACCTCTCCACCCAGCGCTCAGCATTGCATGAGGCTCCAGCAGCAATTTAAAAGGCCCAGGGTACCAGTCACTGTTGCTGCCATGGTAGCAGCAGCAGTGGCCATAGCCCTAGACCCTCTTAAATTGCTAGGTGGTGGGACAACTGCCCCTTTTCCCTTCTCCCTGTCAGCCTCTCTGCATCCTGTACTTAAGCACCTGTGTCTGAAAGAGGGTCAGGGCTTGCATACTCTCCTCTCGTCAGTGTCTCCCATTGGCTAGCTTAGGCAGCTCCCAGCGTACAGTGATGACTCTGTGGATCACATGCTAAGGTAACTATCTGTTCCCATTCATTGTACAGAAATCTAGTTGCCTAACTCAGGCTTTGTGGATCACAGTAGTGTGCTTGTGATTTTCTAGGAACCTGAAAAGTTAGGCACCATGATGCTCATCCATTGACATAGCAATCTCAATGTCAAATTTGAGTGAAGATAAAGCACGGTAGTTTTTTTTTCTTGGATGTAGCTAGTGGATATCAAGCTTAGGCATGGAAGGGGACATAGGGTTAACCTGCACTAGCTATATCAAGGTTTAACTCCATTTGCCCTCGCTAGGATTTTACATTACAACAGTGATTCTCAGTATAAAACCACACTTTTTTGTAGCAAAAACATGGCTTCTGAGGATTGCACAGTAGTTGGGGTTATCTGATTCGCTGAGAGTATTTAAGAGATAAGCTGGATGAAGTTGTATCTTTTATTGGACCATTTTCTGTTGGTGAGAGAGACAAGCCTTTGAGCTACCCAGAGGGCAAATCTACAATTCAACTGCTAAAGCTACAATACAGTTATGGTGCTGCAGCTGTAGTGTAGATACTTCCTACATTGGCAGAAAGGGATTTTCTGTCAAAGTAATCTACCCACCGCTCTGAGAGGCAATAGCTAGGTTGACAGAAGAATTCTCCCATTGACCTAGCCACATCTACAGAGGAGAATAGGTTGACTACAACAGACAGTGCAAAATTTTTCACAGCTCCCAGTGACAGCTTGTTTGATCTAATTTTTAAGTGAAGACAAGGCCTAAGGCTTGCATAGCTATTTGCGTGTCTTTTGGTGCATCTCCTTGTGCCAGTTGAGGTGGATAGATGTCTATTACATGTTGTCGTTTGAAATGTGTTTTACAAGTTTGAGAATTTGCATCAGAGTGAATTATTACATGGTGCAGAATGTTTTTAATTCAGTTTGTAACAGATGAGTTTGACGTATCTCAAATGACAATGAGTGTTTTGTCATATGCTCTGTTGGCCCTTTTTGTGCCTCTGAAACAGCTGAGCCTGAGGTTTTGTTGCAACAGTAAAATGGTGGTATTCATCTATGTTGTAAGTGCTCAACATGGCCTGTCATCTTGCATCTTAAACTATTCATTGGCTTTTTTCCCCCATGTTGCCCAAACAGCCTCTGTCATGGGATTGATGATAGTTGGGTAGCATTCCCAATGCTCATGCACACACACAGCTGATATGAGAGCTGCTATTTCCTTGCCACCTTTGATTTGTATTATTTCATTTTCTGATACTAGTGATTTAGATGTTGAATAATTTCCTCCTGAGAACTGTTACACAAAGAATAGTTAGTGAATGGTTCTCACAAAACGTAATCTCATCTCCTTGGTGGTTTCCTCTCTTTCATTTTCCTTCTAAAGATACCTTGAGGTATCTTTGCCCTTGAGCTGTTGAGTCATGTACAAACTAACCCAGGAATGGGTTATAAAAAAATGGCATCTTGCAGGGTTAGTTCCTGGCAGCCCACTGCTGTTGCTATGTTTACCCGTGCCTCTGCAGGTATGGGAAGATCGCAGCTATCATGGGCCACAAATCGCCAATGTGAGCGGTGGGAAGTGTTGCGGACTGGGAGCCACTTCCTGCTTCTCACATTGGCTGTGAATGGTGATTTGCGGCCAATGATAATTGCGATCCTCCGCTACCTGAAAAGGTGCAGGTAAACATGGAGCTGGGGGCCTGCCAGGGACCAACCCTGCGGACCGCATCTGGCCCATGGGCCAGAATTTCCCCACCCCTGAATTAACCTGTGTGATTTTGTATAAACATCATTGGGGGGGACTAGGTTATATTATAGCTTTAGACAGAGGAACTCATCTCTCTCTGCTTTGGGACATGGTGCCACAATAGGTGCAGCACAAAATCTTTGCAGCAATATCACGAGACTCCTGCCTGCTTTTCTGCAAACTAGGAATGTAACAGAATACTGTTTAAATGGTTAACTGATGAGCATGAGCTGATCAGTTACTGTAATGGTTACATGCCAGCCCCGTGGGAGCTGGCTGCACTGCAAGTTCTTCAATATAAGCTTCATACTGCAGAGCCCACAGAGCATAACCGCTAATATTTTCAGCAGTTAGATTTACTAATTAACTACTTTTTAACATCCCCACTGCAAACCTTCCTTGGTTTCGTTGGCCCATTGCTGCTTCCCTTTCAGTGTCTTGTTATAGAATAATTTTCCTCCAGGTGTATAAATATTAGTAGCGATATTAAATGATTAACCATGAGCATACTGGTAAGCATGAGGCTTACTGGTATGCTTAGCAGTTATCCAGCCCTTGCTGGTGAATTCCAGCGGCGACAAATTGCATCAGGCTGGAGCAGCACCAGTCACAGAGGAGCCAGCAGGACTTCATGGCTGTGGTGGGACTGGCAGCAAGCACTGAATTAAAAAGTTCACCATTTAAACATCCCTAAATATTAGCTATATTTTCCCATGCTGAATTTCATTCTGTTTTTATATTTCTAGACACTTTTCATTTCTCTCTCATTGATCTGGTCTGCTGCTCTGTTAATTTAGTAACATTTAAGAACTTTATAATGTGGGGCCTTGACCCTTTTGAAGATCATCAATGAAGATATTAAATTACTTCCTATCAACAGATCCATCCATGAGTCTTCCTATTCAATCAATTTGGATTAATCTTTCAATTAAGATTTTGTGTCACATAATATGGAATGCTATGCTTCATCAAAATCCAAACATATTCTAATGTAAATAATTTCTTATTGTTTTTTTTTAAAAGCAAACAGGTCTGTCTGACCGGACTTATTCTGTATTCACTGCCAATGCTGCTTCTTGGTCATAGTTCCTTACCCTCTATAGGCCAGATTCTGCCATTCTTACTTGTACTGAGGAATATCTTACTATGCAAGTAGTTTAAGTAGGGCAACTTGCAGAGTAAAATAATGCTGAATATAAGGGTTGTAGATATTTTGTGATTTTTCTTCTCTCATCATCATTTTATGGATAGAAGTTAAATCTACAAGACAATAATGCACAAAATTACTCATTTAAAAAGGGGTACAGTGATTTTCAACTTGTCTTCAAGTATCCCACTCTTTACTCCAGACCCATTAAACTCACTAATGTTTTCATTGTGCAAGATCCCTTCTTCATGATGCAGGGATGAGTACAGGTTAGTGACTTAGTCAAGAATACTATCTGAGCTTTCACGTGCTTCTGTAAAAATCCTTTATTTATGAAGTTGAGAATGTGGCACTACCATTTTTTCCTTCTAGAACATCCTAGCTTTGGAGGACAGGACAGACAGAAGAGAAAACTTAGTGTGTAGATAATTATGTCACACAACAAATTAACTGAGCACATTATTGCTCTTAAAATATAATGAAAATGCTGAGTAGTTCTTTAGCCCTAGCAGCATTAGCCAGCACCACCATAATCGTATCACATCCTAATGAGCAAAAGGGAGCCTATTTTCAAAGTCGGTGACAGAAACAATGATAAACAGACTTAAGTTGCCTCATTTATTTTGGGGAGATTCATATTTGAACTCCCAAAGTCTTTTGTGTGGCTACGGTCAGATATCCTAAACATTAACATTCCTGGCATTAATCCACATTTTCTGACCTTTAAGTACTATTATCTCAGAACAAAGTATCAAAGTATAGATTATGTTTTGTTGGCAAATAAGCTCTTCGTTTAAAGTCATTAGTGCTTTCTTATAACAGGAGCTATTTAAACTTCAGGACTCAATATTATTTCTTGGTCTGCTGATAAGTTTACTTTGTTTGGGGTAGAGAAAGATTTGACAATGAGTTGCACAAAATAGTGTAATTCATTCTTTATTATTAAATGTTAGAGCTGTTTAATTTAAATGACATTAAGCCCATCACAAATCACCTATTCAGAAATGCCTTGCTGCTTTCTACCTGATTTAGAACTAGACTCGACCCTCCCTTATTCCATTCTGTGCTTGATTACAGAAAACAGTTTTTAATTGCAGTAACCACGAAAGTCATTCGGAAGCTCTGGCTAGTCCAGAGCAGCCATATATTTTTAACGCTGCAGAACCATTTTGAACTGCGCTGACTCCCTCTGCTGGTCGCTATTTGCAAAGCCCTGAATACTTTTGATCCAACTTCCTTTAAAGGTGGTGGTTCATCTAGGCTTCCTTGCAGCCAAACGCAACCGAATCACTGGCCCTCTCTCGAGGAAGAGCTTAAATAAAGTGGCATTAGCCAATAGGGCCACTCTTGACAATCCTGGAGGAACGGTAAAGACTTTAAACCCGAATGGCAGAAGATGTGTGACTCAGCAGGTGCATAGTCGCGGTCAGGCTTCCTCTCAGCACCATTGGTGCCGGGCCAGGTTCCCTCGGCAGAAGCCGCTTTCTCATGAGACAAGCTAAGAGACCATGAGAACCCCCAAGCCCAGGTTCAAGCAATGATGGGTGAAGAAAAGGTCGCAGCCAACGGGACTAATGGAATCCACAGGGCTTCCCTCCCACCATAGCTCCCCCCCCCCCGTGAGTGTTCCCCTTCGCAGCGCCCGCTCTGAACGCCCTCCAGCCCCGCAAGTGTTCTCCTCACAACCCCCCAATAGAGCCGCTCTCTGAACGCCCCCCCCAACAGCGCTCCTAGCTCCCTCTTCTGCGGGTGCCCGCTGGGCGGCGGGAGCGCGCAGGTCACGGCGGCGGCCGGAAGCGATTCTGGGACTTGCGGGGAGGCAACATGGAGCCTGTTGGGGCTGCGGGGCCTCGGGGAGGCTGGTGAGGGGGGGTCCGACCGGTGCGGAGCAGGCGTGGGGCGCAGCGCGTGGCCTGGGACGCTGCAGGTTTTCTGCCCGAGCGGGACCGCCCCTCTCCTGCGAGCGCCCGGACCATGTCTCTGGGCGAGTACGAGCGGCACTGCGACTCCATCAGCTCCGACTTCGGCAGCGAGTCCTCGGGCCGGGCCGGGCCCCGCGCGGGCCCCAGCCTGGGCGCCGAGCAGGAGGAGCTGCACTACGTCCCCATCCGCATCCTGGGCCGCGGCGCCTTCGGGGAGGCCACCCTCTACCGCCGGACCGAGGTACCGCCCCGGGCTCCCCTGCACAAAGGGTCGCAGGCCTGAGGGCGTAATCCGCCCCCGGTTGTGGCTGGGCCAGCCGCCTCCTCCGCTCGCCAGGGCCGCGCAGCACCAAGCGGCCGCGAAGGCTAGGCGGGCATGGCTAGCTTGGCACAGGACCCCCCGTGAGAGAGGTTCTGGCCTCTCTCTTACCTTGTGCCTGGAAAGAGGGTCCCGGAGCGCCACGCAGATAAACCCCCGCTACCGTCGGTCTCTTCTGTCTAGGAAGCCGGAACCTGCTTACTAGGCAGAAGGGGGACCAGCATGGGCCTGGCCACACCTCTTCAAGTGTTGCTCTAACTGGCGTTGCTGTTATGGTCTGGGCTGAGTGCTCGCCAGTTTACTTCCAGATTCTTGCCAATCTCTGTAGGAGACTGGGATGGCAGAGAAACTGTGGCGTGATGTGTGCTGAAATAGATATACAGCTGAGCGTTTTCAGCATAATGACTTTCCCGCGGAATCCTCCAGTCTGCATTGAACAGGAGGAGTGGACTCCATAGAGAGCCTTTGGGAAAGAAGGGTAGTTCCTCAACGAATTGTCTGTCTCTGGCTTGTCTGGTGATGGGAGCTAAAATACAACAAAGTATTGCCATATGCCTCTGCAGGGGCCTATGTGGACATCACCTGGTCATGGCTAGCCTAGATCTAATTATTATGGATGCCTGCCATTGCAAGGCAGATACCTTCTGTCATACATAGTACAATTTCTGTGTCATGCCCGGGCCTGAAAGCTAATTGCTTGAACAGAAAAGCTGAGAAATTGAGGTGCTATTGGCTTGCCCTATGACAATTTTCTCCCCAAAAATAGGTTAAGGCCCAAGTTATGACTGGAAATGGTTTTTTGAACTTGTGTCTGGCTAATGGTGCTTAGAGGATTGTTGGCCTTTTGGCCTCTCAGATTTTTAAAGTGAGGCATTAAGAATCCTTGCCATTAATTGACCTCAAACTTTTCTGCTGCTTTCACCAGTCATGACAGAGGCCATCTTGCAGAGTTGACTGAGGCTCTGCCAGTATGCATAGTATGTTCACAATCTCAGTATAAACAGAGGAAACTCAGCCATAGAAACCAGAGATCTCTCTTCTCCTGTTACATCCATCCAGCTTCTTCCATTGATTTTATGTTGTTGTTGATGCTGGCAGAGAGAAACGCTTGATTCCCATTATAAAATTGTCTTTAGCATTTATTACATCTGCCAGAAGGAGACAAGCCGATATTATAGCATGGATGGCTGAGGACAAACGATGTTTCACCAAGGCACTGGCAGAATGACTCAATTAATGGATAGTGTAATTCCACAATTGGGTTGGTCCATAAGGGCAGACTGTTAACATTATCTGTTGCTCCTCAAGCCACTGTTAGGAGAAACTTCCACCATATCCTACATTTATGTTTGTAGGGAAAATAATAAATTATAGCAGAAATATTGTTATACTGGGGAATGCACAATGTGTTTCAGTTTGTGCAAGAGAAAAAGACTAATCAAAACAACAGCAAAAACCTCCCATACCCCTATAACACTTTACTTGGTAAATTTCTAATATATTTTAAAACAAGGGAGTGCTAGCTGACTAGAAAAACAGGTGGAGTAATTTCTAGACTCCAAAGTAGAGAAACTTTTTAATTCTGTGCAGAAACTTTGTCTGAAATCTGTAAGCAGGAGAAAGTGTGTTTACCTTTCATGAAGGTTTAATTTCCTGATTCAAGGGTACGTGTTGTTCTTTCCTTTTCCCAGCAATATGTTTTAATTAAAAGTCTTTGTGTTTCAGGATGACTCGCTTGTCGTGTGGAAGGAGGTGGATCTGACCCGATTGTCAGAAAAAGAGCGTCGTGATGCTTTGAATGAAATAGTTATCCTTGCTCTATTGCAGCATGACAACATCATTGCCTACTACAATCATTTCATGGATAACACCACACTGCTAATAGAGTTGGAATACTGTAATGGTGAGATCCCCAGTCCCACCTGTAAAAGGGAGGATGCTACATAGCTCTAGAGCAGAATCTCTGCTGCAACATTAACTGTATTTCCTGAAAAATCTCAGAGTGGTAGCCATAACTTTAAAAATAACAAGTAGTCCTGTGGCACCTTAGGCTACATTTACACTGCAGCACTATTTCGGGATACCAGCGTCTTAATAGCAAGCCCATTATACTCTTCTGACGTCCCCGTAAACCTCATTCCACGAGGAGTAAGGGACGTTTTGGAATAATGGGTTATTTCAAATTTGGTGCTGTGTAGACAATGCCAAATTACGAAATAAGCTATTTCAAAATAAGATCAAAATAAGAGATGCAATTTGCATAGCTCAAATTGTGTATCTTATTTTGAACTACAGAGCAGTGTTTACGTAGCCTTAAAGAGTAATCAAAATATATAGAATTGTGAGCTTTTGTGGGAAAACCCACTTCATCAGATGAATTGGAATGGAAATAACAGAAACCAAGAGAAAACCAAGATTATGTTATTATTATAAATACATATATTTAAAAAAAACCAGAAGAAACAAGTATCTATCATTAACACAGGTCCTACAATTGAGGCTAATTAATTGGGCTGGATGTGTCCCATACATAGCTTTTGATGTTAAAGGCAGCACAAATTGTTTTTTTGTAATGCGCCAAGCAGTTAATGTGTTTGTTCAAGCCCAGGGTAACAAAGATGAATTCCAGTTTTGCAGACTCTCTCTGTAATTGGTTAGTGAAATTCCTTTGTAGAAGAATGTCTACTGTTAAATCCATGATTGAGTGACAAGACTCAAAATGTTCCTCTGCAAGAAGTCGGTTGTGCCCTCAAAAGCTCATGATACTATTTATATTTTTTTTATCAGAGGGGTAGCCGTGTTAGTCTGGATCTGCAGAAGCGACAAGGAGTCCTGTAGCACCTTGTAGACTAAATATAAGGTGCTATAGGACTCCTTGTCGCTTCAATATTTTTTGTTGCTCTCTAAGGTGCTACTCACTGTTTTAAGGGGTTTTTTTAAGTTACAGACTAGCATGGCTATCCCTCTGAGAGGTTTATGTGTGTTATCATTCCTGATGTCTGATTTGTGTCTATTTATCCTTTGTCACAGAGACTGTCCGGTTTGACCAATATATATGGCAGAGACACATTGCTGGCACATATCATATTAGAGGATGTGCAGTTGTATGAGCCCCTGATGTTGTGGTTTATGTGATTAGGTCCTGTGATGGTGTCGCTTGTATAGATACGTGGACAAAGTTGGCAACAGGATTTGTTGCACTGGTAGGTGCCTGGGTGAGTGTATCTAAGGTGTGATGTGGCTGCTGGAAAGGATTTTTTCAGGTTGGAGGCTTGTCTGTGAGCATTGGCCTAACTCCCAAGGCCTGTGAGGGTGAAGGATCATTTTCCAGGATATGCCTTAGATTATCAGTGATGCACTGGAGACGTTTAAGCTGAGAGCTGTAGGTGTTGTTTTCCTTGTTGAGCCTGTCTTGAAGTAGTTAACTTCTGAGTACTTGTCTGGTTCTGTCAGTATGTTTCCTCACTTCCCCGGGTGGGTATTTAAGTTTTAAGACTGCCTAGTAAAGATCTTGTAGGTGTTTGTCTACAGCCAAGCCCTAAGATGCAACTGGATTTGCTCTGATCCCACAGACAATCAGTTGTGTGATGTCCTGGTTGGAAGCTAGAGGCGTGTAGCATAAGAATAGTGGTCAGTAACTTTCCTGTATAGGATGGTATTTTGTGACTACAGTTTATTTGTACTGTAGTGTCAAGGAAATGGATCTCTTGTGTAGGTTGGTCCAGGCTGAGGTTGATAGTGAGGTGGAAATTGTTGAAATCCCTGTGAAATTCAAGGGACTCCTTCCCCTTTATCCATATGTTGATGTCATTAGTGTATTTCTTGAGCATTTTCTAGAGAGGTGGTATAAATCCAAATCTTGTAGTGCAGATAGTGAAGTGGGATATTGCAGGATGCCAAAGAGAGAAGCTAAGTGATCAGTCTTGGTAGTTCCAGAGACTGACCAGTTTGTGGAGAATTGTGAGTAGATGCAGCATTGAAAGAAGTGGAGATATTTTTAATACAGAACTCTAAATAAATCTCTCACATTTAAGCATGTACATAGGTCTTTCTGCACTGTCCTTCTATCAGGTCGTCTGCTCCATCTTCCTGCCAGTACAGGGAATATCTCTGTTTTAGAGATATGGACAGCAGACAAGCACCTTTTTTAAGTGAACCTTTTCTTTTGGTAGCGTTATAACCAGTACTTGAAAATCCATCATTCTTGCGTAAGTAGGAATCTTTTCTGAGCAAGTGCCATCAGCTTTTGTAGACATCTTCTATTGGAAAAAAGGTTTCTAGCTCTTGTAGTTGTAGAGAGAACTCAGCCAAGTTTAAACCAATGCAAATCTGGAGAGATTGATCCTGTTTTGGGGATAAGGAGGCCAACAGATGTCATTATTGGCAGGGGTGAGGGGCCAGGCTATTGCTAATGTTAAAGAAGCTGAGAGAAGAGCAAATGTGCAGCTACTATTGTTAGGATCAGTGAGCTCTGGGTGGTGCTACTATCTCCACTTCCTGGACTAGGGGGCATTGTTGTGGGGGAGCCCAATCAGCCCAGAAGATGATTGTGTGTGTTTGGGGCGTTCTGTCAATGCTACCTGCTATTTGAGCAGATGATTTTGTGTGGGGGAAAGGTCCTTCATGCTGCCACCATCACCACAGGAAAGGTGAGGACTCCACACATGCACAGCTTTTTGGAGGTGCCTCACACACAGGGTTCTCAGCTTGTGGGAATATTGGCAGGAGGAGGCCCTTGTACAAGAACCCTGCAGTAGAGTAGCAAGCAGAGGGCCTGTTTTCATTGTGTTTCATGCTGGCCAGGGCCTCTCTGTTCCTCAGGTCTACTTCCCTTGTTTTTAGGTGAGATTAGGTTTCAGTCGAGGAGCAGGAAAACAGCCCTTAGCATCACTGGTGGGAATCCTGTCACTCTGACAGAGACCCTGGATTTGGGGCCAGTATAAATTGATGTGAGGGTGCAGAGGATTGACCATCATTAATGGTCACACTCCCATCATGTACATATTTGCGTGTACGTGCACTCTCTCTCTCTCTCTCTCTCTCTAAATTGTTTTACTTGAGGGCAGAGATGATCAGGAGGAGGGTGTGTGGCTTTAGGCATAGCTATATTTTGGCCTAACAAATGAGCTAGTTATTGTTGGGTGTTTGAGCTAGTCATTGTTGAGTGTTGGAAAATTTTATAATCCCTGAAGATTATAGTGGGGAAAAATGAAATACAGGAAATGTTATTCATTTCTTATGCCTCTTTGTTTTATTTCTGGTGCTAGCAGTGGGTTCTAGTTTACTAAAATTTACAATTTATACTAATTAGATGTTTCTGCATTGTATCCTTCCAGATAATTAATGAATGTGTTAGATAAGACCATGCCTAGTTCCGTTATTCACAATCCCGTTAGACATCTCTTGAAAATGGGATGCTTTAAAAGTTCATTGTTGCTCTCTGTTTGCAGTTCTTCAGCCAAATTTCAGTCCAAGATAATTTATTTTCAGTTTTCAAGCAAGATTTCGTTAGATACTCTCAAATATACCTTGGCAATCCAAAACCATGTTATGGACAGAAATAATATTGGTAATACTTGTCATTTATATAACTCCTCTCTTCCAAAGATCCTGAAGGGATTTACAAATGTAGTTAATTATTATCCCCTTTTTACAGATGAGGATTCTGTGGGAAGTTGTAACTTGTATAAGGTCACACAGCAGTAGTGGCAAAGCTGATACTAGACTCAGATTCATGATGGAAGAATGCTACATAATACATTTGTGGAAAATAACCTGAAGTGTAATTGATGGGGGGGGAGGGGAGAGAAGAACCTGGAAAGCAAGAATGAACAAAAAAAGACACCAGTATATTAGACAACAAGTTAGACATGTGTTTGCAATGATTTGATATGACAATTAAAAAGAAAAAAGCCAATAGGCTTCACATAACCAAGCAGGAAGGTAAAGTGTCTCCTTGCATACGACAATGGAGATATTGTATCTGAGACACAGCATTTACCTCTGGGCAGTTCTGTTCCAAAAAGATGCAGGTACATCGGAAGGAGTTCAGAGAAGAGCAGTAAAAATGACTAAGGGGCTGCAAGTATGAGGGGGAAAGGGATTTTGATTTTTGAAGCAAGAAAAGAGCTAAATATAAAAGCTTGGCTTTTAAATTACTAATGGGGAAGATGCATTGTTTTAAAATATTTTAGAAGTGTGAATGCAAAGTGGGAAAAACGTTTCTGTGCAGACTGGGTATGACTAGGAAGAATGGGAAGACATTAAGCAGAAGGAAATTTACACTGAATATCCTTATTGGGAGATCTATAGACCTCTCTCTCAAGGGATGTAAAGGAGTGCCATCACTACCTCTTAGGAAACCTAAGAGTTGGGGGGGGGGAAGCATTGAAGAATGTTCTTCCAAATATCCTGTGCCATCCCCACGGAAATGGAAAAAGAGGGCCTTCATCCTTTACATCTATGATAATCATCACTAGAACACGAGCAGATGATGGCTGAGGACTAAAATGGCACAGGAGGTAATCAGTGGAGATTTGGGACTTGTCAATAAGATGCTGGCTTGGTCAGGAGTTTTTTCTTGCTCACTGCTTTCCACAGTCCATTTGTTCATCATTCCATTTAGCTTTCCTTGAGCTTCAACTCATCTTCCTGGAATTGCAAGGCAATATAAAGAGAGAGATTGATCACCAATTAAGGCTTCTGCTCTGGTTGTATTGCTGTTGCCATGTAATATATATTTCATCAGGACATTTGATAGTCACAAACCTGGATAATGGGACTGGTATAGACAGGGAAGATGGGGATGTAATCACTGCTGCTCTTGGGCACTTTTCTGAAATGATTGGCATTATGTTTATTTTGTGTTGAGTTATTTTTGCTCTGCTTTGCAGAGCAGTTTAGTTTGGTTTCCTGTGCATGGTATAAAAGCCAGCCCATTCTAGAAAGCACTGTTTCCTAAGGAACTAAGAAGAACAGGCTATTCTTTCATACCTATCTTTTAGAACAAATAGAAGGTGAGGCTTAGAGAGAATAATCCCTTTGCGGTGGCAGTCAGTGTCCGCGGGGATCCCAGCCCCCCGCGGACAGGGGCCGCTGCTGTAGCAACCTCTACAGCCAGCACCAGAGTACCATTGTATCCGAGGCAGCAGGCAGCCGGTCCGTGAGGGAAGCTGTTTTTTAACTGTCTCCCCTCATGTACCAGCTCCTGCCTGGCACCCCACGCTGCTACCTCTGTATCAGAGGCAGCATTGAGGGAGGGCAGAGGGCTCCTCGGTAGTAGGGCCATATTTCATTAGCTGCCATCCCCACTGTTGAGGACTATAGAATAGTCAACTAACTGCTAAGAATTCATCGGTTGATTGACTGTTCAATTAACTGATAGCTAACATCCCTACTTTCTAGCTTTAGAGATGCCAGTTTACTTATTAATGAAAAGAGGTGGGCATTCTGAAGAACTTGTTTATGGGAGACACTGCAGAGTCAAAGTGAAGAGCACAAAGGGAGAAGAGCTACTTCTGAAGAGGGGATTCCTAACTGGATTCAAATGATACATCAGCAGAACATTTACCATCATTAACTAAGATGTTCTCTCTCTTTCTTTTAATTGTAGGGGGGAACCTCTATGATAAGATCCTGCGGCAGAAAGACAAGTTGTTTGAGGAAGAGGTAATTTGGGCTGTTTGAGGAGAGGAGTGGCATTGGTTTCAGTGCTACTTGAACATATCTAGTTGCATGGTATAATTACCTACACTCCTTCCCATAGCATTAGCTTACCTCTATTCTCGTCAGAGGGTCTCTTTCTTGTATCCTTTGGACTGTAGTCCTGCCTCTCCTTTTGGACATCATAAGCAGATCTGAGGCATAAGGAAGCCTTTTTCTTTCAGTCTATAAATATCTCTAGACAATTATACCATGCAAGGAATAATGGAGGAAGAATCAGTGGCTGTGGCTCCTTTACAGTCTCAGATGAGATTTTGCTCTAAGATTTTCCGTTCTACATTCCCTTCTGGCTATCACTCTGCTCATTTCTCTGTTATGGCCTTCCAAGGGCTTTATTATAAATATGGCTCATTCACTAACTACTTTATGAACCTGTCTGATGATGGGCTTTTTCTGGGCCATACTTGTTACTTTACTGTTCTTTTCTCATTAGCTCGCACATTCTCACTTCTTATATTAAGATTCTCACATTTGCACAGCTTATATAATAAGTTTAAAGAATTTGAGAGTGTTGTGAAGATAAAATGGTCCAAGTTAGGAGTTGCAAACCCCAACCCACCCCAAATTCATTCAAAAATCATTAGGGGTACTCTGTTTATTTTTACTGGTAAGTTACCAATTTTTGTAGCACATATCTCATTGCACTTTGAAGATCACTTACAGAAAGTTATCTTGCGGTGGTTCCCACTTGTAAGGATTCCCAAATTGGGATATTCCCCAGGGAATGGAAAAAGACGACCTCCCTGATGGAGCCTCTAGCCTGGATATTCATGGCTGATGGACACCAGGTTCTCTTGGTATCACTTGCCATGAGAATAGTGTGTGTTATTTTTGGGCCTCATGTGGCCTTTGTTTCTGCCTCTATAGATGGTGGTGTGGTACCTGTTTCAGATTGCATCAGCTGTGAGCTGTATCCATAGAGCTGGAATCCTTCACAGGTAGGTGTCTAATGTAACAAAACTCGGGTGAAAGTGGCATTCATGTGTTTGAGTACAGAATCCATTTGAAAAATCTCTGTGCTCCCACTTCTGCAGCAGCTTACCCTTAGCTAGCAGGAGGCATAGGGAGATGGGAAATCTAACTATATCTGTTCGATGTTCCTTTAGGAAGCTTCCCTGCTCAGGGCATGTCTGGGGGCTTTGGCATGAAATGCCTGCTCATCTCATGAGTTCAGGTTAGAAACTGCATTGCTGATTTTTCACAATGAACTAGAAAATAATTGCTCTACATGGCTCGTGCTGTAGCCATTGGAATCTATTTATTGAGTACAAAATAATTACCAATAAAGGGAATAAATCAACCTCTGACTTGAAGCACAAAACAAATTTATTTCCTAAATCAGGCAGGTTGGAGGTAATCACTAGTGGAGAACACTGTCCCCATCTGCAATAATATCTCAGCATCATATCAGTGTGTGAATCTGCATCGTTACTCATGTGGGCTAACCACATCAGATCAGTGCTCCATGGACTGCAGTGGCTGCTTCTTCATAATTCCAGGTGCTGATGTTGATATGTAGAACTCTAAATATAAAATAGTGGGAGGGACTATGTTTTCAAGGAGGGACTTAGAGCTCTGGATTCACATTCCTTCATACTTGACTGTCTCCCAACCTTCAGGGTTTAGTATAAAGCTCAACTGTTCCCAAAAGCCTTTTCCTAAGGCGAGGGGTGCTGGAACAATTTGTATAATGGGGGGCAGGGGAAGAGCTGAGAGCTACTGAATCAAACTGTTAACACTGTATATAATGGAAACCACTTCAAGCCAGGGGATTTGGCAGTACCCCTAGTTCTAGCACCTATGTCCAATGGTGAAGCAGAGCGCTCTTGTGTTTAACAGATAAGTTCTAGGATTGGGGAGCTTATACACTTATGCAACAAAAATGTCCATGGCAGATGTCCGAGAATGGCCCATTTCTGAAAATGGAAAAATAAAACTGTCTTTAATAGTCCTCATTAGGGTTCACAGGAGAAAGAACCAGCCTGTACATTTGTTTGTGCATGGGACTGTGAGATGAGAAGCTCTGTCAGTAACTGCAACACTAGGCATTCCATGTCTGAAGAAGTGCTAATGAAGTATGATACAGTGAGAGACTCCATCCAAGGCTAAGAGAAAAAGGAAAGCAATACGTTCAGTCCAAGTCCTGAGGAGCAGAAAAACACTCAAGTGCCTCACCTTCATAGTGACCCCTCTCTCTCTCTCTCTCTCTCTCTCTCTCTCTCTCCAGAGATATAAAGACATTAAATATCTTCCTCACAAAGGCAAACCTGATTAAGCTGGGAGACTATGGGTTGGCAAAGAAGCTGAACTCTGAATACTCCATGGCTGAGACTGTGAGTATTTTGTAGCAAAGCAATTTTGGGGCAATGTAATCAAAGTATTTTTTTTTCAATTACACATGTGACTGCTTGCTGGATGGGGAAGTCCTTTGTTGTGGAGGGGTGGCAGGAACACAGACATGAGGCTGCATCAAATGAAGGGGGATTATGAAGAAGAGATAAATGAAGCTGGAGTTAGGGGCTTGAGTGCTCAGGTGAAGGGAAGGCACACTAGCAAGGAGACATTGGGGTAAATTTCAAAAGGACTGGAGGAGAACAGAGGCAGGAGTGCTGGTCAGCAATGCTGGTCAGTTCTACATTTTTCCCTTCTGTTTGTATGTGCCCTTCATGGAGCTGAGGTATGGAGGGCCTTGTCTTGGGAGCTATGCCAGGTCCTGGGAGGCTGCTGTCCACCCTTCTGAGTCTGATCCTACTTCCCTGATCCCCTCATGTGAGTCAGATTCTGGAGGAGCCCCTGTACATAAGTTTTCATGTGAGCTACAGGTGTCCATCTCTGTGGTGGGAGAGTGGCTGTGAGTCCATATCTCTGATCCTTATGGTTATGTCTACACAGCAAAGACAAATCCATAGTTGGCCCAAGCCAGACAACTTGTGCTGCAAGGCTGTTTCATTTCTGTGTAGACTTCTAGGCTCTGGGTAGTCCAAGAGCTCAGGCTCCAGTTTGAGCCTGGAATTCTGCACAGCAGTAAAACATCCTGAGCCCCATATGCCCATGTGAGCTGGCACAGGACAGCAGCAGCAGGTTTTCTTTTCTACATAGACATACCCTACGTGAGCCAGGATCTGGAGAAGCCCTACACTTCTGGGGGGAGCTGTGAACAGCACCAGGAGCAGTCTGCTAATGCAAGTGAAGAGTTGAAAACAATCCTGCTTGATGTATTTCACAGCCCTTCCAATGCTGGTGCAGGGAAATGGAAACACCTCCTGATAAATGGAGCAATTAACACATCTCAGAGTTATTGTTTTAGGCTGTGTTCATTTTTGTGGGCTGTTCTTAGTAAGCTGAGACCATCACGCTTCTCCAAGCATCCCGTGCTTTTAGGATTATCCTGTTGGGTATCTGTATATAAAATAACAGTTGCTGATGATTAATTTCACCAGTATAGCAGAACAGCAGTTCTGCTACAGTTAGGATTGAGAACATTTTGCAGTTTAAAGGATGATTTTCCTAAGGTCTTATCTACACTGGAGATGAATGTGAATTTATGAAGGTCGATTTTTCTAGCACCCAATGTTGTAAAGTCGAAGGTGCATATCCCCACTGTGTGCAAGAATTCAACATAGTTAGACATAATGTATCCCCTTATAAGGTGGTTAGCATCAAATTTGAGAGCGATGCTTTGTGGGTAGCTATCCTACAGTTCCTGTCATCCCTTTACATTCTGGCTTATGCTCCCAGTGCATGCTGGGATAAAAACTGTGCAGTTGATGGTTTTAGGTATATGTTGTCATAATGTACTCATCTCCTCCATCTCCCCAACTTGGAAGCAAAGGCAAAAATCTTTTCACACCCTTTTTTCCTCTGGTTATCCATGCAGACACCATAGCAGAGTAAGCATGGAACCTACATTCGGCATCAAAGTATTATGGCAGTCATATTAACCATCATTTGCATTATCCTGGAGTATACCCAAAGCATATCTAGGGTCTGCCAGAACAAGGAAGAATCTTGGGAGGCCATGAACATGCTTTCCGGTGAAGCACTTGAGTTGTATGACTGGCAAATGCTGCTAGCATTTGATCCTCTTGACACAGTGAATGCCGGTTCTGGTGCCATGAGACAAGCACAGTCTGGTGAGACCGCATAGTTATGTAGGTATGGCATGATCAGCAGTGGCTACAAAACATTCACATGCAGAAGGCCACTTTCATGGAAGTTTGCAAACTGCTTTCCCCCAGCCCTGAAGCACGGGAATAACAGAATGAGACTAGGGATGTGACTGATTAACTGGTAAGTGTCACCCCAGTAAGGTGATGCTTTACTGGCTACAGTTAACTGATCAGGGCTAGAGCAGCTTCCCAGCCACTGTGGGCTGGAGCCCAGCTGGAGCAACCCCTGACCTGAGCAGCGGATGGAGATGCTCCAGCCTGGCCAGAGCAGCCCCTGCTTGCAACATGGGGCCGCTCCAGCCCAGCTGTCCCCATTTTAGCAGTTAACTGGTTACATGATGTTTAACCGGTTAACTTGATTAAACGGGATTTTACATCCCTAAATGAGATCTGCACTGACAGTGGAGAAGTAAGTGGCAATAGCCCTGTGGAAACTTGCAGTGCCAATAGATACCTGTCAGTTGGGAATCGGTTTGGATTCGGGAAGTTTACAGTGGGGCTATTGTGATCCAAGTAAGCAAGGCAATCAATACCCTTCTTCTACAAAGGATAGTCACTCTGAGAAACATGCAGGACTTTATGGATAGCTTTGCTGTGATGAGGTTCCCTAACTGTGGTGGAGCGATAGACAGAATGCACATCCTTATCTTGGCACCTGACCACCTTGCCAAAGACTACATAAACTGCAAGGGGTACTTCTCGATGGTTCTGTAGGCACTGGTGGATCGTAAGGGCTGTTTCACCAACAACAATGTGGAATGATTGGAAAAGGTTCATGATGCGTGCATCTTTACAAACTCCTGTCTCTTCAGAAAGCTGCAAACTGGAACTTTTCCCAGACCGGAAAATTAACATTGAAATGCCAGTAGTGATCCTTGGAGACCCAGCCTACCCCTTGCTGTTGTGGCTCATGAAGCTGTATACAGGCAGCCTGGACCATAGTAAGAAACAGATAAACTACAGGCTGAGCAAGTGCAGAATGGTAGTAGAATGTACTTTTGGACATTGAAAGGGAAGGTTTTGCAGTTTGACTAGATTAGATCTTAACAAAAGCAACATTTCCATTGTTGTGACAGCCCTGCTGTGTGCTTCGTAATATCTGTGAAAATAAGAGGGAAAGTTTTATGCCAGTGTGGGTGGCCGAGGCATAGTATCTAACCAGTAATTGTGATCTCTGCTGCCTGCTCTGAGGTCTGCTAGCCACGCTGGCCACACAGGAAATGAAACTCAAATTTTCCCTGGGCTTTTCCTGTACACCTGGAAAGCAGTAGAGTTGAAAGTCCTGGCCAGAGCATTCACAGTGGGGCACTGTAGGACATCTCTTAGAGGCCAAGAATGCTGACTTTCACAGTGCTGCATCAACACAACCATAAAGTTGACCTTGCAAAGTCAAATTTAGTGTTACTTTTTTTGAAAAGCAGGAATACGAAAATTGATTTTAACGTCCCTTAAAGTTGATGGAATGGGCTTGGTGGTGTGGTTTTATTGTTTAGAAAATCAACCTAATGTGGTTATGTTTGACCTAACCTCCCAGTGTAGACCAGACCTTAGTGTTCCAAAGTCTGCAAGCCTGTCCATGTTGTCTTGAAATTTGCTATGTCTTAGCAAGGGGTTTGTGATCCAAATTTGAGGGCCATTTGACGTAGGGTTTCCCTAGATATGAAATATTCCCATGCATGTGTTCAGTAGGCCACTAGTAAAATTATAGCAAAGACTAATGAAAAACCCACCTCCTTTGTGACAAGCTGTCTGTTTTCCCAGGATCTATGGCTAAGACAGTTTGCATAAGGAGGATCATTAATGTCCCCCTTGATGTATTCTCATTTTTTCTTAATTTCATTCCACAGTGGTTAGTCTGACTCATTGCTAAGGGGAAGAGCCTATTCATCTGGAAGCTTCTTCTGAGTTGCACTGTTTGTCATGTTCATTCTTAGTTTCTTATTGTGATTTTGAGCTGTTCATGTTTCATGTGGTATTCATGATGGCTTCTTCACTTAACTAAAATATAGATTCCATTGTTGAGGAAAGTTCAGTCCTGACGTGAAAGTCTTCTAGATAGGACTCAGGACAGCTTTTTGGCTTCCTGATCCTGAAAGCTTCCCTCTTCGTTCTGAAACAGAGCAGCTTTTGTCTGCTAATACCCCACAGTCAGACAGAGCTGCTCAGCAGCTATGAGCTGGCAGCTGCTTTCACATGCTTTGCCAGATCCCTTGCCCTTCATCTTCCCAAGACAAGGTGGGAGGCTAGGAAGAAATGAATGGCTGAGCCTGAGGAGTTGTCATCACCTACTTTGCAGCCCAGTTTGCCTTCAACTGCGAAGTAGTGAAGTAGGAGGTGTGGGCTATAGGTCCTCTCTCCTGAAGGTAGTGACTTCTACTATGTGCTGTATCAGAGTCAGAGCAGCTTGAGTACTATGGGTTTTCTGTAAACATTAGAAAATTAAGATCTGCAATGGAAACATTGATGGGCCCATAATTATTATGGTTGGTCTGGGTGGAAAATGTGTGAAGATTTTCTGCTTTTGTTGTCTAGCTGGTGGGAACCCCATACTACATGTCCCCAGAGCTCTGCCAGGGGGTGAAATACAACTTCAAATCTGATATCTGGGCTGTGGGCTGTGTTGTCTTTGAGCTTCTCACCCTGAAGAGAACATTTGATGCTACAGTAAGTCCATAGATTGTTAATGTTCTAGTATTTGTACTTGTCCTATTGCTTTTCTAACTTTTATTTTAATTTCTTCATGGCTATTGATAATGTGAATATTTATGAAGGTGAGGGTGTGAGAGCACTACCAAGAACTGAAGGTAATATGGGCAAACTTTTCCTTCCTGGCTTTGTTGATACTCTTTGATCCTCCTTGCAGACACAGAGAGTGCAGATGGTCCTGATTTGTACCATTGTTTGAAGGGAAATGTTCCCTTTAGACCAAAGCAGGACTTCATGAATTGTCTGTGCAACCAAGTTCTATCTTTTTTCTCCCCGTTAAGTTTTACGCTGATTGTCGGGAGTTTCACAGTACAGCATCCTGTTGTGAGAGTTTGTAATCTCTGGACGTCTGAGGATTTAATTATGTTGTTTTGTTCCACAGCTTGATTATGTGAGGAATGTGGCTGGCTGGCACAGCTATGAGTTACCACACAGCCATGTGGAGAACATGGCTGGCTGGCATATGTGGGTGGGTGTCAGCTAGTGTAATGTAGCCATGTGGGGAATGCAGCTGGTTGACATGGTGTGGCTGTGATATGTTCTGTGCAAAGTAAGGGGCCAGTCACATCACTATCCTTTACTGACTTTCCATTGTCAGTGATACCTAGGCTCCAGTACGAGTGCCTGTGTGGTAGCTTCAGAGCTGGACAGCTTCTGTTCATTGATGGAGCCTGACATGCAGGGAGGAGCCCATCCTTCTCTCCCTCAGTGGCTTTTTCGGAGAAAAGCTTGGTGTTGCCACCAAGCCCTAGATTGGAAAGACTGCCTGGAAGATGTAGCGTTTCTGCCGGGGAGGTGACTAGGTTGCTGCAGTATCTTATAGCAGTTGCACTGAGAAGAGGAGGGACATGTCAAATATCCATTCAGAGAAGGAGATGGTAAACATCAGAGGACTGCAGCATCCCTTTTTGGGCAACTCAGCTCAGTTCCTTTACAGCTGGTCATTGTTTCTTTTCTAGAATCCCCTAAACCTGTGTGTGAAGATTGTACAGGGAAATCGGGCCATGGAAGTTGATTCCACTGTGTATTCCTTGGAGCTGATCCAGATGGTACACTCCTGCCTTGATCAGGTTGGTAATGTTCTCTTCAGATCCTCTGCCCAATTGCCTCAGTCTGATAGCTCCAGAGCTGGGGATGTGTATTTCAGAGTGGAGTATGTATGTGCAGTCAGATTCTCACATGCAGCTGCTAGGGATGTAAATATGTAATCTTGCCGGGTGATGCTTACCAGTAACCGGTTAAGCTCCTGGCACAGCTGGAGCAGTATGTGGATGGGGGGCTGCTCCAGCCAGAACAGCCCTTGTCCACAGTGCAACGTGGCTGGATAGTTAATCGGTTAAACATATAGTTTAACCAATTAATATTTTAAACAGGATTTTACATCCCTAGCAGCTGCCTGTTTCTGGTGTATCAGTGAGAGTGACCTCTGCTTTCTCTTGGTCTCTGAGAACTTCCTATTTGGATTAAGGATGTTAAAGACTGGTCGACTATCCAATAAGCATTTGCTTATTGTAGTCTTTTGACTAGTCAATAGGCACTTCCGCATTCCTACTGAGGCTCTTGTAC
>CM057848.1:39950985-39981551 GCA_030068395.1 Apalone spinifera
AAAACTAACATTGGTATTTTCTGATCTTTTACATGTGCAACTTTCTATAAAGTTTTGTTAGCAACCTTCTGATGGTGACAAAAAGTCTAGACATACCCTTATACTTAGGGGAAAAAAAAAGCCGCCTTGAATATTTTAAATAGAAAGGTGGGTAAAAATAAATAAATTAATAAAAAATTCAAATGCTAGAGACTCAGGGAGGGTGGTGGTGTATGCACATCAGTGTACGAAGCTATAATTTGACCTCCCATCCTTTCAGGCTCATCTCAAGTAGAAAGATGGGAGTCTACTCCATGTGGGGAGACTGTTGGGTGGATCATTCTGTTTCTGAGATAAGTCATTTGCTTGAAGGAGCCCCAAAATTGGCAGATAACATGCAACTAACTGACACTGAAGCAGCATGTAAGACCCAGTTCAGAAGAGCAGGAGGTGTGTGTGTGTGTGTGTGTGTGTTCTCAGGTTACATTTTTACGTCACTTGGCTTGATGAATGACTTAAGGGAAAGGGCCGGGGTTTGGAGGAGGCGCTGTTTGGACTCTGAAAAGGCTGCCAAACACAGCCTATTTCTGTCAGCTGTCTATCATTCTCCAGCAAGAGAGGGCTGGTTTACGTTCCCCCCATGCTTGGCTATCTGTGGTAGTTTGGAGTTCATGGACAGTATGAAGGTTGGCTCTGGCCTAGGGTATGATCTAGGAATGTTAAATTGCAGATAATCAGCTAATCGAGTAGTTGATGGAATTTCCATAGACTACTTGATTAGTTGATGGGTTGGGGGCACTCGCTAACCTTCCCTCTCCCTGTGGCTCTGCTGTTTAAATGTAGTAAGAGCTGGAGCGTGGCCTGGCTCCTACTACATTTAAACTGCAGAGCCACAGTGGGGATAGCTCCCAGGCCACCTGGCTCTTAATACATTTAAAAGGCAGAGCCGCAGTGCTGCTATGCCTCTGCCTTCCTTCCTCCCATGAAGACCGTGCTGGGAGGAACCAGTTTTTAAGCTGGCTCCCCCCAGCACTGGCTCCGGCTTCATTCCCTCCCCTTGCTGCCTATGATATAGAAGCAACAAGGGGGGAATGTGATTAGTTGACTATCGAGCTTCTCTGTTACAACCCTAATATGATCTCTGATTGGCATTGGGAGGGTAAATGACTTAATCACAGTGGGTTTCTAGGCCAAATACAGAGGGTAGTCAGTATAGACAGAACTCTTCAGGCCATAGTGGAATAGAGGAGCTATGTTTATACTGTGTTGAGGGTGAAATGTGAGATGTTGGGGGAACAGCAGAATGGTTAGTTGGGTAGATAATGGTTTTGGAGCACAAGGGAGATGATGGCCTGTATATGGTGGATAGAAACGTAAATGGAATAGGATGAATGTTGACAAGGGGACAAAACTAACATTGGTATTTTCTGATCTTTTACATGTGCAACTTTCTATAAAGTTCTGTTAGCAACCTTCTGATGGTGATAAATTCTGAATCCTAATTCAATCCTAGTGATGATTTTGCTGGAGAATTCTATTTTATTAAGTTTGGCTGACGGAAATGGTCTTATGCTCAGAAAACTCAAAAATAGTACTGGAGCAGTAACTCAAATTAGCTATGATTGTGGAGATGAGCACAAATTGACCGAGGAGGGTAGAACAGTGATTATACTCAAACAAAAGAAAATTACAATAAATAATCCATAGTTCTTAAGATAAATGCCATAAGAAACTCACATTCCTAGAGATTAGTTTCCACTTTGAAGCTTTTGAAAATAAGGTCTAAAAGATAGCCTTTATTTTTTAAAATGAGGTGAATTGGTATTCATAACAGCCATCAGCACTCCAGGACATAATTATCATTGCCTGCAAGCACCATGCTGCTAGTGAGATGTTGAACTATTCATTTGACTTGTGTTATAGGTTTTCATAAAACTGTGAGTGTGCGCGTGCGCGCTCCTTTGATCCCAGCTAATGAGTTCATTTTTATCAACTTCTACAATACATATAGCTGTTTTTCTGCTGGTGAATTATCAGTTGGATTTTCACAAAACAATTATTTAAAAGCATTGGCTTAGCCCTGTGTGTGACTGTCTGTGTCAGTCCTTGTATTGTTCAGAAATGACTTCCTTTGACCGTAGCTTCTGTTTTGTGATTTGTTTGTGGCGTGATTGGTAACCCACGTTACATAGCATGTTTTTGCTCCCTGCTTGGATGGCTGAAATTCTGTTAGAGGGAAATATGTTTCTTTGTGTATGTTTGCCTGAATATTTGTGAAACTTACTTTCTCAGTACTTTTTCCTGAGTACTCATGAGACCTTCACATTTGATACATACAAACTGTCATGTCAGTGTTCTAAATGTCATCAGACTGGATTCTGTTGTTGTTTGAATGATTGTTGGGAACTCTTTTTTCTGCAGTGCTCACCCGGCTCTGTTCCTGAACATGTTTAGAATACACCAGACTAAGGATGTTAAGGAACAGTTATTTTGGTAATCGTGTAGTTGATACAGTTTGCATAGACTATACGATTAATTGAAAGCAGGAGCTTGCCCTGGGACCGCTACACCTCTGCGTTTTAAATGTAGTAAGAGCCGTAGGCTCCCTGGGCTCTTACTACATTTAAAATGCAGAGGCACAGTGGTCCCGGACCGGGGCGAGCTCGGACTGCTTCGTCCTGGCTTGTGCCAGGTCCAGAAGTCCCTCTTCGTGTCGGGCAGGAGCTGCTCCGACAGCAGCCTCTGATTGTGGACGGGGGCTGCTTTGCAGCGGCCTCCCCTACTGTCCTTCCCCTTGCTGCAGGAGTACTTGACTACTTGCTTTGCCCCTGCTTGCTGCTCGCTCTGTATGAGAGGCAGCGGGAGAGACGGCACTGCAGACACAGTGCTGAGAGAACCTGCCTCATACAGAGGCAGCAAGCGGGGGCGAAGTGAGTAGTTGAGTACTCCACTCAACTATCTGATAAGCTTAGGCTTATCGGGTAGTTGAATAGTCAGACACTCGCTTACATCCCTACTCCAGATCTCAGTGTCTAAGGAGAGAAGAATTTTTGTAAAGAAAAACCTACTAATGCTTGTGAAGTGCTGCAGCTCAGAACCAAGCAATCCGGTTCTCTTCTAGCTTCTTCTCAATATGAAAACCAGAGGAATGGTATTGGTTGAAAAGTGTTGACAATGATCATAGATTCATACTAAAAGCACTTGTGTTCTGTGGCGGGGTTTTTTTAATACAGGTCGAGCACTGTCAGTGAGACACCAATTGCAGTGGTGACTTCACGCACTAGTGAGGTGTATGTTTGGGGGGGTGGAAAATCCACCCCCCAGAAGTTGGATGTCATCAAAAGTGGCTGCAGTGCACGCCAGGTGTGTGCCGGAAACACTCATTTTGCTGTGGTGACGGTGGAGAAGGAGCTTTACACTTGGGTGGTAAGTGAGCCCAGCAGAAAGAACTTGGGGATGCTGGAAGACTAGGGATACAATATCTCAAAATTAGAGTATCCAGCCATAAGTCAGTTTGTCAGAATATTAGAAACAGGAGCATGGGGGCTCAGGAAGGAGAGAGATGAAGTATAGACAAGTTTGGGGATTGGATGAAGTAGCAAAAATGATTGAAAGCAGCCCTTTGAATGCTAACCTAAATCTCTCAAGTATATTAATATTTTTATGGCATGGCAGGATTCTGCTGTGGGATCAGGTGTTGAAGAGCTGCTTCGTAAGTTAGGGAGTGTGTCATGATGCCCTGAGCCAGGCGCCCTCCTTTCCCTCCACATCCTGAAGTGCACTGGTGGTCTTGTACTATTCCATTGAAATGTATCTGTTTTTTGGAAAGGGTTTTCAGAGACTATACAGAATTGTTGTGGGAGCCCATTAGAATGCAGGAGTGATGTGCTGAGTTGCAGGAACCATGGCCTGGCTGTATATAGGTAGGATTCTGAATATTTTGCAGCAGGCTGGTTCCAGATTCTGCAACAAGAGCCCCTGCTTTCACTGACCAAGCTGGAGTGAAAAAAAATTGAATTTTACAGTGAATTTTAAAGCAACTCATTTTAGATTCCCCTGTTGCTTTGGTATCAAACTAAACAATTGTATCTTGCACCTATATTTTCAGTGTTCTTCAGATTTTTGTATGGACAACCCATAACTGCAGCATAGAACCTCTTCAGAGGAGAAAGGGAAGGAGCAAGAAATGTTGATAATTGAGTAGGGTCTCTTGGGGAGCGGGACAGTTGGGAATTATGGGACAAACATATTCATTGCTAAAATTATCAGTGAGATCATTAATATTGTTGATATTTTATTTGTCATTTAGGTTTTAATCAAAATGAATGGGGAAGTTCATGATTCTCAGAGCTATTGTTTCAATCTATCTGCAGACATTGCTACATCAGACACACTTGTTTCATGTGCTAAAGGATTTCTTCGCACCCATAAGCTTTAGTAGTGCATGTAATAATAAAAGCTGGAATCCTTGAGCACAATTCAGCAATAATGAGTTATATTGTGCAGCCTCGGAGATTGTGGGGCCTTAACCATATAATGCATCTGTCCATTTGGGAAGACATAGAAGAGGAGAGCATTCGTTCCTGACCCCCATGGCGGTCAGCTGACAGCTTGAAACCTGGTTGCTCCTCCTTAGGACATAACTCAAGCTACCTGAAAGCCCAAGGTGTCATCTGAGTGGTGCTTGATGTTATGCTCCACTGAGAGATCAGTCCCTTCCCTAGGATAGGGTAGCTAAAGCACTTTCCCTTGGTTCCATTGCTATTTTCTTCTTCCTTCCTCGTCTTCAGAAGCTTCAAGGATAGTAACAATATCCCCCTGAGATCTGGATATGCATCTTTACCAGGCTTCTATGTATTGCAGAATATGCAGGGGGGAACAAAGCTTCATGGCCAGCTGGGGCATGGAGACAAAGCTTCCTATCGGCAGCCAAAGCGTGTGGAGAAGTTGCAGGGGAAGGCTATCAACCAGGTGTCCTGTGGGGATGACTTTACTGTTTGCATCACAGGTGAGAGATTGATTGGGCAGCATGAAGAGAGACCCTGGTCTGTTTCACTGTGAATCAGTTAGCCTCCAAAACCAGATCAGCAAAGCAACTTTACGAGGAGAAAAGGCTACAATTTGTCTTTCTCTGAACTTTTCAGACAAGAGGCCTGCTGGTCCCAGCATGCAATGATCCATCTTAATGTGAACTACCAGGTTATATTTCAGTCAAAGATTTTATAGTCTCTGGGACCACTCCTCTGTATTAAAGAGGAGGGTGACCACAGGGATTGGGCTCAGGTGGTTAATAGGCAGCTTGAGGCAAGCTCCATATGCTGATTGAGTTTCCATCTTCTTCCATGCAGATGAAGGCCAGGTGTATGCCTTTGGCTCAGATTATTATGGCTGCATGGGTGTTGACAAAGCATTTGGGTCTGAGGTCCTGGACCCCCTGCATCTGGATTTCTTCCTCGGCAATCCTGTGGAGCAGGTTTCCTGTGGAGATAATCATGTGGTTGTTCTGACTAGAAATAGAGAAGTCTACTCCTGGGGATGTGGGGAGTATGGTAAGTGTAATCACACCATGTCCTCTTCCTGGGACCTGTTCCAAGTTTTCGAGCCCTAAAGATTTGGACACTGTTTGGCCCTGAGAGGGAATGGGGAGACATCCACTTTTACTCACAACTGTCAGGGTGGTGGCTAAGATGCAGTTATATAAAGCAGAGAATGCAGGTGGCCTGCCTAGGACACCTGGGGAGTCAAAAAACACTTAGTTGTTCATGAAGGTTTCTTTCCAATTTACATTGAGACAAGAGGAATGAGCCTTTGGATTTTTCTCTATGAAGTTTGGAGGCAAAGTGATTTCCTTAGGAATAGATACTCTCTGCCTTTGAGATGGAGGATTCCTTGGGAACTGAAGCAGTCCTTGGAGGGGTTGCCCTGATGAATGGGAAGCAGCACTGTTTTCCCAGAAGCAGGACTCCTAGCTTTGGGGGATTCTGCTAGGAGTGGGGAAAGACGAGGACATGCTCCTCAGTCATGGGAATATTGTGCAAACTGTGTCTCACCAGTGTCTCTTTGCTAACCCAGGGCGCCTGGGTTTGGATTCAGAAGAGGATCACTACACCCCTCAGAAGGTAAGACTTACCTGCCTCCTGAAACATCTCTTGTGTATTAATACAGGTGCAAATGAGTCACTGTTTTTGAAAATTTGCTGCTTGAGTTTGTTTTTCCGAAGGCACTGCAGAGTTTTGAGGGTTCCATATACACATTCACCTAACCAGTCACTGGCCCTAGATTTAATGACAGTCTGTATGAGAAGGTAAATATAGTTCTTAAAATGCTCCCCCTGCCTTGTTACTTCCAACTTCACTGCTCTGAGACCTCCTTGCAGAGAGAAACAACAAGGGCTGAATTTGACAAGAAAGCTCCATAGAAGGGGAGCTTCCCAAACTATTAGTCAGTACCAAATTCCATGCCCCAGATATACAGAGGAAAATTGTGCTTCTCTAACCTACTGGAATTCTATCAGCGTTTCACAAAATAATGGCAAAAGGAAAATGATTTGATATAATTTGCCAAAGATTATTTGGAAGTCCATATAAAATCCCTCTCAAAAAGGAGTAGGAAGTAAAGTTTATAAACCACCTGATAAAAGATACTAATTTTCTTCATGGAGGGGCCAAGTGTTGTTTGGTGTATTAAAGATTAGAACAGGAGGATGAAGGGGTGGGGGTTAAATTAAGCGGATTATACAAAATTAGGTAGGTTAGTCAATAGGAGAGAACATTGAGGCATTCTGAAACCTCACAAGGAAACAACGAATTGTGTGCATGGCTGAAATGTTTAATGTGATTATTTTCCCCCATTCACTACAAAGATCACTCCTCACTGTCTTTTCTTTATAAAAAAGATGATGTTTAGATAAACAGTCACTTGATCTTACAATTGTTCTTGCTTCCCCTGCACTCACTGTGTGTTCTAATTCAGTGAAGTATCAGATGCAAAAGATAATATAGGATAGAAGATGCAGAAGGGAAAAAACCATGTGTTGGGGATAAAAGCCAAATTCTGATAATGCTTAAGAAATAATTTCCCTTATGGAATAATAATATTTGCTAATGCAAGATACCATTAAGGTCACAAGCTTGGTAGGATTCACTGTAGGAGCATATATTGATATGAATGAATTTTAGGTCATATAACTTAACTAATTGTCAAATTGTCAGGAATATATAACTTCCCTGTGGGCAATTTATTCTGTTATTAAGTTTCTTATACATTCATCTGAAGCAGCTTGGATTGTTAGGGATAGGATGTAAACTAGACAAGCCACTGCTTTGAACCACTCAGGTATTTCCAGTGTTCTAGGTTTGGTCCTTGGTTTCTCCTCTGTAGATTTGATTCCTGGCATTTGTTTTCAATGTAGGTGGATGTTCCAAAGACCTTGAACATCGTCTCAGTCCAGTGTGGCTGTGATGGGACTTTCCTGCTGACCCAGACAGGCAAAGTGCTGGCATGTGGACTCAACGAGTTCAACAAACTGGGCCTGAACCAATGCACATCTGGGATCATCAACCATGATGTGAGTGCATCTGGTGCTCCTGTGCCTGCTTCCAGGGTTACCTAGAAGATGGGGAAGCAGAGGTCCCCCAACAATGGCAAGGAATCCATCACATGGGATACGTCCATCCACTGGATTCCAGCTCAGAACTGCAGGGGGAAGGGAAATCCTAAGGCACCTGCTAGTATGATGAGGCAAATCTTTCCACAGTCTCACATCTGCCAGTGGGTTCAGTTCACTTCTGTGGTGGTAAAAACAGCATGTTAGCTGCATCTGGGGAACTTCTACAATGTAAGTGGAATGTGAGCTGGTAGGAGTAGCCTGCCTTCTTGCAGGGCTGATAGACCCAGCACTTCTCTACCCAAGACCTACATAGACAGATCGTGGCTGATGAATGTGCATATGCGTGTGCCGCTGGGTTGTTGGCACTGGGCGTTATCTGATTGACTGGTCTTTTCCTTCAGACTTACCATGAAGTTCCCTACACCACTTCCCTTACTTTGGCCAAGCAGCTCTCCTTCTACAAGATCCGCACCATTGCTCCAGGAAAGACGCACACAGCTTCCATAGATGGTGAGACCTACTCACAGTGCAAGTCGTGCTGTGGAACGGCCTTCACTTCCCCCTCCCAGTTAAATGAGCTAGTTGTAGTCCACGGAGATAAGTTTTCATTGTACACATCACTGGCTTATATGCTGTGCTCAGAGTTAGTAGGATACCATTTGTGCTGGGCCTTTAAATCCGCTCTATTCCATTTCATTCCAGTGCCACTGAGCACTGTATGAGCTGAAGCCCCATCCACTGATTGCAAGCTGAATGCTGACCCCTGGGCACTGAAGATTTTAGATTGGGTCTCAGCTCCCTTTGCCAGTGGCTGTCAATTCCTGGAGCAGGCATGAATTTTAGGTTTTTCAGCAGCAGCAGTATCAGAGCTTGGTTCGGTCCTTGTAAGGGAAAGAGAGGCTTGTGCATGGAAAGGATGATACCTTGGAAAGGCTGATGTTAAGCCTCAGAACCTGATCAGGAATCTTGGTTCCCCCTGTCAGAGCACCTCAGTTGAGGGACTGGGATTAGTCATGGAATCCAGAGTTAAAGATGGGAAACAAAAAGAATTGAATTTCTGGGGGGTTTGCTTGGGTTGAAGCAATTCTTACTGGCTAATAGTCCCTTCTGGCATGACCAAGTTCTTAGCAGACTCCTTTTTGGTCATGGGCCATTGCTACTAATTCTCTCTGCATGCATTGTTGTTTCCTATGTTGGGTATCTGCTATGACTCTCCTCATTCCTTCTCTCAGAGCGGGGTCGTTTACTGACCTTTGGCTCCAACAAGTGTGGACAGCTGGGCGTTGGTGACTATAAGAAGCATCTGGGAATTAACCTGCTGGGAGGCCCCCTTGGGGGTAAGCAGGTGATCAGGGTTTCATGTGGAGATGAATTCACCATAGCTGCTACTGATGGTGAGTAGGCATTTGGATGCAGTGGACTCCTATGGGCTGGGTTTGCAGAATAGTTTCAGATATTTGGCTCCCATCTTGCAGTGGGAGCATTTCCTGTATCTTCTGCTATTCAGAGCTGCACAGAATGGCTGCAGTCTTTGCAGTTATCCTGACATTGTCAGGCTCTGAAAGGCTGTGACTGAAACAAGGACAATTTTTCCTAGCTTAGTGCCATATCAGTGGGGCAGTGCAGCACAAAGTTTTAGCTAATATTGTCTATGGGATACCAAATGGTGAGCTGGAGACTGGCTACTAGACTTCACAATGCACAATTGTAGCCTTCCAAGAACTAGTTGGGAGCAGGTTGACTAGATGCCCTGTCTGTCTTGAAATGGAGTAGTTATGGGAAAGAAGTGAGGTATCTGTAATGAGTCCAGACTGGTGGTAGGGTAATGAAGTGTTTCTAAGTTCAGGCTGATGGATTAGTTTTTTCTTAGATAATCATATCTTTGCCTGGGGCAATGGTGGGAATGGACGTCTGGCAATGACACCGACAGAGAGAGCTCATGGTTCCGATATTTGTACTTCATGGCCTCGACCAATTTTTGGGTCCCTGCATCATGTTCCAGATCTGTCCTGCCGTGGCTGGCATACCATTCTGATTGTTGGTGAGTATGATTCAGGGACCGGGGTTGCTTCAAGGACATTTGTTGTGATAACTCAATACTTACTAGCAAGGGCTTGCGGGTGGGGGGGGTGTGTCAAAATCATTCTGAGGGAACTCATTGGTGAGTCCATGTCCCCAGTACTTGGAAGACTGGCTTTGTTGTGTCTTGATTTGTACCACCTTTGCAAGAGCTCTTTTCCAAAGAGATATTTTTTCTTTCCATAGAAAAGGTGCTGAATTCCAAAACCATCCGATCCAACAGTAGTGGCTTGTCTATTGGTACTGGTGAGTAATCAGTCCTGGGCAGAAGCGATGTGAGTCGCTCCACATCTGGGGCTCCTGGACAGAAGCAGCTTTGACACAAACTGGAAAGCTTCAGACATGTGCAGGGTCATTTCAAAGGGCTTTCAGAGCCGGTCATTACCCACCAAACCATCACTGCTTCTTGCCTGCACTGGGCTTCTCATCTCCTTCCCTGCTGGGACCAGCTGACTGCCTCCTTCTCTAGCATTATGGTACCTAGGAGGAACATGATGATAGGAGGGTATATGCCTCAGCACCGTGTGACACATGCTGTCTGTGTAGATGCCAGTAAAACAGGTCCTTGTAAATCAAACCAGGTTTCAGTCCAGTCAAACCCCCTAAAAGTGTAAGACCTTAGAAAACTAGAGCAGCTAGAATTGTTGAGGAGCAAATACCTCAGCTCCTTTCAGGAGATGACAAATGTAGGTGCCAAGCACCAGAAAACAACATCTTGTATACTCAGCAGGAGGCTTACAGATGAAGTTAGATCGAGTGCAGACAAGGAGCCTCATTGTCTGTGCAGGGTGGTTCTATTGTATCCAGTCGCTGTGGTGTCTAAGTATGAATTATGGTATCTGTGTCTAACTATACAGGCTCAGGCCTCTGTATTTTTACAGACATGGTCGTTGCACCCAGTGCACTGAGTGGATGCACGGCAGTCTTGTCACAGGGTTTCATTTCTTTCTTTGAAAGGCCTCAAAGAATATGAGGGACTTTCAATAACAAGAGGGAGGCCAAGTAGCGCACAAGATGAGGAAAGGCTAAGCCTAAGGGGAAGGATCTGAACAGCAGGGGAGAAGAGTAGCAAGAGATGCAGGCAGGCACTGAACTGTATGGGGCCTTGAAGATGAGATGCTTGAACTTGATGTGGAAGGCAAGAGGACTTTTGGGTGGGGGGAGGGGGAGATGGGAATAAGAAGCTAGAGTGTGTGTCTTGTGGGTCACTTTTGGAGAGGGCTTCATGGTGTTTTCTGAATTGTGTAACTGGAAGGAGAGACAGTCCAGGCAAATGCATTCACTCTCGGGGTTCTGAAGTTAAAGTAGCTTCCAGGGGAATATGCTCCTTTTCTGCTTCATCTGGGATCCATTAGCAGCTGCATTCCCTGAACTGGCAGAGTCAGTGACGTGTGTAAAGTTGTTGCTTCTCTTTCTTGTCTGCCAGTGGCTCAAAGTTCCACAACTGGTGGTAGTGAAGAGGAGGAAAATGAACGGGAATCTGAGACCCCTGATCCAAGTGGAGGCTTTCGAGGAACCATAGAAGCAGATTGTGGAATGGGGGGCTGGATCAGTGCCACAGAGGCCATGGGAGACAGCAGTGCCAACAGCAGCTCCTGCCCTGGCTGGCTACGTAAGGTAACTAACTGCCTCATGAATTTATCTAGTCACAGAGTCTGGGATCACAGTTCAGGAAGAACAAACTGCCTCTTCTTCCTCACGAGGCCGAGCAAGAGGAGCTCAAAGAGGCTTCTCTAAATGTCTGTAGCCTCTATTCTTCCTCACCAAAGTGCACAGGAGACACCCTCTTCACCAGATTGACATTATTCTGTGGGAATTAGGCACATAGCAGACACCACCAGTTTGGTCAACTTAATATACCCTGTACATCCACACACCTCATGCATCATGTGAAAGCTTATCTTGCCTGCTTTAAGATGAGGTACAATATGGAGCTGTCAAGTGGTGCCATTAACTTAGAAATAGGATAAACAATTATACCATTAATACTTTAAAATTACCACTTTGAAATACTCGCATTCATTTGTTAGCTTAATTACTCTAGGTATTACTGGATTATATAAAAATGGATTTCTTTGTGACCCAAGGCACCCCAACAATCTAAAGCAGTTGTTTTGAAATTTGGCCTGTGACCCACCCTGCTCAACGCAATCCTTTCTGCAGACCACCAGCCAACCATCCATGATGACAGAATGGGTCCAGGACTGGTTGGGAGTAGGGGGGACTGGTGAGCTGTTCCTGAGGCCTGTGTCTTCTCCCTGCTCTGTGGAGATGGAGTACATTGGGCGGGGCGAGGGGGAGGGGAAGGGGGGGAGAGAGAGAGAGAGAGAGAGTGTGTGTGTGTGTGAGAGAGAGAGAGAGAGAGAGAGAGAGATGGACTGTGAACTGGCTAATGGAGAAATCTCAAATAATGCACTACCTCTCTAAGAAAAGCACTCACCTCAGAGTAGACCTCAGCAGCAGTTGAGACCTCCTGAGCCAGAATGTGTCACCTCTCCCTGACTCCTGCTCTGCACAGATGGGCTGCAAGGAGAGGGAGCAACCTGACATCAGCATTTCCCTCTTCTCCCCCTCCCTGCCTCTGCACAACTAGCAGTAGGCTCCTGGCTGGGTGCAGCTGCAGGACAGAGCTACATTGGAGAAGGGGCACCTGAACACATGCTACCAGCTGAGCGGCACTGCTAATGAGCTGGGAGGCATGTGAATCTTTCCTGTGGGAGGCTGACCAGATGGAAATGTTTGTAGGCTGGATCTGGCCAGTCTGACTGTATTTTTGCCCCTCTCTGTCTGAAGCCTTGTTTTCCACCTCAAGAGGGTGTCCGGTGCCCTTACTAAAAAGATGCTGAGCATTTGGGAGCAGGAGGAATCTCTGGCATAATGTTACTTCTATGTGTGTTCAGGAACTGGAGAATGCTGAGTTCATCCCCATGCCTGACAGCCCCTTTCCTATGAGCACTGACTCTTCAGAGCCTGAAAAGGAGACTCTTCCCTACCAGGAACTTCAAGGACTCAAAGTGGCTTCTGATGCCCCTGCTGAATTCAGCAAGCCCAAGACAGAACCTCAGGTAACATATACATTAAGACCATATCTCCCACAATGAATGATGATTGATTAAAAGCTGACAGGATCTATATATGGCAATGTTTGAGTTGTGAGGAGGTCCAGTGGGTGCCATTGGGTAAGGTTAATTAATGGTCTGGATGAGAGCAGAAAAGGGCATGTTAATGATGTTCACAGTTAATGCTAACTTGGGAGGAGCTGTGAATACCAGTCAGGAGACAGAAATTCAAGGGGTCCTGATGTGGCCAGGAAATAAAATGAGTTTCATATTAGGAAAAATGCAGCTAATGCATCTGGAGAAATATAATCCCATGCTGAGAGACTCCAGTGGGAGGGAGGAACCAGGGAAGCATGGACAGGCAGGAAATTATTACAGGAGTTTACTGTGCTGCCATCCCTAGATGAGATGCTAATTCCTGACTTCCTTGGGAAACCAGGCAGGAGTGGGGAGGCACCAGCAAGATTCTCAGAGTGACAAGCAGGTAGGGACAAGAGCTGTGTGACGGCGCGTTGGGGTTTTCCCGTCTCCTGCACCCCCGTAATGGCACAGACAGACTCCACTAGCCAGTAGACTAGAGGGAGTTTATTGCTTCTCCAGGATACAGCACAGATGTAATCTGGTTACACGGCAGGCCTAGGATGCCTCAGCCCCCTTTGAGATGGGGGAGCCTGGGCCCCTAAATCCCAGCCCGTTGCCTAGGCTGCTTCCTCCATGATCCCAGCCAGAAACCTAACTCGCTCACTTCCAGCCCTGCCCCCAGCCAGGGCTCCACTCCGCCTTCTTCCCATTGTTCCGCTCCCTGAGAGCTAACTGGTCAAACAGGTTCGAAGTCCCCTTTGCATAATGACTCATCCCCTGCCCTGCTGGGCCGTGCTGCAGCCAGCAGCCAGTGGAGGTCACTCACAGCCCACTGCCCAGCATAGCAACCAACAAGGTACCCCCCACTATGTCACAGTTCTCCTCCCTCCGAGAGCGAACTGAGCAGGATCACTCCGCTCGTGACCTAGGGAAGTTCGGGTCCTCTGCGTGGGAACCCGCCCTGGGACACGGATGCGCCCCTTGACTCGGGCCGGCCGCGGCGAGATCCCACATGAATTGGCTTCCCTCTGTCCACTCGCTGCACCGCTCCGGGGGGACTGGCACAGGTCTGTCCTCCATGGTCGCACCCACCCTTGCACTGGCCTTGATCTCTGGCCAGGGTCTCTCGGGCTAGGACCATGAGCTCAGCGAGCCTTCCCTGGACAGCCAGGGGGTCTTCCACCCCCAACGCTCCATCCAGGGAGGTCTTCCCCTCCCATAACTCTCTCAGCAAGCCCAGGGGGTCCTCTATACGGGGTAGGGGTCCCCAAGCAGCTTTCCTCCCGTCTTCGGCCTTCCCGCCCCTCTGGCAGGAGTTGCAGGACCGATAGTACCGCTGCACGGCTGCAAATATCCCTGGCCAATAGAAGTGTTGGAGCAACCTCAGCCAGGTGCTCTGGATCCCCTGGTGGTCCCCAAAGGGGATGTTGTGGGCCAAATACAGCAGCTTGCGGCGATACTTTTGGGGGATTACCAGCTGCCTCTGGACCCCCCATGCCCTCACCTTCCTGGGGGAAGCTATTCCCGGAACAGGAATCCCCGCTCCCACAGGAATCTCTCCTGGCCACCTCTCCCCAGGGATTGAGCTGCACGGAGGCCAGCCTGGTCCCTCAGCTTCTGCAAGGAGGGGTCTTCCTGCATCACAGCCTGGAATTCAGCTGCTGGGGCACGGATCGGGACCTGTTCCCTGCCCTTGCCTAGGTCCAGAGTCACAGCTTGGCTGGACCCCCTGTCCACTGGGATGGGACCCTGAGGACCCTGCCGGGAGTCCTTCCCTGGATCCAGGTTGCCAGGCCCTCGCTGGCTCCGGCTACGGGCGGTGACTAGAGCCCACTGGGATTCATGGGGCCACTCCTCTAGGTCATTCCCCATCAGCACTTCCGTGGGCAAGTGCAGGTGCACCCCCACTTCCTTGAGACCTTCCTTGGCCCCCCATTTCAAATGCACCCTGGGTACAGGCACTTTAAATGGGGACCCGTCTATGCCCTTCAGGATCAGCTGTGTGTGGGGTAGTACCCGGTCTGGGGCCACTAAGTCAGATCAGGCCAGCGTCACCTCCGCCCCCGTGTCCCAGAAACCCATCACCTTCCTACCATCTACCTGCAGGGGTACGAGGCACTCGCTCCGTAGGGGCCGTCTGCCCCCACCCAGTACACGGAGAAATCCGCCTCCCGAGGGTCAGATCTCCCTGGGGAGGTACACTGAGCATCCTTTCCCCCACTCTGAGCTGAGGTTTGCCTGCCAGCCCATCCTTCCTCCAGCTCCAGCCAGTTAACCCTGGAAAGTCCCAGGTCATGAGACCTGGTGCACTGAGCCCTCTTGCGTTTTTGCCCACGGTGATGGCAAGTTAGGCCCTGCAGGCCCCTTTGGGCTGTCTCTGTCCAGGCCCTGGCTGGTTCTCTTGGGCGCAGATGACTTGTCTCTTTGGCTCGCCTCATAGATGACTCTCTCTGTCGCTCAGCCGAGATCCGGTCTCGGTGCGATTCCCTCTCTCGCCGCGATTCCTGTTCACACCTGGACCGGCTCTCCGTGAACTCATCCACCAGTTTCCTGGCTTCCTAGGGGTTCTCTGATCTTCGGTTCTTGAGCCATAGCCTCAGGCTGGGTGTGCATGGTTCATAGAACTGCTCCATCATGATCAGCTTGAGCAGTTCCTCTGCGGTCTGGGCTCCGACTCCAGACACCCACTTGCGGGAGTATTGCGCCAGGCAGGAGGCAAGATCCACATAGGTCTCCCGTGGCCCCTTCTGCACCCCCCCCCCAGAACTTTTTTCTGTACGTCTCGGGGGTCAGCCCGAACTTGTGCAGCAGGGCCTCATTGACTCGGTTGTAATCCCCTGGCTATAGGCCCTCCAGCTGATTGAGCACTCATTGAGCTGATTGAGCACTCCGGCAGCCTCAGTGAGGGGATGAGCTCCTGTAGCCAGTCAGCTGGGGGGACCCGTTGCAGTCCACAGGCCCTTTCAAAGGAGCTGAGGAACCCCTCTGTGTCACCCACGTCCTTCAGTTGGGCCACCATGATCTTCTCCAAGCATCTGGCAACCCTGGGACCCTGGTGCCCGTCCGCACTCGGCGCAGCTGGGGTCCCGCTGCTTCTCTGCTCTGCCATGGCCAGCTCATGCTGTCGCTGCTCTCTACGCTCCTGGACTTCCAATTCCTTCATCTGCAGCTGGAGTTCTAGCCGCCGCAGCTCTGCTGGGTTGGACCCTCCCCTGGGCGGGCTACGGCTTGCAGGGCTCCTCTGGGAGACTGTCCCGTCTCTCCGGTGGGTTCCAGTGCTCCACCCACCCTCAGAGCCTGACACACTCCCAGGGGGGGGTCTGGCTGCTCCCCACTGGGACAGGATCCCAGCCCTGTGTCTGGTCATGCTCTCCCAGCCGGGCAATCAGCTGGGCCTTGGTTGCGTGCCGCACAGGCAAGCCCCTCTCTCTGCACAGCTTCACCAGCTCTGCCTTCAGGAGTTGGGTGTAGGCCATCTCCCCACTGGTCCCCTTGGTGCAGACTCACCAGTCTAGTGCTGCTTCGCCCCACAATTCTCAGGAACCGCTTTGCTCTGTCTGCAGCACGCCTGGCTCTAAGGCCCTTGCTTCTACTGCGCCTTGTCACTCGCTGCTAGGAGCTCCATCCACGGGGTGCAGTGCATCCCGCTCCTGACACCAGTGCTGACGGCCATTGGGGTTTTCCCGTCTCCTGCACCCCCGTAATGGCACAGACAGACTCCACCAGCCAGTAGAATAGAGGGAGTTTATTGCTTCTCCAGGATACAGCACAGATGTAATCTGGTTACAGGGCAGGCCTAGGATGCCTCAGCTCCCTTTGAGATGGGGGAGCCTGGGCCCCTAAATCCCAGCCCGTTGCCTAGGCTGCTTCCTCCATGATCCCAGCCAGAAACCTAATTCACTCACTTCCAGCCCTGCCCCCAGCCAGGGCTCCACTCCGCCTTCTTCCCATTGTTCCGCTCCCTGAGAGCTAACTGGTCAAACAGGTTCGAAGCCCCCTTTGCATAATGACTCATCCCCTGCCCTGCTGGGCCGTGCTGCAGCCAGTGGAGGTCACTCACAGCCCACTGCCCAGCATAGCAACCAACAAGGTACCCCTCACTATGTCACAAGCTGCAAAAAGGGAGAGGGAGGAAGGTGTGTCCAAGTTTGGGGTCATGGGAGTTGGCCGTGAAAAACATAAGGGTTGTTAATATGCTGACTTGGTTCCCCGAGGATCCAGTACTTAGTGCCTGGAAATCTGCAACTTCAGCAGCTCTGGTGCCATCTTCCATTCTGTTTCTCTCATTATGACATAAACAGTAACTGGCCTGGGAGGTTTCATACATAGAACACACATAAAGACTCCCTTCCTCCTCTTTTGGCAGCAAACATGTTCAGTTCCAGCTCTGCCCTGTGTAGAAGGAAAGGCAGCGTCACCAACTGCAGCCTGTGTGTGCAGCACTTTGCAGGCTGAAGTGGAGCGGCTGCAAGGTTTGGTGTTACAGTGTTTGGCTGATCAACAGAAGCTGCAGCAGGAAACCAGTCGTCTCAGTGCCCAGCTCCAGAGGTTTTGCCGGGGGACAGAGGGAATTCAGCAGGTGAGAATACCCCCTTGTGTGAAATATTCAGGTCATTAATTTAGGCTGAGAATCCCAAAAGCCCTTGGAAGGTGGGAGAGGGACTTAGATAGTTGGATTGAGTGGGTAGGAGGAGCTATTAATCAAACTCAAATCTCTTAAGTCAGCAGGAGATGGGACCGAGCAGAGGGGTGTAAGGTAAAAATTCCTTGTCTGTTGCTTTGGTCAGCTGCAAGGATACTCTGGTTTACTCTGTGGCAATAATTTAGTAGCCATGCAGCCATTGGGTAACTTGTATTTCTTCTTCGAGTGATTGCTCATGTGCATTCCAATATAGGTGTGTCCGTATTGGAATGGACATGAGTAACACATCTCCGAGAATCACAGTTACGAGGTAAGTAACTGTTCTTTCTTCTGCCCAAGAATTGGGGAGCACTTAGATATAGTTGTGCCCTGGCTGGGACTGTCATAGTAGCTCTCTCTATGATGGTAGAAACTGCATGTGGAATAGCCAGCAAAATGTGTGTGGTCTGCAGCTGAGTTCTAGAAGTGACTGACTGTTTTGTCTGGACAGCTGCAGGCTCTTTCCAAAGGAACACAGACAGCTAAAGAAGAGATGGAAACAGATCCAAAAACTGACTTGGATTCAGATTCCTGGTGTCTCTTGGGAACGGACTCCTGCCGCTCCACCCTCTAGTCTCCTGTGCCTGCTAGGATCCATCCAACTTCACAGCACACTAACTGAATGCAGAGAGCAGCTTTCCTGGCTTTGGGTCACTTGCAGACAAGGAGCAAGGCTGGAGGCTCCAGAGCAGCACCCATGTACGTTTGGTGGGAGATACCTCCTTTACATATGATCTAGGAGTGAGTTTTGAGAGGCAGGGTCTTGAGCTCAAGGTTGTGGTCCAGCTCAGTGACTATGGCAGCAGCAGCTCCTTTCTGTACCTCATCTGTCAATCCTGCCCTTGAGTCAAGACGATCCTGGACCTATCATGGTGATGGCTCCAGTAGCAGCTTGTGACCCTTTTGTTGTTTTGCTGTTTCCTGGGAGCTGCCCTTGGTACCCCAGCATTAGTCACCACATTTCTATGTGAGAGAGAGAGAACAGTTGAGTGTGGAAGGTGGCTGAATCCTGTCTCCCCACTTTCACTTTAGAGCAGTGAAGAACTCTGAGCTGTTTCCAGCCATTATGGCAGTGGGCAGAGCCCTAAACCTGTGGACAGCTCAATGCTGTTCACAGGCAAAAGAGCCTTGACTGTGCTTTATTTTAGAGGCATTGGGGAAATGGTGATGGAAAACATGCCCCTGGTTTGAGATGCAGCCTTTAGCCATACCACTGTGTGCCCTAGTCCTAGAGATGAAGTTCAAATGTTTTATTTTGAGAGCCTAGCACTCACCTAGTGCTTTTTCACTCACCAAGCACTGCACAAACAGGAATATTGGATGTAGTTTCCAGTTGTAGCAGAGGAAACAGCTTGAGACAGGGTCCTTGAGTTCAGATCAGCTGCTTTCTAACCAGAAAAGGGGTAGTCTGGATCTCAGGCTGTGGCACACTCATAGTTGAACAGACACGGTAAATTGTGGGTGCCAGAGCTCCTCTTGTTATGTTTGATTTTTCAGTGAGCCAATTGCTACTCCTCCTGTGCTTCTATTTATCCTTCACCTAATGCTGGTACAGTATCTCAAGGCTTGTGAGGCCTTGTCAGTATTTTCTTTACATCCAGTGTTTTGACAAAGTAGGAGCACAGCTGCCCCCTCACTATGGGCATCTAAAGCAGTGCACACAGGATGTATCTTTCCCAATGGCAGTAGATGGTTTGACCTCAGGTCAAAGCTCACCCCTTCTCTAGCAGTACCAGGTTCTCTCCCAAGGAACTTGAAGTGGCCTGACACCTGGGACTCTCCCATATCCCTAGTAGGAAGTGACTCTTTTCTAAATTGTTTAGCTAATTGACATGGTGTGGATCCTCTGGGGTGGGAAGGACTTCTAGGGAGCAGTTAATTCCTCATCCTTCCCTAAGGTGGGGCTTCTAGGAAGTAGAGTCCTCTCCTCCTTTGCAGTGGAGGGGGTGTTGTATCATTACCCCTGAACTGTCCCCATCACAAACATCTCTAGTGTTGCCTTGTATTTTTCAATGAGAGCTGTTTCATCTGCCTGAGGACTTTTCTTCATCCTCTGTCTGGGGACAGATGCGAAGGCATCCTGCTTGGAATCAGTGCATTTTTAGGATCTTCTCTACTATTTTAGATTGAATCAAATGCAATTTGTTCTGCACAACTGGGCAAAGTTCTATCTGGCTGTCCTTATCATTGAGGGAGGGAAGGAGAGGGACAGCTCCAATGTAGGGTCTTGAGTGCCTGGAGTTCAAGAGTTGCATGGCTACTATTGCTGACTGCGCCCTCTCTTCTTCCATATGTATGGGAGCCAGTTCTCAGGTTAGGATTCCCAGCATAAGAGTTCTGTTGCTGCAGTGAAGCTGGAGTCTGTCATGTTGCAGCAGTGGCTTTGAGAAGGAGCAAAGTGCTAAGCCTGAGCTTTGTCTAATAAGCGAGCACCAAGCTGATAGAAGTTGCTCTCCTGCAGTGCACTGCTATCCTCATTTCTCAAGGCTCTGCAGTTGGGAAGCTAGGTGCACAGTCTGGATTCTCCTTGGATCTAATAAAGGATGCATGTCCCTGGCAGACAATGTCCAACCTCGTATTTACCTTAGAGGATTCACTCTATCCAAATTGTGCCTACTACAGACCACTGATTTTCACACCAGCCAGCTATGCAACCAAAAAAGCAGTTTAAACCCAGCACCATGTTTTGGACTGGAAAGTAAAGGGCAAGTGGGCAGAAGTGCCTTTGAACAGTTTCAAACCCTTTTTACTCTTCCCCTTTTTGTGTTCCTAGCTCCATATGTCAGTCTTCTGCTAGTTTTGCTATTGAGTTGTTATATGACTTATGCCTGCTCTGACACTAGCAAAATAACTAGTTTGTCATTGTCTTTCTTTTGAACGATTAAAGAGTGGAGTGGTTTGTTGTTTGTTTCAATAAATGTTTAAACTAATTCTCCAGTATGTCCTGACTCTGCATTTTCCCTTCACTCCTCTACCCCCTCCTCCCCCCTCCGGTGCAGAATCAAGGCTTGGGGCAAGGTCCTGTTGAAGCAGGGTCTCCTGTGTTCTCCTTCCACCAAGAGATGTGGAAAAATGCATGCACTCAGTTTAAGTGGTATGTTCATATCTGTGGAAAAAGTGGCAAATTGTGCATTACAAGGGAAATCTCCATGAAGAAGCTCTGTGTTCCCTGAGACACCTCGTCTCTTGATGTTGCTTTTCTTCCTGATGATGATGCCATTTTTACAACAGCTCCAATGTGGGGTATGAGTAGCAGGAAGAAGTGGGATCAAAAGAAGCAAGATCCTCGTTCTCTTAGAACAGATTTTACTGGAGCGTTAAGTGTCCCACAGTCACTTGCTCAGCTGTTATAACAAGTTGCTCTGCTGCCAGTTATGCTGATTTATTATTTGCATTACCATAGCACTAAGAGCACCAGTTATGTATGGAGCAGGGTCCCAATGTGCTGGGTGCATACAAACAATATAAAAGCTGTCTGCTTCTCTCTCACTTCTCTGGAAGTTTTAATCAGGGCCTCCTGCATTTCATGGTGTCTGTATGCTTACCTGAATCAGCAGATGAACTGAAACAATAGCTCAGCAAGAGCACTGAACTGCCCATTGTTAACTCTGAAACATAAAGATGGCAAACCAATTAACTCCTGACATAATACCATTGACTTCTGTGGTGTTACCCCACCAGACAATTTGGCCTGCAATTTCAATGTCAGTATTAGCTATTTAATCTGCTCATCGTTTTAGCAGACACTTCTAATGAATGTGTGCCACAATCATCCAACTACCTCCCACAACTTCCCGAGAGCTAAAAGTCTCATTTTCCCCACTATCAGCTTCTTCCTGCTGTCTTGTATGATGCAGATCATCATTGTTGACTCCAACAATTTTTGGCACATTGACAAGAGGGTGAGCCTGGTGTAAAATTGGATTTAATAATCTAAACACATTACAAGTTACTATATTGATTTTCTTAACTGCTTTCATGTTTAGTTCATTTAAAACATTTTATCCATCAGGTCAGAGGAATTTCCATTCTTCCCCTCCTGTGCATTTTCTTGCTGTTTATTCCTCTCCTGCCTTCTTGTCACCTCTGCTACCCCCTAACAAGAAACTAGAAACGGAGTTACTAAGCCACATGCCAAGACCCCTGTAATCATTCTACTTTAAACCCATTTCTTAGCCTGGGTCTGGATTTTTATTATTTCTTAGGCTGTAAGCTCTTAAATGCTTGCACAGTGCCCTGCCCTATGCAGTTTAGCCAATTGGTGCTTTTGGGCACTATTATAGTGTCCCAAGGGAGGGGACTTTTTCACTTATCGTGGGGACAGGAGAGCTACTTCCTTGGGGGAGACTTCCACCCCTCACACTCAAGGACTGTTTTCACATATCTAGCCTCTGACTAAGCCTAGTTCAATTTGGCCTATATGTAGTTATTCTAGGCTGTGCTGAGCTGGGGCAGGATTACCATGGCCCTTGAAGAAAAAGCTTTTGATCATATTTTTTCTCACAAATTACTTATTCTTCCAGTGGTATTCCCTACACTGCTTGTGACCCACTTGCTAGGGTTTTGTTAGTATTGAACAACCTGCTTCTAACATGAGAAAACATGCAGTAAAGATATCTGACTGCCTGGATGCTCTCCAGGGAAAATTGAGGCTGAAAAGAACCTTGCATCTGAGTTCAAGTTCATGTATCTGGTAAGTAATACCTTTGTAACAGTCACCCTGTTGCTTAAAGGTCCTGGTCCAGTTCTAGGAGTCTTTACCATTCCACATTTGACACTGGAACAAGCACACATGCACTGAAAGTCACCCCTCCAAATATTCAGTAAGTAGCTAGTGGTGCATAGTTCCCCTGCTATTATGGGACCCCATCTGCAAGCTTTCTGCCCCAAGGAATTCTTGTGCTGAAGCAACATTTTATGGGCCTCCCCTCCCCAATTAGCTCTTCTGATTAAAGAGTTGGTATGTAAAAAATGGCCCTAAATTTAAAGTTTTTGGATGCTTAGAAGTAAAATATTACCAACCCAAAGTCCAATAAAAACAGTTCCAGGATTTTCCTAAATTCCAGTGGAAACAAGGTAAATAAATCCTCCTGTGGGCTACTGCATGAGAAACATGGAATGAGCCTGCCTGCTCTGTTTTCATTATTCAGTTCAAAAACAATGCAAAAAATGAACAGCACGAAGCATGAAAAGCAGCTGAGAGGGAAGCAGTTCTGGATTCTGCTCCCAGTGGCTGTTAGAAACAGGAAGAAAGCAAGCTGCAGTTTGTACATGTAATGGGCTAGTATCATTTATCTTTCTCCCTCAAACTACTTTTCCTGACTTAACAAAACTAAACTTATACATGGCCTTTCTGCTGCAGAGACAGCCAAACCTACGTTTGGCAGATATAACTCAGGAATTGATCTTTGAGGGTTTTCATGTGCCAGCACCTGCAGCTTCAAAGGCAGTAGAATCCCAGCTCACTCCCCAGATGAGTAGCTACTAGAAATTCTGTAGGAAGGCACTTTCTTAAGCACAGTCAGGCTGCTAACAATATAGATATCAGTTTGATCTCCTCAGCATAGGGATATTTTTGTGTGGTTGGTTCCAAGCTGAACATGTTGGTATCTAAAGAAAAGACTTCTTTCCATCTATGAACACTCATTGACCTCTGCCTGAGACAGTACTCACTTTTCAGGGAAAAGCCCTAAATCTCTGCTCTACCCTCCCCCCATAGCAGCTAACCATGATTCTGAGAACCGGTCTATTCTTCATGGTGGTTCTTCCTTGGCTGTTGTCTTACTGACAACCCCATTCCCTATACAAAGGGCATCTCCTGTTTACACAAAGATCCAGCACTCTCTTCAGCTGAGAATTGGAACTTTCTGTGGAAAGCTGTAGAAAGGGGAAGAGATTAGAACCAGCAGCAGGGTGGTGGTCTAAGCTGTCTTGGACCCATCTGTGCACACTCAGGAACCACTGACTGCAGCTCAAAGTAAAAGCATTTTAGTATTCGGTCAATGAGTCTGAGTCCATGACCCTGAGCTCCTCACTCACTTTACATGGGGATATCTTAAAAGTCAGCAGCCAGCTCGGGGAATGGTAAGAACATACAGCTTCCACTGCTGCCTGTAGATGGAAGCCAGGCTAAGAGAGGGAGCCAGATTCACTGCACCATGTCATTCTTAACGTCTCCTTTGTGGTGGGGGTGGAGGTCGGTTCTTGATAGTCTTGCACTTCGGAATGTGTCTCTCAGCTACCTTGGGTGCAAAGCGCCGGCTGCAGTGGGGACAGGAGACATAGTCTGGGTTCTCTACAGGGGGTAGTGGGGGCAGGTCTGAGAGCTTCCCCCCTTTGGAGATCACGTGCTGCATTTCACGGGCCTGGCGCAGGGTCTGGATGAAAGACTCATGCTTTTGTCTCCAGTTGTTCTTCTTGGGTGGTTCACTCTGCACAGAGAGGGATGGGTGGTTAGTACAGATGGCAGGAGCTATAAATGGGCTGGCTCCAGCCCCTGCCTTTACTCAGCATCTTCTCAGAAAGGGTCCAACCCCATAGTCAGCCCTGAACCTGCCTTCAGTGCAGCAATGCCTCAGATTGATATCACCCATTTAAGACTACTGAGACATATGCTGATTACCAAGGAAACACATTGGTCACCAGGAGCAGCAGGGGAAAGCAGACACCTAAAGGGAGCTTGCAGGAGTTGGGCCAAGATACATGAGGCAGGGCCTGCTGGAGTTTAGCCAAGGGAAGAATGGGTGCTAATGCTCACATTGCCATTTGTTTGTTTTAACAATAGGCTTGTAGTGCCAGCCTGACCCCCACAGCAGCCCCAATTATACTGCAGCTCCTCCACCCTAAGTATAGCTGACCCCACTATGCCCATAAAAGATTGCCCCTGATGGGAGCATCCCAGCATTGTGTGAGTGGTGGAAGCAAATTGAGCCCATTTTAGTGGGAGGAGAGTCTTCCCCTTGCACATTATAAAAGGCTCAAGTGATTAGCCTTTCCCTTAAAGATGGCTATATTCCACGGGGCCTGAATAAGTATAATTAAAATAGGTATAATTCTATGCTTCTTAAAGAGTCCCATGGGGGAAGGACTGACCTGCCCTCAGGTCAGCCAGTTGCCTGGGAGTGCATTTTACCTGAGTGGTGGTTTTGCCCTTCCAGTGCTGATATTGTTCCAGTTCAGTCCCTCTGGCTCTGGCCATGCTTGAGTCAAATACTTTCCTCTTGGAGCCTTGGCTCTTGCTGCAAATATTCATGTGTTTCTCTAGCCGAAGGTGGAGAAATTTACGCCCACAGAAGCTACATTGTGCTAGCTCCCCCTGTTCTCCACCAGTGGGAGTCTGCGAGTGCAACAGTTCTGCTCCAGGGTCTTGTTTTAAGGGAGCTGCTGCAGGTGACCCATGGCTGTGTTTCATGACCACCTTCAGACAGGAGGCCATGCTGTTCAAAGACATGTGCTCTTGAATTTTGCTGTTGCTGGCCACCAGCCGCCCCTTCCTGAGTCCCTCTATGCCAAACACATAGGAAAGGTGGGTGTTGCTTGGCATGGACATGGCACCCTCTGAAGACTGTTCCCAATCAAAGTCCCCTTCACTAAGTTTGGCTGTAGCCCTGAAAATGTTTCCCCCAGAAAGCCCTGCTGTTTTCCTCTCCTTTCTCTCTTCCATCTCCACCTGCTCCTTTTCTCTCTGGATCCTCCTGAGCTCCTCCTCTGTTCTTCTCAGCTTCTCCCTGAGGAAGGCCTCTTTCCTTCGGATCTCCTCCTCCAGGCTCTTCCCAGCTGCCTCCAACCTTTGGATGTAACCCAATTCTGCCCTTCCTGGATGGGTGGCTGATAGCTTTGGCTGCTCTGCTGCCAAAAGAGATGGCAAAATGTCTGTCTGATTCCTGGCTGCTGACAATCTCCCTCTCTTTTTTGAGCTAAATCTACTGCTGGGAGATTCAGCCGTGGGTGGCAAGCTCCTAAGATGACCTGTACTGACCTCTGGAACGCTTCCAGCTTTGTGATGAAAGACTGGTTTCAGGGGGTAGGACCGGTCCACCCCTTCTCGCCGGCTGGCTGCCCACTTGGATGGCAAAGTACTGGTCTGACTAGTGAGACACCTGCTGTGTAATCCAGCAGAGTAGAAGACCCCCTGTTCCCAGAAATCCTGCTGGCTGCTCCCAGAAGAGAGAGAGCAGGAATGATTCCGGCTTTTGCAGATGTAGAGACCCTTCAGTTTCTCCTCCTTCTCACGCAGGAGCTGTTGCTGGAAGTTATTCTTCAGGTGTTCTAGCCGGGATTGGTGCCCAAGGGCCTTGAGATGGTATCTCTCAGGCCCTTTCAATGGAAGACTGGGAGCTGTCACCATAGAATCCACAGGTGGACACACAGCCAGCTGTAACTGAGCCATTCAGTGCCTGTGGGAGAACATAGGGGCAAAATCAAAGATATTATAGACAAAATCTGTTCCCAAACTTCCTCCCACAAAATCTACACTCTATAGAGGGGGCTGACCAGCTCAAAGGACATTAATGGAGTTTTGAAGAGGTTTTGTGATTTTTCTGAAATCTGTGAACCTTTCCTGAGCTGCAGGTCCTCATTGCTGCCTTTCCTGGTTTTAGCTTATGTACTTAGAAATAAATTGCTGCTTTCTCTGCCTGTGAAATGTTTTACTGTGAAAGCAATAGGAATGTGTTCAGCTAGCAGAGAAGTCTGCTGCCCAATAAGATCTGTTTTCCTCCATATTCCTCCTTTTAGAATTTGTAAGGCTAGATAGAAAAGCAAATGTTCTTTGGATTCTGCCAACACAAATGTTCTAGAGTCAATATACAGAAACTTCCAGAAGCATGCTCCAGTGCAGCAGGCTCTCCCACACTACACAGCCTGAGCAGACAACTTGAGGTTCCTACACAGTGAGGCCCATTATTCCTCATCTCAGGCATATCTGGAGCTTTACAAATTAGCAAAAGTCACTGCCCTTGGGGTGTAATTAAATGTACAGCAGGAGCTGATGAAGATATGTAGGTTTTGGGCTGCGAAATGCTCATGCAAATGTCATTATTGGGGATGGGGTGGGGGGGCTAATTTATTTGCAGTCTAACCCCCAGCTGCTGAAAAGATTGTTAGAATTCCAGAGGCATATCCACCAGACTGCAACAAGTTTAAGACAGGTACTACTGGCAGTTGTGCATTTGCTACCACTAGACTCTGAAGAAGTTATGTGATCAGGTGTGCTTAAAAATCACACTTATAGCACTATCATGGAGATACAAACATCCACCATTTGCTTCATAGTGTCAAGGAGTTTTGCCAAATTGGACAATAGGTTACATACGTTTTTAATTGAAGTCAAAACAACAGTTGAAGAGAGGGGTTAGAAGGGACTGTGACAGCAGCAGTAATTTAGTCGAGATAGAACAAGCAGTAAGGGAGGAAGCTCTTGACTGGGCATTTGATTGAGTTTTGAGTGGGCTAGTGTCTGGGTTAATCTGCAAGCTCTGGACTCAGTTCTATCTTCCAATTATTGTGCTTTGATAGAACGTATAGTGCCCCTATTTTGTTTTAAATTCAAACACACTGGAGCTTCAAGAGCTGGGTTCTGAGGTCAGTCAGCAGCACTGTTTGTGGTCCTTTTTTGTGATCAAATGGCTATTCAAATGAGAATAAGAAACTGAGATCAGAACTCACCAAATCCTAATGGGCACATTACAAACTGCTGAGCATGGGACAGGTTTGCAGGGACTCTTGTCAAATCAAACAGCATGTATGTATTGTTCTAACACCTTTATCTTATCCAACAGCCCTTGAGCTTGCTAAAGCTGAATGAATGTTTTGCAGTTGATGATTGTTTTTATAGCCCTTGTCTCCGCCCATGTAATGAAAAATCAAAGCGGTCACGTTCTCTGATGCGACATTTCCGTGTCCCAGTCAGACACTGAGGCAAAGTCTCATCTTGCTCCGCGAGAGGTGGCTGAGCTGGACCTTGACCTAGTCAGGCACCTTCCTCCTTTTCGCGTGGGGCTTGGGGAAGTCCCTCTCGGGGGTGGCTGTTATCCCCACGTCCGCAAAGGGGAAGCAGCACTGGCTTTCCTCGCGGGGCCGCTCAGGGACCACGGTGCGCGAGGCTGCCCAGACACGAGCTGACAGCCGGCACCCAACCCCCTGCCCTGACTCCCGCCCGGGGAAGGTCCTCCGCACCCCTGAGGAAACAAACGCCCCGTCACCCGCCGCCCTCCTCACCTGGGCCTCCGGCAGCGCTGGACTGCTTGGGCTTGCGCAGTGACTGTTTACTACAGTTGCCTGGAAACCAGCACTCCAACGCCGTCTCCAGGGTCGCGCGGGCTTCCGGCTGAATCGGCCTCTCTGGCACTCGGCTCTCTATGGTTCTAACTAGGGCCCGCCCGAATGCGCTTGACAACCGTTCTGCTCCGCAGCCGGGCTCCGCTCTATGGTGTGGGGCTGCTCTGTTCCCGCTTGGCGGCGGCGGCGGAGGCCGTAGCGCGCTGCGGCCGTTGGGGGGCGTTAGGTCTCGCTCTGGCTGCAGGTCCCCGGCTGGTGAGTCCGGCCGGACCGGGCCAGAAGGGCTCGGACCCCGGGTCGCCTCCCGCTCTTTTCTGAAGTTGCTGGTGGAGATGGGGACAGGTGGGCGGAGCCAGGACGCTGCCCGGGGCTGGCGGAGGCCTAACCCCGCCCCAGGGCACGGCAGGGAGCCCGGGATGGCCGTCTGTCTGGCGCCGGGCGGCTGCCCATTGGCTCCTTCTTGGACACGGGTCGTGGCACTTTAGGGACCCAGTAAGGCGCGGTCCCGGCCCGCCGGTCCTGTCCTCTCCCCGAGCCCCGCAATGCAGCCTCTGCGGGGTCCTGCGGGAAGCCCGTCCGGCACGCGAAGAGGAGGAAGGTGGGGTCATTCCTCTTGGGCTCTACTAATGGTCGCCACATTATTTTTGTACCAGGTGCGCGTGACCATGGCTGAGGGCGACAGCCTCATCTCTGTGGACTATGAGGTCTTTGGAAGAGTCCAAGGAGTGTTTTTCCGCAAGTACACCCAGGTGTGTCTGCTGCAAGCGCTGGGGCAGAGGGCAAGGCTGACAGCTCTGCCAAGATGGGGCTGCTCAGGCACCTTGATCTAGTCACCACAGAGGCCTAGGCTGTACTGAAGTCCCATCTGCATGAAGCTCTGCATAGGCTGGCCGTTGTGTCACTGGTCTTGTGGTTTTGATTCATCACTTTTTGGGGTGAGGAATGGGGTGGTCCAGGTGTGACTTGCTGAGGACTTGTCTCACTAAATAAGTACAGCCCATTACATTTCAATTCCTAGAGTACTGTCTTGGGACTGGAGTGGTCTAGTCATTGCTGTCCTGTTAGAAAACAAAAGCTGAGTAAAATTTTGTACTTTAATGAAAAAGATTAACATTCAAGGCTAAAGTCTTTTCCTTTTTGAATCTCCCATACTGTGAAGTCACCTTCCCCTCCTTCTGGTCAGCCAACATTCTGTTGTGGTCTCCTAATGGTCTCCATCACAGGCTCCATCCTGTCAAAGTTCCAGAGGTTTTTGTGAGGCTTCTGAGTTGTATGTAAATCTGAAACTGAGTCAGGAAAGCCTTTGCTGAATCACTAGCATGACTTTTATACCCACAGCTGTGTTTTGTTTGGGTCTAGCTGTTGACAGTGCCAGGGTTGAATTCCTTAGAGATAACTCAAAGGCTGTATTGCATTTTCAATGGAAAGGTGTTACAATAGATAGCTGAATTAATCCCAAAGTACATTCTGTCTGGCTTCCATGGCTTGTCCATGGTCCTGACAGAGGATTAATTCCTATATAAAGATGGTCTGTAGTCCACCTTCAGTTCAGACTAACCTCATCTTCATCTCATATTTCCTTTTTTTAGAATGAGGGTAAGAAGCTGGGGGTGGTTGGCTGGGTCCAAAACACAGAAGATGGCACTGTGCAAGGACAAATCCAAGGCCCCACTGTCAAGGTACGGGAGATGCAGGAATGGCTCAGGAAGAAAGGAAGCCCAAGATCCCACATTGACCGAGCAGAATTCCGCAATGAGAAGAAGATTTTTGCACTAGAGCACAAGAACTTCAGCATTGTGAAATAACTAGACTGAAAGCCAGAAAGCGCTGAGAAGGTGGTTTACCACTCAAAAACTTCCCCACCATCTATACTTGTTTAGTCAGATAGTATCCAAATCTAGAGAGCTCTTAGTTTTATTTATCTTGTTACTGTTCTAATTTATTGTCTGTTTAATATACTATTTAACCGTGAACCTTCACAAATGCCATGGGTAAGAAACAGGCAAACTGTAAGATGAGGCTGCCTTTAATAAAGGGATCGTTTGGAAACCCAAGCTCTCGTATCTGAATTTATTTGCAACCATTCAAACTTATTTTGCATATAAGAGATCACACAGCCAGTAAAGTTTCCTATCACATATACCTCACAGAAGTCATATAACTAGCCTTGGAATTGATACCTTAGAAGGTAGAACCATTGAATTTTGGCTTCTTCTAATACTAAACACAGTTAATCATTTATCTGTTTATTTTTAAAATTTCCAATTCTCAGAAACAGGTGCCTTTTATAGCTGTTTTATCTTCCATCCAGCAATGCCTGTATTTGGCAGTTCTGTTCTATTTGGTGCCATGCATGTACTTTGCACCAGCATCTGATGTTTTGGGTGATAGCTGGCCAACCTTGGAAAGCGTTTAGTGGTACTGCAGCCAGCAAGGAGTATTGCTGTTATTTCTAGTGGAGTTTTTCACAATTTATGAATGAATATACAGCTGGTACAAAATAAAAAGCCCTAGAAAATGAAGTCCTCTGTCTAACCCCTCAGACTGGTACAGCATGTTCAATGCTTTGCTAATTCTCCACGAGGGAGAGGAGAATTCAATCTGTAGCCAATTCAATTTTTAGGCTGTGTACTAAGACTGCAAATAAAGTCGTTGATTAAAACAAATTGTGGTGGTGGGCTTTTTGTTTAGTTTTTGTTTTGTCCTGTGGATTCTTGGCTATGTAGAAGCTGTAGAAACCATTTCGTATTTAGCTAGAAGCCATCTTGTATAACAGAAACCATTTCAGCTTTTCTCTCAA
>CM057848.1:39981651-39993848 GCA_030068395.1 Apalone spinifera
ATAAAGTTGTTTGTTAGCTGCCTAAACAGAGAGGAGCGTTTTTGCTTCAACAGCTATTAGCAAACAGACCTACCAATTCATTTCACAGTGGAGCTGCCATAATGGGTTTGAAATAAGACCTTCTTCTAAGGGTTATAGTATTACTATTATTTGGCATGCATCACTGTTCCCACATATCTATACTAGTGAATTAATCACTGGAGCCAACAACATAAGCTACCAAATCAAAAGGTCATTTGACTGCACATCCAGTAATTTGATCTATGCTATCAAATGCCAGCAATGCCCCACTGCTATACATATTGAACAAACTGGACAATCTCCGTGGGAAAGAATCAATGGAAACAAATCAGATATACATACAGGTAACATACAGAAACCTGTTGGGGAACATTTCAATCTTCCTAATCATAGTTTAAAAGATCTTCAAATGGCTGTCTTGTCACAAACCAATTCTACTAGCCAGATATACAGCGAAGCATTGGAATTAGAGTTCATCTGCAAATGCAATTTGCATGCTAATGGATTCAGTCATGATAAGGCTAGCTGGGGCACTATCTACTTAATTTTCAATAGAAGTGCCGTGTGGTAGACACAGCTCTTTGTGTAGATTCCTATGTCAGGAAGGGTACTATCAATTGACTTTGATTCTTATCTGCTTCCTTTTAACTATCCAATCTTCAGATACTCACTGATTCCCTTAACCCTCTTATTTTCTATACCCTCTGCTCCCTGTCTCCCCCCCCCCCCCCCCCCCCCCCCCCTTCTCTCCTATTTATTTTGGGTCTGCACATCCTAAACTCAGAACTCTGGTCATCTGAAGAAGTGGGCTGTGCCCATGAAAGCTTATGATACCATCTACTGTTTTGTTATAACACCTTGTAGACTCAGACCATTTGTTGTTTTTTTCTGTACAGGCTAACTTGTCTACCCCCTAAAACTGTGTAATCATTGTATGCCATTGTTATTAGTTCATCCAGTAATACTGAAACATGAGATTTTTGTATCCCATTTTCAGTAAACTTAGCCTGCCCACTGCTACTTTTTGTGAGCCTAGATCACTTTGTGGTAGATGCAGCATGCTACACTGCCTGCACTGTTTGGTCTGAGGTTTTTGGTACACTACTATATAAGGCACGCCATGGGCTGCTGGGCCTTCTGTCAATGTTAACCTAGGGAGAGGAAGGAAGAAATTAATAGGGAAAGCAGAAGCCTCATCCAATATGGCTAGTGACCTCCAGTCCATCTGCACCCTTAAAGGTGCTTACTAGAGACTTACAAGGAAGGCATCAATCACCATGCCATTCTAATCCCCAGTATGCCATCTGCTGTCTGCTCAGCTCTCCCAGAGTCCCTGCTGCTGCATTCATGAGATTGTTCAAGGGATGGTAGGGAAATGAAAGTAGGCAGCCTTAGGCACACACCCTGGCCTGCCCCACTGAACAATACTGGCAATATGCTGCGTTTGCCCAGGAACCGGCGGGATGCTCTCAACTGACAAAATGCAACAGAGATGGCCGCCACCAATCAAGCCCTGAGGAGACTACAACTCCCAGCATGCACTCAACCATGCTGTAATGTATGCTGGGAATTGTAGTCACCTCCGGCGCGCTGTGGTTCTTCCCTCTTCCCCACACACCTTCACTGCGCATGTGCTTCTGCCATAGGCCTTTCCTCTCCGCCTTCCTTCTTTCCAGCGAGCTGTGTCGGTGTCTTGCGAGCCGAAGAGGCCGCGGCTGGCGGTTGGTCGGTCTGTCGTGCCCCGGTGTTTGGTGCGGAGGGACCCCTCCCCTCCCCAGCTGGTTCTGAGGGAATGAAGGGGGCACGTTGGGGGGACATTTAATTCCGTTACCAAAACGTCGCTGCCGCCCCGAGCTGGTGGCACTGGCTGGGAGCCCCCTGGTTGGCATTGGCTAGGGCTGGCCCAGCACACAGCCCTCGCCCTGCTGCTGCAGGAGATCTGGGCGGGCTCCTTTACAAGGGCATGTCGCTAGTAAGCAGATAGCTGTAGTCCCTTGACTGACCTACCACTTATCTCCCTTCTCTCCTTGGCATCGAGGCAGTGCCCTGGCGAGAGTGGGCACTGAGCTCTCCCAGCCGAGAGACAGCGCAGTAACCTGCTGGCTTGCCTGTTCTTGGCTTTGCATGGGCACCTGTGTGGTGGCAACTCCATCGCAACGTGGTCCTAGGGCAAGTGGCCATGGCCGGCCCAAAGCGAAAAGCCTGTTGGTCACAGCCTGTAGTGGGGCAGGGCCTAACTCGAGTGGGGAACCTTTTGGGTCTGGGCTGCTGACCCAGAGAATAATCAGTCGGAACTTGGAAGCCTCACAGAAGTGAGACGCAAAAAACCACAAAAAACAAAACCTCTCACTGACATGGCCCCCAAGTGAGGAGAAAGGCACTCCCCACGTGCCCCTGGCACACCAGAACCTAGGGGGGGGTCCACCCTAGTAGATTTTGTGTACTTCAGTCCCGTGATAGGACAGCGGGAGGGCTGGGGGACAGCATGGGCTCCCCAATACTGTCTCGTGCTGGCCCCAGACCTGAGTTTCTCCACCCCTGGCCTAACTGACTGCACTGACTCCTGAGACTAGGCTAAATACTGGGATCCAGGACATAGATGAAGTAGATTGAAATGGGAAGGGGAGCACTCAGCTGTACCTGCCAAGAAAGAGAGACGCTAAGCAGGAATGCTGCTCCCCTAGGAAGACTCAGGTGGTAGCCGTCTTATATTGTAACATTAAAAACAATGAGCAATCCAAAGAGAAGCCTTCCTCTGCTTTAAGGATATTAAACAATTGAACGCTAAGCATATCAGTAAGCTAACCGGTATACTAACTGGTTAACCCGCCCTTGCTGGTGAACTCTGATGACGGCCAGCTGCGCCAGGCCAGAACAGCCCAGGCCATAGAAGGGGCCGGGTGGTGGGATCTCATGGCCACAGCAGGACCCATGAAGGGCAGGGAGGCAGGCCTTAAGTTAAACTGTTTTAACATCCCTTTTAGCACAGGAGGGAGAACTGTGCTTCCCCATTACCTTTCACTTTAACCTGGAGATGTGAGGTTCAAGGGAAAAGTGTACATTCTACTCCATACCAATTGGTGATGAATAAACCCATATGGTATAAAATAATCATAATAGAAAGAAAAGCTTGGAAAATAATTAGTTTTTACTATAAACAGTTTATTTGACACCCCACCATCACCTTTGAGTCAGCCCTTTGGCTAGTGGGGTTTATTGCAATTGCATCATCACAGCTGGATGCATGTTGTGGTGTTGCTTAGGAGCGGATGCTGTCTGGACATGGTGAAGGTGGACATCCTAAGTCCTCTTGAAAATAGAATATCAAAATAAGTTTCTTCGATAACAGTGATATGAAGAGGGCTCTGAGCCTGGCTCTTGATGGCATTCTGTATATGTTGCTGAAGTTACTGGCAACTAGTGCTTTCCCTGTGCAGGGTGTTGATTGCTTGTTTTTGGTTTCAATGTGTTTGGATTTTCTTTTAGGAAGTATAGAATTTGGAAAAAGTTAATAAGGATCATGAAAATGGAAGCACTTTTATTTTAGGTTGTTGCACTTTTATTCCTAAGGTGTTGGCTGATTCCTACTCATAGCCTGGGCAGGGAAAGTGAGTATAGAAAAGTGCTCTGAATATCGGGACAAAATTAATGCATTCATGGAAGCAAAATTAACTTTTTTAAATGGTAACTTGTTATACAGTAAATGTAACAGATTTTTGGACTCTGAGTAACTTTGTCATTTTTCTTTAACAGTGGACTATTTCAAAGGAGGAGGAATCATGTTCCTGAAATTTCTTGGATTCCTCATTTTTCTGCTTTTGCCATGATCAAATGTTTGGTGGAAGATGTACGAACCAGGTTACGCTCTGGAGTGGCTATCAACTCACTGGGCCAGTGTGTTGAGGAACTTGTCCTCAATAGTATTGATGCTAAAGCAACATGTGTGGCCATACGTGTGGATTTGGAAACCTTCAAGGTCCAGGTGGTGGACAATGGCTCTGGGATGGGGAGAGAGGACCTAAATAGAGTGGGTAATAGATATTTCACTAGTAAGTGCAAGTCAGTGGAGGATTTAGAGAATCTGAAGTTCTATGGTTTCCGAGGGGAGGCTGTGGCCAGCATAGCAAGTATGGCCAGCATTGTAGAAATTTCATCCAAGACTAACAAAATTGCGAAAACCTTCATGAAACTGTTTCAGAATGGGAAAGCACTTGAAGTCTGTGAAGCTGAATTGACTAGACCAAGTGGTGGAACAACAGTGACTGTGTATAACTTATTCCATCAATTACCAGTGAGGAGAAAGTGCATGGATCCCATGCTGGAATTTGAGAGGGTGAGGCAGAAGGTAGAAGCTCTCTCACTCATGCATCCTTCCGTCTCCTTTTCCTTAAGAAATGATGCTTCCTGTTCTATGATGCTGCAACTCCCCAAGACAAAAGATATGTGTTCCCGTTTTTGTCAAATATATGGACTGGGTAGAACACAGAAATTACGAAAAATAAATTATACATCTGGGGGGTTTGAGTTAAGTGGCTATATCAGTTCTGAAGGGCATTACAATAAGAATATGCAGTTTTTGTATGTGAATAATAGGTTGGTATTAAAAACAAGATTGCATAAACTCATGGACTTTTTATTGAGGAAAGAAAGTGTTATTTGCAAAACAAAAGGGGGCCCTGCCAACAGACAAATGAGTTCAAGTCCTATTCGGCATCGTGGTCCAGAACTCTATGGAATCTTTGTTATCAATGTGAAATGTCAATACTGTGAATATGATGTGAGTCTGGAACCTGCAAAAACTCTGATAGAATTCCGTAATTGGGATGCTCTTTTGGCTTGCATAGAGGAAGGAGTGAAAACATTTTTAAAGCAAGAACACTTATTTGTTGAACTGTCTGGTGAAGACATAAAAGAATTTGATGAAGACAATGGCTTCAGTTTGTACCGGACCAGAGCTCTGCAACCTATGCTCTCTGAAGAAAAGAGCATACAAGACAATTTTAAGAAAACTTGTGATGATATTGTAGATTCCTATGAAACTTTGAATTTGCAATCAAAAGCTGTCAAAAGAAAAGTGGTGGTTCAGGAAAAATCTTTAGATCTAATAGCTTCAAAAGATAGTGCTGCAGAAAAAGAAGTCTCCCCAGGTCTGATCATTGCTGAATCAGAGGACACTGAGAGTCCTCTGCTCAACAAAGAAAGCATCACTTCTGATTTCTTAGAATCAGATATATCAGAACAAGAGCCAAAAGAGTTCAACAGTCCCAAGTCTTCAGAAAATCTTTGTGGAGAATCCATATCAGAAGAAGTAGAAATAGACAGTTATGCTGAAATGCCAGGTTGTACTGAGAATTGTATGGAAGATGCAAGAACACAGGACAGAGCAGCTCAGAAGAGCAACATCAATATTGCCTTTGAAAATGGTGTAATGCTGGGGCAGCATGAGAGAGTTGAAGATACAGCTGATGGACCGGGGAGAGCATTGATGGAAATGTATGATGTGACAAAAGAAGACAGTGGAAAAAGTAAAGGACCAAATAATGATTGTGCAGGAAGGGTAGTTAAATCAGTACCACCGAAGTTGTATTCCACAGGCCTTATAACTCATATGTTGCAAAATCAGTCACAACATGAACAAACTGAAAGGAATTCTAGACTTGGCCCTGTAAGTGCCAAGGACATATTTGGAACTAAGAGGAATTTTTCAGTTCAGACTCTAAATATTCAGGATATTTCTAATGTTTTAAATAAAGAGCATACTTTACTATCCAATAGAAAAGTATGTAGAGTATATGCAAATGAATGGTTAGAAAATGAGACTGCATCAGGCCAGAAGAATGAGGAAATAGCATCAATCACCGCAAGAGGTAAAAAAAAGTGTGTAACATCACACATTAGAGAGTTGCTTCCAGTCACTTCCTTGGGTTTTCCTCACAATGAAAATAATCCAAGCAACAGAAGGCATATGGCTCAGCTATCTGTTACACCTAGAACCCAAGCCTATAAGAAGCTGAGCTTGTCCATACAGTTGGGGTCTTTAGAGAGATTTAAGAGACATTATGGGAAGGTTGGGAGTGCACCATCAATATCTATTCCAGATAAGAGGAGTGAATTTGAACCCTCACGTGTTCTTGGTTCTCTGTATGATCTTGACACCTTGAAAAATCAGAATAACAATGTTGAATGTGTTAACATTTGTGAAACTCCAGCTCTGGAACATGCTGATGCTAGTAATAGTTGCCCAGCTAGTTGCCCCCTTTCCTTGGAGAGGTCTCAGTTCTATGCCAAAGAAACTTTGTTAAACAGAAAAGCTGCTTGTGTGAGAGAGAGTCCCTTGACATTGACTGACTACTGTCAAATTAGAAGGAAAGATCTAAGCAGCAGTGGATCACTGGGATCACTAGCTTCTAAACTGTCCAAAATGAAGGGTGCCCACAAGGAACTTTTAGCTACAGAAGTTGTAGGACAGCTTGATGAACAATTTCAAACAGATTTAAGCAGAAAAGATTTTGACAAATCACATCTTTTGTCTCAAAATGATGATGTTTTGCAGAGTCCTTATCAAATGTGTCAAAGCTCCTCACAAGAAGCAGGGATAGATGGTTACATCCATTCATCATCCTCTGATGAGCAGGCTGCTCCCTGCAAAATGTATAGCACAAGATCAGGGACCAGAGAAAATATTGTGACTCAGTCCCTGCTCATCAACACAGATGGGGAGTACATGGCCCTCCCAAACAATGGTTTGTCATTACACAGTAAAAAGAGTTCTGAATGTATTTGTAAAGATGGAAATATTGTGGATATATCTGCAAAGCAGACTTCAGAAGCCACTGAGCTTCCCAGTGTAACCATGTCAAGTAGTTTGGAAATACCTGGAGATGTCACAAGTGCAGCTCAATCTAAAAATGAAGAATCAACATTTTGTTCTTCCATCTGGACCCAACATTTTGATGTTTCATTAGGTAAGATGGTATACATCAACAAAATTACTGGACTAAGCACCTACAGTACTCCTCCAGCTGAAGAACTTCAGGCTGCTTGTACTCAAGATATAACTACCATGGTTGTGAATGTTGTCTTACAGAGTGGTAAGTACTTGATGCTTAATTATGTTACAGGGAAAGAATGATGCAGATATTTGGGGTCCTCCAGCAGTCTAAAATACTCTTTGTGGCAATGCCTCAGTTTCCACAGTGAAATAACTATGACCTCACATGAATTGTGTTGAAAACAGGAAAATTTTGATGACAATATGGAAATAATATTGTTGATTTTAAAAAAGTATTAAAATAGCATGCTGATTAACAGACAGTCACCCTAGTGAGACTCTGCATTGTGTTCTGAAAATTGTTGTGATCATAATCCATTTTGTCATCTGCAAAGTGAGAGGCATATTTGAAAGTAAGGATACTGGATAATCAAAGCATTTATGTACCTCCTGCCATGCGCAGTCATGTTCCTAAATACATTTTGATACAGTCAACACAGGCAACCAGTATCAATCTGTAAAAATCAGGTTTTGTTCAATAATTTTACTGGATTTATATCAAAAGATAAATACAAAATATCAATAGTATAAAAAAAATTCTCTAGTACTGCTGGAATCAAAATTACAACTGTTTCTGTAGGATGGTTGTTGCCAGCAGGAGCTCCAAAAATCCAAAATCATAATTTTACCTTTTATTTTCAAATACAGCACTCAGTTCAATTCTGATCAAAAGCATATCTTCCCATGGATTTCATCAGAACCCTGTGCTGAGCAAAAGGGACAGTTTCTTGTAACAGTAATTACCAGTATATCAATCTCTTATAGGGCAGAATTGCTTCTGCGTGCATATTTTGAAACGACACAGATTCTTTCTGGGATCTAGCCTGATAATGCACATAACATGTTGTCTAGATTAGTAAACCAATCTCTATGATTGGAACCTCATGGTATCAATTTACGATTTCATAGCCAATAGATTAAGAGTAAATTCATGTTCAGTATTTCAAGCCTAAGGAGAGCAAGAAAGCCATCCTGTATCCAGTTGAATCTGCAGTGGGATTCAAATTATTCATCCAAGACACAACCCTGTTATATGAGAAATAATACTCCTAAGTGCTCAAGAGTTTGGTTTTTTCATCTCCAAACATTAGTCCCCCATTATGGGTTTATGGTTCAGCACTGTCTTGGATGGAAAAGCTCCACCTCTTTAATCATGAGTACTTCTTTTTGCAGCACCAGAGGATTCTCTGAAGTACTAATCAGGCTTTACTTAATTTGTGAGATTTGATAAGAGCCCAACTTCTGAAGTATATACACTATGGATCAGATTTTTAAAGGCTGCTTAAAGATGCAAATCAGTGGGAATTACGCATCTGGTGGTTTTGAAAATCTCATTAGGCACCTAACTGTACCTAAATACCTTTACAAATCTGGGCCTGCATCTCTGTCTATCAGTATCTCTCTGTAAAGCATTTTGTCATATTTCATATAAAAGACACAACATTATCACACATTATGTGTGTTTAGTATTCACTGCATTTTGCAGAAATGTATTGTATTACAAAGATGTGTCTTTCTGTGTTCAGTATCTTAGTCTTTGCTCATATCCTTCATTAAAATACACCTTTTCTGCCAGTCAACCAGTATTCTCCCAGCCACATTAGAAATCATGTTAGTAAGTACTTATATTAATGTATTTTAAACACAGTTCCCTATACTAGCTTTTGATCATTCAGAGTACTCTGGTTTCTCTTCAGAGCGTATTTTGCATTATTATTTCTTCATTGTAGATTCTAGCTCTATGGGGCAAGAATAATATCTTTGTTGTTTGTACAGATAATGATTTAGTTAATAATATGAATGAGAGTTCTTAAGAGATGGTTGAAACTTTGTGTTTGTTAAATTTGCAGCGGTAAATTTTTGTTGTGTGTTTAGGGTTTCAGTGCAAGTGCCATCCTTTTGGAAGTGAGCTTGTTCTACCCTTCCTTCCTAGACCTCGAGAAGAGAGGCTTCTGGCAAGCCAAGGTTTCAGAGGTAGGATCAGTTTGCCAGGACATAGACCACAGTGAAAAACAACCCAAAGAACTCTGGCAGCTGTCCCAACAGGAACCCAGAATTATTCAAGGTCTGTTAACAATGGGACTATGTGAGTCATCTGATATGTGGAGTTGGAAAAAAATCCTTCATGGTTGAAGACTCTTAGGAAGTGTTTATATTTACAGGATGATGTTCCTAGTAGGGATATAAAATCCCATTTAATTGGCTAACTAGTGAAAACATTGTTTAACCAATTAGCTGCTTAAAGGGAGATGAGCAGGGGGGCTGCCCAGCCCAGCTGAAACAGCCCCCCTGCCCGCTGCTGGGCTAGACCTTCCCCATCATAGGCAGGGGTTGTTCTAGCCTGGCCAGAGCAACCCCTGCCTGTGCCCTCCTGCCCTTCCCCACTTCAGGCAGGGGCTGTACCAGCCAGGACACCGAAGCAGACCCTGCCTGCGGAGGGCCAGGATTGCCCCACAGGCAGGGGCTGCTCCAGTGTCCTGGTCACCCAGCACCCAGGCCCATCGCAAGCAGGGGTTGTGCTAGACCAGCCCCTGCCTGCAGAGCCACGCCCTGCCCATGGCTGGTGGGGAGCTGCTCCAGCCCCACTAGTTAACTGGTTAAACCTTCACATCCCTAGTTCTCAATTCTGTGTAAAATGCTAATAGTTTAAAGAACAATTATCTAATCCCCTCATCTATTCTCACATTCCAGTCTGAGAGTGTAGAAATTAGTTTAGTCCTTGGAATTCTTTCCCAAGAAAGGATGAAATCAATGTTTTGGTATGTAGCATTGTCCAGACAGTGTGGACAGCTGAGTTTATTCATCTTTTCCTTTCCAAGTTTTATTGGGTTGTTCTGTAGTGCAACCGGAGTAAAAAAAGTTACCCAGAGTCCAACTCCCATTTGACATTAGGAAGGAGCAATCTCTTATTCTCCCTTTCATTCGAAAGGAAAAGGAAAAAGCTAAGAAATCCAGACAGTTTGAACTTGATGGGAATGAACAATCTGAGTATATCTTCTGTTGGCACTGCTAAGACTTTCTTAATCCCATGTTATATACACATTCTCTCCTAGATGCTGATGGGGAGTCTCTCCACTCCTTGTTTTCAGAATGGGATAATCCTGTGTTTGCTCGCTGCCCAGAGGTGGGTAGTAGTATGTTATAGATAGAGTTTCAGTGGATACCATTTCTATTATGTATGTTTATTTTTTAACTGAAATGGCAAATACTATAATTGTTGTGTATATTTATTCTTCTTCGAGTGGTCCCCGGGGATGCTCCACTCTGGGTGCTGGTGCATCCTCGCGCTGGCGACTGGAGACTTTTTCCAGCAGTTTCTGCCGTGCCGTGCAGGCGCCAGAGCGCCTCTTAGTGCCATTGGAATCCTAAGGCGCCTGCGCGGCGCAGCTCCTCAGTTCCTTCTCTAATGTCCTCGGCAGCAGATGGAGCCACTGAGTTCTCCTCGTTTTCTGTTTAAAAATAGATAAAACCTGTTCAACTCCCTAGTTTTCCTCAGCATCCAAGTTTTTTAGCCCTTTTCTCCTTACCCAGCTGTTTTTAAAAAAAAAAAAAAATTCTTATGTTGCGGCCCGCCACTTTTCCCCCGGGCACCTCATGCCCGGCTCGCCCGGCTTTAAGCGATGCTATGCCCGTCTCTGACGGACACTCTAAATGTATAAAGTGCTTGGGAGAGGCACACCAGACGCACAAGTGCTCCCACTGCCTTAAACTCATCACAAGAGCGCGCCGTGACCGAGCCAATAGACTCAAGACGCTCCTTTATGAGAAGTCCCTTCGCCTTTCTTCTGAGGACTCTCCTGTGGCTCCCAAACCAGCGGCACAGAGTAAGGGTATGGATAAAAATCGTCCCTCTACCCACTCCGGCCATACAGCCTTGAAAACTGGCCTTTCCCCAACTCCTTCGCTACCCTCGGCACCAGTGGCCACACAGGTCAGCACCAGAGAGAAACCGGGACTTCGGGCACGGTGCCACGTAAGTCAGTGCCGACTCATAAGAGAGCCCACTTGGAGCCGAAGCAGAGGCCAGCGGCACCGAAACATACGGCACCGGGGCCACACGAGACTCCGACCGTAATAGTTGGCCAGGATTCCAACCGATCGGCACTGAAGCAACATCCAAAACCGTCACCAATGCCCGCACTGAAGAAGCCACGCACCGATACCCCGCCGCCTGAACGCCCAGAGCCAGTTGCCATTCCTCCATCACCTCTGGCACCCACAGTGCCTCTGGCGTCTAAAACAACCTCAGCACCGAGGCCATCCTCAGTACCAGATAGACTAGACACCACTGTTTGGCAACGAGAGGGCCGCACTCGGCACCGTTCACCCGCACAGAGCCATGCTTCTTCAGCACCGATTTCACCAGGCTCTTCTGTTCATTCTGTACGGTCTCGACGATCCTCTGTGGTTTCTCGTTCCCCAAGTGAAACAAGCACCAGGTCTAGAAGCAGGTTTTCCTCACAACGCTCTAGTCTGACACCTAGACAAGCATCCTGGCAACCTGCTACAGTGCAGTACGCATACCCCCCTCCTCCGCCACCATGGTATGCTCAACAGTGTGCCTATCCACCACCACTGTATGCCACTCAATGGCAACCTTAGGAGCCACATCCAAAAAAGAACCACCGCCGCGCTCCTTCTACTGTTTCCAGGCCACCACCGGCCTCTCCACCTCGCTCCAACATACAGGACTCCCTTTCGGAGGGGGAAGATAGGTCACCCTTGCATAATTCGTCGTCGTCTCCGGATGACACAATCACAATGGAAACCTCACCATCAGGTGATGACGCCAAAAAATTTCAAGACCTGTCCAAGAGGGTGGCTTTGGCACAACAACGAGACCTTCAGGAGGTCCAGGTGAAGCACTATCCCCTTCTGCGCACGTTGCAACCTCTTACCGCCTCTAGGATAGCGATCCCCATGGATGAAGCCATCATGGATCTGTCCGACGTCATTTGGCAAACCCCGGCCTCTGTTGCTCCCACAAACAAAAGAGCTGACTGCAAATATTTCATTGCTCCCGAAGATATGGATTTTCTTCTCACTCATCCCCCTCCGAATTCACTAGTGGTGGACTCTGCTCGACATAAGGGTAAACAGCCTAATTTCAGAAATACCCCACAAG